>JAQPPZ010001695.1:4973998-5595748 GCA_028583015.1 Wollemia nobilis | reverse complement strand
TGTGCTTTTATTTTTGACACACTCAAGGAGCATGTTTTTTATTTTATTTTATTATTTTTGTTGTTATTTACTTATTTTTAAATTGGTTTTGTGTGTTTGTTTGCTCCTTGAGTATGTCAAAGGTGGTAGGCCAGGTCCAAGTCCTAGGCATTTTTGGTGGAATGGATACCCCTGCCTCCTTGGGTCTTACCTAAAAGTGGCATCCCTTTTGGGATGTTTTCCACAAATAAAAAAAAAGTATCCAAAAAAATAGGTGACTCAAGGTCTCCTCTGCTTTTTCACACATAACACATTTGGAAGACCCGTAGAAACCTTTTTTCTTAGATTATCAAATGTCAAGCACTTTCTATGGTTAATTAGCCATGAGAAAATGTTAATTTTTGGCCATCCTTCCTTTTTCCAGACAAATATCCATGGAAGTGGTGTTAGGGTAATCTCATATCCACAAACTACCTTGTATCTCTCCTTTGCCTTATAGATTCCCAACTTATTCCCCCCCATCCAAGCATATCCCTCGTAGAACCAACCTGGATTAATTATATTTTATTAATATAAAATATTATATTTATATTTATATGTAATTAATTATTAATTCTTATCTTATTTAATACAAGTATAAGAATAAAAAATTTGCTTGTGTAGCGTAGTTGGTGAAATTCTTGGGTGCAGGTAAAGGTCAACCCAGGTTCCATTCTCCCTACCTTCATACTGTAGATATACACGTAGATGAAAATGTCCTATGTGCTGGTAGAGGTTGAAAAGGCTCCATTCCTCCTAAACCCACCTTGTTGATAGGAGTTGAGGCCTCTCTAAAAATATTGTGTTTACAATAAATATTTTTTGGGTACATAAATATGGGTTCGAGGGGTTGGTTTAATGGTCAATTTATTTTTGTAGGAGCACAGAGACTATAATTCCAATCCCTCAGGCCTTGTAGTACTAGTGGGCATGTTGCATCAGCGTAGCCAGCTACATAAAAATATTACCTGATGCAACCAGAGATTATAGTGGTGACAAAGAGCGAGATTCAAACCCACAAAGAGGTGTAGAAAATTGTAACAAGTTACTGATTCCTCTAGTATAATAAAAAGGATATAAGAAATAAAAATTAATTTATATTTAGTTTTTTAATTATCATTTTTCTAGGTCCAAGGTGTAGACCATTTGGTTTGACCAAACTTCGTAAGGGGGCGAAGGTCCAAGGTTCAAATATTGTGCCTCGTCGAACAAAATGCTTGTCCCTTTCCTGGTGCTTTCAGTGACATAAAATGTTTAAAATGATTGTGGCATAGTGGTTATAGGGGCAGACTGTGTGAAGAAATGTGTGGTGACTTTTGAGGTGGACAACATAGAAAACTATGGCAGCCATAAAAAGTTGTACAACCTACCCAAATTCATGGTAGCTATTAATTCCACCATGTAAATTCAAAAATAAAAAAATAATTATCATTTTTCTAAATATAGAACTCAACGACATCATCTCAATACTCTTCCACATATTTATTAAAGTGTTTATAAAACCAAATGCCATGTCATATAAATGGAATATTTACCTTCTATATATTTCTTGAACTAAATATTTTAAGTGTTATTCCATATATTTATTGAACTAAATATTTTAAGTGTTATTGAAGAAATCCAAAGAACTACAACAAGCTCTTAGAAAATGTAATGGTTGTAATTTTATTACATTAACGCTAGCTTAAAATTTTATATAAAACGCAAACAAAACATTTAGCATAAGAAATAAAATACAACCACAACATCTCATGACTCCTCGACACCCTTATTAAAGTACTTTTAAAACAAAACATCATCTAATTAAAATGGAATAGTTTTTTCTATATCTAATTGAATAAAGATAGGAGTGGTGATCTAACATGGTGGTGCAAGATACTTTAAAGGAATAAATCCCCATTCAATACAATATTATTCCTATGTCATGCCATGAAAAACAAGGTTTTGACATGGGAGGTATTACGAAAGAAGAGTTGGAATGGTCTAGGAAGGTGGTATTTATCTAATTTAGATAATGAAATGATCAAGGCAAGAAGATTCCTCAAGAGAGTGCTTAAAATATTGGTTTGAAAATAGTTCAGACAAAGGTTTTATAGCTCTCTCATTGTTTGTATCATAGGGAGTATAGTTATCTAGTAACATAGAATTTTTAAAGATCAAGAGAAGTCTAGTTGGAAGGTCTCCTACCAATTTATTGGAAGTTTCAATAGTTGTAAAGTTTTAGCAAAAACAAAGGTAAACAAACAAATCATCCCTCTCGATAAATCAGGTCCTCTAGCTTTTTTGATAAGGCTAGACAGGGTCCCATCTATGGACTAGGAGGATTACTATATATTTTTTAATCTCATTATTTTAAATTCAAGGCTAAAATGAGAGAAGGTTTTAATAATTATGCTAAAATTATGACACTCAAATTACTGGTTTAGTTGGTATAAACAAAAAGGAATAAAACAAATCCAAATTTATGGAGATTTACAAGTGGTCATAAATTGGATGCTTGGTGTTTTTAGGATGGAAAACATGATTCTACAACCTATCTTCTCTCAAATAAAAAAATCTATGGATCAAAATGGATCTTTTAGTTTTTGGCATATTTATAGAGAAATGAATATGAAAGCAAATGAACTATCAAAAGAGGCACTTTAGATTGAACTAGGTTCATGCTTAGTATGGGAATTTTGTGAGGGAAGTGCACTACAACTAGTCCATATATTTATCTAGGGGTATTAATTCACTCCAATTAAAACAAGTAGATTTAAATAAATATTTTCAAAAACACTCAAAAGTCAATAATTTAAAGGATATTGGTTTACAAATTGTAAAGGTGTCTAAGGATAGAACTTAGCGTGATAGAGATAGCTAGTTATGATGTATAAGTGACTTGATATTTAGGTCATTATTGATATTGTGAAGAAATGCCAAAGAGGCATTTGAAGAATGTAATTTCATATTTGCGAATTGATTTTTCGATCATTTTTGAAGCTCTAAAGAAATACCAAAGAGGCATCTTAAGAATGTAAGTTCATATTTTCTTAATATAAAATTATGACTTTTTTTTTTTAGAAAAGAAATACAATCTCATAAAATTACATTTGCATAAGATATTACAATCCTCCTAAAAGTACAATTTGGATAAAATTAGATTCAACTAAAATTTGCAATATAAATTATGGTTAAAATTAAAATCCAAATGAAATTAGAAAACCTTTTTCAATGACCTGCAAAATATATATTTTAAACTAAACCTAACAATAATTTTGTCAAGAGTGTACAATTTTTTTATTATTTATTTATTTAATAAAAATTTGAAATTATCAATATTAAATTATACACATGAGGAATGAAACATTAGACATTACACTATTTTCAAACTAAATACGAATAATTTTAAAAAATTCAGTAAATGGTATTGAAGGAAGACCTATTCATGTAACATTGTATTATCACAATATTACAAGGTGTTAACAATTATGCCTATATCTTTGGTAAGATTTGAATGGATATCTTCATGAAAGATAAGGATTTTAACTCTTTTAGTCTTAACTAAAACTAAAAGGTCATGTGTACATTATGTTGTAAAATTATATATATATTATAAATATGTTAAATGAAAGTCTTACCTCTTTAATGGAGTTTTATTATTATCTAGTAAAATATTTAATTAATTATCAAATTAAATATCTTATAATAAATTTAATTCAAAACAATTATTATTTATGTTTCTTAATTATTTTATTTAAAAAATATAATTTATTATACAAATATTATAAGTAGTATTTATTTTAGTATTAAAAAAATATTTAATTATATATATATATATATATATTATATAATATATATTTTTTTTTTTTTTGAATTTACATGGTGGAATCGGTAGCCGCCACGAATCCGGGCAAGCTGTCCAGCTTTTATGGTCGCCACAGTATTCTCCGTTGCCCTCCTTAGAAGCCGCCACATAGATCTTTGTGCAGTCCGCCCCTATAACCACCATGCCACAATCATTTTAATCCTTTTATGCCACTGAAAGCACCAGGAAAGGGACAAGCGTTCAGTTCAGCGAGGCCCGAGATTTGAACCTTGGACCTTCGCCCCCTTATGGGGTTTGGATGAACCAATTTGTCTACACCTCGAACCTATTTAATTATATATTAAGTTTCATAATTTTATATTAAATTTTATTTAAAACAATCAACAAATTTTATTAATTATTATTATACCATTAATAAATTAAATTATAATTGATCTTGCAATATCAATATCAACTTCAAGACAATGATTACTATTTTTCTATAATAATTTTAATATTATAAATAAAGTTCACATATTCAAACAACATATTTTACATGTTTTTTAATATATTTATAATATGGAATATAAATTATAAAATTATTATGATATATTTAAATTAGTTTGTTAAATTTTTTATATGAGTTTTGAACTTGGTTATTATGTATTTATGATTTAAGATCTAAACATAGGTCTCCTCTTTGAAATAATTATATATTTTATAAAAACAAATATATATATATAAACTAAAATAAAAATATTAAAAAATATTTTTAATGTTATGAAATAATTTAAATATTATTTTTAATTTTTGAATTTTTATATAACTATTAAGCTTTTTGTTTTTTATGTTTAGCACTTCAATTAGTATTTTTTAAAAATAACGACAATTTAAAAAAGCTATACCCAAATGTGTTAGCGCTTTAGAAATAATGTCGATGTGTATTATAAATTAGTTACTTTCATCACCATTTTTGCTTTATGATAATGTAATTTGCCGATAACATATTTTAATGGTTAATTTCAATTAAAATAACCTAAATTAATGAAAATTGTATATTAATTTAAACATCTCATAATGTTTAAAAAAACAAAAAAAAATTGTTAACCAATGGCAAAAAACCTCCATGGAGAATCGAGGGAGTCATCCATGAAGTGAGGATCCTTTTTCCGACAAGACATAATAGGAGGGCTTGTCTCGTGTACCGTGAAGCCAACATGTCAACTGACAAATTAGCCAACATAGGTGTTGATGTTGGTAGTTTGGTGACATGGATACAAGGTGTGCCAGGTGAAGTGGAAAAAAATTATTAGTTATGAAAAGAAACCTACCCGTTAAGGAGAAATATGAATGGGTGTTCTTTACCCATTGAGCTGGTAATAACTATGGGGTTTCCCTCTAAATCATACCAAATTGGAAATGAAGGTAACAGGGTGTAAGCCTTGGAAGATTCCGACAGAGAATAGGAAATGGGCAAGCAATAGGTTTCAAAAGTGCAAAGTTCCAAACTTCAATTCCTACCAATGTAAGTAATATTTAAAGTTATGTTTAGGTATGGGTGTGCTTTGTTAGTAAGGTGTTGTAGGGGATTCAACACAATTTTTGGTAAGAAAGTTTCAAGGATGACTAGGATCTACAATCTCAGTAGAAGGCTGGATATTGTAATAGATTTTGGGTTAACTTGCGATAATTAATGAAGAATTTTATTTACCAAAACAAAAAAAAAAAAAAATATTAAAACTAATTTTTAAATAGTGAATAGTTTATTCATAATATTAAAATTATTATACAATATAAAATTAAATCAATTGGATAATTTTAATATATATATATAGATATATTTTGATTGATTGATTGGATGAAGGGTTTATTTTTTATAAAAGGTAGATGGGGTTTTGAAAGGGTCATTGTGGGTGAAATTTTTAATGTGTTCACCCTCTCACTCCTTTTGGTAAACAAGATGATTGGTTTTTGAGAACTAAATTTTTGGAGCCAAATCTATGAGCACCGGATGGTGGATGCTAAGAAGAGCCTCTAATATCTGGTACAACCATTGTGAAGCCTTCTAGAATATGTGCAAATTGTAATGCAGATGATGAGTGCATGACGATGAGAGAAGGGACTTACTACCCCACCCATTTGGCATATAAGAAAAAATTAAAATTTGATGCTACGGTGAAATGACTAAGTGTCAAATGTGGAGGATCCCAAAAAGCCACTACAAATGAAGGATAAAAAGCGTATCAGTAGAAAAAATACTATATGTTGTTAGCCTTGAAATGATATCTAAAGTCCCATCAGTATAACATACAAAATTTGACTAAGTGTTTCCATTGGTGGAAAAGTGAGGACTCATGGATTCTAGGTGGGTCTCAAAAACCTGCCACAAGCATAGTAGGTGGAAGAGCAGGATTCCAAAATCCTATAATAGAAGCAATGGGTGAAGAAATGGGATTTTGGCAAAGCTCGACCAAACTTTGAAACTCTATCGCATAAATGCACTAGAAATTGCCTTAGTAAGAGACTCGATGGAATAATAGGTATCTGTCGTAGCTTTGAGGAGGTCCAAAATCCCACCAATACCAGAATATTGGTGTGAATCCCAAAAGTCTACTTTGAAGGGGTAGAAGTATTTTTAGTAGGATTTTGGGTCATCAGCAAATGATGGGTGGATACCAAAAGACCACTAATACTAAAATTCTCACCCTTTCCAAGGATCTAGAGAAGACTTTGAAGGAAGGGAATGGTAGGATCAATTAGAAGGATGCATGGTGAATGACCAATGAGAAAGAGGTTGATGTCTCTTCAATAGGTAATGGGTTGATCTTTAGGTCCATGGGAGCAGTTAACTTTAAAGCTCTATTCACGCCATCAACAACTGACTTTCTTCAGGTGCAAGTGGTTAGGGATTGTAGTCCTTCATAGTTTTGATAGGAATTAGATATATCAAGGGTTTAGATTCATGCAATGTAGACAACATACTCCTCATAGTCACCTTCTATTAAAAAATAGAAAGGATTAGAAAATATTTATAGCTTGATTGCTTTTTTGGCATAATTGCATTCCCTGAAAAAACATCATCAATATTTGTAATAGCAGTTATTGTAAAGGCTATATACATGAGAATGCAAGTCATTCTAAAGTGTTAGCTACTTAGCTATTACAACTCATATGTAAATCTTTTTATTTTCAAGAAATGCAAGTGTATTAGTATTTGACCTCCAAATTATCTCATAAATGTGTGAATGTTGAATGTTTATTTATGCTAAAACTAGTTGAGTGAAACTATTTTAATTTTGCAATATTGATTTTAGGTATTTCATTTTTTAGTTCTAAAATTTAATTTAAATCAGGTGTGGTATATGCTAAATGAGAATAAGGTTGGTTGGTCGGTTAGGTGGTTTATTTGTACTTCTTGCAATGGTTTAAGTTTGTTTGTGCATATGTTTTCATACAATTGAATCCAAACCCTTGTAAGGTCTAGCTTAAGTTCTATTTATTTTATTTCAACACCCTTTTACCCAGGTATAGTTAGCAAGAATTCACAAGGAGCTTACCTTCTCCAAATATTGATCTACATAATCCCTTGGCCTCATGGTCATTCAAAGTTGGTCAAGTTGTATGGGTGCACAAACCTTTTTGTTAGACAAAATTTTGACCAACAATTTTTGGCACACCCGATGGGACACATATATCCCACCATATAGATAGATCAAATTCAGTGATACTCTATTCCACTTCCATTTGTCAACTCACTTGGTGACTCCCCTACAAGAAAAACATAGACATGATGATCAGTTGCCTTTTATGTCATATTAGATCTCACTTTTCCCATAGCGCTCAAAATTTGATGAGTAGTATTGACCTCATTGATATTCTCACAATGACACTGAGAGGGGGGGTGAATCAGTGTAACTATTTAAAAACTTGAATCTGCAACTCTTAAAACTTAAAAATACAAGCTTAAAAATAGATAAAGCAAGTATAACACAAGAGCATCACACAACACAAGATTTAACGAGGTTCACCGATGTGGCTACTCCTCAAATAATGACTGTTTGGACTACAATCCAAATCCAGTCTTTGCAAGGATTCAATATTTACAAATAGTTTACCAGAACCCACTGGAAGGAGCACCAACCCTTGATTTTTCTCAGACAACAGATAGGAGCACCAACCCCTTATACCAAGCACCAACTTGGATTTCTATTTTGAAAGATAAGTTGACATTAAAAATGCCTTTCTTTTTACAAGACCCTCACTGGTCTATTGCTCATGCAAATCAATCTCATAGAAGAATAAAGAGGATTGTCAGAAACTCAATATCTTCTATCACAGTCTAAAACCTCTCTGTTAATTTTCAAGAAAAATCTACAGGTTTTAGTTCCTTTTTGTTGTTCTTCATGCAACACTCTAACTCAACCTTTTCTTTTTGTTTTTCACAAATAACCTCGGTTGCAGTAACCTCTCTTACTGTGCCTGTTCGAGTCTTTATACTCGATTTTCTCGAACGACTCATTTTGAAACGGCTCTAAATTTCCCTCCAATTTTTTCATGCATTTATGGCTACGTTCAATCTGTCAAACCCTCTCTGACTGCTCTGTCTTTTAGCCGCTTCTTTCTGACTTGTTCTGACATTCTTCTCTGCACTTTCTGACATCATTTTCTGTGTAAACTGACAGCCATTTTGAGCGTTTCGATGCTCTCTGATTCTTTTCTTCTAAACTCTATGTAACTGCCCTCTTAGCACTTTTACACTTTCTGATGGCACATTTTTCAATTCTGTGTCGATCTTTCTCTTCTGCCCGCAACTTCCATGTCTGACATACGCAACCATCGAGAGGATTTCTTGCTTTTCAAGAATCTCTGTCTATTTGTACTTTTTCCAGTCATGCTGCATCACGACCCTGCAACAGCCGTTCTTTTCTTTAATATGTTGTTTCGTGACTTCCCTTTGTAACTCCAGTTAGTTTGTCCATGGTTGGTTGCATGAATTTTCCTCTGTGCTTTCCCAACACCTGTCACCGTGTAATCGCAGATCCGACTCCGCTTAACTTTTACGTAATCGGTTGCATGCTTTTCCTTTGTGCTTTTTCAACATCTGTCATTGTGCATGCTTTTTTGGCTTTTTCCCCCCAAACTATTACCTGTCGCGATATCGCGACATTTCTACTCAGTTGACTAATTCTGGACTGTTGACCGCGAAAACTTGACATGTCGTGATATCGCGACGTTTTCTGCCTCCTCCTACTTTTCTCGGATACACCCATGAAAATGAGACATGTCACGAAATCGTGACGTTTTCCGCCTCCTACTTTTCTTGGCATACACCCACGAAAATGAGACATGTCATGAAATCGCGACGTTTTCCGCCTCCTTCTACTTTTCTCGGCATACACCCACGAAAATGAGACATGTCACGAAATCGTGACGCTTTTGCTGCATCGAGCTCTTTTCTGTCTCCTAGCCGTGAAAATGAGACATGTCACGAAATCGCGACACATTCGCTGCCTCTGCACTATCCTTCGCTTGCACTCGCGAAATTGGAACATGTCACGAAATCATGACACTTTTCTCTGTCGTACACTTTTCTCCGCAAGACTCAGCGAAAACGGAACATGTCACGAAATCGTGACACTTTTCTGCCTTAGCGCTGTTCTTTGCTTTTCACCCGCGAAAATGCAACATGTCACGAAATCGAGACATCTTTCGCGTCCGTACATTTTTCCCTTCATGCACCAGTGAAATCAAGACATGTAGCGAAATCGCTACAACTTTGTGTCTTGCGCTTCCAACTTTGCTTCGACTCACGAAACTTAGACTTGTAGCGAAATTGCTACACCTTTGTGTCCTGTGTTTCGAACTTGTAGCGAAATCGCTACACCTTTGTTGCCTTAGCATTTTGACCTGTAGCGAAATCGCTACACCTTTGTTGCCTTAGCATTTTGACCTGTAGCGAAATCGCTACACCTTTGTTGCCTTAGCATTTTGACATGTAGCGAAATCGCTACACCTTTGCCTTCGTGCATTCTCTCTCTTCTTTGGGTCGCGAAAACTCGACGTGTCGCGATATCGTGACACTTTGCGCCCTTAGTGCTTTTCTTCTAAAACTGTCGTGATATCGCGACACTTTCTCATGCACTTTCTCTCTCATCTGTTTTGTCACGAAATCATGACAGTTTTGGCTGCGCCTTCTCTCTCCTCAGTTTTGTCATGAAATCATGACATTTTCAGCTACACTTTCTCTCTCCTCCTTTTTGTCGCGAAATCACGACATTTTCGGCTGCACTTTCTCTCTCCTCCTTTTTGTCACGAAATTGTGACAGAAAACATGTCGCGATATCGCGACAGTTTTCTTACTTGTCTTTTTTTGCAAATTTTTGAATCTGGGTCACTTCTATTTTCCTTGAAAATCACTATACTTGATCTGATTGACCTCTGAACTGCATCAACTACATCAAATTGTCTGTGTTGACAACAATGACAATACTTTTGCAATGCTTTTGCTGCACCTTGCTCAACAATCTCCCCCTTTGGAATTGTTGGCAACACACTCGCAACCTTGCTCAATTTCTTCTCCCCCTTTGCCAATAATACCAAAGGGCTACTGCAGACTCCCCCTGAGTCTATGCACAACATTCTCAGGCATAAATAATTTTAATGCTCCCCCTGAGAATGTGTTCCCCATAGCTAGTCAGTGCTTGGGTAGTGTGACTACTCCCAACTTCTTTCGAAGGTACTCAAAAACTTCCTTGGGCAATGGTTTTGTGAATATGTCTGCTACTTGCTCTGTGGTTGGAACAAACTCCAATTTGACCTCTCCTTCTGCAACTTTGTCTTTCAAAAAATGATATCGGATTGCAATATGCTTGGTGCGGGAATGCATTACCGGATTCTTTGAAATGTTGATTGCACTAGTGTTATCACATTTGATTGAAATGGGCTCATTGAAGTGAATACCAAGATCTTTCAATGTTTGTCTCATCCATAATATTTGTGTACGACATGTTGTTGCTGCAATGTATTCTGCCTCTGCAGTGGATAGAGAAACTGATTCTTGTTTCTTGCTGTGCCATGCTACCAATTTATCTCCAAGATAAAATGCTCCTCCACTTGTACTTTTTTTGTCATCAATACATCCTGCCCAATCTGCATCGAATATGCAAAAAGAGTGAAGTATTTTCCTTTTGGATACCATAGCCCATACTCCATAGTACCCTTGAGGTACCTAAAAATCCTTTTCACAACTATCACATGAGTCTCTTTTGGACTAGCCTGAAATCTTGCAACCATGCAAACAACTTGTAAGATATCCGGTCTGGTGGCTGTCAAATACAATAGGCTCCCAATCATTGATCTCGTACATTGTTTGATCAACATCTGGAGATTTATCATCCTTGCTCAACTTGCAGCATGTTGTCATGGGGGTGCTAACAGGCTTACTATCCTCCATAGTGAACTTTTTCAGCATTTCTTTCACATATTTAACTTGAGAAATAAAAATGCCCTTTTCAGTTTGATTAACTTGCAGTCCTAGGAAATATGAGAGTTCACCGATCATAGACATTTCAAATTCTTTCTGCATTTTGTTTGCTATGTCTTTGCATGATTCATCATTGCTGCTCCCAAATATTATATCATCTACATAAACAACAAGGACAATGAAATTGCCATTTTTAGTTTTGATATATAAATTGCTATCCACCATACCTTTCTTGAATCCTTGCTTAGTGAGATAGCTGTCCAATCTTGCATACCAAGCTCTAGGTGCTTGTTTCAAGCCATACAATGCTTTCTTCAGCTTGCAAACAAAGTTAGGATTGTCACAGAGTTGAAAGCCATCAGGTTGTTCAATATACACTTCTTCTTCAAGATTTCCATTTAGAAATGCTGATTTCACATCCATCTGATAAACTTTGAAATCCCTATGTACTGCTAGAGCCAAAAATAGTCTTATTGCTTCAAGTCTGGCCACTGGTGCAAAAGTCTCTTCAAAATCAATCCCCTCAACTTGAGCATATCCTTTGCAGACCAATCTTGCTTTATTCCTTACAACCTGTCCATCTTCATTCAGTTTGTTTTGAAATATCCATTTAGTACCGATTATGTTTTTATTTTTAGGCCTTGGTACTAATTCCCAGGTTTTGTTTTTCTCAATTTGATCTAGTTCTTCATTTATCGCCTCCATCCAGACTTTCATCTCGTGCTTGCTTCAATAATGTTTTTGGGCTCAATCGTTGGATAACAGAGAATAGTTATTTACTACTATTCTTCTTGTTTGAATGCCAACTGTAGGGTCCCCAATAATCTGCTCTTTGGGATGATTTTTCTGCCAGCTGCCTATTTTGAATTTCTTGTTTTCTAAATCATCTGATTCTGATTTCTATCTCTCTTCTTTTTCTTGATCTTCATCTTCTTCAATAAATTCTTCATAAGTCGGGTAGTTTTCATTATGGCTGATTTTTTGTTTCCTACCTTCATCAACCTTCACATCCGCACTCTCCACAATTTTCTTAAGTCTTTTGTTGTAGCATGTGTAGGCTTTGCTTTTAGTTGAGTAACCAAGAAAGATACCTTCATCAGCTCTATCTTCGAATTTGCCAAGATTGTCTTCAGTCCGTTTAATGTAACACTTGCTACCGAATACTTTGAAGTATTTTGTTGTAGCCTTTTTGCCAAACCACAGTTCATAAGGTGTTTTGCTTTCATGCGGCCTCAACATACATCTATTCTGAATGTAGACTACAGTATGAACTGCCTCTTTCTAGAACCTGTCAACAATTTTGCTCTCTGTTAACATGGTCCTTGCCATTTCTTGCACATTTTTGTTCTTTCTTTCAACTACTCCATTCTACTGAGGTGTTCTTGCTGCCGAAAACTGTCTTCTAATCCCATGTTTTTCATAGTATTCTGCAAACTCATCTAAAATAAACTCTCCTCCTCTATCTGATCTTAAACATTTAATTCTTTTTCCTGATTGATTCTCAACAAGATTTTTGAAAGTTTTAAACATCTCAAAGGCTTCTGATTTAAATTTCAAAAATAGTACCCATGTCATTCTTGAATAGTCATCTATACATAGCATAAAATATTTGTGTCCATTTATGCTTTTCGTTCTCATGGGTCCACATAAATCAGTGTGAATTAGTTCTAAAGGCTTGCTCGTGAAGTATTCTTTTGCTTTGAAAGTGGCTCTGGTTTGTTTTCCCTTTTGGCATGACTCACAAATACTGTTTGAAGGTTTACCAATAGTTGGTATGTCTCTTACTGCCCTTTTTGAGCTGATTTTTACCAGATTATCAAAGCTTATGTGACCGAGTCTCTTGTGCCACAACCAATTTTCTTCTTCCTAACTAACCAAGCAAGCTCCTTTTGAAGTCTCTGAGAGTGTATACAGATTTCCAGAAGTTCTCAGTCCAGTGGCTATTAACTTTCCATTTTTTGTCTTTCTTACTTCACAGCCCTCCTTCTTGAAAATCACTTCAT
The DNA here is from genome assembly GCA_028583015.1 of Wollemia nobilis. Lineage (NCBI taxonomy): Eukaryota > Viridiplantae > Streptophyta > Pinopsida > Araucariales > Araucariaceae > Wollemia > Wollemia nobilis. The sequence goes on along the minus strand of JAQPPZ010001695.1, from coordinate 5,582,457 downwards.
GACCTCTGTCACAAATTTGACTTACACTTAGTAAGTTATGCTTCAAACCCATCACAAAAAGGACTTCTTTAGAATTGATTTTACCGTCACTTAACTTAACTGATCCTTTTCCTACTATCTTGGCTCCATCATTGTTTTCAAATTTAATAGAACCACCTTCGTATGTCTGTAGCTTATCAAACTTCTGTTTGTCTCCTGTCATATGACTGGAGCATCCACTGTCCAGAATCCAAGGTGCAAATTTATTCTGGGCTTTGAGAGCTGTTTGAACGATTAGGGATTCCTTGTCTTTCTTCGGTTGTTCCTTTTCTTTCCACTCGAGATTTGACAGCGAGATCTGGTCACTTGTTTTACCTTCTCTCTTTCATTGGCTTGTGACAGTTTTTCGGGAAATTTTCTATTTTGTTTTAATCCAGTTGATTGATACTTTCTTCCCTGGTATTTATTTCTTCCAAAAGAGCTATGACAATTTCTTGCAATATGTCCGAAGTTATGACAGTTATAACATTCTACAGCATAATCTATCAAAGGTGAAAAAATATTTCTACTAGTAAAATTTCTTTGTTCTACATTATATCTACAACTTGAGATTTTATGACCATATGCATTGCATTTAAAACAATAACCAGAAAAGGAATGAGTGTACTTTGGTAATGGTTGTTGCCATGTTGTAGTAGGAGCCATGGGTCTTCTTCTTCTTTGATGTGTGACTTTGGTGAATCCATCATTTGCAGTACTCCTTTCAAGCTTGGCCTTATTGTTTTCTTTTGCATGATACGGTTTTTCTTGATCAACTCCGATCTTGTCTTTATTCTTTATTGGTTCTACAATAACAGCCTTTGAGTCCTTTGAGGATTCTCCTTCATCAAAGCCCAAACCAAATTTGATGCTTGTAGGCCTTTGATTATTTAACATTTTATTCAGCTTTGCAGAATTGTCTTCAAATTTATGATGACAGCTCAATTTTCGATTCATCTCTTCTAGCTGCATCCTTAATCTAACTACGTCTTCTTCTAGCTTATTACACTCATCTATTTTCATGGTTAGCTGTGCTTCAAAATATTTAGACTTTTTCTTAAATTCTTCAGTTTGTACTTTCAAACTGATTATTAATCCGCTAGCATCCTCAAATTTTCTTGAAATATTTTTATTCTTTTTCCTTTCTGCACTTAACTCTTCAAGAGCAGCAACCAACTCACCTTCCAGATCTACCTCAGCCTCATCCTCTAATTTTTCTTCACACTCCTAGGTTTCCTCTGTTCTTTGTTCTTCAAAAGCCATGAACAATGCTTCACCAGTTTCTTCTTCTGAGTCCTCACTGGAACTGTCTTCATAAGAGTCAATATTTTTGGAAATGAAACTTTTCTTCTTGAAGTTCCTTTTTCTGAAATGTGGTTTCTTCTTCCGGACATTTCTTTCTTGGTGTGTCCCTTCATCACTTTTGTTTTTCTCATTCATTGGGCATTTTGTTGCAAAGTGCCCGATGCCTCCACGAGTTAAAGCACTTGAACGGTAGCTTACCTCTGTACTTTCCTTTTCCCTTTACTAATTTCCTAACAAAGTTTGCTTCAGTTTCATCTGTAGATTCTTCTTCCTCAGATTCTTGTTTAGATTTTATATTTTTCTGTGCTTGAAAAGCCGCTTCTCTGTCTGAGGGCTTAGTTTGTCCAATTCTCATTTCATATGCTGTTAAGGAACCATGCATTTCATCCATATTGAAAAAATTTAAATCTTTAGCTTCTTCTATGGCAGAAACTTTTGCATCAAATATTTTATGGAGAGTTCTTAGTACCTTCTTCACTACAACTGCATCTTCCATCTCCTCGCTGAGTCCTCTTATTGCATTAATGATTCCATTTACTCTCAAGCATATAGGCTTCTATGTTCTCATCATCAGTCATCTTTAATGCTTCGAACTGGGCACGATGTGTTTGCGACTTAGCTTACTTGATCTTGTTGTCTCCTTCATGAATGCTCTACAGTTTTGTCCCATATGTCTTTTGCTAATTTGCAGTTCATGATGCGTATCAACTCACTGTCTACTAATCCACACATAATAGCATTCTTAGCTTTCGAGTTGTTCTCAAACTTTTTCTTCTCGGCCGCATCTGTTGGAGGAACCGAGGGTATTGTGTATCCATTTTCAACGGATTCCCAGATGTCATATCCTAGTGCACACAGATATGTCTGCATCCTGAGTCTCTAGAAAGAGTAATTTGTTCCATCGAACAAAGGAGCTTTGTTGGAAGAAAATCCTTCACCGTCGGCCATTGTGGATCTTCCAAGATCACCTTAGCTGATTAAGCTTGTTCAGGTACCTGGCTCTGATACCAATTGATATTATCACAATGACACTGAGAGGGGGGGTGAATCAGTGTAACTATTTAAAAACTTGAATCTGCAACTCTTAAAACTTAAAAATACAAGCTTAAAAATAGATAAAGCAAGTATAACACAAGAGCATCACACAACACAAGATTTAACGAGGTTCACCGATGTGGCTACTCCTCAAATAATGACTGTTTGGACTACAATCCAAATCCAGTCTTTGCAAGGATTCAATATTTACAAATAGTTTACCAAGCACCCACTGGAAGGAGCACCAACCCCTGATTTTTCTGCAGCAACAGATAGGAGCACCAACCCCTTATACCAAGCACCAACTTGGATTTCTATTTTGAAAGATAAGTTGACATTAAAAATGCCTTTCTTTTTACAAGACCCTCACTGGTCTATTGCTCATGCAAATCAATCTCATAGAAGAATAAAGAGGATTGTCAGAAACTCAATATCTTCTATCACAGTCTAAAACCTCTCTGTTAATTTTCAAGAAAAATCTACAGGTTTTAGTTCCTTTTTGCTGTTCTTCATGCAGCACTCTAACTCAACCTTTTCTTTTTGTTTTTCACAAATAACCTCGGTTGCAGTAACCTCTCTTACTATGCCTGTTCGAGTCTTTATACTCGATTTTATCGAACGGCTCATTTTGAAACGGCTCTAAATTTCCCTCCAATTTTTTTTTCATGCATTTACGGCTACGTTCAATCTGTCAAACCCTCTCTGACTGCTCTGTATTTTAGCCGCTTCTTTCTAACTTGTTCTGACATTCTTCTCTGCACTTTCTGACATCCTTTTTTGTGTAAACTGATAGCCATTTTATGTGTTTCGATGCTCTCTGATTCTTTTCTTCTAAACTCTACGTAACTGCCCTTCTAGCACTTTTACACTTTTTGATGGCACATTTTTCAATTCTGCATCGATATTTCTCTTCTGCCCGCAACTTCCATGTCTGACATACGCAACCACCGAGAGGATTTCTTGTTTTTTGAGAATCTCTGTCTATCTGTACTTTTTCCAGTCATGCTGCATCACGGCCCTGCAACAGCCATTCTTTTCTTTAATATGCTGTTTCGTGACTTCCCTTTGTAACTCCAGTTAGTTTGTCCATGGTTGGCTGCATGAATTTTCCTCTGTGCTTTCCCAACACCTGTCACTGTGTAACTGCAGATCTAACTCCAGTTAACTTTTACGTAACTGGCTGCATGCTTTTCCTTTGTGCTTTTTCGACATCTGTCACTGTGCATGCTTTTTCGGATTTTTCCCCCAAACTGTTACCTGTCGCGATATCGCGACATTTCTACTCAGTTGACTAATTCTGGACTGTTGACCGTGAAAACCTGACATGTCGCGATATCGCGACGTTTTTCGCATCCTTCTACTTTTCTTGGATACACCCATAAAAATGAGACATGTCGTGAAATCGTGACATTTTTTGCCTCCTTCTACTTTTCTCGGCATACACCCACGAAAATGAGACATGTCGCGAAATCGTGACGTTTTCTGCCTCCTACTTTTCTCGGCATACACCCACAAAAATGAGACATGTCACGAAATCACGATGCTTTTGCTGCATCGAGCTCTTTTCTATCTCCTAGCCATGAAAATGAGACATGTCATGAAATCGCGACACATTCGCTGCCTCTGCACTATCCTTCGCTTGCACCCGCGAAATCGGAACATGTCGTGAAATCGTGACACTTTTCTCTGCCGTACACTTTTCTCCGCAAGACTCAGCGAAAACGAAACATGTCACGAAATCATGACACTTTTCTGCCTTAGCGCTGTTCTTTGCTTTTCACCCGCAAAAATGCAACATGTCATGAAATCGAGACATCTTTCGCGTCCATACATTTTTCCCTTCATGCACCAGCGAAATCAAGACATGTAGCGAAATCGCTACAACTTTGTGTCTTGCGCTTCCAACTTTGCTTCGACTCACGAAACTTAGACTTGTAGCGAAATCGCTACACCTTTGTGTCCTGTGTTTTGAACTTGTAGCGAAATCGCTACACCTTTGTTGCCTTAGCATTTTGACCTGTAGCGAAATCGCTACACCTTTGTTGCCTTAGCATTTTGACCTGTCTTTTTCCTGCATTTTGCTGTAGCGAAATCGCTACACCTTTGTTGCCTTAGCATTTTGACCTGTAGCGAAATCGCTACACCTTTGTTGCCTTAGCATTTTGACCTGTAGCGAAATCGCTACACCTTTGTTGCCTTAGCATTTTTTTCTTTGCTTCTGCCAGCGAAACTCCGACATGTAGCGAAATCGCTACACCTTTGCCTTCGTGCATTCTCTCTCTTCTTCGGGTCACGAAAACCCGACGTGTCGCGATATCGCGACACTTTGCGCCCTTAGTGCTTTTCTTTCGAAACTATCGCGATATCGCGACACTTTCTCATGCACTTTCTCTCTCATCTGTTTTGTCGCGAAATCACGACAGTTTTGGCTACGCCTTCTCTCTCCTCAGTTTTGTCACGAAATCATGACATTTTCAGCTGCACTTTCTCTCTCCTCCTTTTTGTCATGAAATCGCGACATTTTCAGCTGCACTTTCTCTCTCCTCCTTTTTGTCGTGAAATTGCGATAGAAAACATGTCGCGATATCGCGACAGTTTTCTTACTTGTCTTTTTTTGCAAATTTCTGAATCTGGGTCACTTCTGTTTTCCTTGAAAATCATTGTACTTGATCTGAATGACCTCTGAACTGCATCAACTACATCAAACTGTCTGTGTTGACAACAATGAGAATACTTTTGCAATGCTTTTGCTGCACCTTGCTCAACACTCATTGGTGGAGAAACTATGCTCATCTAGTGACTCCCATCTAAAGGAAGGACCCAAAATTTTTAAAGGATCAGTGCCACAAACACCAATGTCTTAGTATCATTATCCTCTATGGAATGACATAGGCTCTTTGAACATTTTAAATATACATAACATCCCCAAAGTAACTTTGAATACTTTGCCAAGTTTTGATGACACAAAAAGAATTGCATTTGAGCATTGTCAAGATGTGGCTTCTCCAACTATGATCTAGAACATCACGCATGAATATGTGATGATCAAGTTGCTCGCTCTTTCTCTCAAAATAAGTGTATTGATATGGTACAAATATTTTGAAGATAGAAGAATATCTACATGGGATGACCTAGCAAAGGCACTCATTAGCACGTTTGATAATTTTGGGGATCCCTTATTGATGCTTAATTAGTTCTCCTTCATCAAATGTGATCCTCATAAAAATATTGTTGACTTCAATATCTATTTCAAAAGGATGTTGACAAGGATTCCCCATGAATTCTAGCCATCCTCGGCTCAGGCATACCTATACTATACCTAGAATTTTAGCTCTGACATAAGCCTTATTATTCAATAGTCCAAAGAAAAAATATTCTCATATATCTTCAATAAGTCCATACAATTTTAAATTATATTAATCCAAGTGGAAACGATACCTCCAAGGGAGACTGCATGTCCACTACACCCATTTACATATTCATTTATGCTCCACCCCTTGAGAAAGTCAATCAATACACATATCAAATAATGTTGGATGATGTCATCATCAATCCCCGTGTGGAGCAAGAAATTAAGTTGGGCATTCAAAGGATGGCTAAAGAATTTAGAGATATAAAAGTACAACTATTAGATAATAGTAGACCAAACCTTAACAATTAGATGCTATCTATGCAATAGACTTAGCTAACAACCCATATTCAATGGACAACAAAAGTGAGGACAAGCTCAGATAGGGCGACCTGGCTAAATAATAATGGAGGAAGCGAAGATGACTTAGTCCTAAGTATAGATAAGTTTCCCTTCCATAGTGTACTTCAAGAAGAAGGATTCGATAGTCATCAAAAAAGAGGAAGGATATATCATGTGATTAAAAACATGATTGCCTACAACCTAATAAAATAGTATGATCATTGGAAGATTATAGATCTGGAAACATACAACTAAAGAGACAAGTGGATGAACATGATCTCTCCTCACCAATGCAAATTGCCAATACAAAGAACTATACCTTTACAAAATTTCCCTCCATAAATCCCATCACTATGCTAGAAAATTTTGGAGGTATATAAGAAGTTGTACTTCCTTGCTACCAGTGTTGAGTAGAGAGTAGAAGAGAGAACAATTTTGTAGTTTTTTCAAAAGCTCTACTCCTATTCCAGTAGGGTCAATAACGAAATGTTTATGGTCAATGACACATGTGTACATACCATAATATCCCTCCTCAATTTTATAGAAGGCCACCCTCTTCCATTCTATCTGAATCTCTCACTAGAAAAGCATCTATTACATAATTGTGTGGTGGATCCGAAAGCCAAAGTCTCAATCATGCCTATAGAAATTTATAGAGGTTTGAGATTCAATCCAAAACCATAGAAGCCAAAAACATAGATTTTCAAAGGAGAGTGTTTGAATAAGGTAAATACTCTATGTAGAATCATTATGTTAATATGTGGACATCCAAACTTGGTTGCCATCCAAGATATGGAAGTGGTAGAAACTCCTCCTTTGTTTCGATTTTATTTAGCTTTATATTTTCTTAATTGAATGGGAGGATGTATAACCCAGGAGCATGACCATATTTTGATTCCATTTAATGGGAAAATCTTTTCAATACTTAATTAGGGGTTACATCCTTTCTATTTTGAAAGTTATGGTGAGCTAGGAATGAGATCCATCTAGGGGGTCATAAGTGAGATAGGAAAAATTTTAGATAACATACAAACATGGGAATCCAAATTGGAATTTCATTATGGATCCTCTATCCCCATACTCTGTGACAATCCAACATTTGACTTTCAAGTCCAATGGGATACAAAGGATGGTAATTCTAGTGGTTATATAATGATTCAAAATGTAGTAGCAACAAAGGAGAATGAAATATGGGTTGCTAAATAGTTAAATTTTAGGAAAGATCATCACTAGCATCTATCTCTAGGGAAGTTAGCACTGAAAAGAATGACTGACATGGTGATAATGGCTTACACACCAATCACTTATGGATAAAGTATGAGGACTCCAAGGTAATTTAGAATATCTTACTGGAATACCGATGCAACTGATGATGACTACGAACAGTGCCAAGTTAAACATGGAGAAAAACTCACATTTAGTACTATATGGTATGGACACTACAGGTTCACAAGATAATCTATAGAATATTTTGACCAAGGCATGCCAAGAATACCATAATTTTGTGTAAATAGTTGGTAATTAAATAAAAATTATTGTAGGTACATGGTTGCACAGTAAGGTGACATCATCTTGTACAAAGGTTGTAAGAGTATTAGTTTCAATAATTTATTTCTAGATGGCATAGGTGATTCAAAATAACCTAAATTAATGAAAATTGTATATTAATTTAAACATCTCATAATGTTTAAAAAAGCAAAAAAATATATTAAAATTAATTTTTAAAAACTGAATAGTTTTTTAATAATATTAAAATTATTATAGAGTTTAAAATTAAATCAATTGGATAATTTTAATATATATAGATATATATTTTGATTGATTTATTGGATGAAGGGTTGTTTTTTATAAAATGTAGATGGGGTTTTGAAATGGTCATTGTGGGTTAAATTTTTAATGTGTTCACCCTCTCACTCCTTTTGGTAAACAAGATGATTGGTTTTTGAAAAATAAAATTTTGGAGCCAAATCTATGAGCACTGGATGGTGGATGCTAAGAAGATCCTCCAATATCTGGTATAGCCATGGTGAAGCCTTCTGGAAGATGTGCATATTGTAATGAAGATGACGAATGCATGGTGATGAGAGAAGGGACTTACTACCCCACCCATTTGGCATATAAGAAGAAATTAATTTTTGATGCTATAGTGAAATGACTAAGTTTCAAGTGTGGAGGATCCCAAAAAGCCACTACAAGTGAAGGATACAAATCGTATCACTAGAAAAAATATTGTCTATTGTTAACCTTGAAATGATATCTAAAGTCCCATCAACATAACATACAAAATTTAGCTAAGTGTTTCCATTGGTGGAAAAATGAGCACTCATGGATTCTAGGTGGGTCTCATACACCTACCACAAGCATAGTAGGCAGAAGAGAAGAATTCCAAAAACCTATCATAGAAGCAATGGGTGAAGAAATGGGATGTTGGCAAAGCCCTACCAACCCTTGAAACTCTACCGCATAAATGCACTAGAAATTGCCTTAGTAAGGGACTCTATGGAATAATAGGCATCTTGTGTAGCTTTGAGGAGGCTCAAAAGCCCACCAATACTAGAATATTGGCATGAATCCCAAAATTCTACTTTGAGGGGGTAGAAGTGTTTTTAGTAGGATTTTGGATCATCATGAAATGATGGGCGGATACCAAAACACCACTAACACTGAAATCCTCACCCCTTCCAAGGATGTTAGAGAAGCCTCTAAAGGAAGGGAATGGTATGATAAATTAGAAGGATGCATGGTGAATGACCTATGAGAAAGAGGTTTATGTCTATCCAATAGGTAATGGGTTGAGCTTTAGGTCCATGGAAGCAGTCAACTTCAAAGTCTATTTACACCATCAACAAATGACTTTCTTTAGGTGCAAGTGGTTAGGGATTGTAGTCCTTCATAGTTGTGATAGGAATCAGATATATCGAGGGTTTAAATTCATGCAATGTAGCCAACATACTCCTCATAGTCACCTTATAATAAAAAATGCAAAGGATCAAAAAATATTTATAGCTTGACTACTTTTTTGGCATAATTGCATTCCCTGACACAACATCATCAATGTTTGTAATAGCATTTATTGTAAAGGCTATATATACTAGAATGCAATTCATTCTAAAGGGTTAGCTATTTAGCTATTACAAATCATATGTAAAGCTTTTGATTTTCAAGAAATGTAAGTGTATTAGTATTTGACCTCCAAATTATCTCATAAATATGTGAATTTGAATGTTTATTTATGCTAAAACTAGTTGAGTGAAACTATTTTAATTTTGCAATCTCGATTTCAGCTATTTCATTTTGTAGTTCCAAAATTTACTTTAAATCAGGTGTGGTAGATGCTAAATGATAACAAGGTTATTTGGTCAGTTAGGTTGTTAATTTATGCTTCTTGCAATGGTTTAAGTTTGGTTGTACATATGTTTTGATATGATTGAATCCAAACCCTTGTAATGTCTATCTTTAGTTATATTTATTTTCTTTGAACACCCTTTTCCCTAGGTATTGTTAGTTAGGATTCACAAGGAGCTGACCTTATCCAAAGATTGATCTGCATAATCCCTTGGCCTCACAGTCATTCAAAGTTTGTTAACTTCTATGGGTGCACAAACATTTTTGTTAGACAAAATTTTGACCAATAATTTTTGGCACACCCGATGCGACACATACATCCCACCATATAGATAGATCAAATTTTGTGATACTCTATTCCATTCCCATTTGTCAACTCACTTTTTGACTCCCCTATAAGAAAAACATAGACATGATGATCAATTGCCTTTGATGTCATATTAGATCTCACCTTTCCCATAGCGCTCAACATTTGATGAGTAGTATTGAAATCATTGGTGGAGAAACTATGCTCATCTAGTGACTCCCATCTAAAGGAAGGACCCAAAATATTTAAATGTTCAGTGCCACAAACACCAATGGTTTAGTGTTATTATCCTCTATGGAATGACATAGGCTCTTTGAACATACTAATTCTACATAACATCCCCAAGGTAACTTTGAAGACTTTGCCAAGTTTTGATGACACAAAAAGAATTGCATTTGAGATTTGACAAGATGTGGTTTCCCCAACTATGATCCTTAAAATCACACGTGAAGATGTGATGATCAGGTTGCTCACTCTTTCTCTCAAAATAAGGGTATTTATATGGTACAAATATTTGGAAGATAGAAGAATATCTACATGGGATGACTTGGAAAAGGCACTCATTAGCACGTTTGATAATTTTGGGGATCCCTTCTTGATGCTTAATTAGTTCTCCTTCATCAAACGTGATATTCATAACAATATTTTTGACTTCAATATTTGTTTCAAAAGGATATTGAGAAGGATTCCCCATGAATTCTAGCCATCCTCGGCTCAAGCATACCTATACTATACCTATACTTTTAGCTCTGACATAAGCCTTATTATTTAGTAGTCCAAAGAAAAAATATTCCTATAGATTTTCAAGGAGTCCATACAATTTGAAAGTATATTAATCCAAGTGGAAAAGATACCTCAAAGGGATACTACATGTCCACTACACCCATTTACATATTCATTTATGCTCCACCCCTTGAGAAGGTCAATCAATACACATCAAATAATGTTGGATGATGTCATCATCAATCCCCATGTGGAGCAAGAAATTAAGTTGGGCATTCAAAGGATGTCTAAAGAATTTAGGGATACAAAAGTACAACTCTTAGAGAGTAGTAGACCAAACCTCAATAATTAGAGGCTATATATGCAATAGAATTAGGTAACCACCCCTCTTCAATGGACAACAAAAGTGAGCACAAGCTCAAATAGGGCGATGTGACTAAATAATAATGGAGGAAGGGAAGATGACTTAGTCCTAAGTCTAGATAAGTTTCCCTTCCATAGTGGACTTCAAGAAGAAGGAGTCGATAGTCATAACAAAAGAGGAAGGAGATATCATGTGATGAACAACATGACTACCTGCAACCTAATGCAAGAGTATGATCATTGGGAGAGTATAGATCTGGAAACATCTCAACTAAAGATACAAGTGGATGAACATGATCTCTCCTCACCAATGCAAATTTCCAATACAAAGAACTAAATACCTTTACAAAATTTCCCTCCATAAATCCCATCACTATGCTATAAAAGGCTAGAGGTATATAATAAGTTGTACTTCCTTGCTATCAGTGTTGACTAGAGAGCAGAAGAGACTGAACAATTTTGTAGTTTGTTCAAAAGCTCTACTCCTATGCTAGTAGGATCAATAAAGGAATGTTGATGGTCAATGACACACATGTACATACCATAATATCCCTCCTCAATTTTCTATAAGGCCACCCTCTTCCATTCTATATGACTCTCTCACTAGAAAATCATCTATTACATAATTGTGTGTTCGATATGAAAGCCAAAGTCTCAATCATGCCTATAGAAATTTTTAGAGGTTTGAGATTCAATCCAAAAAAATAGAAGCCAAAAAATTAGATTTTCAAAGGAGAGTGTTTGAATAAGGTAAAGACTCTATGTAGGGTCATTATGTTAATATGTGGACATCCAAACTTGGTTTCCATACAAGATATAGAAGAGGTAGATACTCCTTTGTTTCGATTATACTTAGCTTTATATTTTCTTAATTTTATGGGAGGATGTATAACCCATGAGCATGACCAGATTTTTATTCCATTGGATGGGAAAATTATTTCAATACTGAATTAGGGGTTACACTTTTTTTGTATTGAAATGTATGGTGATCTAGGAATGAGATCCATTTAGGGGGTCATAAGTGAATTGTAAAAAAAAAATAGATAATATGCAAACATGGGCATCCAAATTGGAATTTCATTATGGATCCTCTATCCCCATAATCTGTGACAATCCAATAGTTGAATTTCATGTCCAATGGGATCCAAAGGATGGTAATTTTTGTGGTTAGATAATGATTCAAAATGTAGCAGGAACAAAGAATAATGAAATATGGGTTGCTAAACAGTTGGATTTTAGGAAATATCATCACTAACATCTATCTCTAGGGAAGTCAACACTGAAAATAAGGACCGACATGGTGATAATGGCTTACACACCAATCACTTATGGATAAATTATGAGGACTCTACGGTAATTTAGAATATCCGACTGGAATACCGATGCAACTGATGATGACTACGGACAGTGCCAAGTTAAACATGGAGAAAAAATCACATTTAGTACTATATGGTATGGACACTATAGGTTCACAAGATAATTCGTAGAATATTTCTTGACCAAGGCATGCGAAGCATACCATAATTTTGTGTAAATAGTCAGTAATTAAATAAAAATTATGGTAGGTACATGGTTGCACAGTAAGGTGACATCATCTTGTACAAAGGTTGTAAGAGTATTAGTTACTATAATTTATTTCTAGCTGGCACAAGTGATTCAAAATAATCTAAATTAATGAAAATTGTATATTAATTTAAACATCTCATAATGTTTAAAAAAGCAAAAAAATATATTAAAATTAATTTTTAAATAGTTAATAGTTTATTCATAATATTAAAATTATTATATAGTATAAAATTAAATCAATTGGATAATTTTAATATATATAGATATATATTTTGATTTATTTATTTGATGAAGGGTTTTTTTTATAAAAGGTAGATGGGGTTTTGAAAGGGTCTTTGTGGGTCAAATTTTTAATGTGTTCACCCTCTCACTCCTTTTGGTAAACAAGATAATTGGTTTTTGAAAAATATTTTTTGGAGCCAAATCTATGAGCACCGGATGGTGGATGCTAAGAAGAGCACCCAATATCTAGTATAGCCATGGTGAATCCTTCTGGAAGATGTGCATATTGTAATATAGATGACGAGTGCATGGCAATGAGATAAGGGACTTACTACCCCACCCATTTGGCATATAATCAGAAATTAAAATATGATGCTACAACGAAATGACTAAGTGTCAAGTGTGGAGGATCCCAAAAATCCACTACAAATGAAGGATAAAAAGTGTATCACTAGAAAAAAGGCTATCTATTGTTAAACTTGAAATGATATCTAAAGTCCCATCAGTATAACATACAAAATTTGGCTAAGTGTTTCCATTGGTGGAAAAGTGAGCACTCATGGATTCTAGGTGGGTCTCAAAAACCTGCCACAAGAATAGCAGGTGGAAGAGCAGGATTCCAAAATCCTATCATAGAAGCAATGGGTGAAGAAATGGGATGTTGGCAAATCCTGACGAACCCTTGAAACTTTGGCACATAAATGCACTAGAAATTTCCTTAGTAAGGGACTTGATGGAATAATAGGCATCTGTTGTAGCTTTGAGGAGTCCCAAAAGCCCACCAATACCAGAAGATTGTTGTGAAGCCCAAAATTCTACTTTGAAGGGGTAGAAGTATTTTTAGTAGGACTTTGGGTCATCAACAAATGATGGGTGGCTACCAAAAGACCACTAATACTAAAATCCTCACCCTTTCCAATGATGTTAGAGAAGCCTCTGAAGGAAGGGAATGGTATGATCAATTAGAAGGATGCATGGTGAATGACCGATGAGAAAAAGGTTGATGTCGATCCAATAGGTAATGGGTTGAGCTTTAGGTCCATGGGAGCAGTCAATATCAAAGGTCTATTCACACCATCAACAACTAACTTTCTTCAGGTGCTAGTGGTTAGGGATTGTAGTCCTTCATAGTTGTGATAGGAATCAGACATATCAAGGGTTTAGATTCATGCAATGTAGCCAACATGATCCTCATAGTCACCTTCTACTAAAAAATGCAAAGGATAAAAAAATATTTATAGCTTGACTGATTTTTTGGTATAGTTGCATTCCCTGACACAACATCATCAATGTTTTTAATAGCATTTATTGTAAAGTCTATATATACTAGAATGAAATTCATTCTAAAGGGTTAGCTATTTATCTATTACAACTCATATGTAAAGCTTTTTATTTTCAATAAATGCAAGTGTATTAGTATTTGACCTCCAAATTATCTCATAAATGTGTGAATGTTGAATGTTTATTTATGCTAAAACTAGTTGAGTGAAACTATTTTAATTCTGCAATCTTGATTTCAGGTATTTCATTCTGTAGTTCTAAAATTTAATTTAAATCAGGTGTGGTAGATGCTAAATGAGAACAAGGTTGGTTGGTCGGTTAGGTGGTTCATTTGTGCTTCTTGCAATGGTTTAAGTTTGGTTGTGCATATGTTTTGATATGATTGAATCCAAACCCTTGTAAGGTCTAGCTCTAGTTCTATTTATTTTCTTTCAACACCCTTTTCCCCAGGTATAGTTAGATAGGATTCAAAAGGAGCTAACCTTCTCCAAATATTGATTTGCATAATCCCTTGGCCTCACGGCCATTCATAGTTGGTCAATTTCTATGGGTGCACAAACCTTTTTGTTAGAAAAAATGTTGACCAACAATTTTTGCAACACCCGATGGGACACATACATCCCACCATATAGATAGATCAAAGTCGATGATACTTTATACCATTGCCATTTGTCAACTCACTTGGTGACTCCCCTACAAGAAAAACATAGACATGATGATCAGTTGCCTTTGATGTCATATTAGATCTCACTTTTACCATAGGGCTCAAAATTTGATGAGTAGTATTGACCTCATTGGTGGAGAAACTATGCTCATCTAGTGACTCCCGTCTGAAGGAAGGACCCAACATTTTTAAATTATCAGTGCCACAAACACTAATGGCTTAGTGTCATTATCCTCTATGGAATGACATAGGCTCTTTGAACATATTAAATCTACATAACATCCCCAAGGTATCTTTGAATACTTTCCCAAGTTTTGATGACACAAAAAGTATTGCATTTGAGCATTGTCAAGATATGGTTTCTCCAACTATGATCTATAACATCACACATGAAGATGTGATGATTAGGTTGCTTGCTCTTTATCTCAAAAAAGGGGTATTACTATGGTATAAATATTTGGAATATAAAATAATATCTACATGGGAAGACCTGGAAAAGACACTCATTAGCATGTTTGATAATTTTGGGGATTCTTTCTTGATGCTTAATTAGTTCCCCTTCATCAAACGTGATCCTCATAAAAATATTGTTGACTTCAATATCTATTTCAAAATAATTTTGAGAAGGATTCCCCATGAGTTCTAGCCATACTCATCTTAGGCATACCTATACTATACCTAGACTTTTAGCTCTGACATAAGCCTTATTATTCAACAGTCCAAAGAAAAAATATTCCCATAGATTTTCAAGGAGTCCATATGATTTGAAAGTATATTAATCCAAGTGGTAAAGATACCTCCAAGGGAGACAGCATTTCCACTACACCCATTTACATATTCATTTATGATCCACCCCTTGAGAAGGTCAATAAGTACACATATCAAATAATGTTGGATGATGTCATCATCAATCCCCATGTGGAGCAAGAAATTAAGTTGGGCATTCAAAGGATGGCTAAAGAAGTTAGGGATAAAAAAGTACAACTCTTAGAGAATAGTAGACCAAAACTCAACAATTAGAGGCTAGGTATGCAATAGACTTAGCTAACCACCCTCTTCAATGGAAAAAAAAAGTGAGGACAAGCTCAGATAGGGCGACATGGCTAAATAATAATGGAGGAATGGAAGATGACTTAGTACTAAGTCTAGATAAGTTTCCCTTCCATAGTGGACTTCAAGAAGAAGGAGTCGATAGTCATCACAAAAGAGGAAGGAGATATCATGTTATGAACAACATGATTGCCTACAACCTAATGCAAGAGTATGATCATTGAAATAGTATTGATCTAGAAACATATCAACTAAAGTGACAAGTGGATGAACATGATCTCTCCTCACCAATGTAAATTGCCAATACAAAGAACTAAATACCTTTACAATATTTATCTCCATAAATCCCATCACTATGCTAGAAAATACTGGAGGTATATAAGAAGTTGGAATTCCTTGCTATCGATGTTGAGTAGAGAGCAGAAGAGTGAACAATTTTGTAGTTTGTTCAAAAGCTCTAATCCTATGCCAGTGGGGTCAAGAAAGGAATGTTGATGGCCAATGACACGTGTACATACCAAAATATCCATCCTCAATTTTTTTGAAGGCCACCCTCTTCCATTCTATCTAACTCTATCACTATAAAAGCATCTATTACATAACTATGTGGTGGATCCGAAAGCCAAAGTCTCAATCATGCCTATATAAATTTGTAGAGGTTTGAGATTCAATAAAAAACCATAGAAGCCAAAAACAAAGCTTTTCAAAGGAGAGTGTTTGAATAAGGTAGAGACTCTATGTAGGGTCACTATGTTAATACCTGGACATCCAAACTTGGTTGCCATCCAAGATATAGAAGTGATAGATACTCCTTTTTTTCGATTATACTTCGCTTTATATTTTTCTTCATTGAATGGGAGGATGTATAACCCAGGAGCATGACCAGATTTTAATTCCATTGGATGGAAAAATTATTTCAATAATGAATTAGGGGTTACACCCTTTCTACATTGAAAGGTATGGTGAGCTAGGAATGAGATCCATCGAGGGCATCATAAGTGTGTTTGGAAAAAAATTAGATAATATGCAAAAATGGGAATCCAAATTGGAATTTCATTATGGATCCTCTATCCCCATACTCTGTGACAATCCAAAAGTTGACTTTCAAGTCCAATGGGATCCAAAGGATGGTAATTCTAGTGGTTATATAATGATTCAAAATGTAGCAGCAACAAAGGAGAATGAAATATGAGTTGCTAAACAATTGGATTTTAGGCAAGATCATCACTAAAATCTATCTCTAGGGAAGTCAGAACTGAAAATAAGGACTGACATGGTGATAATGGATTACAAACAAATCACTTATGGATAAAGTATGAGGACTCCAAGGTAATTTAGAAGATCTTACTGGAATACCAATGCAACTGATGATGACTACGAACAGTGCCAAGTTAAACATGGAGAAAAACTCACATTTAGTACTATATGGTATGGACACTACAGGTTCACAAGATAATCTATAGAATATTTCTTGACCAAGGTATGCCACGAATACCATAATTTTGTGTAAATAGTCTATAATTAAATAAAAATTATGGTAGGTACATGGTTGCACAGTAAGGTGACATTATCTTGTACAAAGGTTGTAAGAGTATTAGTTCCAATAATTTATTTCTAGCTGGCATAGGTGATTCAAAATAACCTAAATTAATGAAATTTGTATGTTAATTTAAACATCTCATAATGTTTAAAAAAGAAAAAATATATATTAAAATTAATTTTTAAATACTGAATAGTTTATTCATAATATTAAAATTATTATAGAGTATAAAATTAAATCAATTGGATAATTTTAATAAATATAGATATATATTTTGATTGATTGATTGGATGAAGGGTTTTGTTTTATAAAAGGTACAGGGGGTTTTTAAAGGGTCATTATGGGTGAAATTTTTAATGTGTTCATCCTCTCACTCCTTTTGGTAAACAAGATGATTAGTTTTTGAGAAATAAATTTTTGGATCCAAATCTATGAGCACCGTATGGTGGATGCTAAGAAGAGCCTCCAATATCTGGTACAAACATGGTGAGGCCTTCTAGAAGATGTGCATATTGTAATGCACATGATGAGTGCATGGCGATGAGAGAAGGGAATTACTACCCCACCCATTTGGCATATAAGAAGAAATTAAAATCTGATGCTATAGTGAAATGACTAAGTGTCAAGTGTGGAGGATCCCAAAAAGCCACTACAAATGAAGGATAAAAAATGTATCACTAGAAAAAATACTATCTATTGTTAACCTTGAAATGATATCTAAAGTCCCATCAATATAACATACAAAATTTGGCTAAGTGTTTCCATTGTTGGAAAAGTGAGCACTCATGGATTCTAGGTGGGTCTCAAAAACCTGCCACAAGAATAGCAGGCGGAAGAGCAAGATTCCAAAATCCTATCATAGAAGCAATGGGTGAAGAAATGGGATGTTGGCAAATCCCGACCAACCCTTGAAACTCTATCGCATAAATGCACTAGAAATTACCTTAGTAAAGGATTCGATGGAATAATAGGCAGCTGTCGTAGCTTTGAGGAAGCTAAAAAGCCCACCAATACCAGAATATTGGTGTGAAACCCAAAAGTCTACTTTGAAGGGGTAAAAGTATTTTTAGTAGGATTTTGGGTCATCAACAAATGATGGGCGGATACCAAAAGATCACTAATACTGAAATCCTCATCCTTTCCAAGGATGTTAGAGAAGCCTCTGAAGTAAGGGAATGGTAGGATCAGTTAGAAGGATGCATGGTGAATGACCGATGAGAAAGAGGTTGATGTCTATCCGATAGGTAATGGGTTGAGCTTTAGGTCCATGGGAGCAGTCAACTTCAAAGGTCTATTCACACCATCAACAAGTGACTTTCTTTAGGTGGAAGTGGTTAGGGATTGTAGTCCTTCTTAGTTGTGATAGGAATAAAAAATATCAAGGGTTTAGATTCATTCAATGTAGCCAACATACTCCTCATAGTCACCTTCTACTAAAAAATAAAAAGGATCAGAAAATATTTATAGCTTGACTACTTTTTTGGCATAGTTGCATTCCCTGACACAATATCATCAATGTTTGTAATAACATTTATTGTAAAGGCTATATATACTAGAATGCAAGTCATTCTAAAGGGTTAGCTATTTATCTATTACAACTCATATGTAAAGCTCTTGATTTTTAATAAATGCAAGTGTATTAGTATTTAACCTCCAAATTATCTCATAAATGTGTGAATGTTGAATGTTTATTTATGCTAAAACTAGTTGAGTGAAACTATTTTAATTTTGCAATCTTGATTTTAGGTATTTCATTTTTTAGTTCTAAAATTTACTTTAAATCAGGTGTGGTAGATGCTAAATGATAACAAGTTTGGTTGGTTTTAAGAGTGAGGAATAGTTTCAAGAGTGAGAATGTGCACAACCCGGTTTAGGAGAAAAATAGAGGGGAGAAATTTTGGGGGGCAATACGACGACACACTGCAACTGTGGGCAAAGGTAGAATGTAGAATGGGTAAATTTTTAAGCTTGAGGATGCACACATCCATGCCTGGAAATTTCCAGATGCATGTAGGAGGATCTCTGCAGATAAGGGCAATGGAGAAAAATAGAGCAATTTTCCCTTTTTGAAGAGAAGCCCAATTCTTTTGGGCAATTTTTTGAAACTTGTTGTTGTCAGGATCTTCAATTTTTTTTTAATTTTCTAAGGGAAAATTTGGATTTCCAATTCATTTTTGCTCATAATTATTTGGTGAGGGTGTATTCCAAGGAATATTTGGTTATCAATGTTGATTATCCCATGTCCTTCGCACGTGAGCCCAAGTTTGGTTTGATGATTGGAAGTTGGGCATTGGAATTTATTCCTAGAATATGAAGAGTCACCGACACTGCTATGGTCCATTAGAATATTTAGCCCAAGGGATAAGTGCTTGAGGAAATTACGCATACTCTTGGAAGTAGAAGATCTGCATCATCCTATGAGGACCCTCCAATTTTGAATTGCATAACTATGGAGTGTCAGACCTTTGGAGGCCGAGGTGCCTTGGTTTGTTCCAATTTTTAATTACATTATATAAAATATAAATCACCTACCAAACTATTATTTTCAAGAGGGCCAAATAATGTAATACTTCCAACACTTCCTCATATTACATTATTTTGTTGGAAGTTATTTTTCTTCATTATTCAACTCTGACTTTGGCATGGCTAGATATATGCAACCTTCATTAGGTCTTCATTTACAAATTATGTTTCTTCCTCTAGATCAATGTATCTGAGTCACCTCTAGATATCTACCTCTCGATAATTACCTCTAGGTCACTACCACTGGATTTGCCTCAATGTCAATACCTTTGGGTTTTCACCTCTAGGTCAGTCCCTCTGGGTCATCCACTAGAACATTCATAATACTATCATATTTTTAGGATCATCACTATAGATGCTTCCACTATAGACCATATTCCAATCTATGCTTGAGTCACAATAATTTATTTCCTTATGATAAGACTACCAATATTCTTAGAAAATTTTGATCATACTTGGTTTTATTCTATAGAAACCATAAAACATTCCTTTTTTCTAATCCCATTCATGGTTATCCATCCATAATTTATTTCTAATTTGTGATCTTTCTTTTATTTTTGTAGATAAAATATTTGTGAATGATTATGTCCACAAATTTTACAATGGAGATTCCAACATTTTGCTAACTTGTTTCCATATCTACCACAATGATTACATCTAATCTTTATCACAAAAATTACTTTTTTCATTTTATATCTCATTATTACTAATTATATTAGTCTCTATCATAGATTTTATGTCACTATTTCTAGTCACATGTTTAGTTCTTGGTTTCTTGTTGCTCGTATGTCCTATATATCCAAGACCTTCAAATTTTGGTCTTACTTTTGATACAATTGACTCTTTCATTCCTTGTCCACGTTTTTTGACACTTGTATATTTATATCTAATTTTACTTAAAAATTTTGAACCAATTCCTTTAGTATACATTTCAAAACAACCAAAAAGATCATCAAATTTATCCTTATCAACATCAACACAACTCTAAGCATAACTATCTCTGTCATCATGAATTTTGATAGCATAAATGTTTTTTAAACAATCACAAATTGTATTCAAATCCTTTGTATCACATGTAATATCTATTTTTGTAATAGGTTCTTCTATATTTTTCATGATTTATAAGTCACAAGTATCATTGTTTGCATCATAAATTTTCTTTTCATTTTGATGAGGATCATAGCATGCACATTTTTATTTTTGATGAAGATCACTTGTATCACAACATGCGTCTATCATAATGGGCCTTAAATCATTTGTATCACACAAAACATCTTTCATAATTGTTTTCTTGTAGATAATTTTCCATTTACGAATAGGTACAGTAATAAAATTTTCATAACAATCATTAGTATCATTAAGTATACTTTACACGCATTGTTGAAGCATTAGAAATTCTCCTTATTTTGCTTCACTGGTAATATCAACAACCTTATTCTTCAAATTTTTAGTCATTTCCCCTTGTTTTCTATTATGACGTTTAATAACCTCATTAGAAGTAATGCCATATAAATTATCTTTTCTATATCATTAGGCAATGTGAAAACATCTTTAGAGTATTTAATTGCTTCATCAAGTTTTGAACTTAGATAGTTTACAAGCATTGAAATTTTTTTATCTTTGGTTTCTCTTATGATTGATTGTAACATTCTCCTTTTCTTTAGTCATGTATCCATTTGTCATTCAATTTTTGCTATCATGTATTGAGTATAATATTCTAAAATTTTCAACATTTCCTTAGTCTATTCTAGTGATACATATTGAATATATATTTGTTCTTCTTGGAAACATTAGTTTTCTTCTTCATTTGTTTTTGACAACTCATGTTTTTGTATTTCTATTTTTTGATCATTTATTTTTCCTTTTGTTTTTTTTTCTTTGCCATGTTTATTTGAAGTTGAGAACCTTATAGATCCTAAGTTTTACCTATGAAGTAGAATTCCTTATGTCTCCCAAGTATTAGAAACTAAGAAAATAAAATTTTTGCAAATTTAATCTCCTAAGTTTAATGTTGTAAACCTTTTGACTCCCAAATCAATTTGCAAAAAAAAATCTTTTAATTTTAAAAAACTAATAAATAAAACCAAATTCAAACTTTAGATTTAATAAACCTCAAATTAACTTATCACTCCAAAAAACTTATTACTCCTAAAAAACATTAAAGCTTTCAAACAAATTCTAGAAAACTTATCACTTCAAATTATTTTAAAAAATGGCACAGGCCTAGATCGGGCCAGGGTCAAATCTGCAGCTAGGGTTTTGTAGGAAAGTGTGGTAGGGTAGGTAGCCCAAGCCATGCAAGCCCTGATTAGGATCCACTATGTGTAGCTTAACTACATAAACTTTTAGCACCACACAGATAGTCGAAGCCCCATCTGTGACCTTTGTGCTTCATATTTGTAGTGCGAGATAGTGCGTAGACGATAATGCTTACTTAGTTCTTTGTTGTGGCCCATGTCTAGGGTGTTTTGATTGTTGGAGGTCTTGATGATTGTGTTTCATGGGTTGTTGTCAATTTTGGGGACTTGGTTGGATGGTGCAACACTTCTTATGGGTTCAATAGTTTCATGTTTTTTTGGCTTTCCAAGGAGGAGAAAGGATCATATACTGGTCCAAACCCATTGGGGTGAATTTGTGAGAACACATACAATGGTATGGTATTTTATTGCATCTATCTGAGGGTGTTCCCTTGACTGCCTTTGAATCTATGTAAATTTTTGGTCGTTGATCCCCTGACTAGATCTCGCTCTGGTGGGTGGGATTAATTTTTGGGCTCCTATTTGGGGACTTATTGTTGTTGGACCTAATCCTTTTGGTGTACACTCAGATCCTCATTCTTGTCTTTGAGGGTGGCATTTCATTTTGAATACTATTGAGTAGATCCATTGACTTCCCAACTTTAGTCCTTGAAGCTATTCATCTACAGGAATGGAGGGTTCTTGATCCTTTTCGGTTTCTCAGAGTATCATACTACATCCTTCGATATTTGGGGAGTGGACCTATGCTTTATAAGAAATTTTGGTTTATCCTAACTCCTCCAAATATGGATCCTTGGAATATTCCTACCCATATTTGCTCTTTGCCTGGATTTTGTGGGCCTTCATTTCCTTGGGTATTTTGGCTTCTTTGAAGTTCACCTCTGTGTGCAAGAGGATTTCCTAGCCTGGGGATATCCTCAGGATTGTTGTTCCACTTTTTAGGCTTATGTTGTGGTATCCCTGGGTTCCTGCTACTTCTTGGACCATGTCCTACTACTGCATCATGTTTGCTTTCCTATCATTGCTTCTCGGTTTGCATCCTAATCGGCATCCTAGCTATTTGATGCTTCATTGATTGCATCCCAGTAGGTGTCATAGTTTATGTCCTACAAATTCTTCTTGGTATGCATCCTATAGTTGTGTCCCTGGCCACCCATGGGCAGAAATGATTTTTAAATTTTATTTTTTTTATTTTTCCCTCTTCATTTTCAAATTTCAATTTTAAATTTTGGGTGGGATGGCCCTATTTCAAAATTTCCATCCTTTGTATGGTTTTGGATGGGATGGCCCTATTTCAAAATTTCCATCCTTTGTATGGTTTTGGACGGGATGGCCCTGTTTCAAATTTTCAATCCTTTGTATGGTTTTGGGTGGAATGGCCTTGATTCAAATTTTCCATCCTCTGTTTGGTTTTGGGCGGGATGGCCCTCATTCAAAATTTACCGGTTTAGCTTTTGTTATCCAATAACCCATAGAGGGTCTACTTCTTTAGTTATTTTTTAGTTGGGAACTCTTCTCCCAACCTTCTTCTCTTTGTAAAAGGTTACGGGATCCTTTCAAAACCCCTTTTACCATTAAAAAAAAATTATTTAAAAATAATAATTTCCTTATTACTCCTATGCTTGAAATCTAAATAGCATTATTATTCTTCTAACCTTATTGCTCCTTAGAAAATATTAGAAAAACCCTAAATTAAAAAATACCTCTTTAACTTGCTTAGTGTGCTTTGGAATTACCGTATGTTTCAAAATACCTTGATCTACAATCAAACTACCATGAAGTGACTTATCTTACACTCATGCAAATGACTTTATTAGGTGCTCCTTAAAATCAACTTGAGACATGTCACTTTAGACCTATGTTAGATGTTTCACTTTGACTGAATGCTTGGTATTTTTCCCTTGAGACATTAGATAAAATGATTCAGATGTTGCCTTATCTTATACCAATATTACATGGTTTTCTACCACTAAATTAGACGTTACTTTAGCTAGCTACATGAATAATATCACAAACATTACACTCTACAAAATAATAATTTTCCTATGATACTAGCTTCCATTTACTTATCTTTTTAGCACTAGCTTTCACTTGCTTGTCCCTTTAGTGCTCGGTCTTTACTTGCTTGTTCGTTTGGCACTTCATCTCTACTTGCTTGTCTATTTGGTGCTTTGTATTTGCTTGCTTTTCCATTTTGTGCTTCATCTTCCATTGCACATTACTTTTGCATTGTGCCTTTGCTTACTTGTTGGTTTGGTTGTGCTTACACTACCTCTTATTCAGGTTGGATTTATTACAATTGACTCTCTTATTTCTTGGAACTTTTAGTTATTATAATTTTCTAATGTGTTGTGTCTCTTTCTCAAGTGTAGGTTTTAAGTAATATTCAGTTTCTTCTCTGGTGTTTGGGACTTCCACCTTAGAGCTCTCAATTTTACTTCAAACTTGACTTAGAATCTTCAAACTTGTCCCAATTCTTTTCCTTAAAAATATGATGCATAATTCATTTCTTCTTATGTCCTCCTCAGTGCAATACTAACATATAAATTATTTCTTCAATTTATAATTTTGTAAGATGTGTTATTATATTTCATAATAGCTCCACACTCTTTGGTGGCTATGGCTCCATCTCAATCAACTTAAAATAGTTTTGCTTTCATTATCCTTTCCACCGTATGTATTTACTTCTACTTTTTTATGCTACCTTGGCTTGCTAGTTAGTATATCTTGGACTCTCTTATTTGCATTTCAACTCTTCATTGTTCTTTGGATCAAAATATTACATGTAATATCTTCACCACATCAATATGTATTTTTCTTTGTTTCGCTTTAAGTGCTTTTCACCCTGCAACATATCCCCAACTTGGATGCTATCAACCTTTGTTCTAATACCAAACTTCTTCAAAAAAAAATTCTCTAGATTATTTTTTATTCAACAATAATTCTTCTCTTTCAATTAAAACATATTCTTAAATTGTTCTTATATCTCCCACAAACTTCTTATAACTCCAGCAATATTAATTTTTCCTTGCTCTAGAATCTTCTTTTCTTCAATAAAATAACTTTAATAAAATCATTTTCTTCAAATTAATTCTACCTTACCTAGAAATTCTTCTTCTCCAATATTCTATAGTTTGGGAAACCTCAAGCCTTCAATATTCAACCTTATTTACATCCATTCATTAGTCTTCAAATATTCTACAAATTTCCAGTGATTTTTTGAGTTGGCTATTTTTTGCTTTGGGTGATTTCTTCAACCTGAGCTATTGTTAATCCTTGGGTGAACTTATCAGCCCAATTTCTCTCAATCTCAAACCTAATTTCTCTCAATATCAAATGGCTATATTGTAGCTTTGATACCACTATTAGCTTTCTAGATAGATTAGATTATAGAAAGCTTTATTCAAGAATAAATCAAATATATGCCACTACTTGAATTAATAATGAATCTCAATATTGGAATAACATCTCACAAATATAATTCAAATATACATAATATCAAAATATTACAAGAATGATTCAGATTAATTCCATTGCATGGAGAGAGGTCTCCAATATAAATTTTACATGACCTTTCAATACTTTGATGATTGCTCTCTTCTAATAGTTGGGAGATGCATCCTTTCATATTCTTCTCATAAATAAAACTCTTGTCTTGCCATATATCAATTTGGGGGCGGGGGGGGGCCCCCCCCCCCCCCCCCCCCCCCCCCCCCCCCCCCCCCCCCCCCCCCCCCCCCCCCCCCCCCCCCCCCCCCCCCCCCCCCCCCCCCCCCCCCCCCCCGCCCCCCCCCCCCCCGCCGCGCCCCCCGCCGCCCCCCGCCCCCCCGCGCCCCCCCCCCCCCCCCCCCCCCGCCCGCCCGCCCGCCCCCCCCCCCCCCCCCCCCCCCCCCCCCCCCCCCCCCCCCCCCGCCCCCGCCGCCCGCCGCCCGCCCCCCCCCCCCCCCCCCCCCCCCCCCCCCCCCCCCCCCCCCGCCGCCCCGGGCCCCCCCCCCCCCCCCCCCCCCCCCCCCCCCCCCCCCCCCCCCCGCCCCCCCCCCCCCCCCCCCCCCCCCCCCCCCCCCCCCCGCGCGCCCCGCCCCCCCCCCCCCCCCCCCCCCCCCCCCCCCCCCCCCCCCCCCCCCCCCCCCCCCCCCGCCCCCGCCGCCCCCCCCCCCCCCCCCCCGCCCCCCCCCCCCCCCCGCCCCCCCCCCCCCCCCCCGCCCGCCGCCCCCCCCCCCCCCCCCCCCCCCCCCCCCCCCCCCCCCCCCCCCCCCCCCCCCCCCCCCCCCCCCCCCCCCCCCCCCCCCCCCCCCCCCCCCCCGCGGGCCGCCGCCCGCCGCCGCCCCCCCCGCCGCCCCCCCCCCGCCCCCCCCCCCCCCCCCCCCCCCCCCCCCCCCCCCCCCCCGCCCGCGCCCCCCCCCCCCCCCCGGCGCGCGCCCCCGGCCGGCGGCGGCGCCCGGGGGCGGGGGGCGCCCGGGGGGGGGCCGGGGGGGGCGGGGGGGGGGCCAGCAGGGGCGGGCCGCGGCGGCGGGGGCGGGCGGCGGGGCGGAGGGGGCGGGGGGGGGGGGAGGGGCGGGGGGGGGGGGGGGGGGGGGGGGGGGGGGGGGGGGAGGGGGGGGGGAGGGGGGGGGGAGGGGGGGGGGGAGGGGGGGGGGGGCGGGGCGGGGAGGGAGGGGGCAGGGGGAGGGGGGAGGGGGGGGGGGGGGGGGCGGGGGGGGCGGGCAGGGGGGGGGGAGGGAGGGAGGAGGGGGAAGGAAGGGAGGGGGGAGAAAAACCCGCCCCGCCCGCACCCCCCACCGCGCCCCCCCCCCCCCCCCCCCCCCCCCCCCCCCCCCCCCCCCCCCCCCCCCCCCCCCCCCCCCCCCCCCCCCCCCCCCGGCCCCGCGCCCCCCCCCCCCCCCCCCCCCCCCCCCCCCCCCCCCCCCCCGCCCCCCCCCCCCCCCCCCCCCGCCCCCCCGCCCCCCCCGCCGGCCCCCGCGGGCCGGCCCGCGCGGGCGGGGCCCCGGCGCGCGGGGGGGGGGGGGGCCGCGGGCGCCCGGCGCCGGCGCCGGGCGGGGGCCCCGGCCGGCGCGGCGGGGCGCCGGCGGCCCGCGGGGGCCCGCGGGGGCGGCGGGCCGGCGCGCCGGCGGCGCGCGCCCCCCCCGCCCCCGCCCCCGGCGCCCCACCCCCGCCCCCGGCCGCGCGGGCCGGGGCCGCCCCGCGGGGGGCCGGGCCCGCGGCGGGGCCCCCCCCGGCCGCGCGCGCGCCCCGCGGCCCGGGGGGCCCGGGGGGCCGGGCGCCCGGGGCCGGGGGGCGGGGGGGGCGGGGCGCCGCGGCCGCCGCGCGCCCCCCCGCCCCCCCCGCGCCGGGCGCGCGCCCGCCCGACGCCGCGCGCCCGCGCCCCCCGCCCCGGGGGGCGCCCCCGCGCCGCCGGCGGGGGGCCGCGGGGGGCGCGGGGGGCCCGCGGCCGGGGGCGGCGGGCCGCGCGCCCGGCGCCGCCGCCCGGGCCCCGCGGGCCCCGCGCCGCGGCCCCCGCGGGCCCCGCGCCGGCGCGGGGGCGCCGGGGGGGGGGGGCGGGCGCGGGCGCGGCGCCGGCCCCCCGCCGAGGCCCGACCGCCCGCGCCCCGCCCGCCCCCCCCCCCCCCCCCCCCCGCGGCCGGGGGCCGCCCCGGGGGCCGGCCGGGGGCCGCCCCGGGCGGCCGCCGGGCCCGCGCGGGCGCCCCCCCGGCGCCCCCCCGCCCGCGGCGGGGGGCGCGGCGCCCGGGCCCCCGCGGCGGGCGCCCGCCCCCCCCCCCCCCCGCGGCGCGGGGCCCCGCGCGGCCCCCGGCGCCAAGAAAAGAAAAAAAGGAAAGAAAAAAGAGAGAGGGGAGGGGAGGGAGCGAGGCGGGAGGGAAGACCCACAAAACCCACAAAAACAACGACCCCCAGCAAAAGCGGGGGGCGACGCGCAGAGGCGGCGGCGCCGCGGGCCGCCGCGGGGGGGGGGCCGCCCGCGCCCCCCGCCCCCCGCGGCAGCCCCGACGCCCCCCCCCCCCGCCCGCGAGAGCGCCGGCGCCACACACCACACGACAAAAACACAAAAAAAAAAAAAAAAAACCACCCGAGGCCCGAGCCCCCCGCCCCCCAGCCCCGGCCCCCACCCCCCCCCAACCAACCCCCAAACCCCCAAACCCCCTCCCCCCCCCAAACACCGGCCGACCGGCCGGGGCGGCCGCAGGGAGGGGCGGGCGCGGGAGCCCCACCGCCCCGCCGCCCCCCCCCCCCCCCCCCGCCCCCCCCCCCCCCCCCCCGCCCCCCCCCCCCCCCCCCCGGCCCCCCCCCCCCCCCCCCCCCCCCCCCCCCCCCCCCCCCCCCTCCCCCCCGCCCCGCCCGGGGCGGCCCCGCCCGGGGGGCGGGCGAGACCAATAAAAAAAAAAAAAAAAAAAAAAAAAAAAAAAAAAAAAACCCGCCCCCCCCCCCCCCCCCCCCCCCCCCCCGCCCCCCCCCCCGCCCCCCCCCCGCCCCCCCCCTCCCTCCCTCCCCCCGCCCCCCCCGCCCCCCGCGCGCCCCCCCCGCCCCCCCCCCCCGGGCGCCCCCCGCCCGCCGCGCCCCCGCGCCCCCCGCCCCCCGCCCCCCCCCCCCCCCCCCCCCCCCCCCCGCCCCCCCCCCCCCCCGCCGCCCCCCCCCCCCCCCCCCCCCCCCCCCCCCCCCCCCCCCCCCCCGCCCCCCCCCCCCCCCCCCCCCCCCCCCCCCCCCCCCCCCCCCCCCCCCCCCCCCCCCCCCCCCCCCCCCCCCCCGCCCGCCCCGGCCCGCCGCCCCCCCCGCGCCCCCGCCCCCCCCCCGCCCCCCCCCCGCCCCCCCCCCGCCTGCGCCCCGCGCCCGCGCCCTCGCCCCCCTTTCCTCCTCGCGGCGCGGGGGCGGGCGCGGGGGGGGGGGGGGCGCGGGGGGGGGGGGGCCGGGGGGGGGGGGGGGGGGGGGGGGGGGGGGGGGGGGGGGGGGGGGGGGGGGGGGGGGGGGGGGGGGGGGGGGGGGGGGGGGGGGGGGGGGGGGGGGGGGGGGGGGGGGGGGGGGGGGGGGGGGGGGGGGGGGGGGGGGGGGGGACCATGTCTAATTAGCTCAAAAATATTGCAACTTACCTAAACTACCAATGAGGGGTATTTGTATCATCAATCCACATCTAATTAACCCATGCAACTACAAATAGAGGTAGATAACTTGTCAACCCACCTCCAATTAGCTCATGCAACTGCAAGTTAGATGTATTTTATTTCTCAATCCACCTCCTAATAAGCTCTCAATTGAACTAAACTGGATACCTCACCTTCTTGTAATTACATGTGTCAAATATTCCCTCCCAAATCCTTGTTGGAAATTGCAAAGAAAATTATATTCTATAAAAATGGTCCTTGGTGTCCCAAAGGAGCCAATAATCAACACTTTTAGTAGTTACATTATTGGGATAATTCTACGTAGTGTGCAATAGACTTTAGACCTCTTTGGAAAGCAAGATATTTAGCAAGATTTTTGAGATATTTGTAGGAGAATTTTGGAGATATTATTGTATCATGATAATGCTTCCAAAATTTAAAATTTTAGCCTTCGTATTGGGAGATTCACCAACTATAGATTGTAAGACAGGATTTATCTTCCTTTTCCCATTTTTCTTATAATTTTATATTTTTTATTAAATGATTTTTTATCCAATCAATTTTGATCCTATTTATTTCAAAATACTTGTGTAAAATTCAGGGCTTGATCCTTGGATCAAGTTAGTTTCTTGTTTTGGATTAGAAAGACAAGCCCCAAATCTACTAATTCATTTTTTGTTGTTTCTTTGTAGTTGTAGGTTTTTATCTTCTATTTTATAGGTCTGGCAGTTTTGTAGTTCTGTGCAAAATTTTCATGTTATTATTTTTTTGTAGGTCTACGATGAAATTAGTGGATGTACGATATACTTGTGTGTCTTGGGGTAAATTTGTAGTTTTGGAGTGAATTTGGAATCCTAGGGTAAAAATGTACTCCCAAGGTGAATTTATTGTCTCGAAGAGAATTTGTGGGCCTATGGTAAATTTACTTCTACCTCAGCTTCATTGTTTCTAAAAATAGGTCTCAAATTTCATTTTTGTCCTACTTTTAGTCCTAAAATAGGTAGATTATGATTCATTTTTAGTTTTAAAAGTTTTTGTGTTTATCTTCATGAATATATAAAATTTTAGATCTTGAATTTTAGAATTTCTATAAATATAAGAGCTAGTAAATGCACTCATATTTTTTGTTAGTGTTCCTTGCATAACAATAATCACTTTTTCTAATATGAATCTTAGGTAGTTATTTACTAGATCTTACATCCTTAGCTTATTTCACAAGGTCACCCATGAAAGCAACATCTTATTAATTGAAACAGAAGAATGCCATTGTTTCTAGTTTTTTTGGACCAAGTATCGAATCATACAAGCATTTTATAATAGATTGTATTAGATAAAAAGGTTTTATCTCTTCCATTCATTATTTTACAAATAAAAGAAGGAAAGAAATAAAACAATCAAGTTCATGGGTTTTGCATTTTCATTTAAAGGGAATACATCTATTTCTTTCTATTTATATATTTTTGTCTTTTTATTTTCTTATATTTGTAGGACAAAGAGGGTGGAACTTGTCACGGAAGAATCAAATTGGATCCCAGGATGTGAATAGGTTTTTCTTGCAAAAATCCTAGGTAATATTGTTCCTTGATTTTTTTATTATATTGTTGTGCTCAAGTTTTTTTGCTTTATGTTTTTGATAAGACATTAAAAAGGGTCTCAAATAAAAGAATTAGGATTTTCATTAAATTTCATGTTAAGGAAATATTCCCTCTTTCATTTAGGCATCAAAATTGAATTGCATTTAGTTTCACATTCTTAGGCTAAAATATTGTCTGTGCATCTTTCCTACCTCCTTGCTTGAAAAAATAAAAAATAATTTTTCTTTTAAGTTTGAAAATATTTACTTTAATTTTTGTATTTGGCATAAGAAACTGCAAAAGCACATAGATTAGAAAATTTAACTTATGCATCATTGTTTTCATATTGTATTGCATGATCATTTCTATTGAATCATATTTATTTAGATAGGAAAACTTAAGTGTATGCAAATAAACAAATAAACATAGAGTTAGGGTGATCCGTAAACTACCCTTGGTGAACCCAGAAACTCTTTCACCAAAGATAAAGCTTGAATGTGTAAATGATATGGGTTCAACTGATATCCCTCATCCAAGTGTGGGTGATCCCTTGGGGGATTCAAAGATCATCGAGCATTTTTTAGGCCACCACAACTACGAGCTACAATTAAGGAGAATATATATCTCCTTTTATTTGAATAAGAACAACCCCTATTTCCATATTTATTTTTGTACCTTTCTTATTTTATTCCCAAAAATTCTCATCTTTGTAAACACATAAAAAATATGTACATGTGAGTTCAACCATAATCCCAATATTCGGGAGGAATATCCACCATATTTGAGACAAATCTTAGAACTATTAGTACAATTTTGGTAGGTGAATATTGGAATAATTTTGTGCACTTTCAATGCAAATTTTGATATCAATACTTTTGACACAAACCATTCAGACGTTGACTATTCTAGAACCAACTATTCTAACATTGATGTTTTGGATTTCATATCTGCTTTGTCTATTGTAACGTAAATATTTTGATAGACTACTTGCTTTGACTATTTGGTGCCTATTTGGTGCCAACTCTTTTGATGTTCTATCTCTTTTTTATGATTTGAGATTCTATTTTCATGCTCTCCAGTTTGGTTCTAGAAATCTATTATATTACTCTTCATTCTAGTGCTTTACATTTCAATGCCAATGCTAGTTAGCTAGGATTGCTTAGGGTTGCATTGGAAACCAACATTATTTTTTTGTTTAATATTCACATATCATTAATCCAATGTAAAACTAAATCACATAAAACCTATTTGAAATAACTCAGCAATGTGTTTTACCTATTCACCATGTCTACTCAAAATATTAGTACAAATTACAACCTAGTTCATAGTTAAGCATTCTTTACCAACACATTAAAGGAGTTATAAAGTACTATTTTTCTACATTAAATTAGGTATATTATTACCTCAATAGATACTACCACACCTACTTCCACTTCCTTTTAAATTTTATTTCCATTCTTCTACTACACTTCACTCATCGTCCACCTTTGTAGCACATGGTTCTTGAGGGTACTCTACCCCTATTAATCACAAATATTATGGGAACCACCTCTACTACATCCTTACCATATCCCACTTTGCAAATCACCACCTTATAACTACTATTTCCATATAGTGAGTCACCTCCACTAGCACTACCATAGCCAACCATGTTAGCCCTTTTTAACTCCTTATTCAAGTTGACATCACATACCACTCCCTCCACTTCCATTTAATTACCTATCATTGACATTAAGTTTACCTCTCTTGCTTCAAAATCCACTTCCACATAATGAGCATACCCAAAATTCCAAGTCTGACAACTTCTTCTACAGATGATCATTCCCACTACGCTAGTCTAAGGAGTTGAGTCTATAGGAGATCCCTCGTTAATGAGCATGATTGGTAGGCCAAGCTTGGTATTTGCATGGAAATAAAGAGAGATAAACTCCATCAATGCATTTGGTATCCTTGTCATTGAGGAGAAAATATTGAAGAGATAATATACAAGATTCAATAAAAAGATATCTAAGGATTTAGTATTACCTCGATCATAATTGTCAAGGAAGGGGGGCAAGGTGCACTTTGTCAAGGATACAAAAATTAACCTTGAAATGGTAGCAATATATTATACTATCTTGAATTTTAGAGTGTTTTAGTTGGATCTAAACAAGACAAACCCATACCAAATGGTCCAATTGGTTAACCAACTCACTCTTTTCACAACTATAAATATGACTATGAGAATTAAGTAGCATGAATCAATAATAGAGAACTTGAAGTAGAGGTGGCTCATGTGAAAGCACAGAGGAGAAGCTTCAACAAAAAAATAAGAAGTTGAAGAAGTATGTGACCAAGAAGAATCAACTAAAGAAAAACCAACAAAGGCTTGAAGATCTTGTACAACAAATGATAGAAGAATAGAATCAAATTTTGGAGATACTGAATTTTAAATACTTACAAATCATAAAATTAATAGCCTAAAATGAATAGAGGCAACTTGAGATCAAAAGGCACCTCAAGATATTTAAAGGGTCAAATCATTTTTAGAAAGTATCTAGGAGGAAATGAAGAATGTATATGAGTAATTCTATCTAGCCTTATTCATAGAAGAAATATTTGAATAGGTCAATAAGACCATCAAACATGTGGAGGGGTGGCTATATTCAAGGAGAAAATATGAAGATTTTATCAAACACATGGTATTAATGACCATAGAAAAGTATGACAATAAGGGATAGATTGTAGAAAATTGTTCAAAAAATTAAGAAAAATCTTGGATGTCTAAAGGAACCTATAGACTTGCAAATATAACCTAACATCCTTAAAATCCCAAGTTCAAAACAGGGATAGTGAGATTAAATGGTGAAACAAGGTACATTTAGGATGATGATATCATAAGTACCATATATACAAAAGGAAAGAGTCAATACAACCAAGGGGGTGTTTATATAATCTAAGAGAGGCTAAAACCAATTCATGCCAAGATACAAGAGCTAGTTATCAAGAATGAAGAATTTTTATAAAACCCTTTTAAGGACCTAATGGGGGAGGTGGAAGAACTTGGTTCATTATAATTTTTGGATAATAACAAGTGGAAGAAGTTTCTAGGGATACGAAAACAAAAGGTTAGATGAGGATAACCAATAAATTTTATAGTTTTGCCATGGAGGTCCCCTTTATGTAGAATATATGCCCAAAGATAAAGGTAGGTTCTAAGATCTTATGCCAATAAATCTTGGTATTCCATAAAGTTGTCATAGCATTCCATGCCTTAAAAAAATACACACACATGATTAGAAATTTATAGAAGAAGAAGATTTGTAGGTGGTGTTAGAGATTTCATGCAATTTGGTTTGGTATCCAAAAGATAAATCACCTTTGGTATTGATAAGGTAAAAACTCTTGGAAAATTTGATGTATTATATATTTCTAATATAAGCTAAAGCCCAACAAATTATATCCATGCAATATAATACCACATGTGTTTTATTTTATTTTGTTCATGTTATTTTTTTTTGGTAAATTAATAATTTTATTAATAACAGGGCACTTGAAAGGCACCCCAACTCCTTGTACATCAAAAGAGAAAAAAAGGAATAGAGGAAAGAAACACAAAACTGCAAGCTAAAATGCAAGATAAAGCATAATTACATCCTCAGACTAAAAGGAGCAAAAATAAACAGACTTAGAAAAATAGGAACAAAGAGAAACAGTCTGAAAGGAGATAGAGCCCAAAAAGAAGTGGTCCTCAACCAAAAAGGAACTAAAAAGAAACGATCCTCCACCATAGAGGAACCCAAAAACAAAGGAAGAGTCATCAACTATCAAGGGGAATATCCATCTGCATGAGAGACGAAGCAGCACCTTCTAGACCATCATCTTTCGCATCTAATGATGAGGCCTAGAAATGCCTCATTATTACACTATGGTTGACATATAAAAACTACCATAATATTAAATATGACAAATTTAAAGTGCCAAATAGTGATTAGAATATGTTATTTGTTACATGTTTGCATGATTTTATGTTTGGAACATTATACCTTTGTTTTGACTATTTTCAGCATTTTATGCATTGTTTCAATTGATTAGGTAGTAAATAAAACATGTATTGCAATTACATTCTAATGGCATGAATAGATTCCTCTCATCAAGAACTACAACTTTTCTTTTTGAAGAAATTCAATCCAAGTTGTAGATAAAAAGTTATGAAGGTTACATCATTCCTACGCTCATTGTTCATGCCTTAAGTCTTTTCTGGAGCTGTTAATAGGTGCAAATCTGCGTTAAAGGAAACATTGGTGGATCTACTGGGAATGATCCAAAGTGAGGTAAGCTACCAAATTCATACCAATGGTATTTAATAATATAGAGAAAACATGACCTAAATTTGAAGGCATATGGACAAGTAACCTGGAAGTTATGGTGCCTGCAAAATGGCAGTTTCACACTTTTTGATAGCTGGAAATGCTGGTAAAGATCTATGTTAAAGGCCAACTTGACAGCGATGTAGAGAGAAATTTATGAGGAATTAAGAGTTGAAAATTGAACCCAATGTTGTTCATATAACCAAGAACACGTGGGAATAATTTGGTAAAAAATGGAGTTACGATGAACAATTTATGAGCACTCCAAAAGGGCATATCGACATGTTTTGGCAGCTGGAAACAACAGGTCAGTCCATACAAATTCCAGCCACCTGTCACTATGAAGGAAGGCATGGAATTTATCAACTAAGAAGAGGTAAACACTTGGAAACAGTTGAGGGAGGATAGGCATGACTCTTTATCCACCTGAAAACACTTCCACGTGATGCAAATGGGAGCAACAAGTCAAAAGACTGAAATGCAAGAAATTTGGTAAAAGCAGGACACAGTCATGCAAATTCCAGCCAGTTGTACATATATAGTAGGGCTTGGAATTAGTCACTCCAGCACATGCCACCAATATAGAAGGGTGTAAAAGATAAGGTAAAACAATCCAAATGGTCAACAACTTCCTCCCTATGTGTTTGGAGTGCAGATAAACAATGACTTGTCACCTACCTGTTATTCTGGAGCAACACAAAAATAAGTAGCGTAGAAATAGGGAATAGCGTAAGAACAACCAAAAAGGGTCAAAATGCATCAAAAAAATGGAAAGAATGATTGGAAATTGACCAAGTGGTTAGTCCACCCTATTTGGACTCCATTCCTTCATAGGCGGACCAGCTGGGATAAAGGGATAAAGTTTGACAAATTATAACCCTGCATTTCAGGAAACTATTTTGTAAATAGTTAGAAATCCCTAAAACT
This sequence comes from Wollemia nobilis, assembly GCA_028583015.1. Taxonomy (NCBI): domain Eukaryota; kingdom Viridiplantae; phylum Streptophyta; class Pinopsida; order Araucariales; family Araucariaceae; genus Wollemia; species Wollemia nobilis. Next base: position 5,546,628 of record JAQPPZ010001695.1, on the reverse strand, counting down.
CAGCAAATAGATATATCAATTTGTCTTATAAATAAAGCTCCCAGCACTATTGAATGAATATATAGATAGATATATAGAGGAATAGGAGATAGTTATTAGGAGAAGATAAAATATTTGTAGCATTACAGTAAATTGCAAATTTTTCTACAGTATTGTAATACAGTTTTAGATGGAATAAAAGGTGCATTCTTTAGATTTTATCGACATTTAATAGTTTATAGTGCACATTTAATTTACTTGGTATAATTATTCACCCTCTTCTGGTTCTGGAAGCAAGGGCCACTTGTAGGATCAGAGGAAGGGCAGTAGTGATAGAAAATTCTTGTTGATTTCTTGCTACAACAGATCAAAAAAAATTTGTCAACATTCATTTTGTAAAATTAGTTTCATTTCAAAAGTGCACCATAGTATTTAGAACATGTTTAGAATAGTGTTCAGCATTTTATAGGATTTGACAGCATTTTCCATAATTAACTACAATTTCTAGATTTCTTTCATTTTCCAGCTTTGCAGCAATTTCCAAATTTCTGTCATTTCATTGCAATTTCCAGATTTGTGTTATTCTCCAGTTTTGCAATAGATGTTAATTTGATTTTCTAGATTTAGAACATGCTCAGATAATTGTGAACTTTGTAATTAGTTGATTTTTTTACAACTGTGTGTGTGTTTTCAATTCTACAATTTACTTTTCTGTCACTTTCAATTTAGCAAAATTTCACTTCCTATTATTTCAAATTCTACAATTTTCATTTCCTACAATTTTAAGTCATTTTCAACTTCTGTAATTTGATTTCCAATTCTAGGAGTTAGAGGTCACACCAAAACCCCAAACACTAACTGATCCATCAATAAAGCCTATTTTATGAATGAACTAATCTTTAACCTATTGGAGCCTTCTTTTGTATATAGCCTTGGACACCACCCTGGATTGACACACATAATGATTAAATGATGAATGAACAACGACACTCATCATTTTTTGCATCGTTGTTAGGGATAGGTGTTGTTAGAAGAGGAAAGCAGTCCAATAATTGTTAGTGTGCTAAGTTGTGAAATTCAGAGTGAAATATGAATGTAATAACTGACATAATTAATAGTTGTTGGTAAATTCCATTTCAGTTCATTTAGAGAACAAGCAAGTATGAATAGGTTAAAGGATGTGAATGCACGATGTCAAAGTATGAAAAATCCATTACCTACCATAGGAAGAAAAATTTCACAAGAGGTTGAAAGTATGTCAAAGTTGTCCAAATTTATGATTCCCAAAACTTTTGGAACTTTCAAAGAATTACAATCATCTATGTCCAGAACTGTAGGATCCTTTGAGAAATCATCACAAGGAGGAACAATCAAAAGTTCAACACCTTTTTTTCTTGACAAATCCATACAATCAGGACAGTTTAACAGGATATATAATTGTGATTGGGAACCTTTAAGGGTAGGCTCACAAGAGAATCTAGGGAGAGCCAATAATGTGCTCCAACCTAGTGCAAATAGTACACCTGCCAAAAATTTTCAAAATCCCATCCAATTAGATCCTAATCAAAATGCTCCCATGAAGGTCATTTCACCTTTTGTGTTATCGAATTTTAAGGGAGTTACATCTAAAGACCCTGATTTGTTTTTGTTTGAGTTTAAAATTGTGTGTCAAGCTCATGATTACACTAACGACAATCAAAAGCTCAAATTGTTTCCTTCCACTCTTAAAGAGTCAACTCTACGATGGTTTATCACCTTAGCACCTGATTCAATTAGAACCTGGAATGAGATGGAAAATATATTTTTGGAGAGATACCAAGAATATTGTCGAGTCAAGAATCAAAACAATGAATTGCTTGAAATGAAACAAAAGGAAAATGAAATCTTAGAATATTATGTAGACAGATTTTCTTTTGTTCATAAGAGATGTGGAAGTGTTGAACCTGAAATATGCAAAATTATATTCTTAAGGGGACTACAAGATGAATTTTGGGATGCATTGGATATTTTAGGAAGAGGCGATGCAAATGCACTTGAAATCTAGGAAATCATTAAACTTTGCAAAAATTATTCTCATTCAAGGCATAGAAAACATAGAATTGGTAATGATAAACATGATTTGAAAGAATGCATGAAAGAGTTTGCTAAAGCTGATATTGTTGTACATCTTGATAAAATAGTAGATAAAAAGAGTAAATCTACTGAACCTTCAGTTATCTATTGTTCAAGTTGTGAGCAACAACACTCTTTTCATGACTGTCCTTTGAACAAAACATTTATACCAGCTACATGTAGTATTTTTCAAAAATGACATTCCACAAATCAATGTAGTTTATTGCAAGAACTCAAAAGTGTCTTTGAAAAACAACCTCAACCTATGAAAAAACTTAATTTTGTAGGACAAGGACAAGGAGATAATTTTCTTAAGTTTCCATATCAGAATGCTTCTCAATTTCATATACATTGGGGAAATAATCCTTGGTATATGCCATGGTATGCTTCAGGCCCACTTCAACAATGTTGGAGTCAACCACCATGGGCATATTTCCAAGAGTGGTCTCAACATGGATGGATGAAACAACAATGGAATCAACCACATCCACCATGGTTGCGACCAAAACTGCAAGGATATCAATGGGGACAACAAAAAAATTGCACAAAGGGCAGCAACATTATCAAACATAGAAATCAAATTTATTGCCCACTCATACCCATAGTTTCTCTCATGGACAAAAACAACAAAATAAAAAACAACCTCTATTTTCAGCTCAACCCATGGTCAGTCCAAACAATGTTAAACAGGTAACCCATGTCTCTATGGCTAAATCAAAAAATACAGCCATAATAAATGCCGGTGACTGTCATAAAAATCAGTTGTGTTTAGAAAAACCACTTCTTGAACATATTCCACTTACCAGTGTAGAAATAGGAGCTAAAATGAATGCACATAAAAACAAATCTGCACTGAAACAAGAAGAAGAAAAAAAAAATCTCCCACAAAAAGAATCATATCTTGAACAGTTTGAAATATCAAAACTAACATCTTTGAAATCATATTTGATAATTAAATGTTATAGTCCCTTTACTTCAATCTATTAAAGATGTGCCAATCATTAATACAATTGTTCAAGAAATATGTTTTAACAAACCAAGAAAAAAGAAGAAAATATATCCTAAAAACATACAAGTCGGTGGTAAAAGAGTAAACTTGCTTGCAGGAAACCTTAGTCCACCTAAGTATGATTTTCTAGGATGCCCATGGTTTCGTGAAACATATAAGGAAAATGAAACGAACATTTCAATTTTGGCCTCCATCATTGTAAAGGATAATGTAGAAGAGATGGATTCATCCAAACAGTCTATTTTTGATGAAAATGTTCAGAATGCAGATTTTAAAGATGAACCAATCACTGTTCAACAATTATTATGGAATGATGAAAAGTAAAATTCTAAAAATTTGTCATCCATTCCAATACAAAACAATTTTCTTCACTTGTCACATGGATGTCATCATTTTTTCTCATCTTTTCCTTTCCATTTATCAAAGTTAATTCTTTTAAGAATTGTTTTTGGTAAACATACACAAATTTTCCATTCTTTTCCACCATATCATTGTTCTCTTAATTCATTAATGCATCATTCTCCAAGAACCAATTCAAAACATCTTGGTACAAAAAAAACTGAAATGCAGCCAAAACAACCTTTGAACAACAATAGTTGGTTGACTAAAAACCAAGAAGTAAATTTGTTTGATGTATTAATCCAACATCCTAATGCTCTACTAACACTTTATGCATCTTTAGAAGTTGGCATTGAGTTGTTGCAGGTACAAAAATATATATTTTGCAATTGAATGTAGTTAATGAACTTTGGTTGGAAGCACTTCACCAAATAGAGTTCATTCAACAAAAATGGAAAATGTGGCATGATGATCACATTAAGAGCAACAAGGATGAACCAGAAGAGTTTGAGAATGGAGTTGTTCAACTTTCTTCAATTGATGATTCAAGAAGGACATTAGTGGTGAATGGACATCTTTTATAGTTGTACCATAAACCACTCACAAAGAAGGAATTTTCTCAATATTTCACATAGTCACATTTGCATATGATAGAAGAGGATTCCTCTTCTGACAAGGTTTCCAAATGATCATATTTTTTTAGCCTTGAAAAAAATACGAAAAAAAGGAAGGAAATAATCTTGTTTGTGAAATTCCTTCACGGGCACAATTTCAAGAAAATTTGTGAAATTCCTTCATGGGCACAAGCAAGACAAAAAAAAAAAAAAATGAAAAAAAGAGAAAAAAATGAATAATTCAGTAGTGAAAACCTTCTCGGAGGCGCTATTGAGTTGGCTTGCATGAAAATCAGTTTTTCGACATGCATTGCCTTGTTGATCCACCCATGATTGTTCTACCATTGTACAAATCTCACCTTCTGCACCTATGTTGTTCTTATTTCAGAAAAAAATCATCATCAGAAGCAGCTTGTAAGGTGGATGATAAATTTTCAAGATAGTAAGGTATGTGTTTCTTGCATTTAGTCATGGTAAGCATTTAGCATTTAGTATATGATAATCAATATTTGGCATAAACTATTCATACAATATTGGCAAGTTAAAAAAAATGGAACATGTTGTTCAAAATGTCAAGAAATACCCCCCTTCTACCCTTAGTTGCATGGGAAATTCAAAATTGTGAAAAACCTGATTTTGGGACAGATATGATAGCCATTTTATCTTTATTAGTAGAGCAAATTTTAGAATAAAATGTCCCACCAATACCTCATAAATCTGAGAAGGACGAAATGCACTTGAAAATTTTGTTTTACTACTACTGCAATAAAACAACAACAAAAAAAAAAAATAGCATTGAAAAAGAATTTTTGATGCAGAACAGTAGGGCACATTAGATATTAAGTTTCTTAAAGTTCTACCACAAGTACAAAGGAAGAAAAGAAAAAAAAAAATTGCAGGAACTACAATGCTTGGTGTAGTGCAGTAAGAACTTTCTCGGGTAGTAGGTGGCAAAAGTATGTTGTTCATATTACTAAGGCCGACTAGGATGCATGAGGGCATGCATCAGTTCAAGTCAGGGGGAATGATGAGGCCTAGAAATGCCTCATTATTACACTATGGTTGACATATAAAAACTGCCATAATATTAAATATGACAAAGTTAAAGTGCCAAATAGTGATTAGAATATGTTATTTGTTACATGTTTCCATGATTTTATGTTTGGAAAATTATACCTCTATTTTGACTGTTTTTAACATTTTATGCATTGTTTCAGTTGATTAGGTAGTAAATAAAACATTTATTGCAATTACATTCTAATAGCATGAATAGATTCCTCTCATCAAGAACTACAACTTTGCTTTTTGAAGCAAGTCAATCCGAGTTGTAGATAAAAAGTTATGAAGGTTACATCATTCCTGTGTTCATTGTTCATTCCTGCGCTCATTGTTCATTCCTTAGTCTTTTCTAGAGTTGTTAACAGGTGCAAATCTGCGTTAAAGGGAACATTAGAGGATATACTGGGAATGATCCAGAGTGAGTTAAGGTACCAAATTCATACCAATGGTACTTCTTAATATAGAGAAAACATGACCCAAATTTGAAGGGATATGGACAAGTAACCTGGAAGTTATGGGGCCTATAAAATGGTAGTTTCACACTTTTTGACAGCTAGAAATGCTGGTAAAAATTTGTGTTAAAGGCCAACTTGATAGCAATGTAGAGAGTAATTTCTGAGGAATTAAGAGTTGAAAATTGAACCCAATGTTGTTCATATAACCAAGAACACGTGGACATAATTTGGTAAAAAATGGAGTTATGATGAACAAGTTATGAGCACTCCAAAAGGGCATCTCGGCATGTTTTGGTAGTTGGAAACAACAGGTCACAGTCCATACAAATTCCATCCACCTATCACTATGAAGGAAGGCATGGAATTTGTCAACTAAGAAGAGGTAAATGCTTGGAAATAGTTGAGGGAGGATAGGCATGACTCTTTCTCCACCTGACAACACTTCCACGTGATGCAAATGGGAGCAACAAGTCAAAAGGCTAAAATGTAGAAAATTTGGTAAAAAAAGGACACAGTCATGCAAATTCCATCCAGCTGTACATATACAGCAGGGCTTGGAATCAGTCACTCCAGCACATGCCACCAATTCAAAAGGGTGTACAAGATAAGGTAAAACAATCCAAATGGTCAACAACTTCCTCCCTATGTGTTTGGAGCGTAGATAAGCAATGAATTGTCACCTGCCTGTTATTCCAGAGCAACATAGAAATAAGTAGCGTAGGAATAGAGAATAGTGCAGGAACAACCAAAAAGGGTCAAAATGCATCAAAACCAAGGAAAGCATGATTTGAAATTGACTAAGCGGTTAGTACGCCCTATTTGGACTCTGTTCCTTCACCATAGGTGAACCAGCTAGGATAAAGGGATAAAGTTTGACAAATTATAACCCTGCATTCCAGGAAACTATTTTGTAAACAGTTGGAAATCCTTGAAACTTAGCAAACAGGTATATCAATTTGTCTTATAAATAAAGCTCCCATCACGGTTGAATGAATATATAGATAGATATATAGAGGAATAGGAGATATTTATTAGCAGAAGATAAAATATTTGTAGCATTACAGTAAATTGGAGGATTTTCCTACAGTACTGTAATATAGTTTCAGATGGAATAAAAGGTGCATTCTTCAAAATTTATTGGCATTTGATGGTTGATAGTGCACATTTAATTTACTTGGTAAAATTCTTCACCCTCTTCTGGTTCTAGAAGCAAGGGCCACTTGCAGGATCATAGGAAGGGCAGTAGTGACAGAAAATTCTTGCCGATGTCTTGCTACAGCAGATCAACAGAATTCTGTCAACATTCATTTTGCAAAATTAGTTTCATTTCAAAAGTGCACCATAGTATTTAGAACATGTTTAGAATAGTGTTCAACATTTAATAGTATTTGACAATATTTTTCATAATTCACTACAATTTCTAGGTTTCTGTCATTTTCTAGCTTTGCAGCAATTTCCAGATTTCTATCATTTCACTGCAATTTCTAGATTTGTGTTATTCTCTAGTTTTGCAATAGATGTTAATTTGATTTTCTAGATTTAGAACATGCTCAGATAATTGTGAACTTTGTAATTAGTTGAATTTTATGCAACTGTGTGTGTGTTTTCAATTCTACAATTTACTTTTCTGTCACTTTCAATTTAGCAACATTTCACTTCCTGTTATTTTAGATTCTGTAATTTTCATTTCCTACAATTTTAATTTAGTTTCAGCTTTTGCAATTTGATTTCCAATTCTAGGAGTTAGAGGTCACACCAAAACCCCAAACACTAACTGATCCATCAATAAGGCCTATTTTTTGAATGAAATAATCTTTAACCTGTTGGAGCCTTCTTTCATATATAGCCTTGGACACCGCCATGGATTGGCACACATAATGATTAAATGATGAATGAACAATGAAACTCATCATCTATTATAGAAATATCTTTAGTGCCATCCATAGGAACAATATTACATGCATCCTTAGCGATATCTATTACATCATCGTCGTTGACAACATCTTTGATGACAATTTTTGTATCAAAGGATACCTTAGCATCGACCAAGACTAGAACATTATCAAAATTGTCACAGAAAAATAGGAGGTTTAGTGTATGTCATTGTTCTTTGAGAGTTGATATCACCTTTCTAATGGCCAAGTGAGAAGTTTCAATATGGTCAATCATGGCAAAAGTTGCATGCATGGCCAGCTTGTGAAGATACCTTTCGACTAGGTCATGAGAATTAGACTTGTCCTTAGGAGTTTTTACTAAGGTGGAGGGAGGGGTTTTAGCAACTTCTTTATGTTTCAGCCTCTGGGAACTATGAACAAGGGTCTTTTCAACTTTGGCCTTCTTCCTGGTGAAAAAATCATAAACAAATTTGCCCCCTTTGTCTTTTCTTTTGGATCTAGAGGTTTTTGGGCTTGGGGATGAGGACAAATTCTCCTCGTCATATTCAGGGGCAAGGATATTACCTGAAGGGAATTGTAGAAGGAGGTACTTTTAAAGGACCTTAAAAATACCCTAGTAGCAAGGTTTGACCTCATCCTTATTGGAACGGTTGATGGTAATGGTATAGTCCATGGAATAGAATAAGGCAGCAGGAATTTTCATCATTTTTGAGTCCCAAAAATTATTTACAAAAACAATATGAAAACAACATAGTTGGGACTCAGGGTTATCACAAGTAAAATATTGCATTATTGTCTTAAGGATTTATTCCAGGGGGTTGACAAGTGATGCCGAAATAAACATTTTTTTACCTTCTTATGGATAGGTGAATTTTTCTTGAAGAGCGTCAACTCTACCTCCTAGTTGTGCTTGTTTCTTCTGATGATTTTTCCATCCAAATCCTGTCAGGTCCACCAGAAGCTCAAAGGAAATTTGGAACTAGACACCGTGGATGGAAACAAAACCATTGTCCCAAGTTGTCATGAAAGCCTTAGTAACCATTGTTCATGTTACTTTTTTTCCTCAATGCATATTATATATTTCTTTTTTTCTTCCTTTTTATTTAGGTGACATGTGAGTTTTTATTAGGACAATGCATCCACAAATTAAGTATACAATTTAAAATTAAAATTAATTGGATTGAGACAAAGATATAAATTTGATTTTTTAAAATGTAAATTAAATTTTTTAAGGAATTATATTAAAAAATATCAAATTTTTTTTATTACGATAAGGCATTAAAAAATTGTGTATATAATTTAAGTCGATGAGGTGAAGGTTCAAATTTGAAGGGGTAAAATTTCACATATTTATAAAAAAATAACGTTCTCCATAAGAATCCTTGTATATAACCTATAAAACTTTGTGGATGTTAAAAATTGTTTTATCAATTTTATATAGGTTAAAATGTTAAAGCAAATTTTTAAAGAGTAGAGTAGAGATAACCTTAATTTCTATTATCAAAATAATTAATTTTATATATAAAAAAATTGGTATCAAACTACTTTACATTTTTTAATTTTATATAGGTTAAAATGTCAAAGCTAATTTTTAAAAAGTATAACCCGTTTTTACATATCAAAAGAAGATTTTTTAATGTAGATAAAGTTTTGTAATCCTCTCATCCTCAATAGCCATGCCACTATACCACTAAATCCCTACCATTATTTTTAGTACCCATATTAGTTAGGAAGTCTGCCATTGTATTATGAGCTCTACCCACATAAATCAGGATCACATCATCTAATTCCTTCTACAACTCTTTAATATGGGTGAAAACAATTCTCAACCTCCATGTCTCCAAAACAAAGTTCTTCATGCAATCCAAAGCTCCTACCAAGATTTGAGAATCTATTATATGATTCTATGGCATTTCTTGGTTTGAGAATATTATGCGCACAACTGTAATTACTTTAAATAGCTTATCTATAATTGGGGTGTTATGTGGTAAAGGTGTGCCATATGGATTGTGGTGATGGTCCCATTGGTTTTAAATAATGTACCGAATGTTAAAATTAATGTTTGTTTTTTTATGGCAGAGAATCAAATCTATGTCAAATATTTTTTTGATTAATTGTAAGGTGAAGGTTTTGAGGGGATCCCACAACCTTAACATAAAGATCTAAACATAGTATTACAAACATCAACCCCAAAGGGGTTACCCAACCAAAAAAGAGAAAATTACTAGAAAAAGAAAAACTTAATCCAGTCACCCTACCAACCTATGAAAATTCAAATTTCACACCAAAGGCATAGGCCAAAAACCCAAAAGAGAGGGTCAAAAAATCCTCTAGGAGGTAGAGATCTGAATAAATAATACATTAAAAGTCCATACGTGGCACTAAACACAACTTAAAATCACACCCAAAAGAGAATCTGAGTGCTAGAAAAGAATTTGAAATTTAAAATTTATTGCACCAAACTAGATTTGAATCTTCTTGCCTAGCAGAAAAACGAACACCATCCTTCCATGACCCAGAAACCAAGGTCAAAAGCCAGGATGAAATACTCCACCAAACCGTAGTTGGGGTAAGTAGGAAACTGAAAACTAGAAAACATCAAAACTAGTGGGACCCTGCATCGAAAACCACCCAATGAAAACTATGGACCCCTGCATCTCCATAGAAAATAGTAGCATGATTTCTACCCAAATGAAAACCAGAACTTGGAATAACTTGGATAATAGAACCCAGTTGCACCAAAGAAATAGATAAAACCTAGGAGTGATACCTCACCACCAAGAGAACATAGATCTCATCCTACCATCAACCCATCGACAAACCTCATGCATAGGAAAGAGGAAACACAATAAAATCAAAATGCCTAAGATTCATCAAGAAAATACTAGAAACCCATTATAGATCAAATATTATGAATAACACATGGAGGGAGACAACAAGCCAAACCTCCACCACAAAGCAGAGCCCTGCATCTAAACATTCACCTAATATGGATCAAGCATCACACATGCTAGGAAGACCAAGAAGGAGCAATACTAAATAATATAATAAAAATATTGCTCCAAAGGAAACATCCACACTTAGAATCCTAATCAGGATCTAGAAACACACTCCTTTAAAGCTCATATGCTCTAGATAAAAAAATGCAAGGGAGATTCACCAAAAAACCAAGCCAAAAAACTCTCAACACCTTGAAGATAAGACCTGAATAGCACTGCCAATGGATTCATGAGAGCTACTATATTTTAAGAGGTTCCTAGAACCTTGGATCAGGGTTTTGGAAAAGACCAAAATCTTAAACCTATGGGTTCAAACCCCACAAGCACACAAATAACTAGACCACCAACCCTTGTGGGTTCTAGAACCATAGGTACATATAGAAATAGATTCCCCACTAGGAAGGAAACTCCAAAGTGAAATGGAGGCTGGCCACAAACACCCACCCAAAAAAAAGTGAAGAGCCTCCATTCCAACCTATGGATGCCCCCCAACAAAGCTTTGAAAATAATAGGAAGAAGAAGCACCTCAAAACCCACCACAAGGCTAGAACTGTTAGGTAAAAAGAAAACACCATAGTCCACCATCAATTTTCTATACCTACATAGGGAATCCAAACCATCAAACTTAGATATCTCGCTCTTCTTCAGATCAAGATATTAAGAGGTAAACAGGAACTCCGTCTTAGTTGGAGAAAAATGAGCCTCTAGGGAAAAATCGATATAATCACCTTAAGAAGGTTCCCATGCATCTGCAAAGAGGACTTCTATCTCATAAGGTGAGAATTGTGAACTTAGGGAAAAAGTATGTTCAATCTCTCCAATCAGACTCATTTGCAATAGGATCCAACACCATATTGTTCTTGCCCCATGCCAAAATTTAAAACCACTTTGCTCTACCCATAAACCACTTCAAATAATTATAATAATACAAATAAAGTTCACATATTCAAACAAAAAATTTTACATGTTTTTTTTCTCAATATATAGGATGGGATATAATTTATAAAATTATTATGATATATTTAAATTAGTTTATTAAATTGGTTATATGAGATTTGAACATGGTTATTATGGATTTATGACTTGAGAAAAATTAAACATGGGTTTCCTCCTTGAAATGGCCCTATATTTTAAAAAATATATTTGATAAATAATATTGATTTTTTAATAAGTTATATGTGAATTTTATTGTGGTCACTCTCATCAAAATAGAAACATATTACATTTGTTGTTATATCAATCAAACCACATTCAACATACACTTTTATCACAAATTTTTAATTTCTTTTTCTATTAAATATATTCTTCAACTTCCTTAAAGTGCTATGTTTTCACAATCAACTCCTTGACATCAGTTTGATTAAGAGATAAAATCTCACTTGGCTAGTTACCTTCTAAAATTTAAATTTCACCCTGATGAAAATCAACATCGCCATTGGTTAAACTACCCACTACCTGATTTACTTCTCTATAAATATGCTTACATTTCCAAGCGATTGCCTCTAGTAATAGGTTGATGAACATCATCAATAATATTATTTTGTATCTAAACTATTTGATAAATAATATATTAATAATTAACTAAATAAAAATAAAAATCTTAAAATATGTTTTTTAATGTTATGAAATAATTTAAATAGCTTTTTTATTTTAAAATATTTACTATAGTATTTTTTATATATGACTATTAAAATTAACTTTTAGTATTTTTAGTAGGTCAATTGGTATTTCTTAAATATAACATGTATGTAACGAAAATTAAAAAAAAAATAATACTCAAAAATAAGAGTTTTTTTTATTAGATATAGAAGGGGTTTTGAAAGGGTCCTCGAACCTTATACATTAGGAGAAGTCCTACAAGACTTGGTCAAAAACCAAATTTACAAAGACAAGAACAACTACAAAACACAACTATTGGACACCCAACACCAAGAAAAGTAACACCATATTAAAAATGAGACATAAGAGATAAAAAAACATAGTTAGGGACCATCTAAAACACAAACCTTAACACAAGCTGGGAACACCACCAGAAAGGCAGGACATAAGTCACAACAATTGACCTCATGCCCCCTAGGGTCCATCACCTCTATCAAAAGTTGAACCTTGGTACTGTAGGAGCATAGAATTTATGTCCTCTACACAAGGCAAACTACACCAAAGAATTAAAATTAAAAAATGCCACTAAAACAAAAATTCCTATTTTTGAAACCTTCTTGAAGGAAGGTCCTACAACAGTATTTCATCCATTTATAGAAATTGGGATTGGATTTATTTCCCCTAGTAAAGGGCTAGGAAGGTTGACAATTTCTAATATCCATATTCAACAAAGACTAAGAGCCATTGGTGATATCTACCTTTGTCACCTTATTCCTCAAAGCTTTAAATGATGGTCTCCCAACATTATACTCTACCCTAACATCTACAAAAATACTTTTTAATACTTCTCAATTTAGAGCCAAGGAATCCCTTCTCCAATAAGGGTTTTGAGAAATATTTATGACTTTTGGTTTTAGGGCCTAGGGACCCTTTCTCCAGCTTCACCATCCTCTCCAAAGTAGTGTATGGGGGAGGATTTCCTGAGTCTATTGAAACATCCAACATAGGGATATTGATATAATCAAAGGAGTTCTACAAAATCAATGGGACCAAAAAAGGAGGGGTACTGACTTACTCAAAGAGTTTCTAAATCTTAGATTCAAAATTATATGGAGGTACATCTAGATCTTCTACCAGGGGAGGCATCTTACCCTAAAGGGGAGGTAGGTCATAATATTTATCTAGGGGTGGTCTTTGACCCTGAATATGAGGGTCTACAATAATCTCAAAGCCTATAATATCAACTACCTCAACTTGTTGGAACTCAATAGGCTTAGAAACTTGAATATTGACCACATTATTCAAGGGCTTCTCTTGAATACATTTATCTCATGATTTTATCTTCTTTGAGGATTCTTCTTGAGATAATTTACCCCTATTTACCTAAATATTTCGGGGACACTGGTCCATCGAATGATAAATATTTCCATATCTAGAGCAACTATTAGTTTGTTTTCATATAGAATGGGTTGGATCCAAGTACTCAAGTATAAGGTAAGCTTAATTAAAGAAGGGAGATTTACTTTCAAACTATCGTAACACATAACATCACAAACACCATTATAGATTTACTTTGGTTATTGAATCAATTTGAATAAGGTCTTCCACTGCCTTAGCCACTCCTCTTAGAATATTGTCATGCCATAGATAGTAAGGAAGACCAAGGAGACGAATCCAAAGAGGCACCAAGTTTACCTTTTGAGTATGTGGGTTGAATTCAAGCTCTATATTTCAAAGGAACAAGCCCCTTTTACCATAGAACTAGGGGCCACCACCTAGGATGTAGTTTGAATCTTCTACACAATTTAGTTTTATAAAAAATAAGGCTTTGAGAGCTACAATAATTTCCATTGCACTAAAAGGTTTCCACTTTTTAAGGCACATCTTTTGATTGAATCCAAGTCTGGCCTCACCCCATAAAATTTACCCACCAAACTATAGTTGCCTTCCCCATGGTGATTTGAATCAAATCTCTTGGAATGCAAATTTCATTTCCAACAAGGGAGAGGTCACAAAGAAATTTAGGACTGATAGTACCAACACCTTTAGATGCCACAACAACATAAGATTTGTTGGGGTTAATGGATTTGATATTAATATTGGGACCTTAGAAACTGGCCCCACTTTCAAAATTACCTTTAGATGATCGAAGACCCCCCAAAATACCTAGGTGACTAGCCCTATATCCAACACTAGGATTGAAGGGATTTTGGAGTGAAGCCCTTAGAGGGGTCCCATTTTCAGCACCTCCTGGTAGGAAAACCACACCCACCAAAGGGCCTTCCTCTCCATATAGCAAAAACACATGATCCACTATAGGGTTGTCATCAAACCCATAACCCTAAAATCCATACTCACTACCTTGAATACCATTCCTACTTAAAGATAAGTTCAAAAAATCTTGAGTCCATCAGTATTTGAAAGCCTTGATGTTTATCATCGAATAGAGCTATAGAGCTAGAATTCTTGGGATGTAGTTGGAGATAAGAACACACTGTATATTGTGATGTTTAATGAATGTGCTAGGCACTTCCCAAACACAAGAATATTTATGCAAAATTAAAATTAAAATTTGTTTTTGTGATAGTCCTTACTTTAGAAATAACATCAGCATGTACTATAAACGAGTTCCTTTCATCATCATTTTCACTTTATGAAAATGTAATTTGTGTATAGCATATTTAATGGTTTATTTCAATCAAAATATACCAAATTTATTCATTTTGTATATAAATTTATATATTTCATAATGTTTAAAAATATTTAAAAAAAAAGTAAAAAATAAAATAAAATTCATTCATTGATAGTGAAATGTTTATTTACAAAATTAAAATTATTTAACAATAAAAATTCAACTTAATTGGATAATTTCAATTATTTGACATTATTATTAATAGTCATCATATTTTTTTTTGGTAAATTAAAATATTATATTACTAAAAGGGATTTAAGGATCCCTTATCCTTGATACAAAACCAATAAGACAAGTTGTAACATGATAAAGGACGTAATTTTGACCCCCTTAAAACCTTAGACTGTCAATATCTAGAAATTGAGGATGCAACCTCGGGCTTGAGGACCCACATAGAACAAAAGAAACATGAAAGTGAGGTCATAGCCTTAGACTTAATGACACTAGGATACATGATAGAACCTAAAAAGTAAAAACTACAACTAAAGAAGTAAGGGCCTCCATGTAGGGTTGGCATAAAATCAACAAAAGACCTATTATTCGAAAGAGACCAGGCTCCACACAGGGTAGCCTTAGAAACAAAAAAAATGGATAAAAATAAATTAGTCCTCAGTTGAGGTCTTATCCTCGTCCTTGGTGTCCTCCTTATTGTTTTCCTTGGGCTCATCATCCTTAGGCTCCTCTTTGAAAATAAACTTCTCTGCTTCGAACCTACCATCAACCTCCTGGCTAATCTGCCCACCAAAAAATAGTTTCTGTAGACCTTCCCAAATGTCTAGTATAGAATTAACCATCACATTCATCATAGCAGTGGTGGAAGAGGTGATGAAATCTTTCAGGCACTTGGTTTCATCCTCTTTTTATTCTTCCTCATTCTTGATCTCAATGACGTTGCACTTAGCTTCCAGGTTTTGAAGTCGGGTAGACTTCCTTACAGGTTCTTCCACACTATCAAAACTATTGTTCTTTCTGGCCCTCAATTCAGTGACATCCTCAATGATTTTTCTCTTTCTCTCTACTAAGGTACAGTGAGCCAAGGACCCTGTAGGCTTAGAAGGGCTGGGAATATTGGGTTTGGGACTGTTTTCTAGGACGTGGGTATAGATGAACTTGAAAAAACCCTAATGGCAAGGACGGTCATGGCTTTTCTTATTTTTGCAATTCTCAATGGATTTGTTCATGGAATTGAAAAAGAAGAGAGAAATGTTGATAGGATTAATGTCCCAAAAATGGTTAACGAAATCCAAATGGTAGGTTTTGACGAGTTTATTAGGATCATAAAAAGATATGAATTCCATGATGGGCTTCATAAAAATATCCCAAGGGAAATTGAGGTCACTACTAAAGATCCCAGGCCTCTTAGCATTCTTGAGTATTTTATCGTTTCCTTTAAATTCAGTAAGCTCAACTTCCCAATTATGCTTATGCCTATGGATGGAATGGCCTCTAGGGTTTTTTCTAGTAATGGAAGACAATAGGAATAAATCAACCATGAAGCTCCTGCCACACACAAAAATAGAACCATTATCTTGGGTCTTAAGGAAAGCAAGTGTGATATCAAGATCAACTCTAGAAAACATATGGAGGAAGGGGAAGAAGTGTCTATCTTGGTGAATATTATCCGCCATAGAATCGCACGCAAAGTAACTGGGCTCAATAAAGTTTTTTTCCATGGTGTAAAATGGGATGATGAGGGAGTGGACATGCAAAAATTGGGTAGGTAAAAGGGACAGTGGCTTGCGGAAAGAGGAAAACAATATGGTGAGTGAAGGCTAAAAAATGAGGACCGACGATGATTAAAATGATAGGTAATTGAAAAAAATACCATAAAGGGTGGGGGATACTAAAAAATATCATTATCGAGCATCATATTAACTTAGCTAGAAAAACTAATAATGTTACATAATAATTTTTAATAATTCACTTTAATACAAGGTTATGCATAAGGGGTTGGACTCAAAATGAACTTGTAAAAAAATAGTGAATCTTAATCAAAATCAAAGCGAATCAAGGAAAATCATAAGCAAATCACCAAAAATTTGGGTATTTTAAGCCCTAAAAATTAGGGTCATCTTTGGTGCAAATATTGACCTATTAAATCATCTTATAACTTCATAAAAACACCACCATTAGATCACGCTCGAAAATATCTTTCCAAAGAGTACAAATATGCCTATGTTTGGATATATATTATGGTGAATTAACCCTAAGAAAACATTGGTCCCAAAAATTTTAGGTGAATGGGCCGATGTCGAGGGTCCTCATATTCACCAATTTTCAATTTTGAAAATCCTAATATTCATCCAATTTGTGAATATTCACCACTATGCATAACCCTACTTTAATATATGAAAAATTCTATAAGTAACATTATTGATTAAATATTTATTTTTTAATTTCACACATAAACCTAATTTAAAGCTTTAGAATATGTATAACCATGGATTACATATGATTGAATAATAATTGTCCTATTAATATGTTTAATGTGTACTTGTGTTTCCCAAATAACCATCCTTTTATGTTTTTATTTTTATTTTTTAAATTTAAGTGGAATTAGAAACTAAATCTACAATAAACTATATATATATGATTAATTAAGCAATGAGGATTTTTAGAGGATCCCACAATTATAAAAAAGCACTCTTTTGGGAGACCAAAAATGGGTCAAAAACCCGAAAGGGATTGCCAACCAAAATAAACAAAAAAATCCTAGTTACATGAAACTAACAAAGGATCAAAATAACAACCCAAAGTCAATAGAAAACCAGCCCAAAAAATATTACTAATCCAATAAACTCAAGGCAGTAATTGAGAATTAGCTGGAGCACTTAATCTCAAGTAAATAAACTCCAACATGCAACCAAACCTTCTATTCACATCCTCCATGAATTCGACAACAATATTGAGATTACCCAACATAGAATTTTGCTTGTCATAAATATATTTGATCAACTACGACAAAAATATAAGAGACTCTACCCTAGCAAAGTCCATATATACCACCCCAGAAGGCCTATCCTATTGAATTCCATCAAGCAGGGCCTCTAGAGTTGATATGGGTATCTTGTAATTTAAAACCTTATTTATACTTTTATTTTCTAAAAATATTATGGAACATCTCCTTTAACCCCTTTTGAGGTCACCGAGAGACCCCCTGTTTGTAAACTATCATATGATCCCCATATTGAGTTTTATGGGATCACTCTAATAATTGAGTCTAAAAATGCAGCACCAGACTCTTTGGAATAGCGTAACTTCCCTCCTCATTCTCCATTTGAAGAAACAAAGAGCTCTCTAACTAGACGTTTAGGGTGGGATCCTTGGTTTAGGCTAAACTCTGAGTTACTGGAAATATCATGAGTAGAGAAGGTTTCTTTTGGCATTGGAAAATCTAGAGATAACAATGGATTAGCCTCAATGAACTTTGAAATATCTACTATATCAATTCCTTTTTTTTGGTAATGTATTCAATCATTAACAAGACCAAGCCCTGGTGCAACAAATTCAAACCCCTTTCATTTCTAATGTTTGGAATTTATTTCATACATCTCCCTCTCCTTAATTGATTGAGAAACATCACATGGTACCTTCTAACCACTTCTCGTGAGGGATCCAAAGATAAATAGTCCATAATAATCAGAATCACTTGATCCCATGAAGGTTGCAGGGCCTTAGCCTCAACAATAAATAAAATATACTGAACAATATTTAGGATCTAATTAATAATTGTAGAAACATGACTACAATTCTTGCATACTCATGAAAAATCATTGCATTATACTTAAAAGGAGTCATAGGAAATTGTAAGAAATAAAACTAAAATATTATAACTACATAATTTAATCAACATTGATAAGGTAAAAATATATATGTACACACAAAAAAATATAGACTAACCATGCATACAAAAACCATTAATGAGCAACATCTTTAGTACAATGTATATTGAATCAAAAGAATCAAATATGATTTCTTGGATTATCAAAATGATCTTAACAGTCATGCTTGGAAACTTATATTGACATCATTATTACTTTGTACACTCCATCATTCACTTCCCTTCCACCTACCATCACTACACCTACAAACAAAACTTTAACAATTAGCACAACAACTACCACCTGATCCATCACGATTTCAATTATAGCCATTTCTACTTTTGCTTATGATACTTCTATAAGAGTTCCAACATCAAATATCATAGCATTTTATAATCCTATAAATAATTGATACTTCCTCAGTAGAAGGGTTATCTCTTTATCAATTTGTTAATCATATGTTGTATAATTTGCTCTATGATCAATATAAGCAAAAAGTTGTTTGGCCTCCACTGGAGATAGCATTTTAGGTTTTATATGAATGTGCATTATGCAAGTTTATACATTTGTGTTAATGATTTATAGTTAATCAATTATGTTAATAATTTTTTTCTATAATTGGATATCTATTTTCATTATCTTCCTTATAGTTCTTATAATGTTAAAGATCCATAACTTGAGATTAATGAATTTGTGATGCTTTGCTTAATGGTTGGTCTATTAGGCTTAGTCTTAGCTTGATTGTAATAGAATTTGTGTAGTGTTTTGCATTTTTGTTAAGCTATATCCATCCATATTTTAATTAATCTCTAAACCCTTTCCCCCTTCTATAACCCTTGCATTTCTATCTTTAGTATTAAACCTATTTTCTATATTTTTTAGCATTTCAAGGAACCGACCTTCTTCATAAGTTGAACTTAGAAGAAATATGAGTCATCCAATATCGGTTGATATCTAGGGCACATTTCACATATTAGGAAGATTTTGGTCTAAGATTTTTTGGTATGTCTGGTGAGACTAACTAATTTCATTTATCTTAAAAAGAATCAAGATACAGAATCCTGATTGGGTAGAACCTTGGTGAATTTTTGCTCTCCAAGATCAATAAATCTATTCACCTGGTGACTCCACTATTGAAGAACTAAAGATATTGGAAACTCTGTTGGTGAAAGAGCTCTACAACTGCATGGTGATGAGATAAAAGGCTAAAATATCTTGAAGATATTTTACATATCAATGACTTCCAAGACATCTTGATACATCCTACTATAAGCCATCATTAAACTCATATATCCATCTTGGAATAGTATTGAACCTATTAATCTCCCTAATGTCCATCATATCCCTTAGGCCACATTAATTATTTCCCCTCTTATGATGGTATTGGAATGATAGCCTACAAATATTGTTGGGATGTCACCACTTTGGATACCATTTATAATTTCATCCATGAAGATGTAATGATGAGGCTTCTTTCATTATATTTTAAAGGTAAAATAATTGAATGGTTCCACTCTTTAGAGGATAGTAGCATAACATCTTGGATTGAACTTGCTGAAACTCTTATCTTATATTTTGATGATGTAGGTGTTGGAAATTTGAGCACTTCGGTTGTCACTGATGTCAAAGTTACATGGTCATTGATGTCAAATGTTAATGTGCTATAAAAGCAAGGCAAGGTTCTCTCCAAATAACTTGGGACCATGGGTTCTAAGTTAATGGATAAGATATTTGTAGGAGGCTTGAAGGTCCAAGTTTAAGACTATGTGCAAGAGAGCAAGTGAAAAAGGATAATATTATAATATTTTAATATTATAATATCTTGGCCATCAAGTCCTGTTAAAGAGGATATTGGATAATGCATTGGTCAAAGAGTTTATCAAGGAGCTAAGTATATTATTTAACACTAATGTTAAATAATATAATTAATTAATATTTAACCCTAAGGATAAATATTAATAAAAATAATAATTAAATTCAAAGAACCAATTTCAAACTGCAAGTGAGCTGATGTCAAATGTAAAAAGGCATGTGTATTTATAGGCTTAAGTTTAGCCTAAGCCAAGTGGTGTTCTAATTAATTTTTCCCCCAAATTATTTTCTTGCTTGATTTTCGTTCGAACGCGATGGAGGAAAAGGACATCTTTTATGATTTTTAGAGCAGTGTGTTGGTCAAAATTTGGAAGGAATTTATCCCCACGCGAAGTAAGGTGGTAGTTGAGCTAGAAAGCTTGGCTTGCACAACACATGAAGGGCAGAAGGAGCAGCATTCGATTCGTGCAAATGGCCTTTTATTTTGCATGGTCGGATTTTTTTGTTATCACTAACAATGGAGAATATCAAGGAGCTCGTGCTCCTTTGGTTCACGTGAGTAGCTAGCCCACGTGGTGATTGCCCTTGTGTTAGGGCACAGTGGCTAGCAAGGTTGAGGTTTCAAGCAATGATGGTAGTGCTTTAAGGAGGATTAATGTTTGTTAAAGTATGTATTATATATATATTTTGGGAGTCATAAGGGTTGATTAAATATTTTTATATGCCTTTGTTTGGGAGTCATAAGGGTTTATTAAATATTTTTTATGTGCCTATCTAGGGATTCATAAGGGTCTTGTCATTATTTTTGATGTGCTTAGCTAGGGAGTTATAAGGGTTCACATAATTTTCTTGAAATTTTATAGGGGAAATATAAGGTATTATATTGAAACTTGTTTTGTGAAAATTAGAAATGGGATATATTTTATTTGACAAGTTTAGGAGTAATAAGGTGTAAAAAGGATTTGATAATTTCAATATAATTTTTGCATGGTGAAAAAAATAATGGTTGAAAGGTTTTGAGAGTTTTTATGCATCATATTTGAGAAGACAAGAAGGGTCCTAGAAGATTATTTTCAGATTTCTTTGAGCACATTTTGGAAGGAAAATTCATGTGGATCTTTTGAAATAGAATGTTGCTATTTAACCCTTTAATTGGCACAAGAAGTATTGGTTATTTGTGAGATAGGTTTTTATGATATATCTTCATCAAAGAAAATAAGAGGTATGGGCATATTCTTCCTTCTATGAGGTGTATTGTTGAGAAATATTTTTTGGAATATAAGGTGGAGTTAAAAGGGTTGTTAGTATGCATTTTTGAAAAGATTTGAGTTACGGTTTGAGACCTACATTGTTCATACTTGATGAAAAGAAAGTGGAAACACCTATGTTAGGGTTTATGAGTAAGTTGTGCTTCATTGGTTGAATGATTGTGTGAAACTTTTGAAGCATTGGTTTTAAGTGATATTGAAAGTGAATGTGCAAACATTAGAAATTAGATTTGTGAAATCAAGTGTGTACATCAAGAAGATAGGTGTTGTATGCTAGACTAGATCTATATTTAAAATAGAAATAAATGTGAGACATGTGAAAGTGATAGACTTAATGATTGAGTAGAACATATTGAGCTATTTTATAGAGCATATCATTTTCTATATGTTATAGAGGTTAAAATAATTTTGAGTAGAATATATTTTGTTTGAAGAAAGCATTTCTAAAAAATATATAAGGTTTGCTTGTGTGCAAGGTTTGGAAATAGTTGGTACAATTTTGTGAGCAGTTTTGAGGATATATTTGAGCAAGTCTTTTGAGAAGTTTTGAGGGTAGATTTGAGCAAGTCCTTTGATAAGGCTTGAGGGCAGAATTAATCAAGTATTTTGAGAAATATTGAGGGTATATTCGAGCAATTATTTTGAGAAATTTTGAAGGCATATTTTAGGAAGTCTTGTGAAGACTTGAGACAGATTTGAGAGTAGGTTTGGTTGCTAATTTGATCAAGCTTTTTGTTCAGGCTTGACGATAGTTTTGAGAAATATTTGAGAGTAGGTTCGGTTGTTGATTTGATCAAGCTTTGTGTTAAGTCTTGGGATATATTTGAGATAAATTTTGTTGCAAATATGAGATAGAGTTTGGTGCAGATTTGAGATGGAGTTTGGTGTAGATTTAAAGTAGATTCTGGTGCAGATTTGAGATAGATTTTGGTGTAGATTTGAGAGAGATTTTAGAGTAGACTTTAGAGATGATAGAGAAAATAGGATAATAGTATCGAGTGGATAGAGATCCATTAGCCAGTGCAGTTAGGATATATGTCTCCTATGGAGAGAGATCCACAAGTCAGATCAATGGGGGTAGAAGTTTTCTAGAAGACCATAAACCATAGTAGAGGGGAAAGAGTTCTCCTATGGAGATATCCACAAAACCAAAATAGAGTAGATTGGTGTCCATAGAACTAGATAAAAGGGAAAGATTTCTCCTGTGGAGTGTGATCTGTGAACCAGCTAGGAAGATAGATTTATTATGTGGAGATAGATCCATGAACTTGTTGAGGAGATATAGTTCTCCTGGATCAAGTTCCACAAACTAGCACAAATGGAATAGAGTTCTCCTGTGGATAGATATCCACAAATCAAAGCATAGTGGATTGGTATCTCCTTTGAATAGAGGTCCATAAAAATTTTAATAGGTAATTGATTCCCAATATATTTGTTGAAAAAATTTAGTGGAAATATTTTCTTCGTGGAGTAGCCCACATTGGGTGAACCATGTAAAATTTGTGTCTTCCTTGTGTGATGATTTTTGCATTGCTTTGATTACTACTATTGATATTACCATTGATAATATTTGATAATATTGTTTGGAAAAAAAATTAAAAGTTGGTCTTATATTGTTCACCCCCTCTCAATGTAAGTGTGTGTTCTTCAATTGGTATTAGAGTCGATTGCTTCAGAAGAGTCTAACAACTTAAATGAAGAAGTTACAGGAACACAAATTGCATATCATAATGGATATTCATCAAATAAGGCACCATTGTTCTATGGGAAAAATTATGCTTTTTGGAGCATAAGAATGAGGACTTACTTGATATAACAAGAATATGAGACATGGCAAGTAGTTGAGAATGGATTCACACCTACACTAATCCTCCCACAAATAAATATGGTAATCTATTACATGTGAATAATGCCAAGGCTATACATGCAATCTTGAGTGGATTACATGAAGCAAAATTTGTGAAATTTATGCATTGTAAATCAGCAAAAGATATTTGGGAAAATTTGAAGCAAACCTATGAGGAAAATAAAAAGTTCAAGATGGCAAAACTTCAAAACCACAAGAAAATGTTTGAAGATTTGAATATGGAAGAAGAGGAATATATTTATAAATACTTACTTCATGTGGATGATATTGTTAATACCATGTGTGGACTTGGATTTGAAGTTGAAGAATCCAATGTTGCTCAAAAATTTTTGAGGTCACTTCCTACAAGGTATGATGGAAAAGTTTTAGCTATAGAAAAGATGAAATATATTGAGCAACTGGACTATGGATGAGCTACATGGAATTATCATAGCTTATGATATGATAATAGTAAAGGATCCTAACTCCAAGAAAGAGGTAAGTTTTAAAGTATCAAATAAGACAAAGGATAAGAAACCAGAATCAAGTGGTGAGTCAAGTAGTGATGAAGAAGCTAACTATGGTAGAATAAACAAGAAGGACTCAAGGAAGCATAAAGGTATGAAAATAGTGAAATGTTTTTATTATGGAAATTTTTGTCACTATGTATCTAATTATCTAGAAGATGGAAGCAGTAATAGTGAAGAGAAACAGGATCATAAGAAAAAAGGAGGAAAATCCAAGTATGGTCAAAACAAGCATGAAAAGAAGTTATTTCAAAGGTACAAGAAGAGTTTCTATGTTGATAAGGGAAGCAAGGCTTCATGTGAAAGTGATGGAAGATCCTCAAATAGTGAAGAAGAAAAATTCTATTTTTGGCAATAGAAGAGGAAGAAAATGCTTCAGTTAAAGGTAAAGTTGAAAAGTATGAAGATGCTCTTTAAGACCTAGAAGTAGGAAAAAGATTCAAAAAATGAAGAGGAAGGCACAGTAGATCTAGAAGTAGAACTTATTGTTTCTCTTAAATAATTTAAGAATGTTATAAAGGAAGATTCAAAATTCAAGGCTTAAGTTCAATAATATGATGAAGAAAAATAAAAGTTTATACAAGACCTGGCAAACTCAATAGCTAAGACAAGGAGATTTAAAGAAAAGTTAGAGGTAAAAGTATTAGAATGTGAAATATTAGAAAATGAGGTAATTTCATTAAGAATGAAAGTGAAAGTTTCTAAGGACAAGATACACAGGTTTGGGAAAATTTCAAAGACTTTGGACAAGATTATCAATGCACAAAGACCTTCATCTACGAAAATCGGACTTGGTTTTGAAGAAGGACAAGGGAAACAAGAAGAAGGATCAAGATCAAGCTCAAAAGAGGAATAATTTTCAAAGGAAGAGAGTGAAGGAGAAAGTGATACTTATGTGAATAGAAGCTTCACTAAGAAAGGAAACAATGCACAAAAAAGGAACGTGGATCATCACAAAGAAGAAAGGACTACGAGACCAATGGGTTGAAGGCAATATTTCTTCCAAAAATGTTGCTTGTCATGTAACAGGTTTGGTCACAAGGCTACGTATTGTAGGGTTAATGAAAAGAAGAAATATGGTTTTACAAAGAGGAAATTCAAATATAGACATCTCTTTCAAGGGTATTGCTACTCTTGTAATTAATTTGGTCATAAAGCAATCCAATGCAGGGTTCATAACAAAAATGAGTATGGCTTCACCAAGAGGAACTTCAAGATATTTGTACCTTCTATGAACTACAACATTAAGTGTTAAAAGTGCAATAATCTAGGGCATAATGCCAAGTGGTGCAGAATAGAGTTTCCAGAGCTTCTAGAGACAAGAAATAATAGGGACACTCAAAAGCATAAAAAGGGTATGTTGAGAAAGAAGATTGACAAAGAAAAAGAGCATTGTATGTTAGGAGTAGAAATACTCCCATCCCAAAATTAATAACTCAAGGAGAGGAGGTGGGAAGGGGGCTGAGCTAAGAGTCTTATCTTTAGCCACAAAGGAGTCCCTTTGAAATTGATGTCAAAGGGGGAGAGATTTGAGTAAGGGGAGAGCATTCAGTCAGGGGGAGCAGTTTCTTAGGGGATCAGATCTGGAAAAAGAAAAAAATGGAACCTTTAGAAAAGGGTTGCCATAAATGACAAAGGGGGAGATTGTTGAAAAGTTGAGCACTTTGGTTTTCATTGGTGTCAAAGTTACATGGTCATTGATGTCAAAGGTTAATGTGCTATGAAATCAAGGTGAGGTTCTCTCCAAAGCACTTGGGAAAATAGGTTCTAAGTTAATGGATAAGAGGTTTGAAGGAGGCTTGTTTTAGTCTTACAATGGCACTGAGAGGGGGGGGTGAATCAGTGCAACTAATTAAAAACTTAAATCTTCATCTTTTAATTTAGAACTAATGAATGCTTAAAACCAGATGTAGCAAATGTAACAAGATAGCAACACATAACACAAGATTTAACGAGGTTCACCAGTTTTGGCTACTCCTCAAAAATAGACTACTTGGAATCCCATCCAAATCCAGCCTTTGCAAAGCACCAACTTCATAATCAGTTTACCAGCACCCACTGGAAGGAGCATCAACCTCTAATTTATCTACACCAACAGAAAGGAGCACCAACCCATGATTCCAAGCACCAACTTGGACTTCTATTTTAAATCTTGATTGACATAAAAATGCCTTTTGTGTTACAAGACCCTCACTGGTCTAGCTTAACTCAAATCAATCTCATGGAAGCATACACTCTTTTACATCTCTACTTACTGCACACTTACAGCCCTTTCTTATAGCTTACTCTTGTAGCTCTCATAGCTCTGTACTTCTTACAACATTCTTTCAGCTTTGTAATAGCCCACAACATTATCCCTCTATACAACATCACTCTTTCCTACTAAGCAACTTTTTGCTGCTTTCTCTCTGTTGCACCTTTTTAAGCTTCTCTCTCTCTGCTACACTCTGTATATTTCTCTATTTTAGCCATGCTTTTTATACATCCTTTTTCATAGATCTTTTTCTCTACTCGGCAACACGCTGCTCTATCTCCCCGTTCAGAGCTCAACACTCTCTTACAACACATATCTCCATGCAACTGCCCTCGCGGTGCATTTACTCTTTCAACAGTGGCACCTTCCCTCTTTATGGCGGCACACTTTTCAATTATGAGCATTACTTTTTCTTCTGCATGCAACTGCCCTTTTATATCAATATTTTCATCTTAAAACCCTAAGTCTTTCGTAACTGCCATTAACCCACATGCAACATATTCATAGCTACTCTTGTGAGTAACTCCTTTCTGACACACTATTCTTATACGCTGATATTCACACAATGACACTAAGAGGGGGGGGTGAATCAGTGTAGCTATTAATATTCAAATCTATAGCATTTAAAATTGAAGCAAAGAGAACTTGAAAACCAGAAAAGCAAATTGAACAAGAGAGCACACCACAACACTCAATATACCGAGGTTCACCAATTTGGCTACTCCTCAAAAATGATCGCTTGGACTCCAATCCAAATCTAGTATTTGCAAAATACCAATTTTACAAACACTTTACCAGCATCTACTGGAAGGAGCACCAACCCCTTAATTTTTTGCTGCAATAGATAGGAGCACCAACCCCTAGTACCAAGCACCAACTTGGACTGTAATTATGAGCAATTTAAAATGACATAAAAATGTCTTCACTATTTATACAACCCTGACTGGTTTGCAATAAAACACACTTTGTACACACTCACGACTCTGCTTATTTCTCTCTTGGATTTCTTCTAACCCTCTTTTCTCTGTAATTTCACTCTTACAATGATCAACTTAATTCTCTGCATGACTGTCCTTTTATAACCCCTTTTTCTCATTGAGACTCTTCGTCTTCTATCATTTTTCAATCCTGCATGCAGTCGAATGACATACTCTAACTGTTCGAATTCTTTTCTCCTCTCCATAAGTAGATGTTCAAATCCTTTTATGATCCTGCATATATAGCTGTTTGAATGCTGCAAATACGTTTGTTCGAATGCTTTTACGATCCTGCATATTCGACTGTTCGTATTCTGCAAATACGGTTGTTCGAATACATTTTTGATTCTCCATATGCGACTCTTCGAATGCTTTTCCAATCATGCATATACAGTTGTTCCAGTGCATTTCCAACACCTGTCAATGTGTAACTACAGATTTGACTCCAGTTACTTCTTACGTAACTGGCTGCATGATTTTCCTTTATGCTTTTTTGACACGTGTCACCTTGCATGCTTCTTCGGCATTTACCAGCCAAATTGTTTACCTATCGCGAAATCGTGACATTTCTACCCATTTGACTTTTTCTGGACTGTTGACCGTGAAAACCCGACCTGTCGCGATATCATGACGTTTTTCGCCTCCTCGACCTTATCTTGGTAGGCACTCGCAAAAATGGAACATGTCATGAAATCACGACACTTTGCGCTTTCATACACTCTACTTCGCTTGTAGCCATGAAAATGGAACATGTCACAAAATCATGACACTTTGCGCTTCCGTACACTCTGCTTCGCTTGTAGCCGTGAAAATGGAACATGTCATGAAATCGCGACACTTTGCGCTTTCGTACACTCTACTTCGCTTGTAGCCACGAAAATGGAACATGTCACGAAATTGTGACACTTTGCGCTTCCGTACACTTTGCTTTGTTTGTAGCCACAAAAATGGAACATGTCGCAAAATCATGACACTTTGCGCTTTCGTACACTCTGCTTCGCTTGTAGCCGTGAAAATGGAACATGTTGCGAAATCACATCTTTCTCTTCCGTACACTCTTCTTCTCAAACTCTAGCGAAAATCTGACATGTCACGAAATCGCGACATCTTTCTCTTCCGTACACTCTTCTTCGCAAACTTTAGTGAAAATCTGACATGTCATGAAATCGCGACATCTTTCTCTTCCATACACTCTTCTTCGCAAACTCCAATGAAAATATGACATGTCACGAAATCACGAAATCTTTCTCTTCCGTACACTCTTCTTCGCAAACTCCAACAAAAATATGACATGTCACGAAATCGCGACATCTTTCTCTTCCGTACACTCTTCTTCGCAAACTCTAGCGAAAATCTGACATGTCGCGAAATCATGACATCTTTCTCTTCCGTACACTCTTCTTCACAAACTCCAGTGAAAATATGACATTTCATGAAATCGCGACAATTATCCTTGAACTTTCTCTCTCTTCGGCCATGTCGTGAAATCGTGACAATTTTGCTTGCGCCTTCTCTCTCCTCGGCCATGTCGCGAAATCACGACATTTTTCTTTCTGCCTTCGAACTTATCAACCTATCACGATATCGCGACAGAAAACATGTCGCGATATCGTGACAGTTTTCTTACTTGTCTTTTTCTGCAAATTTTTGAATCTAGGTCACTTTTGTTTTCTTGAAAATTCACTGTACTTGATCTGACTGACTTTAGAATTCTTGTCCATTGCTTCAATTGCATCAATTTCTATCTGTGTTGACAACAATGACAATACTTTTGCTGCACCTTGTTCAACAATCTCCCCCTTTGGAATTGTTGGCAACACTTATGCACTCTCCTGTAATTCTTCTCCCCCTTTGACAATAATACCAAAGGGTTGCTGCAGACTCCCCCTGAGTCTATGCACACCACTCTCAGACAAATGTTGTTATAGTTAGCAAAAATCATAAATATAAGCAAAACTATAAGTATAGGCATAAATGCACCCCCTGAGAATGTGATCCCAAATGATAGTCAGTTCTTAGGAATTGTGACCACTCCCAACTTATTTCAAAGGTACTCAAAAAAATCCTTGGGCAATGGTTTTGTGAATATATCAGCTACTTGCTCTGTAGTTGGAACAAAATCCAATTTTACCTCTCCTTCTGCAACTTTATCCTTCAAGAAATGATACCGGATTGCAATATGTTTGGTTCTTGAATGCATAACTGGATTCTTGGATATGTTGATAGCACTAGTGTTATCACATTTAATTGAAATTGGCTCTTTGAAATGAATACCAAGATCTTTCAACGTTTGTCTCATCCATAATATTTGTGTACAACATGTTGTTGCTGCAATGTATTCTACCTCTGCAGTGGATAGAGAGACTGATTCTTGTTTCTTGCTATGCCATGCTACCAGCCTGTCTCCAAGATAAAATGCTCCTCCACTGGTACTCTTTCTGTCATCAATACATCCTGCCCAATCTGCATTAGAATATGCAATCAAAGTGAAGTCTTTACCTTTTGGGTACCACAACCCATAATCCATAGTACCCTTGAGGTACCTAAAGATCCTCTTTACAGCTGTCACATGAGTTTCTTTGGGACTAGCCTAAAATATTGCAACCATGCATACTGCCTGTAATATATCTGGTCTAGTGGCTGTTAAATATAGTAGGCTTCCAATCATAGACCTGTACATTGTTTGATCTACATCTGGAGATTTATCATCCTTGCTCAACTTGCAGCCTGTTGTCATGGGAGTGCTAACAGGTTTACTATCTTCCATTGTGAACTTTTTTAGCATTTCTTTTACATATTTAACTTGAGAAATAGAAATGCCCTTTTCATTTTGATTGACCTATAGTCCTAGGAAATAAGAAAGTTCACCAATAATAGACATCTCAAATTCTTTCTTCATTTTAGTTGATATGTCTTTGCAATATTCATCCATGCTGCTGCCAAATATTATATCATCTACATAAACAACAAGAACAATAAGATGGCCCTTCTCTATTTTGACATATAAATTGTTGTCCACCAAACCTTTCTTGAACCCTTGTTTAATTAGATAGTTATTCAGCCTTGCATACCATGCTCTGGGTTCCTGTTTCAAACCATATAAAGCTTTCTTTAACCTATAAACAAAATCTAGATTGTCACCAAGTTGGAAGCCATCTGGTTGTTCAATGTAAACCTCTTCTTCCAGTTTTCCATTCAAAAATGCTGATTTTACATCCATTTGATATACTTTGAAGTTTTTATGAACTGTTAATGCCGAAAACATTCTGATTGCCTCTAGTCTGGCTATCGGTGCAAAGGTTTCCTCAAAATCAATTCCTTCAACCTGAGCATAGCCTTTACAGACCAATCTTGCATTATTTTTGACAACCTATCCATCTTCATTTAATTTATTTCAAAAAATCCATTTAGTGCCAATTATGTTTTTATTTTTTGGCCGAGGTACTAATTCCCAGGTTTTTTTTTTCTCAATCTGATCTAGTTCTTCATTAATTGCCTTCATCCAACTTTCATTTATGCTTGCTTTGGCAACATTTTTAGGTTCAATGCTAGATAATAGAGAATAGTTCCACACTACCGCTCTTCTTGTCTGAATACCATCAGTGGGGTCCCCAATAATCTGTTCACTGGGATGATTTTTCTACCAGCTACCTGTTTTAAATTTCTTGTTTTATTCTTCCTATGAGTCAGTTTTTAACACATCTGGATCAATTTTCTGATTCTCTTCTATTTCCTTTTCATCATCTCCTTCAATGACTTCTTCATAAATAGGGTATTTTTCTTGATAAGAAATTTCTTTCTCTCTACCTTCATCAACTTTAACATCAGCACTCTCAACAATTTTCTTTAGCCTCTTATTGTAACATATGTAGGCTTTGCTTTTAGTTGAGTAACCAAGAAATATACCTTCATCAGCTCTATCTTCAAATTTATCGAGATTATCTTTAGTCCGTTTGATGTAGCACTTGCTGCCAAATACTTTGAAATATCTTGCAGTTGCCTTTCTGCCAAACCACAGCTCATACGATGTTTTGATTTCATGTGGTCTTAGCATGCACCTATTTTGAATGTAAATTGCAATGTGGACTGCCTCTTTCCAAAATCTGTCAGCTATTTTGTTCTCGACCAGCATTGTCCATGCCATTTCCTGCACTGTCCTATTCTTCCTTTCTACAACACCATTCTGTTGAGGTGTCCTTGCTACTGAAAACTGTCTTCTTATCCCATATTTTTGACAGTATTCTACAAATTCTTTTGAAATAAACTCTCCTCCTCTATCTGATCTTAGGCATTTAATCCTCTTTTCAGTTTGATTTTCAACCTGATTTTTAAAAATCTTAAACATCTCAAAGGCATCTGATTTAGTCTTTAAAAATAATACCCATGTCATCCTGGAGTAGTCATCTATGAATAGCATAAAGTATTTGTCACCATTTATGCTTTGATTTCTCATGGGTCCACATAAATCAGTATGAATTATCTCCAACGGTTTGCTAGTGAAGTATTCCTTTGATTTAAATGTGGATCTGGTTTGCTTTCCTTTTTGACATGAAGCACAGATGCTATTTACTGGTTTGCCAATGGTTGGTATATCTCTTACTGCTATTTTTGAACTTATTTTTGTCAAATTGTCAAAACTAATATGACCGAGCCTCTTGTGCCATAGCCAATTTTCATCTTCCTATCCAATCAGGCATGTTCCTTCTGTAGTTTCTGAGAGAGTATATAGATTACCAGAAGTCCTTGATCCGATAGCTATCAGTTTCCCACTGTGTGCTTTTCTCACTTCATAGCCCTCCTTCTTAAAAGTGACTTCATGACCTCTGTCACAGATTTGACTTACACTCAGCAAGTTGTGCTTCAGTCCAATCACAAACAAGACTTCTTTTGATTTTATCTTTCCATCATTGATCTTGACTGATCCTTTTCCAACTATCTTTGCTCCATCATTATTTCCAAATTTCACAGAACCACCTTCATAATTCTATAACTTCTCAAATTTTTGCTTGTCACCTATCATGTGACTGGAGCATCCACTGTCAAGTATCCAAGGTGCAAATTTGTTCTATGCTTTAAATGCAGTCTGAACAATCAAAGATTCCTTTTCTTTCCATTCTAGTTTGATAGCAGATTTGGCTACTTGTTTTGCCTGTGTCCTTTCATTAGCATGTGCCTATTTTTTAGGAAATTTCTTGTTTTGTTTCAACCCATTTGGTTTAGATTTT
The DNA here is from genome assembly GCA_028583015.1 of Wollemia nobilis. NCBI lineage: Eukaryota > Viridiplantae > Streptophyta > Pinopsida > Araucariales > Araucariaceae > Wollemia > Wollemia nobilis. Next base: position 5,514,146 of record JAQPPZ010001695.1, on the reverse strand, counting down.
CTACCCTGATAATTCTTTGATGCAAAAGTGCTTCTGCAGTTTCTTGCTATATGTCCAAAATTATGAAAATTATAACATTCAACTGCATAATTCATTAAAGGAGAAAAAATATTTCTACTGGTGAAATTCCTTTGAGGTACATTATGACTTCAATCTAAAATCTTATGGCCATAAGCATTGCATTTAAAACAATAACCATGAAAGGAATGATTAAACCTGGGTGCAGGTCTTTGCCAGTTTGAAGTAGGAGCCATGAATCTTATCCTTGAATGTGTGACTTTTGTGAATCCATCTTTGTCAATACTCTTCTTGGGTCTGGCATTATTGCTTTCTTTGGCATGATTTGTTTTTTCTTGATTAACCCTGATCTTTTCTTCTTTCTTTATGGGTTCTACATTTAAGGCCTTTGAACCCTTTGATGATTCTCCTTCATCGAAGCCTAAACCAAATTTGATGCCGGAAGGCCTTTGGTTATTTAACATTTTATCCAGCTTTACAGTATTTTCTTCAAACTTATGAAAATAGCTCAATTTCCTATTCATCTCCTCTAGCTGTATCCTTAACTTAACAATGTCTTCTTCTAGTTTGCTGCATTCAACTATCTTTATAGTTAATTATTCATCAAGAACTTCAGACATTTTCTTGAATTCCTTTGTCACGTATTTTTAGATAGTTTGTATGTGGTGGCATCCTCTGTTTCTTTGAAATTTTTTTTTCTTTTCCTTCCCTCAACTCTTCAAGTGTAGCAACCACTCCTCCCCCCCCCCCCCCCTGGTTTTCATCACCTCCCTGATTTTCCTCTATTCTCTCTTCTTCAAGTGTCATGAACAGAGCTTCACCTATTTCTTCTTCAGAATCCTCACCCGAGCTTTCTTCAGAAGTGCTAACATTCTTGGATATGAAGCTTTTCTTCTTGAAGTTGTTCTTTCTAAAATTTTGTTTCTTCTTCCAGTCACCTTTTTCTTGGTGTGACCCTTCACCATTTTTGGTTTTCTCCTGCATTGGACATTTGGCTGCAAAATGACCGACTCCTCCATAATTGAAGCACTTAAAAGGTAGCTTTCCTCTATATTTTCCTTTTCCCTTTGTGAGTTTCCGAACAAAATTAGCTTCTGTTTCATCTAGTGTCTCTTCATCCTCAGACTCATGTTCAGCTTTTATATTCTTGTGTGCTTTAAAAGCAGCTTCTCTGTCTAAAGACTTGGTTTGTCCTATTCTCATTTCATATGCAGTCAAGGAACCATGCATCTCATCCATGCTAAAATTGTTTAGATCTTTTGCCTCTTCTATTGCAGAAACTTTGGAGTTAAATCTTTTGTGAAGTGTTCTGAGAACCTTTTTCACAACAACTACATCATCAATTTCTTCATCGAGTCCTCTGATTGCATTAATGATTCCATTGACTCTTAGCATATAAGCCTCTATGTTCTCATCTTCATTCATTTGTAGTGCTTTGAACTATGCTCGATGAGTTTGTAGCTTGGCTTCCTTGATCTTGCTATCTCCTTCATGGATGCTCTTCAGTTTATCCCACATGTCTTTTGTTGATTTACAGCTTATGACTCTTATCAGTTCACTTGTCTACAAGCCCACACATTATGGCATTCTTTTCTTTGGAGTTGTTCTCAAATTTTTTCTTCTTGGCGATGATTCTGTTGGAGGAGTAGTGGGTGTTGTGTATCCACTATCTACAAAATCCCAAATGTCATATCCCAATGCACTCAGATATGTTTGCATCCTGAGTTTCTAGAAAGTGTAATTAGTTCCATCGAACAAGGGAGCTTTGTTGGATGAGAATCCTTCACCACCTGCCATTGTGTTTCTTCCAAGATCACCTTAGCTGATTAAGCTTGTTCAAGAAACTGGCTCTGATACCAATTGAGATTCACACAATGACACTGAGAGGGGGGGGTGAATCAGTGTAGCTATTAATATTCAAATCTATAGAATTTAAAATTGAAGCAAAGAGAACTTGAAAACCAGAAAAGCAAATTGAACAAGAGAGCACACCACAAAACTCAATATATCGAGGTTCACCAATTTGGCTACTCCTCAAAAATGACTGCTTGGACTCCAATCCAAATCTAGTCTTTGCAAAATACCAATTTTACAAACACTTTACCAACATCTACTAGAAGGAGCACCAACCCCTTAATTTTTTGCTACAACAGATAGGAGCACCAACCCCTAGTACCAAGCACCAACTTGGACTACAATTCTGAGCAATTTAAAATGACATAAAAATGTCTTCACTGTTTATACAACCCTGACTGGTTTGCAATAAAACACACTCTATACACACTCACAACTCTGCTTATTTCTCTCTTGGATTTCTTCTAACCCTCTTTTCTTTGTAATTTCACTCTTACATGACAGAACTTAATTCTCTCGCACGACTGTCCTTTTATAACCCCTTTTTCTCATTGAGAGTCTTCGTCTTCTATCACTTTTCAATCCTACATGCAGTCGAATGACATACTCTAACTGTTTGAATTCTTTTCTCCTCTCCATAAGCGACTGTTCGAATCCTTTTACGATCTTGCATATACGACTGTTTGAATGCTACAAATACGTCTGTTCGAATGCTTTTACGATCTTGCATATTTGGTTGTTCGTATTCTACAAATATGGTTGTTCGAATACATTTTTGATTCTCCATATGTGACTCTTCGAATGCTTTTCCAATCATGCATATACAGTTGTTCCAGTGCATTTCCAACACTTGTCAATGTGTAACTATAGATCTGACTCCAGTTACTTCTTACGTAACTGGCTGCATGATTTTCCTTTATGCTTTTTCGACACATGTCACCTTGCATGCTTCTTCGGCATTTACCAGCCAAACTATTTACCTATCGCGAAATCGTGACATTTCTACCCATTTGAATTTTTCTGGACTGTTGACCATGAAAACATGACCTGTCACGATATCGTGGCATTTTTCGCCTCCTCGACCTTATCTTGGTAGGCACTCACGAAAATGGAACATGTCGTACAATCGTGACACTTTGCGCTTTCGTACACTCTGCTTTGCTTGTAGCCACAAAAATGGAACATGTCATGAAATTGTGACACTTTGCGCTTCCGTACACTCTACTTCGCTTGTAGCCACAAAAATGGAACATGTTACGAAATCACGACACTTTGCGCTTCCGTACACTCTGCTTCGCTTGTAGCCATGAAAATGGAACATGTCACGAAATCACGACACTTTGCACTTTCGTACACTCTACTTCACTTGTAGCCACGAAAATGGAACATGTCGTGAAATCGTGACACTTTGCGCTTCCGTACACTCTACTTCGCTTGTAGCCGCGAAAATGGAACATGTCACAAAATCGTGACATCTTTCTCTTCCGTACACTCTTCTTTGCAAACTCCAGCAAAAATTTGACATGTCACGAAATCGCGACATCTTTCTCTTTCGTACACTCTTCTTCGCAAACTCCAACAAAAATTTGACATGTCACGAAATCACGACATCTTTCTCTTCCATACACTCTTCTTCGCAAACTCTAGCGAAAATCTGACATGTCGCGAAATCGCGACATCTTTCTCTTTCGTACACTCTTCTTCGCAAACTCCAACGAAAATATGACATGTCGCGAAATCGTGACATCTTTCTCTTTCGTACACTCTTCTTCGCAAACTCCAGTGAAAATCTAACATGTCACAAAATTGCGACATCTTTCTCTTATGTACACTCTTCTTCGCAAACTCTAGCGAAAATATGACATTTCGCGAAATCGTGACAATTATCTTTGAACTTTCTCTCTCTTCGGCCATGTCGCGAAATCATGACAATTTTTCTTGCGCCTTCTCTCTCCTCAGCCATGTCGCAAAATCGCGATATCGCGACAGAAAACATGTCACGATATCGTGACAGTTTTCTTACTTGTCTTTTTTTGCAAATTTTTGAATCTGGGTCACTTCTATTTTCCTGGAAATTCACTGTACTTGATCTGACTGACTTCAGAATTCTTGTCCATTGCTTCAATTGCATCAATTTTTGTCTATTTTGACAACAATGACAATACTTTCGCTGCACCTTGTTCAACATACGCAACTTATTAATGGATTTTTATCTTATTTCGAACTGATAGTATAATCGTTGCTCGATGGTTTCACTGCGACACGTGTCTTCTAACTGTCATTATTCCTTTAATGCACTATTCTAATTTTAGCTGCATAACTTTATTCTGTAACTGCCCCCTATAACTACAGTTCTAACTCCAGTGAACTGTTCTTATTCTACCTACATGATTTTCTTTCTGCAACTGTAGTTCTGACTCTAGTTAACTCTTATTATTTTGGCTGCATGAATTCTTTCTATAACTATCATTTTCCTTCAGTTAACTTTAGCTTGCACCCGCAAAAACATGACATGTCACAATATCACGACATTTTTTGCCTCCTTTCATTCTTCTCTACTTGCACTGGCAAAAACATGACATGTCACAAAATTGTGACACCTTTCACTGCCGTACACTCTTCTTTGCATGCACTAGCAAAAACAAGACTTGTCACGAAATCATGACACCTTTTGCTATTGTACACTCTTCTTTGCATGCACTAGCGAAAACAAGACATGTCATGAAATCATGACACTTTTTGCTTCTTTGCACTTCTCTTCTGCATGCACCAGAAAAAATGGAACATGTCACGAAATCATGACACTTTCGCTGCCTTGCACTTATTTTTTGCATGCACCAGCGAAATCAGAACATGTCATGAAATTATGACACTTTTGCTGCCTTGCACTTCCTCCTTGACTTTGTCATGAAATCGCGATGCTTCTACTTCCTTGCTCTTTCATTTTGCTTCTGTCATGAAATTGTGACACTTCATCCTTTGGAGCCTTCCTCTCTGCTGCTGTCGCGAAAATGCGACATGTCGCAAAATCATGACATCTTTTCTCCTTAGCTCTTCTCTTCTCTTCAGGTCGTGAAAACGTGACATGTCACGATATCACGACACTTTTTCTCTCGAGCTCTTCCTTATGCAATATGTCACGAAATCATGACACTTTTTCTCCTTAGCACTTTCTCTTGTCATTGGATCACGAAAACTCGACATGTCACGATATCGCGAAACTTTTTCTCCTTAGCACTTCTTCTTGCAAATTGTCATGAAATCGTGACACTTTTCTTTGCAAGCTCTTTCTCTCGAACCTGTCACGAAATCATGAAAATTTTTCGTTCACACCATCCTTATTGCAAATTGTCATGAAATCGCGACACTTTTCCTTGCAAGCTCTTTCTCTCAAACATGTCACGAAATCGTGACAGTTTTCTTTGCTTGCGCCTTCTTTCCAAACATGTCATGAAATCATGACAGTTTTTTTTGCCTACACCTTTTCTCCAAACATGTCATGAAATCGTGACAGTTTTCTTTGCCTGCGCCTTCTCTCCAAACATGTCACGAAATCACGACAATTTTCTTACTTGCCTTCTTTGCTTCCAACATGTCACGAAATCATGATAGTTTTTCCACTTGGCTTATTTGCCTCCAACATGTCACGAAATCGTGATAGTTTTTCTACTTGCCTTCTTCTCTGCCAACATGTCATGAAATCACGATAGTTTTTCCACTTGGCTTCTTTGCCTCCAACATGTCACGAAATCATGACAGTTTTTCTACTTGCCTTCTTCTCTACCAACATGTCACGAAATCATGATAGTTTTTCCACTTGGCTTATTTGCCTCCAACATGTTGCAAAATCACAATAGTTTTTCTAGCATTTTCTCTCTCCTTTGAGATGTCGTGAAATCATGACAATTTTGACAGCATTTTCTCTCTCCTTCGAGATGTCACGAAATCACGACAAAAAACATGTCGCGATATCATGATAGTTTTCTTACTTGTCTTTTTCTTTGATTCTTTGAATCTGGGTCACTTATGTCTTCTTGGAAATTTATTGTACATGCTCTGACTGCTCTGAACTCTTGTTCACTTCATCAAGCAATCTATCTAATGACCTCTGCACTCCTATCTGTTGAGTGGTGTTTTCACCCAATTGTGAAAGCACACTCTCCGGTAGGATCTGAGTCCCAAAATCCTCTGCTTGCAAAGAAAATAATTTCTCCAAGGTTCCTGTTATGCTGATATGATGTTGTTCAAATGAAATGCTAGGAATACCTTAGGGTTTGCAAGTGGATGTTAACAAGGGGCACTGTGGTTTATTTAGTTTGAAATTACAGTGGACTCAAAATGAATAATATCTATTCTCCTCTTTAGTTCTGATGGATTTTCAGCTTGTTTATTTGAATACAGTAATTAAACTGCAGAAAATAAATTAAGGGTTTAAAAAATAAAGCAAAATAAATGAAAATGAAACTAAACTACAGTCAGAATGCTGTCATCAATTCGATGAAACCGAAGATAATGAGGTTTTCTGCATGCAACCTAACCTAATGAACCTGCAAATTCGCACAATCCAAATAAATTAGGTGCTGGTTTCTAGGGTTTCTACTGTAATTCCAGATTTAGGCATTCGCATGAAGCAACCAAGCACACTTGCATTAAACTTCACCTAAAAGCCTTAGAAATCTGGAATGAATGATAAAACATTAAATCATGCATGCACAAAATGACTCCTTCTTTCTCATCAATGAGATGCCAACTTTCTATATTTCTGTATTTGAATGATATGTCAATTACATTTACAGGATGTTCCAGGCATTAAAAATCCAGAACAAATGAAGGAAATTGCCCAAGTGCAGGCCCATAATGGCATGAAGCCCTTGTCTCCGCAACTCGCAAGCAACAATTTCCAACCCCTCTTTCAATCCGCACTCTTGACTTTATAATCACTGAAATGGCTCTTCGATTCTCCCTGTGTCGCTTCGTTTCACCTTCCTGCATTTGACCTTTCAAATTCCTGCCTTTTCCTTGCTTTTGATTAATGCTCGATTCTGAAACGCTCGAAATCCACCGCTGCATGTAACGCCTCTGCAATACTGACACCTGTAAGCCACGTGTCCTGCATTTTCTGCGTCTTCTGTAACGTCTTCCCGTGCCAAAACGTGACAAAATAGCATGCAACCTGCTCACCTTTCTGGCCGCGAAAACGCGACATGTCGCGAAATCGTGACATGTCGCGATATCGCGACGCTTTCCTCGTTCGTACGCCTCCGGCCGTTTTTGTCATGATATCGCGATGTTTTTCACCTTCACTCGTGATTTCTGCCCTCCTTTCGTACCCCTTAGGCCGCACCTCGCGAAATCGCGACGCTTCTCGGGCACCTTTGTTGCATTTCCGATTTCGCGACATTTTTCCCTTCGTACGCTTGAGCTTCAACTGTCACGATTTCGTGACGCTTTTCTCTTCGTACTACTTCTCGCGAATCGCGACCATTCTCTCCTTCGGACCTTCTTAGATGCCCCCCCCCCCCTCCTCTCTCCTCCGATTTCGTGACGCCTTTTCGCTTCATTCCCCTTTTCTACTTTCTGTCGCGATTTCGTGACCATTTCTCGCATTATGCTTTCGTTGATCCGTCGCGATTTCGCGACCATTTTGGCCTTTGCCCTTTTGATGGTTCCGTCGCGATATCGCGACGTTTTTTTTTTTTGACCTCTTTCGCGATATCGCTACGACTTTCCATTTTGCCTTTCTCTCTCCTCGGCGCGAGGAGCAACATGTCACGATTTCGTGACACTTTTCTTTTCATTTCTCTCCTCTTCCTGGAGCAACATGTCGTGAAATCGCTACGCTATTTTCATCCGTACAACTTGCGACACGTCACGATTTCACGACACTTTTTCATTCTAGCGATGGAGCAACATGTCGCGATATCGCGACGTTTTTCAATTTCGGCAGCGACGGAGCAACATGTCACGATTTCGCGACACTTTTCCTGTTTTGGGCAGCGATGGCGTGACATGTCGCGATTTCGCGACACTTTCAACACTCATGCATTTTTTCCTCTTTTCTTCAATTTTAGCATCTGGGTCACCGAGATTCTTCTCTGCAAGCCTGCAAAAAGGTGGGTCCCCAATTTTGGGGTGTGTTGTGGATCAACCACAACAAATGGCGACTTTGCTGTCAAATGCTCTTGAGCATTTTAGTAAGAACCCAACCTGAAACATATCACAAACTCGCAAACATATGTTAGCACATAAGCAATATAACAAATGCCCAAAGATCCGAAGTACATGAATCATCAGAATCATCAAGTATTAGCTCGATGTGTGCAATGAATTTCTTTCCCTATCATTTGAAATTGATCCACACTCCATTATCAGCTTTGCATGAATGCATATGTGGGATGGTGAATGATTTGTGTACCCTAATGAATGTGCTAGGAGATTTTGCTTTCATAAAAGGCATGGTCATTCTTCTATTATTATGTACAAGCATTCAAGATTGCCAAACCCTCTTAGGATCCACTAATTCATTACCTTATTGTATCCCAAAGTTGGTTATGAGTCTCTACCATCCTGGAACCCATGTGCAAGTGAATGTGAAATCAGAACTTTGGGGAATCAGACTCCCAACCAACCGAGATGAGAGTTTAACCCTATCCTTACTATTCTGATTTAGAGTTCATTACCTCACTTTAAGCAAAATAATTAAACCAATTATGGAAGAAATGGTCATGCTAGTCTAACCCTCTAGACAATCAGTGGTCTTGTTTTTTAGGCAAGACATGATGCCATGCATGGGCATATCTAACCCCACAATCCAAAACTTATCTCCATTTCTTTGGACCTTGGGGATGACTACCCATCCTTTGCAGAGGACAAGTAGTACGATCCTTACAATCCAAAATAAAGATGAGATGGGAAAAAATTATTTATTATTTTTTTTTTTTACTTCTTGGACCTTGGGGATGACTACCCATCCTGGCTAGGGACATGTAGTACGATCCTTACAATCCAAACTTTAGGTGTAAATGGAAAATATTAATTTTGTTGCTTAGACCTTGGGGATGACTACTCATCCTTTGTAGAGGACAAATAGTACGATCCTTACAATCCAAGATTTATTATGAAATGAGACATAAGAGCTTTGGGGAATTGGATTCTCAACCTAAGCGAGATGAGAATTTATGCCCTATCCTTACTACTCCATGAAGGTCAAATCAAAGCTTTGGGGAATTGGATCCTCAACCTAAGTTCGATGAGGATTTAACCCTATCCTTACTACTCCGATTTTAGGCTTTAAGCTCTATGGAAGTGGTCAAAACCACTGTTTTAAGGATCATGTTGCATAAAAGGATAGACATGAATAACTTCTTTCGCCCAACATTTTCCTCCAAGTTAGGTTTTGATCATTTTGCTCAAGATCCTTTTTAATGTATGAGACGTGCTTGGTTCTAGATATCTCAAGACTCAGCTTCCAACCTTAGGATTTACTTACATATATGTTATAACACAACCCTAAGAGGATTTGACATACTTTAATGGCTTGTACCTAAGATGCATATGTAACTAAGATGAGATGTATGTAAGGTGAGATGGAACATGAATGCATTATTTCTTGAATTACAAATGGAATGAATTGTCATGCAAAACTGATTCTTTCATGCATCACAAAATCAAACAATATAACTTAAGATGCTTGTGTTACTTGTGGAGCTTTTTACAGGACAATTCCAATATTTCATATTCTCCTAACCTGAAGCATAAGTTGACATCTCAATTTTTTATTTTTTATTTTTTTTATTTTTTATTATTTTTTTTATCAAAATTAACACACATGTCAATTGAAATCAAATCCATAACCAAAATCCTAGCTAGACTAACAATCCTAAACAATAAAAACAAAATCTGAAAATCCCCACCAAAACCAAAAGAATAATATCAAAATCTCACAACCTAAGGGCTAAAATAATGCTTTAAAATCTGCCCATTAACCGGTAGCATGAAATCTCTCCCTTCTAAGGTTTTTAGCCCGAAGGTATTCTTCCCAAGAATCTCTGAAATCTGATATGGACCTAACCAAAGACAATCAAACTTGTGATGATTCCCTTTTTCCTCATGTCTTTTGTCCCATAGTAATACCAAATCTGAAATTCTGAATGATTTCACTTTGGCCCTTCTGTCAAACCATCTTTTGATAACTCGCTGGTGTTTATTCATGTGATTCATGGCCTCTTCTCTCTTTTCATCAAGGTGCAACAACTGGCTTAACCTCGGCTTCAACTTGATCATCTGTCCCCAAGTACTCTTGTATGAAATGTAAGGTCTGCAACTTCAAATTTGCTGGAAATATCGGGTCTTGCCCATAAACCAAATGATAGGGAGTATTCCCTATGGACTCTTTCACTCTGGTCCTATCTGCCCAAAGGGCAAACTTTAATTGGCTGTGCCAGTCCCGCGGGTTCTTTTCCAGCAACTTCTTAATGGTATTCAACAAATTCTTATTTGAAGATTCGGCCAACCCATTTCCTTGAGGATAATAGTTGGATGCAAATTTTAAGCTCACTTTGTTATCATATGCCCAATCTGCGAATTGTGTAGAAATAAAAGCTTTACCATTGTCACCGACAATAGAATCGGGCATTCCAAATCTTGTTATAATTTGATCCTCAAGGAATTTAATCACAACGTCCGTGGTGGCATGTTTAGTAGGAATCACTTCGTCCACCTTGTACAAGTAGTCTCGTAGTTGTCAAAATGAATTTATGAGAATCAGAAGAATTTGGGTTAATAACCCCGATGAAATCTAGTCCCCACTGTGCAAATGGTCTCATTTCAACTACAAGTTGCAACGGCATGGCTGCATTTCTTTCTCTATTTGCAGCCACTTGACAGATATGACAAGATCGTACATGGGCATGCGCATCCTTGAAAATATGTGGCCAGTAGTATCCTGCTCTCAGGATTTGATGTGTTGTAGCATTGGCTGCACCATGACCAGTTCCATGTTTCCCATGAAATTCCTGCAACACCCTGGCAGCTTCTTCTTTGTTCAAGCACCTCAGGTAGATACCTTCATGATTCTTCCTGTAAAGCACACCCGATTTCATCAGATAATTGACAGACTTAAGCCTTAAAGCTCTTCTCTGCGTTGAATTCAGATTAGAAGGACACTTACCAGTCAATAAAAATTGCACAATATCAACATACCAGTCGTCCTTAGCAATGTATTCTGTATTTGAGCATTGGCCTGTTATTTGCGGATTATTTTCTGCGATCGCCTTCGCCAGTCCCTGTCCTCGAACTAGTTTCATTGGTTGGATTTCGAGATCAAATTCTTGGATGGTTGAAATCCATTTTCCTCTCTTCTCACCTAGTTCATTTTGTAAAAACATGGTCTTGACAGCAGAGTCGGGCACGATGGCAACAACTCTGCTATGTACGATGTAGTGCCTAAATTTTTTCACAGTTTTAAAAAGTGCGTACATTTGCTTATCAAGGATTGAATACCTTAATTGAGCATCTTTCAGGGGGGCACTTAAAAATGCTATGGGTTTTTCGGCACTATCCTCGCCTTTTTGGGTTAAGACACTCGCAAAGGAGTGTTCTGATGCAAAAGCATAAATATAAAAAGGCTTGGAGTAGTCTGGGCTTATAAGGACAGGGGCTCTTGAAATGGCATCTTTGATGTTCTGGAAGGCCACTCTACTTTCCTCGTTCCATTTTACATCCACATCTTTCTTAAGCATCTTGTTCAGAGGCTTGGCTATCTCAGCAAAGCTGGAGATAAACTTCCTCACAAAATTAACCTGCCCAAAGAAAGATCTCAATTCTTTCTTACTACTCGGGAGAGGTAGGTTTTGGATAGCTTGTATCCTTTCTGGGTCGATGGATATGCCCTCTTTTGAAATGATGTGACCCAACAATTTTCCTTCTGTCACTCCGAAAATGCACTTTTTGGGATTTAAGGAAATTCCATGTTCTCTGCATCTTTGAAGCACTTTCTTTAAATCTTTGACATGGTCCTCTCTCTTCTTCGAGAAAACTGGGATATCATCCACATACACGATGATGCATTTGCCTATGAGTCCTTTGAATGCATAATCCATGGCGCGTTGAAAAGTTGCACCAGCATTTAACAGTCCGAACGACATTCTCTTATATGCAAATGTTCCCCACTTGGTAGTGAAGGCTGTTTTCATCCTGTCGTCCTGGATGTATAAGAATTTGGTTGTACCCGGAATACCCATCGAGAAAGGACATCATTTCAGATCCATTTACCATTTGTAGAATTTCATCGATTGATGGCAGTGGATAATTATCCTTTTGAGAGGCTTTATTAAGATTTCGAAAATCTATGCACAACCTAATCTCTCCACTCTTTTTTCTCACTGGAACGAGGTTAGCCACCCAGGTTGAGTGCCTAACAGGAAAAATGATTTTCGCTTCCAATAATATTTTAACCTCCTTTTCGATCAAAGGCTCCAATAGCGGGTTAACAACTCGCTGTCTTTGCCTAAAAGGCTTGGAGTCTGGCTTCAAAGGGATGGTATGTGTGATAATGTTTTGGTTGTAAGTCTTCACTCATTGTAGTTCCAAGCAATACAATCTATGTAATGCTTCAATGCTTGTATTATATTGCTCCTTTCTTGCTCTGTACATGCCTTTGCTATGTACACCTCCTTTGGATTGTCTGCGCTCCCTAGATTAATTGAATCACAGGCATCTTTAGGGAGTGGGACTCTTTTTCCTTTCTTGGTCTTGCATCCCATGTCGAACATCTTTTCCAATGAAACCACGTCTTTAGGAATTTTATTGGATTGATACGCAGTTTCAATTTCATCTTCTGTTTCATCCTGCCACCTTTGCTCCTCATCAATCACCTGATTTTCAAAAATACCCGAGTTTGTGACAAATTTGAAAATATGTCTGTCACTTTCAAAAACCTGGAAATTCTTTACATTATCAGGTATTGATGGACAAGGAACCAGCTCAATGGAAAACTTTTTACATCTTCTTATATCAACCGGATTCAACATGCCCGCGGCGACTGCAAGAGAGTCTGCTATTCGATTTCCTTTCCTAGAAATAAGGGCTATGTTGAATGCATCGAACTCCTCCATGAGGTCCATAACCCTAGTTCTATAAAGGCTTAGTCTCCTGTCGTGGCATGTGTACTGTCCTTTGATTTGCTTGACTACCAACTCAGAATCTCCCAAAACCTTCAAGCATTTAACATGCTTGCTCAATGCTAGACGTAAACCATAGATCAACGCTTCGTATTCTGCCACATTGTTCGTGCAAGGAAATTGCAGTCTGTAAGCAGCTAACAAGGGTTTACCTCCCGGACCAGTGAGCTCGACTCCAGCTCCTGCTCCCTGTCTAGATTTTGATCCATCAAACCTGAGCAACCACGTGTAATCATTTTCCTCGGAAGAGCCACCATGACACGCCTCCTCTTTATGCTCTTCAGCAGCCTCCTCAACATCAAGTGCATAAACTCCTAGTTCTGGCTCAGAAAACTGAACTTCATTCGGCTTGTTAAAATCTGTTATAATCTCTTTAAGCCTCGGTTCGTTTTCCACTCTTATTTGGTTTGCAATTCCCTTCCATGGTAGCCACATATGCGAGCAGTCTGTTGAAAAATAGCCATTCAGCATTTTCATCCAATCCCTAGCAAGTAGCATTCCATACCTACTTGGGATATTAACCACCAAAATGTCTACAACCTGCTGGACCCTGGGTTCAGAATTCAATTGAATCTTGACATCATATAAAGTCCCCACTACATTTACTTCTGATCTGTCCAGTTGCAGGACTGTACATTTGGATGAAACAGGTTGCAGACCTAGCATTTTACATATTTCTGCAGGCATGAGGTTGCTCGTGGCACCTGTATCCACCAAACAGTTATGCAAATTCTTACCCGCAATTCTCAAAGTCAGTAAGAATGGCGGGACATCCCTTCTCTCCTTTCACAAAATAAGGTGGGATTCAACTCTTTTTTCCTTCCACATTGGATCAGGTGAATTCAAAGCTCTTATCAACGCCTCCTTTTGGCCAGGCAATCTAGCTGCGTCCAGGAATGAAAGGCTAGATTTGGACTTCTTTAGATCCTCCACTATGTCATAGTTTGGCTTTTCAAATTTGACTGTCTTCTGCATGTCATTAGACATTTCTCTTCTGAGTGGAGGGGGAGGATTATTATTTGCCTTAGTGTCTGGAGGAAGAATAGAATTGTTTGGAGGTGTCGATGAGGTTTTAGGGGCTTTAGACTTACTTCTCAAATGGTATCCATGATTCCCCTTTCTGAAATCTCGAAAAGCTTGCACCTCCTGTTCCAGAATTTCGTCTTCTTCTTCCTCACTCTCACCTTCTTGATGATATACAGTTTCCATCACCATAATATTATCATCTTGATGTTGTGATGGATTTTCATTTGATACCAGTTCCAAATCATCAACTTGTGCCTGAAGACAATGAGTGTATCTAGCAATCTCAGGACAATTCCTCTCATTGTGTTCTTTTGTGTTATGCAACCTGCACCCCCTTTCCCACGCCAAATCTGAAAGATTCAAAAGAGAATTGGGTTGGCTAGGTCCTGCATAAGCATCTAATTGATTAGCAATGGGAGCGGGAACTCCCCCATTGTTAGGCTTAGTGTTCCAGTGCCTCCCTCTATTGTTAAAATTTTGATTTGGGTGAGGGGCATGGGACTCATACTTCTACTGTTGAACCCTGTCATTGCTCAGTTTATGCACTAATTTCTTGAGCTCTTCGACTTCCGAATAAACATCCTTCGATGGAATCATATTGTTATTAACCCCCGTTGGATTCGCATAATTAATGGGGTCTTGATTCAACACTGGGGTCGGGTTCTGAGGAATTGGATTCCCGTATGGATTGACACTTTGAATCGGGGTAGGATTTGGAAAAGGAACTATGGCTTGAGGATTGACCTGACTAGTTCCTTGCATAGTTGGTTGACTGTTCTGCAAAAATGCAGGGACAGGTGGAATGGCTGTGATTGGTTGGATTGGAATGGGTGCATACGCGGGTGCTGGTGGATACTGCTGCTGATATGGGAAGGCGCTCATGCTTGGCATTTGTGGTGCCATGAGTTGATTTTCCTGGGGAGCTTGACCATATGGAGCATACTGTCCCATCACAGGCATCTGGGTAAACCCGTAGCCTTGTGGCGTCATTTGCTGCTCGATAGTCATGGCTTCATTATAGGCTAAAGCCAGTGTGGTGACTTGAGGATTGCGCCTTGCAAACATGGCTGTCATGGGGTCCAATGCCCCAAAATATATCTGCAAAGCCACTATGGGATCGATGGCAAAGTGCCTAATTGCTCTATTATAGCACTTTTGGAATCTCTGATTAAACATTCTGATTGGTTCCCCTTGGCCCCTTTTGCATGTAATAAACTGATTGTAAATAGTTGCGGGATCTAAGGGTGACCTAAATTGATTGACAAAGGCATTTTCCATTTGTGTCCAAGAGGTGATTGAACCAGTTGGCAAGCATATATACCATTCATATGCTATTGGATCTAAGCTCATGGGGAAAAGTCTGTAGGCCACATCTTCATATTGAACTTGCAACCTAATTAAAACATCCCTATAGGCTTGGATATGTTCTTCTGCTGTTCTTAGGCCATCTCGGCTTGTATTTAGGCAGAAATATTTCAATGTTCTTGGGGATTTCATGGATATCCCCAACAATATTCAAAGGAGTATTGTTAGCTCCATACCAAGGAGCTACTGGAGCTTGAGCCATTTGACTCAAAATTGATGAAGACAGACCTACAATAGCAGTAGAAATATTACTAACTATAGGCACACTAGGGGCAACGGATATTACTGGCGTAGGTCCACTCGACGTTCCTGGAGAAAATAGGTCTTTTGCGACTGGTGTGCTTACGACTTGCTTGGCTTTACTCTTGGGAGTACCAGTAAGGTCATGAAAAATGGTTTCTCCGGTTGTTTGAGACCTGGTCGCAATACGGCGTGGTGGGTCCAACTTGCCTGATGAAACCCTCGGCTATTTCGAAGAAAACCTGCAATAGAAACAAAAACAGTGTTGCAGTTTAGCCGCCTGTGAGATTTATTAAATGATTTCAGAATTAGATCAAAAACAAATTATTCAGGTATGAAAATCAAAATAACATAAACCAATTCAGGCCCTCCTTCTAGCGCCAATCTGTTGAGTGGTGTTTTCACCCAATTGTGAAAGCACACTCTCCGGTAGGATCTGAGTCCCAAAATCCTCTGCTTGCAAAGAAAATAATTTCTCCAAGGTTCCTGTTATGCTGATATGATGCTGTTCAAATGAAATGCTAGGAATACCTTAGGGTTTGCAAGTGGATGTTAACAAGGGGCACTGTGGTTTATTTAGTTTGAAATTACAGTGGACTCAAAATGAATAATATCTATTCTCCTCTTTAGTTCTGATGGATTTTCAGCTTGTTTATTTGAATACAGTAATTAAACTATAGAAAATAAATTAAGGGTTTAAAAAATAAAGCAAAATAAATGAAAATGAAACTAAACTACAGTCAGAATGTTGTCATCAATTCGATGAAACCGAAGATAATGAGGTTTTCTGCATGCAACCTAACCTAATGAACCTGCAAATTCGCACAATCCAAATAAATTAGGTGCTGGTTTCTAGGGTTTCTATTGTAATTCCAGATTTAGGCATTCGCATGAAGCAACCAAGCACACTTGCATTAAACTTCACCTAAAAGCCTTAGAAATCTGGAATGAATGATAAAACATTAAATCATGCATGCACAAAATGACTCCTTCTTTCTCATCAATGAGATGCCAACTTTCTATATTTCTGTATTTGAATGATATATCAATTACATTTACAGAATGTTCCAGGTTTTACAAATCCAGAACAAATGAAGGAAATTGCCCAAGTGCAGGCCCAGAATGGCATGAAGCCCTTGTCTCTGCAACTCTGCAAGCAGCAATTTCCAACCCCTCTTTCAATCCGCATTCTTGACTTTATAATCACTGAAATGGCTCTTCGATTCTCCCTGTGTCGCTTCGTTTCACCTTCCTGCATTTGACCTTTCAAATTCTCGCCTTTTCCTTGCTTTTGATTAATGCTCGATTCTGAAACGCTCGAAATCCACCGCTGCATGTAACGCCTCTGCAATATTGACACCTGTAAGCCACGTGTCCTACATTTTCTGCGTCTTCTGTAACGTCTTCCCGTGCCAAAACATGACAAAACAGCATGCAACCTGCTCACCTTTCTGGCCACGAAAACGTGACATGTCACGATATCGCGACGCTTTCCTCGTTCGTACGCCTCCGGCATTTGTCGTGATATCGCGACGTTTTTCACCTTCGGACCTTCATGCCGCTTTCTGTCGTGATATCGTGACGTTTTCACCTTTGGACGACTTCATGCAAACCGTCACGGATTTCATGGACCATTTTCGTTTCGTACCCTTAGGCCGCACCTTCTGAAATCGCGACGCTTCTCCTTGGGCACCTTTGTTGCATTTGTCATGATTTCATGGACATTTTTCCCTTTCGTACGCTTGAGCTTCAACTTCGCGATTTCGCGACGCTTTTCTCTGTCGTACTACTTTGAATCTATCAGAAATCAGGACCATTCTCTCCTTCGGACCTTCTTCGACGTTTGCTCCGTTTGCTCCTTCTCCTTCCTTTTTACACTTGCCAATTTTTCGTCGCGAAATCGCTGACCCCATCCATACTACTTGCAGCCAAACGCGACTGTCACGATTTTGTGATGCCTTTTCGCTTCATTCCCCTTTTCTGCTTTCTGTCGCGATTTTGTGACCATTTCTCGCATTATGCTTTCGGTTGATCTTGTCGCGATTTCGCGACCATTTTGGCCCTTTGCCTTGTTTGATCGGTTCTCTTTGACCAGTTTGACCCATGATTTTGCGACGCGTCGCGATATCGCTACGCCTTTCCATTTTGCCTTTCTCTCTCCTGCCTGGGCCGCGACAGAGCAACATGTCACGATTTCGTGACACTTTTTTGTCTTCATTTTCTCTCTCCTCTTTCTGCCGTGACGGAGCAACATGTCGCGAAATCGCTACGCTATTTTCATCCGTACAACTTCTGCAGCAACACGTCGCGATTTCATGACACTTTTTCATTCTAGCAGCGACGGAGCAACATGTCGCGATATCGCGACGTTTTTTCAATTTCGAGAGCAACATGTCGCGATATCGCGACATTTTTTCAATTTCGGCAGCGACGGAGCAACATGTCACGATTTCGCGACACTTTTCCTGTTTTGGGCAGCGATGGCGCGACATGTCGCGATTTCGCGACACTTTCAACACTCATGCATTTTTTCCTCTTTTCTTCAATTTTAGCATCTGGGTCACCGAGATTCTTCTCTGCAAGCCTGCAAAAAGGTGGGTCCCCAATTTTGGGGTGTGTTGTGGATCAACCACAACACTGTCCATTGGATCAACCGATCCTCTGTCTGTGTTGACAATAATGACAATACTTTGGCTGCACCTTGCTCATCAATGAACTCCTGTCCATTGCATCAATTGATCAACCTAACTGTGTTGACAACAATGACAATACTTTGATTGCACCTTGCTCATCAATCTCCCCCTTTGGAATTGTTGGAAACACACGTAATTGTGTGTAATTTCTTGTAAATCTTCTCCCCCTTTGAAAATAATACCAAAGGGCGGCTGCAAAACTCCCCTTGAGTCCATGCACAACATTCTCAGGCAAAAAAAATATTATAGTTAGCAAAAAGCATAAACATGAGCAATATGATAAAAAGATGCATAAATGCTCCCCCTGAGAATTTGATCCCGATAGCTAGTCAATTCTTAGACTATTCTTGGGAATATGTGACCACTTCATTTCACTATTTGACAACATCATGATAAGCATAATAGGAATTACTCAAATCTATCTTCAACTGTGCTGGCTGCTGGATCTCTATCCATTGAGACTCTATTCTCTGTATTTTGTCAATAGGCTCACACAGAACCTACTTAACAAGCTCACATAGAACTTATCCAAATCAGCTCACAAGTCCTCACTAGAACTTGTCCAATTCAGCTCACAAGTCTTCACTAGAACTTGTCCAAATCAGCTCACAAGTTCATCAAGAAAAACTTGCTTAGCATGAACCCACAAAAAGAATTGTTAGAGACCCAATGTGATTCATAAACCTCATAGAAGCATAAAGAGAATTGTTAGAGACTCAATATGTTCTATACTTAACTCCCATTCTCAATCTTAAAAGAATAATATAGATGTAGTATGCTTTTCTCAAGAACATGAAACACAACCCTGCAATTGCCAACCATGCAATAACTTATATAACAATGATACTCATGTTCTTTCTACAACCAATATCTTTTATCAACCAATTAGGGCTTTAACAAAAATGATTATAGACAAGGTTTAACCAACATCATTCAACTCAAGATTAACCTTGAAGCATTCAACCAATCACTGCATGAAAAGGAAACTAATAGACATCCTTTTCCTTCCAAAGGTATTTGAACAAAATAGCCACCAACATAAATCACCAATGCAAAGAATAACTTGCTCAAATAAATATCAATGGAGTAAGCCCAAATCATGTATCAAGTAAAGTATTAACTTGATAAAAACAACCTCTATGAAAGCAACTCAACCATCAATCTCAAAATAGCCAACTAAGGGTTTCACCATCTCACTGCAAGTAGCAAGACTTACTAACATAAACCCTAGTGAAAAATGCTTCCTCTTTGTTTGAGGAAGAAGAGAATAGATCTTCAACCTATTACCAACATCACCCTCAACTTTTCCATCAAGTTAGGGTTAGATCATAAAAGTAACCAAAAAATATATTTATTCCATAAAACACCTTATGACTCCAATCCTTACCTTACTCAAACTCATACTTTTGGACCGTTACCTCTAGCGTTGGAACTTCAATCTATGCACAGTAAACAACTCTCGGTATTCTGCTTCCTCAGGCAATATCTTGCATTCCTCAAATAATGTAAGACTTTCTTAGGTGCATAGGCATCTTGTCCTCCTTGGTGCTTCACCACCTGGATGCTATTCTTTCAACGTCTCTGCCTTGCAAGTGCCACTCTGCACACTTGACCAACTGGGAGCTAGTTCCACTGTTTGCTTTGACTCTGGCATCTCTTTGATAACTGCTACTTCTTTAGAGAAAATTAATGCTCTCTTATACCAAATGATGTGTTGAATTTTTGGTTAAGAAACGCACACCTTCTCACTCAGAACATGGATTCTATTTTATCTATAGGTTGGGAATGTTACAGGCTTCAAAACCAGACACCTGCCAGCTTATGCTTTCATGATACGTTGACCTATACTGCATGTTCTATCCCAGATAAATCCTATCAGCTACTACATCAAAAACCTAGCTATTCACCATGTTGTTCTACTGAGGCACATTAGTTTGATACTATCTCCACAAACATCTACAAGAACTGGAACACATTTTGACAACTATACGACAACTCCTCGACTACTTTCCTTTCATCCTCAGATAATTACACAAATACATAGGAGCATTAAAATAACCTTTAACATTTCTCCCCCTGAGGATGTGCTACCTAGAGCTACTTAGTGCAATAGAGGAGTAATCTCCTTCTATCCAAGGAGACACGATTTCCTCTCTTCTTTCTTTCTCCAAGATTTCTTGAACTTGGGCTTGAGTTTTTCAACTGCATCCTTGTTTTGAACCTTTTCATGAATTTGAACATTTCTCTTGGATGGTTGTCTCTTGTACATCTTTGATGGATGATTCTTTTCCTTTCTTTGATGCACATGATTTCTTCCCTATCTGTGTTGCACTCTTTGAGTTTGATGAAATCTATGATTTTGCCTTAGATTAGATACAAAAGTGTTTGGACAAAACCTTGCTATGTGCCCGTGACCATTACATTTAAAACATTGCACATGTTTTATTCCCTATATGTATTGCATTCTATGTGTATGATGAAATCTATGTTCTTACCTTAGATTGGATACAAAAGTGCTTGGACAAAACCTTGCTATGTGCCCATGGCCATTACAATTAAAACATTGCACAGGGTGTTCACTCAGAGAAGCAGATGTATTTCTATCAGCATAACTTTTTGATCTATTATTTTGTCCACAGTAAAATTTCTTGTGACCATAGTAGTTGCATTTAGAACAATAGCCATTAAAAGCATTATTATTAAAAGAGTGAGAGTGAGAGAACCTCTTTTGCTATGGTTGCTTTGTTGTAGATCTTCTTTGATATTTTCTTCCTTTTGAAGATTCAGCTTCAACCTTGAACTTCTTCTTCTTTGCATATTTGGAATTTGACAGTTGTTCAGCTTCACACTTTCCTTGCCTCAATCCTTTAACAGTGGGCTTCTTCTTTTTTGTACTTTTGGAATATGATGGTTGTTCAGCTTCATATCCAAGACTAGAATTAGCCGTGGAGCTTCTTTGTTGCTTTATCATTTTATCTAGCAACTCTGTGCTCTTCTCATATTTGATATTTACATTGGCCTCTTCTAGTTGTTTCTTCAATGAAACAATATCTTCTTCTTGTTAGCAGCAAATAGTCTCTTTCTCATTGATTTGAGACCTGAGAATATCTTCAATCCTTTTATACTGTTCTACTTGTAGCTTTAGATCAACAATAACTTTGTTAGAATCCTCTTCACTTTTGCTGCATACATTATCTTTATCATCCAGGTGTGTCTTCAAGGCTTCTTCTAATTTCTTGGCCTTTTGAACTTGTAGGAAGAGATCTTCAATCTCATCCCCATACTCTTCTAACTTCTTGGACATTCTTTTGTTCTTTTTCTTTTCTATACTCAACTCTTCAAGTGCGGCTACCAACTCACCTTCTAGATCTACTTCAAACTCTAGGTTTTCATTGCATTCTTTAGAATCCACTTCTTCTACCTTCTCTAGTTCAGTTTTTTCTTCCACAAGAACTGAAACTGGATGAGATGCCTTTTTGGAGGAGGATCTATTCTTCTTACCCATTGTGAACTAATCCAAGATCAACCTTGACTGATTTATCCTAAACTAGGAACTTGGCTCTAATACCAATTGTTAGTCTTACAATGGCACTGAGAGGGGGGGGTAAATCAATGCAGTTAATTAAAAACTTAAATCTTCATCTTTTAATTCAGAACTAATGAATGCTTAAAACCAGATGCAACAAATGTAACAAGATAGCAACACATAACATAAGATTTAACGAGGTTCACCAATTTTGGCTACTCCTCAAAAATAGACTGCTTGGACTTCCATCCAAATCTAGCCTTTGCAAAGCACCAACTTCACAATCAGTTTACCAACACCCACTGGAAGGAGCACCAACCCCTGATTTATCTACACCAAAATAAAGGAGCACCAACCCCTGATTCCAAGCACCAACATGGACTTCTATTTTAAATATTGATTGACATAAAAATGCCTTCTGTGTTACAAGACCCTCACTAGTCTAGCTTAACTCAAATCAATCTCATGGAAGCATACACTCTTTTATAGCTCTACTTACTGCACACTTACAGCCCTTTCTTATAGCTTACTCTTGCGGCTCTCACATCTCTGTACTTCTTACAACATTCTTTCAGCTTTGTAACAGCCCACAACACTATCCCTCTATACAACAACACTCTTTCCTACTGAGCAACTTTTTGCTACTTTCTCTCTCTGCACCTTTTTAAGCTTCTCTCTCTCTGTTGCACTCTCTATATTTCTCTATTTTAGCCATGCTTTTTATACATCCTTTTTCACAGCTCTTTTTCTCTACTCGACAACACGCTAATCTATCTCCCCATTTAGAGCTCAACACTCTCTTATAGCACATATCTCCATGCAACTGCCCTCACGACGCATTTACTCTTTTAGCAGCAGCACCTTCCCTCTTTATGGTGGCACACTTTTCAATTTTGAGCATTGCTTTTTCTTTTGCATGCAACTGCCCTTTTATATCAATATTTTCATCTTGAAACCCTAAGTCTTTTGTAACTGCCATTAACCCGCATGCAGCCTATTCATAGCTACTCATGTGAGTAACTCCTTTCTGACACACTATTCTTATACGCAACCTATTAATGGATTTGTCTCTTGTTTCATACTGACAGTATAATCGTTGCTTGATGGTTTCACTACGACACGTGCCCTATAACTGCCGTTCTTCCTTTAATGCACTGTTCTAATTTTAGCTGCATAACTTTATTCTGCAACTACCCCCTGTAACTGTAGTTCTGACTCCAATGAACTATTCTTATTCTACCTGCATGATTTTCTTTCTGCAACTACAGTTCTGACTCTAGTTAACTCTTCTTATTCTGGCTACATGAATTATTTCTGTAACTACATCTGTAATTGTCATTTTCCTTCAGTTAACTTTACTTTGGCTTGCACCCACGAAAACATGACATGTCACGATATCACGACATTTTCCACCTCCTTTCATTCTTCTCTGCTTGCACTGGTGAAAACATGACATGTCACAAAATCGTGACACCTTTTGTTGTCATACACTCTTCTTTGCATGCACCAGCGAAAACAAGACATGTCGCAAAATCGTGACACCTTTCGCTATCATACACTCTTCTTTGCATGCACCAGAAAAAACAAGACATGTCACGAAATCATGACACTTTTCACTTCCTTGCACTTCTCTTCCACATGCACCAGTGAAAACAGAACATGTCGTGAAATCGTGACACTTTCGTTGCCTTGCACTTATTTTTTGCATGCACCAGTGAAATTGGAACATGTCGCGAAATCACGACACTTTCGTTGCCTTGCACTTCCTCCTTGAATTTGTCACAAAATCATGATGCTTCTGCTTCCTTGCTCTTTTGTTTTGCTTCTGTCATGAAATCTCGACACTTCATCCTTCGGAGCCTTCCTCTTTGCTACTATCGCAAAAATGCAACATGTCGTGAAATTGTGACATATTTTCTCCTTAGCTCTTCTCTTCTCTTCAGGTTGCAAAAACATGACATGTCATGATATCGTGACACTTTTTCTCTCAAGCTCTTCCTTATGCAATATGTCATGAAATCGTGACACTTTTTCTCCTTAGCGCTTTCTCTTGTCATCGGATCGTGAAAACCCGACATGTCGCGATATCGTGACACTTTTTCTCCTTAGCGCTTCTTCTTGCAAATTGTCGCGAAATCATGACACTTTTCTTTGCGAGCTCTTTCTCTCGAACCTGTCGCAAAATCATGACACTTTTTCATCCGTACCATCCTTCTTGCAAATTATCGCAAAATCGTGACACTTTTCCTTGCAAGCTCTTTCTCTCAAACATGTCGCGAAATCGCGATAGTTTTCTTTGCTTGCGCCTTCTTTCCAAACATGTCACGAAATCATGACAATTTTCTTTTCTTGCACCTTTTCTCCAAACATGTCACGAAATCATGACAGTTTTCTTTGCCTACGCCTTCTCTCCAAACATGTCGCAAAATCATGACAGTTTTCTTACTTGCCTTCTTTGCTTCCAACATGTCGTGAAATCGTGACAGTTTTTCCACTTGGCTTCTTTGCCTCCAACATGTCGTGAAATTGTGACAGTTTTTCTACTTGCCTTCTTCTCTGCCAACATGTCATGAAATCGTAACAGTTTTTCCACTTGGCTTCTTTGCCTCCAACATGTCGCGAAATCACAATAGTTTTTCTACTTGCCTTATTCTCTGCCAACATGTCGCGAAATTGCGACAGTTTTTCCACTTGGCTTCTTTGCCTCCAACATGTCATGAAATCGTGATAGTTTTCCTAGAATTTTCTCTCTCCTTCGAGATGTCACGAAATCGCAACAATTTTGACAGCATTTTCTCTCTCCTCCGAGATGTCACGAAATTACGACAGAAAACATGTCGCAATATCGTGACAGTTTTCTTGTCTTTTTCTTTGATTCTTTGAATCTGGGTCACTTTTGTCTTCTTGGAAATTTACTGTACATGCTCTGACTGCTCTGAACTCTTGTTCACTTCATCAACCGATCCATCTAATGACCTCTACACTCCTGTCCATTGCATCAACTGATCCTCTATCTATGTTGACAACAATGACAATACTTTGGCTGCACCTTGCTCATCAATGAACTCATGTCCATTGCATCAATTGATCAACCTAAATGTGTTGACAAAAATGACAATACTTTTGTTGCACCTTGCTCATCAGCTTGAAGGCCCAAGTTTAAGACTATGTGCAAGAGAGCAAGTGAAAAAGGATAATATTATAATATCTTGGTCATCAGGGCCTATCAAAGAGGAGATTGGATAATGCATTGTCCAAAGACTTTATCAAGGAGCTATGTATATTATTTAACACTAAGGTTAAAAAATATAATTAGTTAATATTGAACCCTAAGGTTATATTTTAATAAAAATAATAATTAAACTCAAAGCACCAATTTCAAATTGCAAGTGAGATGACATCAAATGTAAAAAGGCATGCGTATTTATAGTCTAAATTTTAGCCTAAGCCAAGTAGTGTTCGAATTAATTTTTTCCCAAAATTATTTCCTTACTCGATT
The DNA here is from genome assembly GCA_028583015.1 of Wollemia nobilis. Lineage (NCBI taxonomy): Eukaryota > Viridiplantae > Streptophyta > Pinopsida > Araucariales > Araucariaceae > Wollemia > Wollemia nobilis. The sequence continues at coordinate 5,488,745 of JAQPPZ010001695.1, read as the reverse complement.
TTTGTTTGAACGCGATGGAGGAAAAAGATAACAACTTTCACAATTTTTGGAGCAATGCATTGGTAAAATTTTATAAGGGGATTATCCCCACCTAAATTAAGGTGGTAGTAGAGCTGGAATGATTGGCTTATGCAATGCATGAAGAGCATAAGGAGCGACATTCATTTTGTTCAAAGGTCTTTTCTTTTGTGTGGTCAGATTTTGTTGTTAGCATTGACGGTGGAGAATATCAAGAATCTGGTGCTCCTTTGGTTTTGGTGAGAAGCTAGCCCATGCGGTGATTACCCTTGTGTTAGGACACAACGACCAGCAAGGTCATGGGTTTGAGAAGTGACGACAATGCTTTAAGAAAGATTAATTTTTGTTAAGGTATGTATTATATCTTTTGTTTGGGAGTCATAAGGGTTGATTAAATATTTTTATGTGCCTTGGTTTGGGAGTCATAAGAGTTGATTAAATATTTTTGATGTGCCTAGCTAGGGAGTCATAAGGGTTTTGTCATTATTTTTTATGTGCTTGGCTAGGGAGTTATAAGGGTTCATATAAGTTTCTTGAAATTTTATAAGGGAAATATAAGGAATTATATTCAAATTTATTTTATGAAAATTAGAAAGGGGATATATTTTATTTGATAGGTTTAGGAGTAATAAGGTGTAAAAATGATTTGATAATTTCAATATAATTCTTGCATGGTGAAAAAGGAACTATTGAAAGGTTTTGAGAATTTTTATGCATCGTATTTGAGAAGACAAGAAGGATCCTAGAATATTATTTTCAGATTTTTTTGAGCACCTTTTAGAGGTAAATTCATGTGGATATTTTAAAATAAAATCTTGCTATCTAAATCTTGAAGTGGTACAAGAAGGATTGATTATTTGTGAGACAGGTTTTTGTGACATATCTTCATCAAAGCAAATAAGAGGTATGGGCATATTATTCCTTCTTTGAGGTGTATTGTTGAGCAAGGTTTTCTAGAATATAAGGTGGAGTTAAAAGGGTTGTTAGTAAGCATTGTTGGAAATATTTGAGTTAGGGTTTGAGACCTACATTGTGCATCCTTGATGAAAAGAAAGGAGAAACACATGTGTTATGGTTTATGAGAAATTTGTGCTTCATTGGTTTAATAATTGTGTGAAACTTTTGAAGCATTGGTTTTAAGTGATACTAAAGTGAATGTGCAAACATTAGAAATTATATTTGTGAAAGCAAGTGTGTGCATCAAGAATATAGGTGTCATATGCTAGACTAGATCTATCTTTAAAAGAGAAATAAATGAGACATGTGAAAGTGATAGACTTAATGATTTTGTAGAACATATTGAGCTATTTGATAGAGAATATCATTATCTATATGTTCTAGAGATTAAAAAAATTTTGAGTAGAATATATTTTTTTTGAAGAAAACATTTATTAAAAAGATATAAGATTTGCTTATGTGGAAGGTTTGGAAATATTTGGTACAATTTTGTGAGCAGTTTTAAGGACAGATTTGAGGTATTTTGAGGAGGTTTGAGGGCATATTTGAGCAAGTACTTTGAGAAGGCTTGAGGGAAGATTTAAGAAAGTCTTTTAAGAATGCTTAAGGAAGATTTTATCAAGCATTTTGAGAAATATTAAAGGCGGTTTTAAATAAGTCTTGTGAAGACTTGAGACAGATTTGAGATTAGGTTTGGTTGCTAATTTGATCAAGCTTTGTGTTAAGGCTTGAGGATAGTTTTGAGACATATTTGAGAGTAGGTTTGGTTTTTGATTTAATCAATATTTATGTTAAGGCTTAGGGAATATTTGAGACAGAGTTTGGTGCATATTTGAGATAGAGTTTGGTGCATATTTGAGATAGAGTCTGGTGCAAATTTGAGACAAATTTTGGTGTAGATTTGAGCTAGAGTTGAGAGTAGACTTTGTAGGTAATATAGCAAAGAGAAGAGTAGTATCTAGTGCATAGAGATCCATAATCCAGTGTAATGGGCATAGGGGTCTCCTATGGAGAGATATCCACAAGCCAGAGTAGTGGGGGTAGAATTCTTCTAGAATATCACCAACTAGAGTAGAGGGGAAAGAGTTCTTCTATGAAGAGAGATCCATAAAACTAGAATAGAGTGGAGTGGTGTCCACATAACCATATCAAAGGGAAAGAGTTCTCATGTGGGGTGTGATATGTGAACTAGTTGGGAAGAAAGAGTTCTTCTATGGAGAAATATTCACGAACCAGTTGAGGAGATAGAGTTCTCTTGGATCATGTTCCATGAACCAAAGAAAATGGGATAGAGTTCTCCTATGAATAGAGATCCACAAATAAGAGCATAGGGGATTAGTTTCTCCTTTGGAAAGAGGTCCATAAAAATTGTAATAGGGAATTGATTCCCAATATATTTGGTGAGAAATTTTAATGGAAATATTTTCTTCATGGAGTATCCCACATTGGGTGAAGTACGTAAAATTTGTGTCTCTCTTATGTGTGATTATTTGTGTATTGCTTTGATTACTACTATTCATATTACCATTGATAATATTGGATAATATTATTTGGGAAAGAAAAGTAAAAATTGATCTTATATTGTTCACCCCCCCTCTTAGTATAAGTTTGTGTTCTTAAGTAGGATATCCTTTCATGTTGTTTACTTAGTTCTCATTTATTCAAAGGCACACCTAGGAATATATCACTGACTTTACTATATGGTTAAAAAAACTATAGGATAATCCCTCAAGAGATAAATCCATCACATAACAAAGCCTACATCTATTTCCTTCATGCTTTCACAACATCCTTAAACCTTCAAATATAACAATCTAATTAGAATAGGTTCCCACAATATTTTTAGGTTTCTAACATAGTGCAAAATATACTCATCTTAGTTGGAAATTTCCCCTAGAGTTACTATGATAAATATGCCTCATATTTATTTGACAAGATCACAAGATCCTTTTTTGGATCTACCTTTCCATTCTCTAATCACATTGCCTAAATCATATTCTCCACCTCTTATCTTGGCAAATGATGTACCCATAATTCCCACCCTAGAATCAAATCACTTATAAGAACTAAGAGCTATTTTCTAGAATGTAACAAATGAGCTTTGATATTATGAAGCAAAATAATTTTATAGTAGGATTTGAAGTGTACCTTCAAAAGGAACCTTCCTATGGGTAGTTTTTCTCACACCTACTTCTTCCTCGCACTATAGTAATGGGTAAGATCCCAAAAATCAGCTAAGTGTCCAAGTGAGAAAAAAAATAGGTTCCTATCGAGCCTTAGAAAAGTTCCAAAATACCACCAAAAAGAGGAGACAAGAAATTCCTAGAAAAAAATGGGTAATCATCGCTCTCTGAATGACTCCCAAAATCCCACCGTGAAGAACCCAGGAAATTACCTAAGTGTTGAGGTAGGAAAAAAATGGGTAGCCTTCACCCCCAGATAGCTCCTAAAAGCCCATCACATCCTTGTGGGGAAATGAAGCTCGTGGAATCCACGTATATCATGAAATACCACCATAAAAAAATTGACTAAGTGTTGAGACATGAGGTAAAATGGGTTCCTATTGAATGTCAAACGAATCCCAAAACCTCACCATGATAAAGGTCGAAGATGAATATGTGTTGAGGTTGGTGTAAAAGTTGGATGAAGTCATATTCTAGAGGAACCCCAGACACCTGCCATGAGGAATATTGATGAGGAATTGAGATACCACCAAGTTTTGAGAATATCTCAAAACCCATTGCAAGGGAAGAAGGGGAAACATTCGATGGATATATGGGTAGCAAGTAAGAACCATGTAGACCCCAAAAACGGAACATGGTAGAAGAAGATACTTAAGATTTTTTGGGGGTGCCTAAAAGCCCACCAACATCACAAGCATCCTCCTTTACCAAAATTTTTGAATACTACAATGAAGGGAAAACACTTAACCCAAACATGAAGGTAGTTCATGAGTGTAGTAGGCAAAATATAGCATGCATATAACAAGCAGTGGATGATCTTTTGATGTGTCAAAGAGGATCAGTGGCTTAAGATAGGCTACATAAGTGACTATAATAGCCCACTAGCTTTAGTTATGCATAGGCATCATGAACAAAACATTTATAGATGCATCAAAAGTATGGATGAACCAAGTGTAGGCATAAAATCCCACTCTCATGTTACACAAATATTCGGTGAAGATTGTAGGGATACATGAGATATGGTTTGGTCACTATCTAACATAGTTGTACTTCACTACTGGGCATCATGATCACTTGTAACAAAATTCCTTGTAGAGAATATATATGCTAGATTGTAAGGCATTAAAAGGGTCAGCTCTTTAGCTATTACAATTGCATGTAAATATTTTGATGTTACAAGGAATACAAGTGGATAATTTTTTTGCCTTCGTATTGTCTCTTGTATGTATGAATGAGTATTTTTTTGTTTATTTTTGTTAAAAAATGTTGAATGATTTGTCTTTAATTCTACAATCTAGATTCTATGCTCTTCATTCTTTGATTCTAGAACTTTCTAGCAAACACATGCAATTAATATTAAGTGAGAACAACTTGGCTAGTCTGTTAGATGATTTACTTGAGTTTCTCATAGTAATTTAAGTTTAATGCATGTACTTTGATACGACTAAATTTGTACCCCTTAAAGTTCTAGATTTGACTTTATTTATTTCCTTTTAGCACCTCTTTTCCCACATATTTATAAGGTAGTTAGCTAGGGATTCATAAGGAATGGGCCTTCTCTAGAGATTGACCTGAAAGCCTCTTGATGATCAGGCTATTCAAATTTGGTCTGGATCAATGGACGCACAATCCCTTCCATTAGATAAATTTTTAGACCAATAGATTTTGGCATGCTCAATGGGATATAGTCCCACAATTGGATGAAAGAGAGTTTTGATGATACTCTACTTTATCCATAGTTAGCTTAAATCACTTGGTGACGTCGTAGAAGTAGAAACCTAGTAAGCCATAAAAGGGTTACCCTATTTATATTTTCATGATCATAAGACAAACAACCAGAAGATCAAAGGAGCCTATAGAATTTCTAGAATTGCATCTGGGTAGTCTTAGGATATGCTATATTCCATCCTCTAAATCAATCCCATAATCATATATTATAGAAGAGTCAAATATTACCAACCTCACAAAAAAATTCTCCAATGTTCTCCAAGCAACGATGACCCAAAATTAGAACCAAAACTTTACCCATTAGAATAATAATGGCCCCCTCAGTCTTGTAAATTAGAAATAAATTCCTTAGGTGAATTTGAAGGCTTTACCAACCTATGATGACACTAGGAAGACCATATTTGAGCACTACTAAGATGTTGCATCATTGGTTTTTATTCATAACATTCAGGAGGAAGATGTGATAATCATAGTATTGGTTATCTCCCTAAGAGGGAAAATGCTATATTAGTATAGAACTCTACCCAATGGGGTAATTTATTTTTGGGATGACTTTGTTGGAAAGTTGGTAGAATAATTCAATGAGTAAGTATATCCTTTCTCTCTTCTCACCCAATTCATAGTAATACAAAAACACCCATAAGAAGAAATTATTGTTTTCAATATCAAATTTAGTCACACCTGGAGGAGAGGGCCTGAAGGGTTTCGATTGAATAATGAGCGAGATGCATATTATTATTTGAGAGATTTTAGCTTAAATTTAGGATTTCCAATAAGATAATAAAATGTTTGGGTCTTTCTCAAAATATTCCAAGAGGCTATAAAGGTAGAAAGGGATCTTATCATTATAGATAGATTGCCTCCCAAGCCTATTATTCTCATATTCCCACAGTTTTCCCAATATTAGCCATAGTCATATGCTACTAGCACCACTTATAAGACTAGATTACCCACCATAAACTTCCCTCCATATCCTTAGTCATCATGTGATGCAAGCCTTACTAGTTCCACCCACTCTTATAACATCGCTCACTCTTCCTGCAGTGCCAACACTACTGGCCCTTGACCCACAAGATACTCTTATCCAAGAAATGTAAATAGCAATAAAAATGTTATCAACGAGGTCACCCTAATGAATATGAGGAAAGCTAAAAGAAATTTACCACCTAGAATATTCCCCTATGTATACAAGGATCAAGTTGTCTCTAACAACAAGCCTCATGAAAAATCTAACATAATTTTCATAAATGAGGAAGGATAAGCTTCAACATCTGCACTTGAATCGGACTATTGGTGTACCACATATAATGATACTCATGTAAAAATAACTTGTATGATGCACCAAAATTATGTACATAAAGTAGCTATCGAGAAGTCATAAAGGACCCAAGAGGGACACATCAATATGATCAAAGATGTTGGCCACAACTTCATGATGCCATCTATTCAACAAGTTCCTATTTTTAAAAGGTTAGGAAAAAAACCTTTACAAGTAAATATTGAGTAGTTGAATCCTTTGAAAGTTCCTATGGATACTAAATATAATGGGGAGGCTGAGAAGGGAAGTTCCCAAAAGGGATTTGACTACAAACCACCACAGTAGCAAAGGAAGAAGGTTAAACAAACTGAAATCCACCCAAGAAGGGTTGAGATGCAGGAAGAATCTAGAGATAAGTTGAGATATCCTTACCTAACTAAAATTCAGTGGATCAAAGCCACTCATGAATACTGGAGCAAGTACGATCAATTTACAAGGGATAGGAAAAGGCTATTTGAGATCCCTACCTTCAATACTATTGAAGAATTGAAAAGAACACTTGTAAAAGCCAACACATATGATGTTATGTTCATTATAAAGAAAATTTATTTACTCCAATACTCCCTCAAGCTAATCAAGAGTCAAATAAAATCCCAAATATAGCTGAATCTTGATCAATGTAGCCCTATATTAGGAGTAAAAAAGAACAGGCCATCCCCATTCTATCTATCCCTAGAAATGGAGGGGTGGATAGTTCATAACTGTATGATTGATTCAGGGGATGCTACTATCATTATTCCCAAAATAGTATGTGATATTATGGGTATGGAATATAAAATAATCTACCCTAGCATTCTATAATTAGATGGAACTCTAGTGAAAATCATGGGGGTGATCAAGTATGTCCCTATGGTGTTACACTGGTTGGCTCAAGTTACTGTCATCCAAGATATTGCGGTAGTAGACCTTGAGCCTTATTTTGAAATGTTTCTCTCAAAAGAGTTTACTACTACTTTGGGTGGCTATCTTTCCCTTAACTACTCTTATATGGAAATACCCCACAAAGGTAAAATAGTCCAAATATATTTAGAAAATTCTTCATCTTTTCATATAGATAAATTGGAGGAAGGGATCCAACAAGCCAATATAGTGAGTATAGTGACTGAAGAGGCATATTTGATGGAGGAAGTATTTGAGGAGCTATAAATGGAGGACAAATTCTCACTAAAGTATTTCAATGCCATTATTGAGAAAGCAATTGGTACCTATGCCATTGAAAAGCTGAAAAAAAAGAAACTAGTTATTCAAGAGGAACCAACCCCTATGCCTAATAATATTTGGAAGCTCTATTTTAATGGAGTGAGATGTATAAATGGTACTGGAGCTATTATAGTCTTGATCTCACCCACAGGAGTTAAGAAGGTTTTCTCATATAGACTAATATGGAGTTGCACAAATAATGAGAAAAATACGAAGCATTATGTTTGGGTTTAAAAAAGACTAAGAAAATTGACATCAAGTAGCGGCAAATATTTGTGAACTTTGAACTGGTAATAAATCAAATCATTAAGACATGTGTAAGAAAGCAACACTATTTCAAATATTACAGGAATAGATTATAGGATTTGCTGGAGATATTTGAAGCTCTAAACATCAAGGCATTTACAAGGGAGTATAAAACCCATGTTGATATATTGGCATCAATAGGGTTCAATTATTACCCAATGTCAAATGCTATATAAAATGCTAGGATAGTAATATTGGAATATAGACCCTCTATTATAAAAAATGACATATTTTGGCAAGTATTTGAGAGTGAAGAGTAGATAGTAGACTTCTTAATCAATAAAATGAATTGCTCAATTGACAAACCGTAGGAAGATGTGGATGAAGAGGGATAAGAAGAGGCCATGTAGTTAAAAAACAACCATATACCAAAGGACTTGATAACCCTTGAAAGTATGTTTGATAACAATGATAGATCGATGGACCAAATGATGAAATTTGATACCAAAGTGTACAAGGAGATTGAAATTACATTAGAAAAGAGCCTAAAAATAGGGGTAAAATGTTCACAAGAAGTTGGTCAAATTTAGGAAATATATGGAAAATATAATGATATCATAGCCTATGATTATTATGACCTCAAGGTGTACAACAAGGACACCATTCAATACACTATTGAGTTATAACTAGATACAAAGCCTTTCAGGTAAAAATAGAGGCTAGTCAACCCAAGATGAAACAAGAGCTTCTAAATCTATTGAGTGCCAAAATTATATACGCTATTAAGAATTCAACTTGGGTGGCAAACCTAGTGTCGGTAAAAAATAATATTGGAGATATTTGGATTTGTGTTGATTTTTGGAATATAAACAAAACCTCGTTAAAATATCATTATCCTCTTTCCCAAATTGATCATATATTACATACAATGGCTAGAGCAAAGTGATTTTCATTGTTGGATGGATTTTTTGGATTCAATCAAATTTGGGTTTGATATGAATATCAACACAAAATAATATTCACCACTAAGTGGGACACCTTTTCTTACCAACGAATGTCATTTGGGTTGTCCAATGCTTGTGTTAATTTTCAAAGAGCTATGGACATGGATTTTGGTGAGCTTGTGAATAGAGTAATTTTAATTTATTTGGATGATATGACCATTTTTTACACGAAAGGATGATCATGTAGAACACCTCAGGATGATTTTTGAAAAATGTAGGGAATTTGGGATCTCCATGAACCCAAAGAAATCTATTTTTTATGTAGAAGAAGGAAAACTCCTTGGGCATGTTGTATTGGAAATTAGACTAGCTATTGACCTGAATAGGGTGAAAGCAATCCTTGACCTTCCTCTATATTTAAACAAAAGGGGCTACAATTATTTTTTGAACATCTAAATTTTGTGTGAAAGTTTGTATCAGACTTTGCCCAAAAATTCAATCCCATGATGGAGATCCTCAAGAAGGATGTGGAATTCAAGTGGACAGATGTTCAAAAAAATACCTTTAGAAATATTAAGCAAGCTATTGCAAAAACTTCGATGGTCATCAACCCAGACTACTCCAATGACATCATTTTGTATCCTTTTGTAGTAGAAGAAAGCTATGCAATAGTCCTCACCCAAAAGGGGGAATATGATAGTGAGAGATCCATCATCTTTCTCAATCAAACATTACAGGATCATGAGGAAAATACAATTTCATTAAAAAATAAGTACACAAAATCATGAAATGCTTGAATAAATTCTTAAATAAATTGGGTGACAAAAGATCATGATGGACAATTATAATCCAATAATATGATGTCGATATTAGGCCAACCATGTTGGTAAGAGGGAGAGCACTTTGCAAGAAATTGGTGATATTTTCAGCGTTGGATACTAATATGTTCATGGAGGAAGCAATCCCAATACAATTGGAGGAAGGGGAGGTACCATATAACACCTAGATTTACCATTTAATACACTACTTCGACTCTAGCAAGTGTCTAGAAGGATTGATAGCATCTCAAAGGCGAAGGCATAGACTACATGATAAAAAAATTGTAACAGTCAGTAATGTTCTCTACATGAAGAATTTCGATAGGGTTCTACTAACATGTGTATTTAAAAAAAAAAAACTAAGAATACCCTAGAGGAATTCCATACTGGTTTCTCAAGATGACATTACTCAAGACAAAAAACAATGGCTAAGGTCTTGAGGGTAAGATTTTAATTGCCATCCATATTTTTAGATGCATTCAAATTGGTCAAAACATGTGACAAGTGCCAAAGGTTCATTAGAAAGAGTAAGCATCACACTACCACTAAAACTAATAACTATAGAAGAACAATTCTAGTAGTGGGGATTATATTTTATTGGTGTAATCAATCCTAATTTATCAAATGGTAATAAATATATTCTCATGATGATAGATTATTTCACCAAATTGATAGAAATTATGGCTACCAAGGATGCTGATTAGCAATAGTTATAGAGTTTTTGGATAGATTGATCACCATGTTTGGAATCCCTACCACCATTATTTTAGATAATGGTACCTCCTTCATAGGTGCTAAAACAATGGAATTTGACAAAACAATATGATATCTATTGGAATGCTTCCTCAAACTATTACCCATAGGGAAATTGTCTGGTTGAGTCCACAAATAAAAATATGCTAAAAATAATAATACGGATTATTGAGCACAACCCCAAGAGCTGGAAACTCTTGCTCGATCAAGCACTTTGGTCAGATAAGATAACTCTAAAAAGTCCTTGAAAAATTTACCATATGCTCTAGTATATGAAAAGGAGGTAGTTCTACCGATCAGTCTGGAGAATTTGACACTCAAATTTATGAGTGAGATGGAAATGTGGGGTTTCCCTCTAATGGATAAAATATTGTAAGAGCTGATGCAACTAGAATAAAAGTTTGAATAGGCATAAATCAACTTATGCCAACACCAAAGCACTGTAAAACATTGGTTTGAGAAGAAGGTGGCACCAAAAATATTCATCGAAGGTTATCTTATCCTGAAATGGATTGTAGACCAGGAAATGCTAGGCGCACATGATAAATTTGATTCCTTGTGATCAAGCCTATACATCATTGAAATTTGCAAGGCTACAAATACCTACCAACTTTGTGACCTTGAAGGAAGGCTACTCCTGATTCTAGTGAATGGCCAATATCTGAAGCACTATGCCTAGTTCCATTGATCACAAAATTCTACATATGTATATAGTTTTATTTTATTTGTCTCCATATTTGTTTTGTAAAATTTCATGTTGTGAATACTTAGGGTCAAAAATAGAAAACAAACACCCATTGTGATAGGTATTTGGTCCAGCACACCGTACATGCACCAAGTTTTTCCAGGTAAGTAAAATGGCTTAGTGTCAACTTGGCAGAAAAATAGATCAATACCAAGCTCTAAATGAGCCCCAAAAGTCTACTACCAAGAAAGTAATAACATATGGAAAATAAATGAGTAGCCTTCAAAATAAAACAGGTCCCAAAAATCCACCACAACCTAGCTGAGAAATGGGAAGTGAGTCGATTCTTAATATATCCTGAAAAATCAATGGTAGAATGGCTAGTGAAAGTCTGGAAAACTACCAAGTGATAGGACTCTCAAAAAATACCATCATGAAGGAAAATGACAATATTTATTATAAAATAAATAGGATGTGATCAGGTTGTAGGGTTGTCCCAAACCCTTGCCACAATGAAACTTTGATGGAAGCCCATCATTGCTAGTTGTGAATCGATAGCATGTAAATTAGCTAGGTATCAACATCCATCTATGTTCAAAAATTATTCTCCACCTTGACACTGCCATTTCATAAACCATATAAAGTGTGCATCATCAATATGGCACGTGCAAGGAGCTACCCTCTAGCCCAATAGGATCCACATGAGCTAGCCACACTAGCCTCAAAAGGCCCACATACCATGAACCTTCACTTGCAAAGACTTAATGTTTAAAGTAAGTTTGATTAGTAGATTTATGGAGGCACAAAAGAACACTCACTTGTGAGCAGGAAAAAGAATTTTGTGGTACATCAATGGGACCAAAAACAATGGAATTTACTATGCAAGGAAAGACCAACTTGAGTTTGTTGCCTACATAGATAGCGATTGGGCTGGAAATATAGATGATCAAAATAGAACTTTCAGTTATGCATTACATCTTGGATCAGTCACAATTTCATGGTCATCAAAGAAGTAACCAATTGTTGCATTATCAACTACTATGGTAGAATACTTTATTGCTGCTTCAACCACATACCAGGCAGTTTGACTGAGAAGAATTTTAGGAGAGTTGAATCATCAACAAGAAGGGGTAACAACAATATTTTGTGAGAATAATTCAGCCATAACACTATCAAAGGATCCATTTTTTCATGGGAGGACTAGGAATATTGACATTCGGTATCATTTCATCAGAGAAATGGTGAAATATAATAAAATTCAGTTATTATTTTGCAAGTCCAAAGAGCAAGTTGTAAATATCTTCACAAAACCTTTGAAGGAGGAAGACTTTAAAATGTTGAGGGAAATTATTAGTGTCAAAGTTTTTATGAAATATGGTTTAAGGTAGAATGTTAGAAATTAAACCAAATCTCACTTGCTAGGTCTTTGACATATTTGATCTTTTGAGCTAATCGCCAAATTTTGAAGTAACCAATTTTTTTACCGATGGTTGTAGTTATTTGTTGATTCAATTGGCACCATGCTTTTAAAATTAATACATGTCAGAATTCTGGTGAGACTTTCACTCTATCCCTAACTATAAATATGAGTAGTTAGTATCATTTTTTGTGAGACTAAGAGTGAGAGGAATGTCAGAAGGGTGAATGCGAAAAGCAAAGAGGTAAAATTCCAGCCTTCAAAAAACTCTTGTGTGGATTTAAACCTACAATAGTGAAGCCTAAGTTGCAGATGTGTGTAAAACTGCAATAATAGTGTGTATTTTTATTTTGGCTAATATAAGAAATATATTTACATATTTATGCATTAGAGTAAATCCTCTATGAATATTTTCCTTGGTGTGACTTTTGAATATTGAGTAAACTAGCTTCGCAAATTTAAGTTTTTCCTTTTATAATCTTGCGGTCCCTAGCATTCTCAATTCTATACAAGTTAAAGGTTGAAAATATCATTTCTACATGAGTTAGTGTAAAAGGGAAACAAACTCATTTTTTTCCAAGTTAGAGAAAAACTTAGAAATCTCTAGTCCACCTGAAATCTCATTTTTCTAGAAATCACCTTTTCATGAAAATAACAAATCCGCTCGAAATCACCCTTTCACAAAAAAACTCAATTCCATTGGATATCACCTTATTGAGAAAATCTTAAGTTATCCAACTTCCTTTGTAAGTTGAGTGCAACTCAAATCTGATCCACTTGCTTTGTAAACTAAGTGCAACCTGATTCTGCTCCTCGTGGTGTAAAATGAGTTGGGTGTGATTTTGTGCTATTTGTAAATCCATTGATTTGACCTAAGATCTGGATTTCATGGTTCTTGTGTATCAAAAGGTGTGTAATATAATTTTAATCATGGATTTCTATTTTCTTTCAGGTTTTAGGATTAACATTTGAGCCTTACACAGTCTACCTACATCATTTTTTATTTTCCTTGGACGACTAGAAAGAACTTGTCAAGTGGAAAAAAATGATGGGTTTTTGCTCCAAGGATGGATCCACTACTGGCTCACCCACATCCAAAGTCTATGCTTTTATGCACACACATGATGAAATATGCCTAGATTTTATAATATCTATGGTCATAATCTCTAGATACCATGGTACAAAGTTTACTCTGTGACTTCACGAATTTCTCTAGCACTAATGCCTGATACAAAGTTTGTTCTATTTTTATGGTTCTTCATGGTACCATATTCTATTTTAAAAAATATTCCTATACAGGCTATAAGACTCCTTTAAAAAAAACTTTAATTTTTCTTTCAAATATTTTATTTTTTATTTCATAAATATTTGTTCATTTAAAAATACTCATGCATTTTTAAAATCCATTATGCTTTTTAATTCCCTAAATAATTTCTTTGAATTTATTTTTATAAAGTACTGTATCACTTCAAATTTTTTGCATCCTTACCTTCAGGCTATAGGATCTGCGCCCAAAAGGGGGATGCAAGAAGGATGGGATAATACCTCGGACTGAGAGGCCCTTTGAAGGTCGTGCTTCTCGACGGAGGGGTATAAGGGTGAATTTTTGACGGATGGTGGGTTCACCAAGAAATTGAGTGGCAGTTTCCACGCCTAGGTTGAGAATGGATTTGATGTGTTCATTTTGTACTTTAATCATTCATATCCTAGGTTTGTCCAAGATGAATCTAAGCTATTCTACATGCCAATGCTGATTTATATGGATACAGAAAGCATGAATAAGTGCTAAACATAGAAAGTGTGCTAAATAAGACAAAATGTACCTGATTTTGAATGTCTGATGAAGATTATGAGGTTTGTATAAGTCCAGATCATCTCAAATCTTACATAATAATTTGCAATTGCATAGAATCATCTCAGATCATAGTCGGTCATCTGAGATTAGATGAGATCATTGTCGACCTGACGAATTGGTCAAACGAATTCGTCAAAAACTTGCAATCACATAAATAGATACCAAAGGCCAAAAATGCAACTACAAAAGCAAGGGAAAATGATAGAAATAACAGTAAACCTACCTAAATGATAAATCCAAATAATTATTAAAGGAAATGCATTAATTTAATAATTTATTTTAACTTTATCATGCATCTATGCTAAATGAGGTGAACTCCAGAATGCAGAAATAGAATAAACTAAGTTAATGCATAAGGAAATGAAGAGAGAAGATAAAAAAATGCAAACTCCGGGCTCTGATTACCCCCAATCTAGACTATAGTCGAGATCGCATCCAATCATACGAGATCATCACCGATCTATGATAGGATCATCCGAAATCATTTGGAATCATCAACAACGATCCGAGCTTGCTCCAGCTGAAAGACAGTAAAATTCTTGCAAGAAAACTTGAAATACACAATGCAAACGAAGGTGCGAAGGTGTTCTAATGCATGAGAAACTAAAGTTGCAGGGAAAATAAGCCAGGGGGAAGTCAAGAAAAAGCCTAAGTTTATATAGGATTTAGGGAGAGGTTAGGAGGTTGGAGATCACCCCAATTTGGGAGATCTCCAATGGGGGAGACTCTAACCGCACAGACACACTTTCTACCCAAGTTAGAGAAGCTGTTGAAACTGAAACTAATTATGCAAATTCATTTTTGGGACGAAATCGTCTGGATGTTCTGTTCCAAATGAATTCGTCCGATCTGGGACGATTTCGTCTGATCAACGACGATATCATCCAATGGTCAAAACAACTCCTAAAAATGGCACATAAAATGAAGGGAGCGGGTAACAAGCGGTTTTGGAGTTAAAATTCAAATTTTATCTTTTTACTAAGGTTTAACTGTGCCAATTTTAGGGTGCTACATTTTGCCCCCTCTTTAGTGAATTTTTCAAAGAAAATGCGTTAAAAACAAGTTCTTCCCGTTTTATGAGAAAGAAAAAATTTACTCAATTTTTTAGATGACGATTCTAGGTCGAATCGTACAACTGCTTACTATGGTGCCCCCTTCGTGTTTTTACCCAAATCGAACGTTTGAGGTAAAAGCGCAAAAAAGCAAAATTTTTGAAAAATGTTGTTGTTTGTTTAAAATAAAATTAAGAAAACTAGGGTAAAACCCTAATTCATTTTACTATTCATTTTTACTGTTTATTTTTACTGTTTTTAGAGCTCTATAGACAAAATGGTTGAAACAACGCACAAATCAATAGAGGTCCGATGCGGGCTATGGGTAAGGATCTAAACTTAGTGAATTATGTTTTTAATTTGATTTGTGTAGTTTGTAATTTAAATTTTGACTATGTTGGGGCATCGTGGCCGTTTTTAAGCGGTCAACGATGTCGGGACGAAATCATCCCAATTTCATCAAAATCGTCCCTAGATCGTCGATTTCATCTAAGGGCAAAATCAGCGAAATAGGGGTGATCCCGTCCAACAAGGGGCAATCCCCAAGTTGAGAAATCAAAGATGATTTCATCCTACAAAGGATGATTTGACACAATTTAGGATGGTATCATCCAATGGTGGATGATATCATCATTTTTATGAAATTAAGCTTGTTTGAATTGCATTTAATTGATTATAATAATTGTTTTATTAATGAATTTGTTGTTTGATTGTTTATTTTGCAAAGGGTATTACTAAAGATTTGAGAATGGAAATACGGGGTGAGGGATGATGTGGCCATGCTCAATCAGGCAGAGTGAGACCAACTGGCACAGGTCGGACTACAACATGTGGCAGAGATGCCACAAATACCAACAGACATGGAGCTACTGACAGCCCTAGCAGAGAAATTGTATCCGGGGTCATCATGCTTCTGGTTATCAACAAGGGAGATGGCTCCCACTTTAGAGGACGTATGGAGGATCTTGAGGATCCCCATACAAAGATGGTTTATGAATCCTATGGCAAATCAGGCTTAGGCTATGATGAGGTTGTGCGGAGACTCGAGCTTTGCCCTAGAGAAGGGCGGAGTGAACATCGAGTCTCTAAGGTAGATTCTTGGGGCATCTAGGTTGACTCAAGTTTTGGTAGGGGTGGTGGGTGGCCTACTGCTGTGCCACCAGAGTGGGTGCAGATTACCCTGGTTCCTTTTAGATGTGGCCTACGACATGAGATACCATGGGTACAAATTTGCATGGGGTAGCTTTGTACTGTGTCGCTTGTATAGGATCCTGCACGGGGTTGTATACAAGGGAGGCCAATGTCTAGTTTTGAAATCGCTACTACAGGTTTGGTGCTGGGAGCACATCACGGTGTGGAGGCCGATAGGACTCCCAATGATAGGGGTTGACCGAGAGAGACCCCGGGTTTTCTATTGGTGGCTCCAGAGAGGGTCATAGTGATGGATAGATTTGTCAATGTCTTGGAGGTTACTAGACAACCTCATCCTAGACTAGATCACCTAGAGGTCATGGAGAGGGCATCCAGGGTGGGGGGAGGATGAACAGGAGTTGGCTCACATCAGGTGAGTCTGATGGCTGAGGATGGAGTGGGGAGAGGTAGATCTCCACCACTATGACTGAGTTTTGTGACATTTCGGTCTACAGCAAGGGATCCTATATCTCAGGGACTATGAGTACTCCCAGAATATCTGGGATAATACCACACTGAGCGGGGCTCTGAATATGCAATGATTCTAGAGCCAGGATGTGGATGATGCCTCCATCCAGCCAGTGGATGGCTACAATGCTGGGGTCGCTGATGGATATGATGCCTGGTACGCAGGCATCTACCCTCCTCAAATTATGAGGGCACAGGTTCCAATGCACATGATTGTGCAACGAATGGGGAGGCGGTGCCAAGCTACCATTGAGGTAGCAAGGGGTCACGAAGGGAGAGAGTAGCGATGGTCTTCATAGGAGAGATTCTAGAGGATGCCACAGGATTCGCAGAGACCATAGCAAACAAGGAGGAGGGAGGAGGGATTCCATTATCAGCAAGGGAAGAGGCCACCATCGCTTGATAATAGCAAGGGTGTCGAGGTAGGGGATAGCAGTGAGATGGTGGTTCTTCGGGCTAAGAATTCTCGCCTACAAGCTCAGGTGTAGACTCTACAGGATGAGGCTACATGACTCAAGGTTTGAAGCGGAGGGGCGGAGCATGCAGGAGTTGGCACGGTATATGGCTTAGACCATGTTCTAGGGAGTATACTTCCAGTTGGTTCTAGAGGGCCAAAGGTTACAACTGCCAGCCAACATTGCGAAGCCGATCTAGATGGGATCATCGAGGACATCCTCACGATCGACAGCGAGGACCCACGATATAGGGTGGACCTCTATGGGACCACCTCCTCCATGCCAAGGTGGGAGAGGAGATGAGGCTGATAGCTCGAGGGCATCTCGAGACTAGCCACTCATTGCATAGAGATTGTATATATTAATATTATTATTATTTTTAGAGGATTGAGTATGTCAGGGTATATATTGTGGCATACCAATCCAGTTTTGGTATGATGTACATAATTTGTTGATATATATATATGGTCTTATTGATGATATGACTTGTGTATATGTTTTATGATGCTTCAATTTTGGATTTGTTGATTGATTATTCATGTAATTATGTCGTTTGGAAATAGTATAATTTTATGTCATGCTGTAAAATTTAAATGAAATAATCTGATGTAAACAAATTGGTTGTTTTAGTGTAATTTGATGAAAATAAAGATACTTCTAAAAATAATTTCAAAGGACATTGTCGTTGTTATAGACCATTTCATGGAGTCGTCGCTCGCTAGGTCGTCAAGCTAATCCCTGTATAGAAATATTGCTAAAAGTAAAAGAATGCTTAAGAGACTGTCTTAAGGCTTTGTGTTGTGATGATGAAAAATGATGATGGTGATGATTTGTTTTCAGATTTTCATAAAAATATTATGCATGAAATATATTTAAAAAATGATTTTTGCTAGGCATAAATTCCTAAGTGTGATAAAATTTTGAATAATTCCTTAGGATTTGTACCATGGTTGCAAAATGGAATGTTGACATAATGAAACGAAATAGAAAAATATGTTCGTTCTTTTTAAAGCACAATTGTGTAACATAATGATATAAGCTATATGTTTTTATAAATAATAATGAATGGGAAAATAAAATTAGAGCAATGGTTTGTGCTAGGCATAGAATTATAGGTATAGACTTATACCATCATCGCGAAATCCAAAAAAGTAATTTTATTGCATAATTTGATTTTTGATTTTGAGATAAACAGAAAAAATATATAAACGTGACTTTATTGCTAGATTGTTGAATATGTTGTTGAAAGAATTTTTGGATTTTTGAAAACAATGTATGTAATTGTTTTTATACTAAACAGATGTTCTTAAATAAGAAGATGAAATTATTCCAAAAGATTTGCATAAATATTTTAGATTATATCAAAGACAAAATGTAGATTTATAAGGAATCCCATGTGCATATGTGAGTTCATTGTCGATCTTGATTTATCATAATGATACAAAATCTCTCAAATACAAACGTGTGTGCAATTGAATTGTTTATTCACAAATTTTGAGCAAGATAATTTGATACAAGTGATTTGAATTAACCAAATAAGTGTTCGTTGACCATGATTTATATGCATGTAACCGTACCAGACTACTATATAAGTTGAGTCATCAAGAGCTAGCTGATCCATAAGAAGACATAGGTATATACAAAAGAAGGTCGCTAATGTGACAAACATATCACCATGGTAGGGATTACCCAAGGCCAAGAGGGTTGGGCACAAACCACCTGTTATGGGGCTTACCTCGTAGTTTTTGAATAATTGAGAATTCCAAGGATTCAAGCTCATTCACCCTTCTTTTATTTTTCAAGGGGTAGGGAAAGGGATTTTATTGCTTTTTGCTTTTTCTTTTTCTTTTTCTCTTCTTTCTCTTTTTTTTTTTTTTTGTATTTTTGTGTGGAACTGAGATAATGCTGAAATATTATTGCGATGGTACAAAATAATATTTTTCTTTTTCTCATTTTCTTTGATTTTTCTTTTCCTTCCTATACTAGGGATACTTGCTCGAATTGGTTGTAGAACAAGGGATTTTTATTTTGGGCAGGGGTGAGCTTGTCCTTTTGTCAATTCTCAAAGATTCTAGACCATGTGCATGATAGGATAGCAGGGGAAACTTTTCGCTCAAGAAACTGTTTCTACTATGTAGCATCATATCGAATTTGCAATGAAATCATTTTAATGTGAAAAGATATGTTGGGTTCAAGTAAATAACAAGATCATTTCTCTATGCTCAAAACTTTATTTAATTCAACTGTGGACTTTGATATAAGAGAGATTAATAATCATACCAAATAAAATCAAGATATTTATGCATGTGAGTGTGAAAGTGCAGGATTCCAAATAAATTTTAATTTATCCAAAATAACTGAAAATATAACTGCAATACTTCAAGAATTGACAAGTACGAAAATAAAAGATGTTTTTGAAGATTTTGATGATTTTGATGTTTTTATGTTTTTAATTTTGATTGATGAATTGAGAAGATACACAATGTGATTGTTTTTTTTTTTTTTAAATGTATGAATGACTAAAATGAAACAACATGCAAAATAACAATATATATAATGATGAAATGACCAGATGTTATGCATAATAGCATTTAAGATGCATAATGTTCATAGGTTCTTTAAGATATTTACCATCTAAGGTAGATAATATGTATGCTCCTGAGCCAAATTTAGCAGTGATGATATATGGTCCAAGCCAGTTAGGTTCAAATTTACCTTTAATATATTTAGTTGCATTAGTATTTTTTTGATTTTCTTTCAAGACAAGGTCATCGATCTCAAAGGATCGATGATGAACTTTTTTGATGTATGCTCTCTTGAGCTTGTTTTGGTAGGCTCGAATATGTTCCAAATCATTGATGCGCTTCTCATCTAGGAGTTCCAGCTGAATAAATCTGCTAGCATGATATTCATCTCCTAATTTAGTATCTTGAAGTAGCAGAGCCAAAGAAGGAACTTCTAATTCAAAGGGAAAAACTGCTTCAGTGCCTTAAACCAAAATAAAAGGTGAAGTTCCCATGGGAGTACAAACACTAGTTCGATAAGCCCACAAAGTAGGATATAGTTGAATGTGCCAATCTTGGCCAGCATTTTAAGTATTTTGATTATTGTTTTATTAGATGATTCTACTTGGCCATTACCCTGAGGATAATAGGGAGTGGACCAACGATGTTGAATTTTATATTTTTGACATAATTTTTTGACATCTTTATTTTTGAAACAAGTTCCATTCTCTGAGATGAGATTTACAAGAATTTTGAACCTACAAATAATTTGATTAAAAATAGACTTGGAAACTTGGGTTCCAGTGCAAGAAGCTAAGGGTATAGCTTCAACGCACTTCGTGAAATACTCGATGGTAGTTATGATGAATTTGTGTCCATCAGATGACACAGGATTGATTTTTCCAATGATGTCTAAGCCCCATTTTGAAAAGGGCCAAGGAGATAAAATAGCCTATAGCTCTTGTGCAGATGCATGGACAAGGTCAGCGTGTTTTTGGCACATGTTGCAATGGCGCACGTAATCATGTGCATCATTTTCCATAGTAGGCAAAAAATATCCTATCCTAAGGAGTTTCTTAGCAATGGCGCTACCACTAAAATGTCCCCCACAAGATCCATCATGGGTTTCACTCAAAGCTAATCTAGATTCTTCTAGATTCAAACATCTTAAAAGGATGCCTTCAAAATATCTCCTATACAACATATTGCCAATAATTATGAAGCAACTTGCTCGTCTACGTAATAACCGATGTTGGTTGCTATTACAACCTTCAGGGAAGGTCCCATTTTGAAGAAAATTAAATATATCAATGTACCAAGGTTCAGGAGTAGTTTCGTTGATTAGAAACACATTCAAAGGTTCTAAGCATAATTTATTTGAAGTAGGTTCCTAGAGTCGATGAATAGTGATGGTAGCATATTTGTCATCTAACTCCAAGGGCAAGAGAGATGCAGTTGTAGCCATAGCGTCAGCCGCACGGTTGCTAGTTCAAAGGAATAGCTTCCAAAGTAACTTGATCAAATAAAGATAATAATTGTAAGACATATGCTTTATATGGGTGTAATTTATCTTCTCTAGTTTGATAAACATCATTAATTTGATTTATGACAAGTTGAGAATCACCGAAAACTAATGAATTTTTTATTTTCAGTGCCAAGGCAGCTCATAATCCAAGGATTAGAGCCTCATATTCAGAAGTGTTATTAGTACAAGCAAATATTAATTTAAAGGACAAAGGTATAAGATGTTTTTGGGGAGATATTAAAATAATACCTGCACCAGCCCCACTTATGCATCGGGCTCCGTCATAGTATAGGGACCATTGCTCTGGATGGTCTACCTCTATTGTAAGGCATTCATCAGAAAACTCAATGATGAGGGGATGGGTAGACTCTAAGGGTGCAACAACTAATTGATCTACTATGATTTGACCCTTAATAGAATTTTGTCCTATAAACATGAGTTCAAACTCGCTTAGTGCAAGAACCCACTTTGTTGTGCGACCAAATAAGTACGGTCGACTCATGAGATACTACAAAGGATCAAATTTAGCAATAACATACATTTTATTACTAAGCATATAATGGCGTAGTTTCTATGTAGAAAATACGACTGCTAGACATAACTTATCTAATGTTGTGTAGCGGGTTTCATAACTGATGAAGGTTCGACTAATGTAATAATTAGCATGCTCTCTTTTCTCATCGTCAAGTTGAGCTAACATAGCTCCTAAGGCAAAATCTTAAGCAAAAATATACAAGATAAATGGGCGATTAGATCTAGGTGGTGAAAGCATAGGTGGGTTAAGGAGATATTGTTTGAGGATTTCAAATGCTTCCTAACATTCGTTGTCCCAATGAAAAGAGACATATTTCTTAAGAAGCTTAAGAAAGGGTCATGTTTTGTCCGCCAACTTATCGATGAAGCAACGAATAGCTTGAAGCTTACCTTGTAGACTCCGTAATTCAGATATTTGTGGGTGTGGGCATATCAGTGATAGCCACGATCTTGAGAGGATCAATTTCAATGCCACGTAAAGAAAATATAACCCCTAATAATTTATTGAACTTAACTCTGAATATACATTTGGCTAAATTTAGTCGGATAAGATATTCCATTAACCAATCAAATACTTTTCTCAAGTCATCTAAATGATCATATTATTTGATGAAACGAGCTATAATATCATCTACATAATCATGTAGAATATCATGCATCATATCATGAAATATATAAGTCATGGCTCGTTGATATGTTGCACTTGTGTTCTTCAAACTGAATGGCATCACTTTCCAACAAAAGGTCCCCAAAGGGGTAATAAAGGTTGTTTTAGCCTGATCTTTAGGAGAATCCTGATCTAATTATAACCAAAAAATCCATCCATCAAGGATATCATTCCACTCCCAGTAGTAAAATCAATGATCTGATCCATGTTGGGAAGAGGAAAATCATCTTTAGGGCATGCAACATTAATATCTCTAAAGTCTGTGCAAACCCTAACTTTGGTAGCTTCTTTCTTAGTTACTGGAACTACATTCGAGATCCATTCAGCATAATCAATGGATTGTATAAAAATAACCTTCAAGAGTTTTTCTAATTCCCCTTTGACTAGTAAGGCCACTTTAGGATGCATTTTTCTAAGTTTTTGTTTAACAGGTTTAGCATCCGGATGGACTACAAGGTGATGCATATCTACAGAAGGGTCTAATCCTGGCATATATTCATATGTCCAAGCAAAGACATCTTCATATTCCTTAATAAATGCAATGTATTTATCCTATTTTTCTTGACTCAATTCTGATCCAATGTTTATTATGTGAGGGTTATCGTTGGTTCCAATGTTAATTTTTATGAAGTTTTCTACTTCCATGTGTAGATATCTCTCAAAATTAGGTGGGGTGGGTGAAACGCCTAATTATTGTAATTCTTCCAAGGTTAGTTTGGATAATTCATCTTGAGGAGTCGTGGCCTCAAGTTGGGCTATACTAGGTATAGATCCATAAAAATAAAATTCATGATGTAATAATTCCTCAATGGAGACATCATGGAAGATATCTCCCTCCAACTCATCTTCGGATTTGGCGATCATCTCAGGGTAGGCTATAGATAGTATATTACATGTAAATGGTTTATTCATTAAACGCAAGGCATCACGTTTATCCAAATAATCTTGGTAACATATGATATGGTCATCATCCGTAAATGGGAAGGGTTGACCTTTACTAGGAAATAGGCCTATACCACATCAGGCAGGCCATGGTTCTACCTCAAAGGGTTATTTCATACCATTATGGAAAGGTCCCAAACCTTTCCCTTTATATCCCAATTTAAGCATTATAGGCTTAGCTTTAATATACTCATTAGTAAAATAACATCGAGCATATCCATCATAATGTGTCTTGATGTTTCTAGGTATTATTCCCCAGTCATATCCCTTATAAATAAAAGCGCAACTCCCGACTTGGTAAATACTTCCCATAGGTTGTGGGAGGCCCAAGGTATGAGGAGAGGGTGGCAATTTATTTAAAATAAGGGAATATTGCATAGCAACATTTGTTTTTTTTTATATAATAATTTTAGATAAATTAGGTAAGAGCTCATCAGTAAGAGCGTAGGAGGTAGAGGGAACATTTCCTACATCTTCGGATGCGGAAAATATACCTCTGGTAGGTGTATATGTTGTAGAGATGTCGATGGATGGGTCTATAGGCATGGAAGTTATAGGAGTAAAACAAGAAGCATTGGTTGTGGGTTTAGGATCTTTTTGAGGTCCTAATGTGGTTTGTTCGAAATATGGTTGAACTATATGTAGAGGTGGAGTTGATGGAGAAAAAGTAGATGATGTTATGGGTGTGTGTTTCACACGTTTAGATGGATGATGAGAATTAGGATGTGTGGATGACATAGCAGGGAAAAATTGAACTCCAATAGGTTCTACCAAAGCACACATATCAAAGGGTTTGGGATCACCATAAATGGTAACCAACTGATTTTTAAATTTGAATTTAACACACTAATGTAAAGTTGAGGGAACAACTTGCATCACGTTGATCCAAGGGACCCAAGAGTATATTGTACGATGCAGGCAAATGTACAATAAACATGGTCATGTCTAAGGTTATTGGACCAACTTGCAATGGGATAGTAATAACTCCACACATTTCTTGTGTTTCGTCATTGAAGGCTTTTATGATCATATCAGTTCTTTTCATTTCATCAATTCTAAACCCAAATATTTGGTAGAAGTCAAAAGTGCAAATTTTTAAAGATGAACCATTATCAATCAAGACTCATTTAATTGCTACATCTCTAATTAGGGCAGTAATATATAAGGGGTTATCCTTATGTAAACTATGTTGCGGTATATCTCTATCTTGGAAGTCAATACAATCAACTTCACGAGTTATTATAGTATTGGCCATGGCTTCAGGTTGAATATTTTGTGGTACCATCATTTGGCTTAATGTAAGCATTAATTCATCCCTATGTGTAGGAGAAGATTTTAAAAGGTCCAAAAGGGAAATTCTAGCTGTAGTATTTGATAATTGTTCATTAATATTATAAGGAGGTTTAGGTTGAACGTTAGGCACATGATTCCATTTATTAGGAAATTTCAAAACAAATGGAGCTGATCCATCGTTATGAGTTTAATCTTGTTGAGAATTTTGAGCCTGTTGTCTAGTAACAGCTCCGATGGTACCTACAATATTATTTTGTGGATGATGAATGGGTCTTGGTCTAGCGTTTATGGCTTGTTCATTAGAAATTAATTGGTGAGATGATGGTCGAGTAGTGACTCTTATTGGAAATGGTTCTTCTGGAACCATAGAACTTGTGATAGGTTTAATAGGATCTGATTCATCTTCAGAGCTATTCAATTGATTTGAGGTGATTTCCATGTCACTTTTAGTCTCATATTCTGTATCACTAAGATCAGGTGTCTGAATATTACATAGAGTTCTGGTCGTAACCATGGATAAAGTTGTGTCAAATATTTCCAAATCATGAGTAGGTAAATTCCCACTAATAGTTCCTATATATCGGGTAGGAGGGGGAACATTATGATGTTCAATTTGATTAGCCACTTCTTTACCATGCTTTGGTAAAGGATGTTGAAATATGTCCATGAAGAACACAAGCTTATACTGAGAGGGGGGGTGAACAGTATAAGACTACTTTTAACTTTTTCTTTCAAAGCAGCTTTCAAATCAATAATATGCAGAATAAAGACAACAATAATAACAATAGTAAAAACAATACACAAAATAATCCACAAAGAGACACAATGATTTACGTGGTTCACCCAAGGTGGGCTACTCCACGGATAGAAACTTTTCTTCTAAAAGTTATATCAAAGTCCTCTAGGAATCCTTCCCGATTACAATGTTTATGAGCCTCAGCTTAAAGGAGACACCTTCCCCTAATTTTGCTTTGGCTGGTGATCCTCTAGAAGACCTCTATCTCTTCTGCCTTTAGCAAGTGGAACTCTATCCATAGAAGACACCTATCTTCCCTGCTCTGGCTGGAGATCTCTGTCCTCAACTCTGTCACCGCAAAGCTAGTCCTCGAGTATGCACTAAACACAGTCCTTCGGCCTAGCACATATGTCCTCTATATTTTCCTTTGGTCTGCACCAAACACAGTCCTTTGGTCTAGTACAAGTCTGTCCTCAAATTGCATCAATCTCTGTCCTCAATCTGATCCTCAAAACTGGTTCAAAAATGGTTCACAAACTTTCAACACAGCTTGCTTAATACTGTCCAATTGTTCTCTTTGCTTTGTCACAACTGCACTTGGTCGTGAACGACTTTTGCACAGATTGTACAAACATAGCAGAACTTGATCACTATTTGTCCTTCACAACTATTCACAATTACAACAGCATCTACTTCATGCACTTTGCTTTCTTTACATAGACTGCGTGAACATAGTCGCAAACACAACTACTCTTGATCAAATTCCAACCCTTACACAGTCTTTGCAAACACTACAACATTCGATCGCACAACAACTTATGTGCCTATGTGCAACCACAACAACACCCTCTTCACACAGTCTGCATCTCCTTGATCGAACTTCTTCCCACACTCTGCTTCTATGAAAGTCGCACTTCAAATGCACACTTCGATCGATTCGATATGACTGCTCTTTGCGCACAGTAGACTTCACTTGTGCAAACTCAACACGACACATTCGACACTTGAAACTCAAAAATAGTCCTCATTTTATAGCAATAATTCATGATTAAATTCTTGATCTTAGTTGGCTATATATCCTTAAAACAATCATTGGCTGCACAACCTTACACTTCGTCGGCAAAGGTTAACTCCGTCGGCTTCAACCACCTCTGCTATTCTATAGATTTTTTAGCGCAAAACTCAAACATGTCATGATATCGCTATGCCTTTATCTGTCGTACACCTTGTATTGCTTGCTATCACAAAATCATGATGCTACTACCTGTTGTGCGCCTTCTTTGGCCTATTGTCACGAAATCGTGACACTACCTGACTTTGCTGATGTCATCATGTCTTCTATCGTGAAATCATGACACTATAGTCTTCATGACCTTCCTCTCCGCTTTTGTCGCAAAAATGTGACACTCCTTTTTGCTAACATCATCATTATTCTTGTCGCAAAATCATGACGCTTTAGTCTACAATGCCTTCTACTCTGCTCTTGTCGTGAAATCGTGACACATCTACTTTTGCTGATGTCATCAACAACTCTGTCATGAAATCATGACACCATCTCCAACTGCAAGCTGCTATCTCAACCTATCACAAAATCATGACGCTTCTGGCTTTCAAACGCTTTCTTCACTGCCTGTCATGAAATCATGACACTTCTGGCTTCCATACACTTTCTTCACTGCCTGTCATGAAATCACGATGCTTCTGGCTGCGGACTCTTTCTTCTGCACCATGTCGTGAAATCATGACATTTTTTTGTTCATACAGTCTCCTTTGTAGAATGTCGTGAAATCGTGACACTTTTCTTTCTCTGCCTTCCTGCACCATCCGAGTCACGAAAATGCGACATGTCACGAAATCGTGATAGTTTTGTCTGCTTTGCCTCTGCCTTCCAGCATGTCGCGAAATCATGACAGATTTGCCTAAACTTTCTCTCTCCTAAAACATTTCACGAAATCGTGATAGTTTTGCCAGCTTTGCATCTACCTTCCAAAGATGTCACAAAATCACGAAAGATTTGCCCAAACTTTCTCTCTCCTAAAACATGTCGTGAAATCACGATATTTTTGCCAGCTTTGCCTCTACCTTCCAGCATGTCGCGAAATCATGATAGTTTTGCCAACGCTTTCTCTCTCCTAAAACATGTCACAAAATTATGACAGTTTTGCCAGCCACCTGCAAAATTTTTCTAACTTATCTTTTTCTTGATATTTTGCAACTGGGCTACCCTGATCTTCTTGGAAACTCACTGTCCATCTGAAACCTTCATCAAAACACATTCTTTGACATCAAACCAAATTGCTTCTAGACCTTCTTGACATTAAAGACAACAACTACCAAGAGCTCCTTTGACATCAATGACAACAACTATACTTGAGCAAAGGCAATGTACTCAAGGTACCCAAAATTGCCAACAATCTCCCCCTTTGTCATTGATGGCAACCCTTAACTAAAAACATATCTCAAGAGCCAAAAATGAACCAACTGATCCAACAACTGAGAATCTACCTTGAATTTTTTTTGCTCCTCCTTACTCATATCTCTCCCCCTTACTCAAATCTCTCCCCCTTTGTCATCAATGGCAAAGGGTCACCTTTGGGGCTTGGGACTAAGAATGAGTCTCTTAGCTTAGTCCCTCCCCCACCTTCTATTAAGGTGATTTAAAATAGGGTTGGGAGTGAAACTCCCATTAGACACTCATCATCATTAATGTCTACAATTTCTTTGCTGGGCCTTCTCTTGAATTCTTTTTCCACATTCCTGTTCTTGTTACTGTTTTGCTCCTCGGACCTGTTCATACTGTTGTTCCTGTTCCTCTCATCATTCCTATTTTTATCCATGCTTTGATCCTTGGATTTGTTTATACTACTATTTTTGTTCTTGTATCTCGGGAGATCAACTCTACATAGTCTAGTTGTGTGACCTGCATTGTTGCACTTATAACAGATAACATTGTTATTTCTGTTTGGCATACCCGTTCTTTGAATCTGCCTGTTATGACTAACCCAGTTCTTGTTATTTGCTTTGTAGAAAATTGCTTTGTGCCCAAACTGTTGACAAGAGTAGCAATACCCTTGAAATAAATTATAGCCCCTGAACCTATCATTTACTTTCTTCACTTGAGTCATGCAATGTACAACCATGTGACCAAACCTGTGACATGCAAAACATCTATCATGAAATTTTCTTTTATTCGACTTCATGGGTCCTAAAAAATTCTTCTTCTCAATCTGAATATCGTTTTCTATTTTTGCATATCTATCACTTACAAATTTAGAACTGAAGTACTTTCTATATCAGAACTCTCTTCTTGTTGAAATTTATTGCTAGATTCCCCAACCTGTTTCTTGTGTGGCTCAACAAAATCGAGACCTGTTTTATCTGTTGGTTTTATTTGTCCTTTGATGAGAAATTTAACCTTCTTGGAGCTATCCTAAAATCTGTAGAGCTTATCCTTGTACTCTTTATTTTCTTCTTTCAAATAAGCCATTTCCTGTTCTAACTCACTATACTCCAAAATTTTAGAATCTAACTCATTCTTGAGTTCTTGTGACTTAGCCATAGAGACTTCAAGATTTTCTATAAGTTCATCTCTCTCCATACAACATTCATCTAATTTAATCTTGAGTCTATCATTCTTCTTTCTTTTCTTTTTCAAAACACTGAGAGCATTATTGAGTTCACATTCAAGATCCTCTATTTGATGGCACTTTGAATTATCACGGCCTTTTTCAGATTTCTTATCACTAGAGGTGCTACCTTTTTCAAAAACCATACATGCATCTTCATTGTAGTTTTCTGAAGCATCCTCATACATACTAGCAACCAAATCATTATTTTTGCAATCATCCTCAAGGTGCCCAAAATTTCCACATCTAAAACATTTCATGATAATGAATTTATGTTTCGGTTCTTCCTCTTTTTTTGAAATGAATAGCATCTCATTTTCATCATCACTAGAAGAACTTTCACTATCACTGCTAGAACACTTACTTGCTTTGTCTAAGTAGAATCTCTTCTTATTCTTGTGAGAATGCCTCTTTCCATGATTGTTGTACTCATATTTGCTTTTCTTGTGATTGATGTACTCATCTTTGCTCTTTTTGTAATACCTGTTCTTTTCAGAATCCTTGCTCTTAACATCCTGTATATCTTCATCACTTTCATTTTTGGAAATAGTACAGTTAGTAGCATAATGACCAAATTTCCCACAATTGAAGCATCTTATATTTTTCTTTCTTTTGTGCTTTCTGGAAAACTTGCCTTTCTTGTTGTAATATGCCTCTTCCTCACTAGAAGACTCATCACTTTCTTGAATCTGTTTGCCTTTTGATTTCTTGGTAGCTTTGAAAGCTACCTCTTTCTTTACATCAACTTTCACTTGAGTTCTCAATTCAAATGCTGCAAGAATACTATGGAGCTCATCCTTTTTCAATTTATCTAAATCTTTAGCTTCCTCAATAGCAAAAATATTTTCACTAAATCTATTAGGAAGGGATCTTAAAATCTTATCACACACATCATTTTCAGCAAGTTCAAGACCTAAGTCTTTCATAGAATTAATAACTTCATCCATCCGTAGCATGTAGTCACTAATATTTTCATCATCATTCATCTTGAGTTGTTCAAACATACCTTTAAAATGTCTCAACTTGGCCTTTCGAACATTTGCATCACCTGTATGAACAACCTGCAATTGTTTCCACATTTCACTAGTTGTCTTGCAGTGAATAACTTTGGTGAGATCTGCCTTTTGTAAACCCTTCAAGATTGCATTCATGGCTTTTGAGTTGTTGTGATGTAGAAGCCTGTCTTCTTTAGTGTAAGGACCATTTGTAGGAATGGTGTACCCATCTTCAATAACTTCCCATACCTCATTACCAAGTGCCATTAGATAGACTTTCATTCTTGCACTCCACAGGCCAAAATCTGATCCATCAAGAATAGGTGCTGCATTGCCACTTGAGTAGTCCATTGTGTTCTTTACAAACTTTTCCTTCAAGTTGTTAAACTTTCTGAAGGCACTAGCTCTGATACCAATTGAAGAACACAAGCTTATACTGAGAGGGTGGGTGAACAGTATAAGACTACTTTTAAATTTTTCTTTCAAAGAAGCTTTCAAATCAATAATATGCAGAATAAAGAGAGTAGTAATAACAATAGTAAAAACAATACACAAAATAATCCACAAAGAGACACAACGATTTACATGGTTCACCCAAGGTGGGCTACTCCACGGATAGAAAACTTTTCTTCTAAAAGTTATATCAATGTCCTCTAGGAATCCTTCCCGATTACAATGTTTATGAGCCTCAGCTCAAAGGAGACACCTTCCCCTAATTTTGCTTTGGCTGGTGATCCTCTAGAAGACCTCTATCTCTTATGCCTTTAGCAAGTGGAACTCTATCCATAGAAGACACCTGTCTTCCCTGCTCTGGCTGGAGATCTCTGTCCTCAACTCTGTCATCGCAAAGCTAGTCCTCGAGTATGCACTAAACACAGTCCTTCGGCCTAGCACATATGTCCTCTATCTTTTCCTCTGGTCTGCACCAAACACAGTCCTTCGGTCTGGTACAAGTCTGTCCTCAAATTGCATCAATCTCTGTCCTCAATTTGATCCTCAAAACTGGTTCAAAAATGGTTCACAAACTTTCAACATAGCTTGCTTAATACTGTCCAACTATTCTCTCTACTTTGTCACAACTGCACTTGGTCATGAACGACTTTTGCACAGACTATACAAACACAGCAGCACTTGATCACTGTTCGTCCTTCACAACTATTCGTAATTATAGCAGCATCTACTTCGTGCACTTTGCTTTCTTTACACAGACTACGTGAACACAGTCGCAATCATAGCTACTCTTGATCAAATTCCAACCCTTACACAGTCTTCGCAAACACTGTAGCATTCGATTGCACAACAACTTATGTGCCTATGTGCAACCATAACAGCACCCTCTTCGCACAGTCTACTTCTCCTCGATCGAACTTCTTCCCACACTCTTCTTCTATGAAAGTCGCACTTCGAACACACACTTTGATCGATTCGATATGACTGCTCTTTGCGCACAGCAGACTTCACTTACGCAAACTCAACACGACACATTCGACACTTGAAACTCGAAAACAATCCTCCTTTTATAGCAATAATTCATGATTAAATTCTTGATCTTAGTCAGCTATATATCCTTAAAACAATCATCGACTGCACAACCTTACACTTCGTCAACAAAGATTAACTCCGTCGGCTTCAACCGCCTTTGTTGTTCTATAGCTTTTCTAGTGCAAAACTCAAACATGTCACGATATCACTATGCCTTTGTCTATCATACACCTTGTATTGCTTGTTGTCACGAAATCACGACGCTACTGCCTGTTGTGCGCCTTCTTTGGCCTATTGTCATGAAATCACGACACTACCTGACTTTGCTGATGTCATCATGTCTTTTGTCGCAAAACCGTGACATTGTAGTCTTCATGACCTTCCTCTCCGCTTTTGTCGCAAAAATGTGACACTCCTTTTTGCTGACGTCATCATTATTCTTGTCACAAAATCATGACGCTTTAGTCTGCAAGGCCTTATACTCTGCTCTTGTTGCGAAATCGTGACACATTTGCTTTTGATGACATCATTAGCAACTCTGTCACAAAATTGTGACACCATCTCCAACTGCAAGCTGCTATCTCAACCTATCATGAAATCGTGACGCTTCTGGCTTTCGAACGCTTTCTTCACTACCTGTCGTGAAATCATGACACTTTTGGCTTCCATACGCTTTCTTCATTGCCTATCATGAAATCGCGACGCTTATGGCTATGGACTCTTTCTTCTACACCATGTCACGAAATCATGACATTTTTTTGTCCATACAGTCTCCTTTGTAGAATGTCACGAAATCGTGACACTTTTCTTTCTTTGCCTTCCTACACCGTCCGAGTCGCGAAAATGCGACATGTCACGAAATCGTGACAGTTTTGCCTACTTTGCCTCTGCCTTCCAACATGTCGCGAAATCATGACAGATTTGCCCGAACTTTCTCTCTCTTGAAACATGTCGCGAAATCATGACAGTTTTGCCAGCTTTGCCTTTGCCTTCCAACATGTCGCAAAATTGTGACAGATTTGCCTGAACTTTCTCTCTCCTAAAATATGTCACGAAATCGTGACAGTTTTGCTAGCTTTGCCTCTGCCTTCCAGCATGTCACAAAATTGTGATAGTTTTGCCAATGCTTTCTCTCTCCTAAAACATGTCACAAAATCACGACAGTTTTGCCAATCTCCTGCAAACTTTTTCTAACTTATCTTTTTCTTGATCTTTTGCAACTCGGCTACCCTGATCTTCTTGGAAACTCACTGTCCATCCGAAACCTTCATCAAAACACATTCTTTGACATCAAACCAAATTGCTTCTAGACCTTCTTGAAATTAAAGACAACAACTACCAAGAGCTCCTTTGACATCAATGACAACAACTATACTTGAGCAAAGGCAATGTACTCAAGGTACCCAAAATTGCCAACAGTCCAATGATTGATTGGCATTCTGATTCTGATTTTGGGGGATGTTATTTTGAGCATTATTAGGAGGATTTTGTTTAGGTTGAAAGGCTTGCACCTCCATCTCATTGTTATCAATCAGGTCTTGTATTTTAATATTTTAATCTTTTACAAGAGTTGGTAGCGTGTCCAGGTCCTCTATGGAAATCACAGTGTAAATCAACTCTGTATCCGGGTATAGTTGGATCAGGTTCCTGGATATTTGGTAATTGGATCAAACCTCATGCTAATAATTGCAGGAGAATGGTTGATAGAGGTTGATTTAACCTAGTAAATTCTTGAGGTGGTTTATCAGGAGGTTTCAGTATAAACTTCTCTATTTTCTTCGTAGTATTAACAGTAGCAATGTTTCTGCTATCAATGACTCCATCACCCACAACTTGTTTATTTTTATATTTATTTCTGGATGTTTTCTCATCATCTTTATTTTTAAGCTGACCTCTCCTAATGAGAGCATATTCCACTCTTTGAGCTAAATATATAGCTTGATTGAATGTGGTCAAGGTAGCAGTTGATAACTCATACGATAGTTGTTCTCGTAAATTATTGATAAAGATATGCAACATTTCCTGATAAGGTAACACAAAGTGTAATTTTCCTATCAATTGTCTCCACCGAGCTAGGAAATTAGCAAAACATTCATCTTTGTCTTGTTTTAAGTTGTGCAAATCTTTAATGGTTACATGCCTTTCGATGTAGGCACTAAATTGATGAACAAAAGACTCGACTGTTTCTTCGAAATTCCTCAAAGAATGAGTCGGTAATTGATAATACCACTCTAATGCCATTCCTCCTAAACTTTTTGGGAACATTTTTAGTAATAACAAATCATCATGTGATATATCATGACATGCTATCCTAAACATACGAAGATGCTCTATGGGATCTTCGGTTCCTTTGTATATAGGTAGGACATGCATAGGAAAGTGTTTAGGATATGGTTGTGCTACGACTATAGGATCTAAAGGCTGACTACACATCTCTCGATAATTGTACGAGGGACGGTAGGGATCTATTTGGTCCATGCGGGAGACTAACTATTTCACCATGGCTTCCAGATTACTAGTTTGTCCACCATATTGGTTCGGTGGTACATGAGTATGGGATTTTTGAGCGTATGATGGCGTAACTTAAGGATTATATGCTATATTGCTATTATGCAAATGGTTGGTAGGGAGAGTATTAAGAAGAAGATTTGTAGTAGCATTATGTTGTATCCTAGATTGTTGGAAATTGGTGTTTGGTTTTGTTTTGGGCTTTTGTTGATTTGAGGTATATTGATCAATAGCTTGGCAAAATAGAGCAGTGAATGAAAGTTTATTTTGTGTGGGAATAACTCTAGGCTTGGTAACAGGCACTCTAGGTGGTTGGGTAACTTATTGTTGTTGCATGTTCTGGATTATAGTGGCCATATCCAAATTGGATGGTCCAGATTGATCACTTTCTTAATCAACAAAGGACGAGGGATTAGTGCGTGTGATATATTTCTTCTAGGGTTTCTTGAGTGTCACTAATTTGATCCTTGTCCATATGGACTACTCTATTAAGAGTGTCAATATTAGTATTGAGGAACTTCCAAAAATGTTCTATGTTATCAAAAGTAAAAGCTCCTCTCGGAGACATTTTAGGGGATGAGGATCCTTCCTCTCTAACATTTTATCTTTGTTCATTTCCTTCAACAAACTCTTATTCTTGTTGGTCTAGGGTTCCTTCTTCCTGAATTGGGTCTTCAGGAAGGACATCTGGTTTATTTAATGGTTTTCCTAACCAATCTTCTTCTACTTCAGTCTGTTTTCCATTCCTAAGTCTAGTCATTATGCTTTAAACTTAGATTTTAGCAAATATATATATATATATATATATATATATATATTTTTTATATTTGTGACAAGTTTGGGAGGTATATATTTTAATTATATACCTACTATAATACTTAAAAGAAAATGTTTTAATTTTTGTTACATTTTTGTTTTGTTTTTGTTTTTATGATAATATTATAAAGACAATAAACATCATACTAAATGCAAGAAATAATAATAATAAAAGAATGGCTTAGTTTTCTATAAATAGTTTATGGATGTCATTGATGGGATCAAGTTCATCAGGAGTCATGAAATGCTCCTCTTCAAATTGGAAATGTTTTTTCAAGAATTTGACAAAGTGTGCTATGGTGATATTATTTGTTTTAGATTTTGACCTGTAGAAATAAATTTCATGGCAATACTCCCGATATAACACAGCTCTAGGAACTCTATTCCATCCCTTTCTATCCGTAAGAATGACCTCTTGATCCTCTATACGAGATAGAAATTTATGTACTACAACTGCATTGTCGAGGTATTCCTCAAAGGTGTACAACTCGAAAGACACAAGTGCTCTTTTATCTACTAACCACCTATGGCAAGCTCTCTGAAGTTCATGATATAAGGTTACTTGATTAGGATCCAAGATTCTATCTAGGATAAACCTCTTGATTTGCCTAAGTTTGGTTGATCTAGACGAAATAATACTCAATATCCTATTAAGTTCATCCCATAAAGGTGGGACTCTATATGTTTGAGATACTCTAAGGAAAGAAGTAATCTCTATGGTTGCTAATTGATTTTCAACATTTATGGTGACAGCTCGTATTTTATTATAATCTACCATCTAAATATGATATGCAATATTAATTTTTTTTCTGATGATTCTAAAAGCATTTTTTTTTGGATTGTTTTCAAAAGGTTTTAGTTTTCACGTCGGGTTCACCAAAATGTATCGCTCCTAATTTTTTGCATCCTTACCTTTAGGCTATAGGATTCATGCCCAGAAGGGGGATGCGAGAATGATGGGACAATACCTCGGATTGAGGGGCCCTTTGAAGGTTGCGCCTCTCGGGGGAGGGATATCAAGGTGAATTTTCGACGGATGGTGGGTTCACCAGGAAACTTTGAGTGGCAGTTTTCATGCCTAGGTTGAGAATGGGTTTGATGTGTTCATTTTGTACTTTAATCATTCATATCCTAGGTTTGGACAAGATGAATCTAAGCTATTCTATATGCCAATGTTGATTTATATGGATACAAAAAGCATGAATAAGTGCTAAACATAGAAAGTGTGCTAAATAATATAGAATGTACCTGATTTCAGATGTCTGATGAATATTTTGAGGTTTGTAGAAGTCCAGATCATCTAAAATCTTACATAATCATCTGTAATTGCATAGAATCATCTTAGATCATAGTCGGTCATCTGAGATCAGACGAGATCGTCGTCGACCTGACGAATTTGTCAAACGAATTCGTTAGAAACCTGCAATCACAAAAATAGATACCAAAGACCAAAATGCAATTGCAAAAGCAAGGGGAAATGATAGAAATAATAGTAAACCTACCTAAATGATAGATCCAGATAAAGATTAAAGGAAATGCATTAATTTAATAATTTATTTTAACTTTATCATGTATCTATGCTAAATGAGGTGAACTCCAGAATCCAGAAATAGAATAAACTAAGTTAATGCATAAGTAAATGAAGAGAGAAGATAAAAAATTGCAAACTTCGGGCTCTGATTGCCCCCAATTTGGACTGCAGTCGAGATCACCTCCAATCGTATGAGATCATCGTCGATCTGTGACAGGATCATCCGAAATCATCTAGAATCATCAGCGATGATCCGAGCTTGCTCCAACTAAAAAAAAGTAAAATTCCTGCAAGGAAACTTGAAATACACAATGCAAACAAAGGTGCGAAGGTGTTCTAATGCACGAGAAACTAAAGTTGTAGAGAAAATCAGCCAGGGGGAAGTCAAGAAAAAACCTAAGTTTATATAGGATTTAGGGAGAGGTTAGGAGGTTGGAGATCACCCCAATTTTGGAGATCTCCAAAGGGAGAGACTCTAACCGTGCAGACACGCTTTTTGCCCAAGTTAGAGAAGTTGTTAAAATAGCAACTAATTATGAAAATTTGGTTTTTTTCGTTTGATTGGACGACGATATCGTCCAATGGTCAAAACAACTCCTAAAAATGGTGTGGAAAACAAGGGGAGCAGGTAATGAGTGGTTAATGGGCAGTTTTGGAGTTAAAATTCAAATTTTATCTTTTTACTAAGGTTTAACTACGCCAATTTTAGGGTGCTACAAGTACCCTTATGAGAACTTATAACATTTGTTTAAAATTTGAACTTTTCTCATGAAGACCAATTTTCCCACACTATCCTTTGCAACTTAAAAAATAAAAAATAGAGGAGGTATCTTGATGCATATGGGTGATAACAAATGAGTCTATCTTCCCTTCCTTATGTGGTTACCACAAGTTAACTTAGCATAGCTTACCATTCCATATTTTTCCTTGCTTATCCAATCACGATACTAGGATATTAAAAAAAAATGATATCTTTGTTGTTTCACATGTAAGTTTTGCATAGGTGTTTGCGTAAGTCTTCATCAAACTAAGTCATTTACATTGAATACTTTTTTTAAGAAACTTTTTGAGCACAAGTTTATTTATGCTAAGATACTTTTCACTTTCATGTTGCTCAAATTGTCTCGAACATGTCCATGTTTCTCTAGATATTAACGTCTTTGGTTCAGTCCATAATTTATCTCAAGGCATGAAAAATTTTCTCCTTGCAATGTTTCATCTCCTCACCTATTATGATGCTGACTATTTTGGCACAAACTATTTTGACACCAATCTATTCTAATATCATGAAAGCATGATAAGCATACCTAGCATTCCAATCTTGACAAGTTTTTCTATAGGTTACGATGCCCATTGTCCTAGTCCAAGGATTTGAGTCTACAAGAGATGCCTCATCAATGAGCATGAATCGTAGGAAAAAATTGGACTTTCCATGGAAAGAAAAAAAGATAGACTTCATCAAGGCATTTGGTGTCCTTGTCATTGAGGATAAATGATGGAAGAGAATATACAAGACTTAACAAAATATTTCAAGGGATTTAGTATTACCATGGTCATAATTATAAAGAAAAAGGGGACAGGGTGTACTTTATAAAGGATACTAAAATCAACATTTCGATGGTAGAAATAGCTTCTACTAACTTGATTTATAGAGTTTTTGAGTTGAATATAGACAAAATAGACCCATATCAAATGGTCCAATTGGATAACCAACTCACACTTTGCACAACTATGACTATCACTATGAGGATGAAGTAGCAAGAATCAAACATAGAGAACTTGAATTATAGTTGGCTCATGTAAAAGCATAAAGGGATAAAATTCAATAAGAAAATAAGAAATTGAAGAATACAAACAAAAAAAATCAACTAAAAAAATCCAACAAGGGCTTGAAGACCTTTCACAACACCTGATAGAATAATACAATCAACTCTTGGAGATATTGAATGATAAAGATCAATAAATCATAGAGTTTATAGCCTCAAAACCAACAAAGGTGCCTAAATATTCAAACATGCCTCAAGATATTCAAAGGATCAAATTCCTTTAGGACAAGAAATATGAGGAAATAAATAATTTATATGAGTACTTCTATTTGACCTCATTCATAGAAGAAATTCTAGAATAGGTCAATAGGACCATCAAACATGTGGAGGGGTGGCTATATTCAAGAAGAAAATATTAGAAGTTCATCAAATACCTTGCATCAATGATGATAGCACAAACATGATAGTAAGGGATACACTGCAAAAAAACTATTCAAAATATTAAGGAAAATCTTGGATTTTTAGAGGAACCTTCAAACTCTTAAAGATATGCAAGTATGCTTAAAATCCCAATTTTAAAAAATGGATAGTGATATTAAAGGGTGAACGAAGTTACATTTAGTATTATAATATCATAAGTGCCATATTTGAGGAATAAAAGAGCTAAGCTGACCAAGGGGATGTAGCTAAAATCTACAAGAGGATAAAACCAATTCATGTCAAACTACAAGAGCTAGTTGCCAAGAAGGAAGAATTGTTAGAAAATCCTTTTAAGGACCAAATTGGGGAGGTGGAAGACCTTGGATCACTATAGTTTTTGGATAATAACAAGTGGTGGAAGTTTTTAGGGATACTATCACAAAAGTCAGATGAGGAGGGCCAACAATTTTGATAGTTTTGCCATGAGGTTCTCCATTTTGCAGACTCTATGTGCAAAGATAAAGGTAGGATATGAGATCTTATGCCTATAGATATTGGCATCCCATGAAGTCACCATAAATGTAGTCATTCCAAATACTAGGAGGATATTCCAAAGTCATCATTCTTGGCCTTATTTAAAAAAGAAACACATATGATTAGAAAATTTTTTAAAGAAGAAGATTTGCAACTACTGTAAAGCATTCATGCAATTCAGTTTAGTATCAAAAAGATAAACGCCCTTAACAAATTTGATATATTATATATTTCTAATGTAATATAAATCCCAACAAATTAAATCCATGAGATAGAATACCACACGTTTTCATTTTGTTTTGTTTTTATTGTGTTTGTTTTTTTTTCTTGATGTAAATTCTAAATTTATTTTGTTTTTTTTCTTTGTATTTAGATGACATGCAAGTTTTTATTAGGACAAGGCATGCACAAATAAGTATAAAATTTAAAATTATGTGTATAATGTAAGTGAATTAAGATGAAGATTCAAATTTAATTTTTTTTTAAATGTAACTTTATTTTGTTTTTGTTTTTAGGTGTTAAATTAAAAAATATCATGAGTTTTTATTATGATAAGGCATTAAATAATTGTTTATATAAATTTAATGGATAAGATGAAGGTTTAAATTTGAAGGCATAGAATTGCACATCATATTTAAAAAAAACAACACTCTCCATGATAATAATTTTATATAACCTATAAAACTTTGTGGATGTTAAAAAATATTTTATTATTAACCTTTATTTTTATTATAAAAAAAATTATTTTATGTAAAAGTAATCTTGCTATCAAACTATTTTACATTTGTTTCTTTTATATAAATTAAAATGTCAAAGCTAATTTTTAAAAAGTAAAACCTCTTTTTAAATATCAAAATAAGTACTTTTTATGAGTAGAAAGTCTTGTAATGAAGCAACATTAAGCTAGTCATTTTTAAAAGTATATTATATATGGAAAACATATTGTAATTAAACTACTTTACATTTTCCCTTTTTATATAAATTAGAAATATTAAATAGAATTTTATATGGAAAAGACACTTTTTACGCATAGAAAATCATAAAGCCACATTAAGCTAGTCAGTTTTAAAAGTATCTTTTACATGGAAAACATATTGTAATTAAACTACTTTACATTTTACCTTTTTATATACTTTGAAATATTAAATAGTTTTTTTTTATACTATTAAGAGAGGGTTTTGAAAGGGATCCCTCTACCTTTTACAACATCTCCAACACAAGAGGAGAATCACCCAAAAGAACACAACAAAAAGTTGGAAACCACTTGAAACAACAGGAAGGACCAAAAGAAACTACAACTACTAACAAAGAAAGAAACTAAAACAAAGTGAGAGAACACCAGAAAAGGTATAGAGGATAGAACCGAGATAGTTATTGAACATCAATTCCACTTACTATATGACATCTCCCATTGAGTAGTCAACAACAATCTTCAATGAGCTCCAAATGGCGCGTTGCTTTATCTTCATCATCTTTAGATTATAAATAACATAATTATTTATTTCAATAGCAACATATAGGGTATAAAATTCCTTCACCAATTTATCTTTTAGAAAATATCCAGGTAGAATATCGGAAGGCCAACTCTGCAACCCATGAGGAAATCGTATAACAAGAGATTGAGACTTATAAAGGGCATTAATTCTCCCATCTAAGCTCCACAAGAAACGACAATAATTTGAATTTGAGGCATTAAATGCATACTGAACCCCATCACCTGACATGGTCTAAAAATCAAGGAACATTAGAAGTCAAAAAATCCCCAAATTTTGGCGAGCTCCACACGCTCAAAAGGAGCATTGCTCACAAGCCTCTCTTTCAAAACTTGTCCAAGCCTATGACATTCATAAAGATTTATCTTCATTGATAGGATGAAAAAGGTCATATGGAAAATATCTTTTATAGATAGAAAATATTGGATGAGACATACCAATATTTACCATAAATTTAGTGATATAATTACCCTCACTCAACACATGAGTTACCGATACTTGACTTATATGTTGAATACTTATTTTTGCTTCTTCCATAAAATTTGCCACTCTCCAGCTAGGCTGAACAGTATCATTGAAGATGTTAATAATGTTCATTGAATCACTTTCAATAACCACATTCGAGATCCTTAGGTCCATCAACAATAACACACCTTGGAATGCAGTTCTAACTTCCGCAAAATAAGAGATTTGGGATAATAAATTTTCTTCATAAGCCACTACCAACTCTCCCTTACTATCTCTAATAAAACCACCCACTTCGACGATGCTAGGATTACCTTTAGAGGCACCATCAAAATTTAATTTGAAACAACCTCTTGGAGGGGGACCATTTCACCATACTCCTCAAATTTTGAGCAACCAAGACTAGAGTAATCAGTGAAAAGCCTAAATCCTCCTCCAAATGTGATTCATTCGAGGAGAAAATATATCAAATGTTTTACGGTTCCTAGAAAATTGAAGAAACATTTTAAATAACACTCCATTATATTTTAAAACTTTTAAATGTCCTCACATTTTGTTCTTTCCATACCCAAAAAGGATGTGGGGGAGTAAGAATTTCCACATACACTTGAGATGGGGGAGGCAAAGGGCAAGGACCATTGTTGAACGCAGTCAATCAAAGAACTTGGTAGCACCCACTGAACCCCAATATTACATGAAATTAATGAATAGACCTCCTGAAATACAAAGCACCGAAGAAGCATGTGGTTTGTAGACTCCTAGTCTACTTCACACAAAAAGCATCTATTCACAATATTAAAGCCTCTTTTGTGCATATTTTTGATGGATAGAATTTTATTTTGCACTACCAACCAAAATAAAACATTAATATTGGGTATTAAATTATTAAACCATATTTTTTCCATTGGTAAGGGGTTATCAACCTCCGTGTCCAATAGATCATAAGCTGACTTAACCGAATAGGTTCCTTCACTATCCTTGACCCAAATCAATCTGTCTTCGACCTCCTCCAACATTAGAACTTGAAATATGAGCTCATTAGAAATTACACTCCAATATTGTTGGACGTTCACATCCACCATCAAAGCTAGAAGTTGATACCAAACTTTATGGCCATTCAACTTCAAAATGAAATCCACCGCCTTAATCCTTCCCAATTCTTTGGTAATTGGGAAAAGAGCACTGATCCAATGATAAAATGACAATGGCCTATCCATAAGTCAGGCATCCCTCTAAAAATCCATATTTACTCTATTTACAATAACCCATATACCATTATTACATAATAAGGTCCTAGATTTAATTAAGATTTACCAAAATGCAAAGCCGCCACTTGGAAGAGGATCATAAAGAAAATTATTAAAATTATATTTTTACTTGAGGATGTGGATCCATTGCCCAGAATAATTTGAATCCACCTTCCAAACCACCCTTCCTCTTATGATGAAAAATATACTTCCACGAGGTCAGGTGGAATTTACCTTTCATCTCTAACCCAGTCGAGAGAAAGGATTTACAAATACTTTCAAACTTTGTAGC
The DNA here is from genome assembly GCA_028583015.1 of Wollemia nobilis. Lineage (NCBI taxonomy): Eukaryota > Viridiplantae > Streptophyta > Pinopsida > Araucariales > Araucariaceae > Wollemia > Wollemia nobilis. Next base: position 5,446,081 of record JAQPPZ010001695.1, on the reverse strand, counting down.
AATCTTTCCAGGAAGGATGAAGAGAGAAAAAAATTGGTATACTTTGAAGAGTGTTTTGGACCAAAACCACTTTCCTAGCCTGACTCAAAAGGGCTCCTTTCCACAATGTCAACTTTTGTTGCATCCTCTCAAGAATCAGTATACATAAGGAATCCTTGATTCTACCCAACAAGAGCGGGAAACCAAGATAAGTGGTCGAGAAAGAAGTAATTATATAGTCAAGAATTCTTACAATATTTCTCTGACTCTCTGCTAGGGCATTGATGAAGTGCAGACTGCTCTTAATATAAATAATTTGTTGATCGAATTATTTCTCATAGCAATAGAGAAGATATTTGATATCTCTAGCATGAATGGCCAAAGCTAAGCAAGAAATATGGGTGTCATGGAAAGGAGCCCTTTTGAGTCTATCTAAGCATTAAATAGAATGTTTAAAAAGTAGCTTTTGCATGGATAAAATACTATTACCAATTTTCTTTACATTTGTCTTTTTCATATAGTTTGAAATAATAAATTCAATTTTTGATGGGACAATCCAATGGTAAAGGTATTTATCTTTTTTTGATTGGTTGAAGGAAGGGATTTTGAAAGTATCCCTACCTTTTACTAAGAGAGAAAGTCCTTAGAGATATACATCACTAAAAAAAAGGACAAAAGAAAACATGGGTCCCACCTAAGGGGTCCTTAACAAAAACAACCACACAAAAGGTTAGAGAAGCAAAGAGAAACCCGAGCCAATATAAGCAAAGGGAAATCGGGGCTTGCACAAGTGCCAACAAGGTGAGGAATTCTTAAACAAGTAAAAAATTCAAAATGAAGATTTCCTACCTAAGCAAGGGAAATCTTGCTCAAACAAAAAATTTAGAAGTTTTGAAAATTCCCTCCCCCTCGTCGATGGGGTCTCTCCAAGCACAACCATATAGTGGAAACTAGCCAGGACCTCTCTGGATCCCACTTCCATCATTGCCACATAACTAAAGGAAAAATTTGATGTTACTATTCCTCTTGACCATCCAAGGAAACCTAGGAAGTATTTATCTAGAACGAGATAAGCGCATTGAAAAGCAAAGGTAGAGGAGCATGCTAAAAACTTAGGTCCAACAATCAAACACATAGCCAAAAATTCAATCTCCTTGGAAAATATTCTACAAGAATCCTCAATTTTCTTAGGATGCACACCACAACTAGAATACAAGGGACCTATCTAACCTCTAGAAAAATATCCATGGCACTAAAACTCATAGATGTGCACATCCACTAGGATTAAGGATACACTCATCGATAAGGTTTGTCCTCTTGATATGGAGGAACATAGGTACATCCTTTCTGGAATATAGGGACCCCTCTTGGTCCCTAGTGAAACAAAAATGGTGAAACCCATAAGGAGTTCCAATGACAATGAAGGACACAAACTAGCGAACTAAGCACCTTCGATAAAGCGATCACACCTCATTGAAGAAAGATAGGGGATATTCTTGGCCCTTTGTGAAAATCCTCAAAAACTAGAGATCGAGGATGCACTCATTGACAAGGTCCACCCTCTCAAGATGGGAGAAAAAAAGCACATCCTCACTGGAAGATAGGGGGCTCTCCTGACCCCTAGTAAAAGAAAAGAGGTGAAACCCATGAGGAGTTCCAACAATAGTGAAAGGTGCAAACCAGAAGACTAAGCACCTCTAAGAAAGTATTGAATAGGCTTTACGAGAAAACCCTTCAATATTGAAACAAAAAATGAGGGTTATTTCTCACCTAGGATGAAGGGTGTGAAAGGGCCACCAAAAGAACTCCTGAACACAACACACCACCTAGAAAAATACAAGGGAAATAAAACTAGCAGAGAAGGGGACCCATCACTAGTCGTAGCCCTCTACTACCAGACACTGGTATGAAATCCCCCACGTAACGCAAATATGGAGAATCTGGAGCTGGAGGCCTCATATTTCTCGACCTCTAGTTGGGATGTTCGGTCTCCTGAGTAAGATGATGCTCTTGGTTGAGGTGAAATTGTACCAAATGCATAGGCCTATACTGTTAGTGGTACTATTGATGATGGCTAGGGGGCTGGGAATTCTTCAACTGTTGGATGGACTTATAACCATATGGAGGAAAACATCAGGCCTTCCACCTTGCATTGACTTCTCAAATCCTTTCTTTTTGAATGCATATTTGATACTATTTTGGTGGTTGTTATCTGGATTTTTGTAGATTGTTTCTGACACTCTTGTGTACACTTAACCATGGTAGTTAGTGTGTTGGTTTACAAGGTATGCTAATCCCACCCTCCCTTTTTTATGATTAGACATTATTTTATTAATATAATGACTTTTTCATCTAAATATATATATATATATATATATATATATAAATAATTAACATGCGTACTATGTTCATATATCAAAAAATAATTTATTTATAATTAAAATATAAGTTATAAGAAAACGGTTCTTAACTATCCTTATAATCGAATAGTTGTTTTTACTACAACTTTTATTTCATGAAAAAACACGATTGATAAGTCTTTGTTAGTACCTTGTAATTGATAATGACACTTACCATAATTTTACCCCTTGCATCTTGTATGGTGTTTCCTTCTTTTGAGAATATTGTATGGCACGGCCCCAATTACTTTAAATAGCTTTCTTATCTACAATTGAGTTATTATATGGTAAAGGTCTACCTTATGGTCCTACTGGTTTTAGCTAATGTACCTAATTTTGAAATCAATGTTTGTGTGTTTGTTTGTGGTGGGAAAGAAATCTACATCAAAAATATCATAGAATTTGTGGTAGACCTATCCTCGCCTATTTGGGTTAGCACATTTTCGTTTGTTATAATTAAAGTATGCGAGGAGTTGTCTTTGTGGAAAATACCTTTGTACTTCTAATACTTCTTTCCATAAAGGATTTTAGTAATAATAGAAAAGGTATATGTATTTCTTATTATACCTTATTTTTTAACTTGTAATTTATCTTCAAACCATTTCTCGTCCAATGTTACTAAGATGGAATTTCACTCAGGTTTTTATTACATCGTTCTAAAATATTTGTTTTTAAGTTTAAAAATATATCTTTAAATTTAATGTTAATTTATTATTAATTATTTTTTATTTAAAATAAATATAAGAGTTCTCTAGTTTGGTTGGTTTTTATCCTCTTATGACCTAGTGGCTGGTTGCAGTGGTAGACAGACAAATATTTCCACAATATCCTTTTGTTCTACCCTTTCTTTGATTGATTTTTATGGGATAACTTGTGCATTTATGGTTAGTGGAGACTTGTTGGTGTTGTTTGGCCATTCTGACTGGTGGGTTTGGGTTGTTGGGGATGGGCTAGTTGTAAGATCCAACTCCTTTGGTTGGGTTGGATTTGTGTTTTTCTAAGCGCTCCTAGGGTTTTCACGACTTTCCTTTTTGAGTGCTCTATTCCATTTCCTGTCACTCTATTTTGTGGGTGTGTTTTATGGGCTTCAAGCATGACAAACCCACTACTTGAATATTTAAGCGGATATGAGTTTTTTAGTTTTTTTTTTTATGGATCTTTGTTTTCAACATTGAAGTCTTATTTCGAGTGGTGGTTAGTGGGAGTGCGAGTTCAATGGATTCGTTAGTTTTTTATTTTTAGGTACCTGTTGAAATTTTAGTGGTAGTTATGGAGGTTCCAACAGGGTTTGGGCCAAAAGTTTCTATTTGGGCCCTTGGTATTTTTATTTAAATTTTAGATCGATATTTCCTATTACTAGTGTTCTCTTTGCATGTTTTAGCCTTTCTAGTTGTAGGATCGATGGATGTCCAAAGTTTTTGGAATGAGTTTCCTGACCTAAGGTTCCCAGGTTGAGTAGGAATTTTGATTTTGAATTTGATCTTCATTTGGGCATGTTTTCATGCTTAAACTTTGATGCCTTTGTTTCAAATTCTGGGTTATTGATCCAAGGTTCCCATCTTGGGCAGGAAGTTCAAAATTTGTTTTAAGAAGCTTTGCTTGGACCAGTTTTATTTTAGTCTCATTTGGTCTCCTTTGTGGGATTTCCTCAAATATCGTTAGATTCATCTTGTATTGTACTCCATTTTAGGCTATTGTTGAAAATATTGATTGATGTGTAAAATATTTGGGGACCCTTTTAAAACCCCTTCATCCACAAAATCAAAAAATAAATATAAGAGATAATAATTTTGTTTAATTTTAATTATTACAATTATAAATTATATTTTATTAATATAAATATTATATTTATATTTAAATGTAATTAATTATTAATTATTATCTTATTTAATATAAGTATAAGAAATAAAAATTAATTTATATTTAGTTTTTAATTATCATTTTTCTAAATATAAAACTCAACTACATCATATCATCACTCTTCCACATATTTATTAAAATACTTATAAAACCAAATGTCATGTCATATAAATGGCACATTTACCTTCCATATATTTAATTAACTAAATATTTTAAGTGTGATTCCATATATTTGAAGCTACCGAAATATGATCATTTAATCAAACAACTAACAACATATCAATTGTTTAGAAATGTTGCTTTTATTCATAGAGTGTTTTTAGGTTACAAAACAAGTTTCCTCACAAATATGAAGCAATCTGATGGTGTCCTTTAGAGCTCCTTAGTGAAGGTAGGCTTATATCAATGTGTGCCATAGGTAGTTTGCTTGTGTATTTCTTTGTACCTGTTTAGTGCCTGCAAAATATTGTTAGTGTGTTTGGGGGCCTACCTTGGTCAAGCCTCATGATTATAAAGACAAATCAACATAAAAAACATATTAAAAAGTACTGAAAACTATGGGAAATACTGTAAAAACACTAAATAGCTTATACCTGATTGGTTTGATGTTGTAGACATGTTGTATGGTCAATTCGCATGATGGCTTACAAAATGGATTCCAAATTCGTAGGTTGAGCGGCGAATTGGTCTATAGCTAACATCTGATGGATATCCTTTGTCTGGATGGGCTTCGAAAGTTATTTAATGTAATTTGTACGATGTAAAGTTATTGAAATATATTTTGGAATTATTTCTACAGAGTTTTTGTAAGTTGACAAGAAGGGAAGAGAGAGGTAAAATGAGGGGAAGGGCCCTCTATTTATAGAAAAATCTAAGGTCATGGGGGATGGTTAGGTGTACCAAACCTAGAGTCAGTTTCTAGCAAGGTTAGGTTAGGGTTTATGAAGTTTCAAGCTTAAATTCCTTAAGAGAAATATCCTATCATCACACATGTGTGAGGAAGGATTAGGGTTAACTAGGGTTAGCTATCTCCTAGGTTAGATTGAGGTTTATTTAGGGTTTCTAGGAAATATTATAACTAACTTAGGGTGCACACATGTGTGAGGATATGCTTAGGACTAATTAGCTCATTAATCCTAATTAAACCCTATTAATGATAAAGTGCATGTTTAGTGAAAGTCACTTGCAAATTAGAATTTTAATTAGCCTAATTAGGGATTTTAGTAGGGAATGGTCCCATGGGGTCCTAATTAGGTGTAGGAAAGGGGTTAGATTACCTTAGGGATCTAGTATATGGCATCCTAGTATGTAGAAGGTGTTTTGGACGTGTTTTATCCAATTTTGTAGGTTTTATACCTATAGATGACTATGGCAGCCTACGAATGACTACAATGGCCTAAGATGGCCTATGATAGCCTATGCAAACATATAAGTACTTATGTAGATATACAAGTATATATAAATGAGCATGTGTGACTTTTGGATGTTTAAATTTACCTCTTTTTGTACTATTTTATGTGGAAACACAGTTTAGTGTAAAAATATGATGAATGAGGGAAGGTCGTGAACTGTTTATGAACTAGAGGAGAAAGGAGAAGAGAAAAATGGAATTCAATCAAAGGTATGTAGCTGATCAAAGCATGACCATACAATATTGATTTATAGTTCAAACAAAGAACAAGATCATGATCAAAGGTATGTAGCCGCTCGAAGTGTGACCATACAACATTGATCAAGAACCAGAAGAGGAGATAAAAAGGGGAAGAATGGAATCCAATCAAAGGTATGTAGCCACTCGAAGTGTGACCATATAACATTGATTGATAGCCAAAGGAAGAAGAAAAAAATGAGGAATAAGAGAAGTATGGTTGGATGTGAATGATGAAATGTGGATGGATGGTTGCAAAGGAATCATGATGGTGAAACTGATGATTTACCAATTTAGTATAGTTTTTGCAATACCATAATTGGATGTTTGCGAGGGTAACTTATGACTAATTTGCTTTAATTACCAATGCAAGATGGTCCAAATATGAACATAACAAATACCTATTCAAATTTTTGCTTTTGATTGATTAATGAGTGCATGGTGATAGATGTCAAACCATTTGACCTGAGTGGTATGGATGAATCAAGCGTAACATTCAGTATGTGGTCACCACCAATATACATGAATGAAAGCAAGATATCTCTGATTTTGCACATGGCTTTTGTGACTTAAAAAATGTCTTATTTGGGATGGGTTTTATCTTGATATAATATTCAACAAACATTTTTGTAGAAAAATGTGATATCCATGATTTGGATGTTTGATTTTTTGGTTATATGCAAAGTGGATTTGTATATGAATACCCCATCAAATGAGGAATCAATAATGAGACAAATAAAATGTGGTGATTATGGTGGTGATTTTATTGATAGAAGAAATTGATGACAATAGGTAGAAAAAGTTGGGCATACAAGAAGAGGAAAGAAGAAAAAAGTGTTGGAGTGAAACAAATGTGAATATGGTGGCTGAAGCTGTGATTCATAGGGTGACCTACAAATTGGACTTGAATTGGTAAGGTGACCTATGAATTGGACTAAAATTCACATGGTGATCTATGAATGAAGGTTTTATGGTATATAAAACACTTTTTGACATACATGGGGAATCATTTGTGCGACGTGTGAGTTGGGAAGTGTGGAGCAGGTTATGATTGGTGATACGAAGTGCTTACAAATTTTAGAGTTGACATGATTATGGCAAGGGGACAGACCAGTGCTGGTGGTTGATGCAGGGATCCACGGGTAAGTACTCGAATATTTATTAAATTTTGAATTTAGTCGTGCATGAAAATTCTAGTGTATATGTGTGTGATTTTGTGTGTGCATGCAACGTTTGAATGAAATGTGTGTTAGAATGGCCAAATGGGTATCTGGAATGGTTTACCATTTTTTGTTTGACCAATATTTGAGGTAGTTTGATTGCATGATTTGAGTTGCATGTGATTGGTTTGACTTTGATTATTGGGGGTAAAAAATCTACTATTTTCTATGTAATTAAACTTTCACCGTAAATGTGGGAAATGGATATCCAAACAGATGATTATATTTTCATTTCTTTGTGGTCTAGCAAGTTGTGTGAATGCATACCAATTGTTGTATTATTGTTGGACTTTGATTATGATGTATGTGAGTAATGGTGTATCATTTTTTAAAACCATCGAAACTTTCACTATAAAATAGGGAAATGGGTATCCAAAAATGTGATCTATTTTGCATTTTGTATTGATTTGGTGAATGTTTGAATTTTGTGCCACGAGATGTGTGTGGCCAAGTGTAAGTATGTTTGTTGGAAGCAAGATACATGCTATTTTTAGAATTCATTTGCATTTTCACCATGAAATGGTGAAATGGGTATCCAAAAATGTGACTATGTTGTTGTTTTGAAATGTGGTTTGGAATGTTAATTGTGTGCATGTCTCAAAATGCATGATGTTGTTGGTATTTGAAGGAAGTGCATGATGTTGGTATTTGAATTTATCTGTGAGTTTTTATTTTTGTGTATTTTGACATGTTTTTTAGAAAGGGGAGCCAATGGTTGCCCAAAAGTGGGTATCTGGCTGAATTTGTAGGGTGACCTACGAATCAGACCTAAATTTATAAGGTGATCTAGAAATTGATCTTGATTTCGTAGGTTGACTTGTGAATTGGACTTGATTGTTGATTTTGTATGTTTTTGTGTGTGTGTAAATGCATGTGATATGTTGTAGTAATGTTGTATGCAGTGAGTGTTTGAATGAAATGATAAAAATAGAATTAAATTTGTGTATGGAACTGACATGAAATTTTGTGATGTTTGTGGATGAAACAGATGAAGATGATTGAGTCGTGGCATCATGTACGGTTGATGAGAGCTATTTTGGGTAAGGCCTTGGACGAGGTAGATATGGAGTGGTTGGAGCATATGTAGATGAAAAGAGTGTGGTATTGTGTGAGCATCCATGCAAACAAGGCTTACATTTTAGTGATGTGTGAGAGGTAGGATCCAGATTGGAAAACCTTTCATTTTTCTATGGATGAGATGAATATCACCCTAGAGGATGTATATAGGATATACAAATTATCGATTGAGGGTGTTCTAGTGAGGGTAGTGAAATATGAAAGGTATGAGGAGGTGTTGCATCATGTATTTGGTGTGAGGTGGGGAGATAAATACCAAAAAGTGGATAGATTATGAGTATTTTTTATATCAAAATATGTTTTCTAATCGCTAGTGTGCAATGATGCTTATAATTTTGACATATGCTCTACCAGATAATTTTGGGATGAAATTTACCTGGAACATGTTGGATGTGGTGTGCGATATGGTAGAGCATGGGGTTGCTTTTGCATGGGTGCCTACATTATTGGTATAGGTATATAGAGAGTTGCACGATGTAGTACGTGTAGCACGAATAGGATTGAGTTGGACTCCATTGTTATAGGTTTGGGTATGGGAGCATATATCCATAGAGTGACCATTTTTATTACCATATTTAGCTCATATGGGGAAGAATACTCACGTATCATATGATTTGAGGTGGCAAAAATATGAGGAGAAGGGTATGAAGAGGTCTCTTGAGGGTAATTATCAATTTTTGAAGGTGAATTTTGGCTTTTTGGAGCCAAAGGATATTCAGTGGAGGCCCTAGAAGGGTGGAGTGGTATGGAAGAAGGATGAGGAGCATTTAAGAGCTATCTATTAGGGATGATCGGTGGTAGGGAGGATCAGGGGATGAGGTGGAGATACCTCTATGGTTTTTTGGGTGACGTCAAGGTGGTGAGTCCAGTGTTCTTGTTGGAAGAGTACTAGAGATATAGGCTAGTGGTGGAGAGAAACCTTTGGATGATAGGTGATCATGGAGGAGGTGGATGTTGATGTAAGATTTTATAATATGGGAGATATACCCTTTGATGAGTAGGATAGGAGGGATGCTTATGAGGAGCTATTGGTATTATAGGAGAGGGTATGATAGCTAGAGGGGTAGGTACATGAGAGTGAGGAAGGCTAGGTAGTGGACTTGGGGAAGTGGAGAGAGAAGTACCATGGTTTGGAGGAGATATTGGTGGCTATTGAGACAAAAAGTAACACAAAGATGAAGAAGTTAGAGTATCATTTAGCAATATTAGAGTAGGTGTGTGCTACAAAGAGGAGGAAGTTGGAGCTTTAGTGTATAGAGCTACGTGGGTGGATCAAAGTGGAGGAGATGAGGTACACTGAGGTGGTGGAGGGTTTGTGTATCCTTGTAGCAGATACTATGGCTACTAGGGAGACATTGATGGCTAATGTGCATAGGATGTAGTAGGTGGTAGTGACCAGGGATGTTGAGTGAGTGGCTCATATGGCAGAGATGGTCAATTTGCATGCTGAGATAGAGTGGCAATGGTAGTAACGAGAGGAGGAATAGTGAGCAAGTATAGTAGAGTAAGCCCCTATGGATGTGGTTGCTTTGAGAGTTGAGATATAGCAGTTGTAGAAGGCCAATGAGTATGTGTCAGATATGTTTTAGGGAGGAAGGAGCTATACGATATGATTGTGAGCTTCCTTTATCTTTGTACAAGCATCCACTTTCAGATAATGCTAGGTCATGGTTGAGATTGAGATCACAATTGTAAACACCAAAATAGTCACAATAGATTTTCCAGAGTATAGCATCGATTGTCCAGAGGGAGGTGGGGATGGAGGCACCAACAATGTTGTAGATAGGAGGGGTTGTACTAGGGTTAGAGAGGGTAATAGTGCCTATGGTTGCACAAACAGTGGAGACAGTAGTACAGTTAAGTGTTGTGGTTGAGATGCATAGTATGGAGCTGATGATGGCTATTCATGAGGGGAGTGGTGAGACTCCCAACGGATAGTAGGGCTGAGGTTGGCTAGTGGGGGTATTTCTTATTTTTTAACCTACAGGTATGTGTGATGATGGGTTGTGATTATGTTCCCTTTTTAGCCTAAGGGTATTTTTTATCATTATATACATATATATACATATTTGGTTGTGGCTATTATATATGTTGTGTGCTTTTATTAGCATGTATGTATATTTTCTCATTGATGTGTGATGTATATTATAGATAGATAAATGTATGATACATGAATAGTTGTGCATGTAGTAGCATATGAGATAATGGCATCACTGTAGTCTACATACAATGTAGAGTGATGTAATGTAAATGAATGTAGAGTTGGTGCAGTTATGTATGATGTAAGATATATTTTATGATGCATAGCATAATGTAAATAAATGCATGTACAATAGATGCAAGGATGCATATATGTGGAAGCTAAAATGTGTAGAGGAAGCACTCATATCATAGGATAAACCGATGTGAATGTAATCCATTTTGCAATCTCAAGGATGTAGGATGGTATAGGGTGTATGTAGTAATTTTTATAGTCATAGTTATAGCAATAAAAACTCATGAAGAACCGAGTGAGATTTTTTGATAAATCATAACTAACTTGGCTAGGTCAAATTCTATCAAGAACCAGTGTGTGCAAATAAGTGGTGTTCATTTATCCATTTTGAAGGAGGTAGGACTACCCCATTGTGAACATAGCCAAAGTATATAGCACATCCACAAGCATGCAGTGATGTGTATAAAATAAGGTCACTAATGTGATAGATGTGTCACCATTTGTAAGACTATTCCATTGGCATACAAGATCTTAGGACCTATAGCTAGTGATGGAAATTATCCCATGATATTATGTTAAACCTAAGGACCAAAGAAATTGAAGCATAACATTTGTTTTTCTTTGGAGGATTTTCCTTTTGTTTTTTGCCCATTTTTCTGATATTTTTGCTTATTTTTATCCCTTTGTTTATCCCTAGGTTGTATTTTGACCATGCAAATGATAGGATGAGCAGGGGAAACCATTCACTAGATGGTAATATCTATGCAAGGTGTTGTATTACCTAGAATCAAAATTTTATTAAAAATTAACCTTTGTGAGTGGTCCCTAAAAGAGGTCAAAACAACCAAAGAAGTCTATAAGTAGTGTAACAACCTATCATCTAGAGGAGATGTTTGATTGACTGGACTAGTGAATGATCAAAATTATACAAATGCCATATACTCTTTAATCTTGAGATAGAGAGTGGACATCCAAGTGGTGATGCTAACAAGTGTGTATATTATTCCTACTATGGGTATATTTTTATAGGGGAAATATACAAACATGAATGTAAATATAGAATAAGAGCAATGTATATAGATAATGCATGCAGTTTGGAAGATGTGACATTAAAGGAAAGTATCTACAAGAGAAAATTTATGAAATATAACTAGATGAGATTATAAACCATATTCAATTATGAATATGTGGAGTGATGATGACGAGAATAGAGAATCATGATAATGGTTACCCTATCATGTGGGGAGGTGTAGGAAACATGAGAGAAGCATGTAACTAGTAGAATGTATGTGATAAAGACAAGTAGGGAAAATGTGGAGTTTGAAGATATGTAGAGGAACACAAGGATGAAGAAGCACAACAAAGAAGAAAGAGTGAAGCAATGATGTAAGGACAATGAGAGGAAAAATAAGAATAAGGAGAGGGAAGAATCAACATAGGAATGTAGCCACTCAAAGCATGATCATTTAACAATTCTAAATAGGAAGAAAAAGAGGAAAGTGAATGGAAGAAGAAATAAGGAAATAAAATAATCAAATACTATGTGAATTGACATGGATCGGGTCGTGAATGACTGGGTGAAGTGATGAGGTGACTAGGATTTTTGTAATTGGTGTAATTGGATAACTATTGAAAGTAATGAGGTTTGGATGTAAATGAATCGTGTGAGGGGGTGGAGTGAGGTACTAGCCAACATAGGGGGATCTAGATTCAAGTAGGTGAGGAAACTTATTCAAAGTATTAAAGACGTATGTCGAGCAACATGTCCTAAACAAGGGTCTCGATTTTACAACACACATTGATGTCATGTCCTGGTGTACAATGATAGATGCAGTAGTGGTTCTATCTATAGTTGTGTAGCTTAGGTCACAATGGATCAACATGGTGGATCTCAAGTAAAACTAGGAGGTCTTGGTGGAGCAACTGGTGAAATGTTTAGGAGAGGAGTGTTGATCGAAAAGGCATGGGATATATGTATGTTTCATATGGTGATAAGCATGAAGAATGTGGGGTAGAAATGAGTGATTAGAGTGGGGATTTGGGGTCTGATGAGGATCAGACCCAAGAGAAAGTAATAGTCTTTGAATAATATGAGGGGATATGGGTCGTAGTAGAACAATGGGGAGGTGAATGGCAGTGACAATGACTCAAGTGTGACTCAAGGTTGTTAAGGTAAATGAGGATGTGTTGGATATCCATAGGAGGAGGTGACGTAATTGAGGTAGGTGGGGATCAAGATTCTAGTGTGTAAATGGGATTGGGGTATGGGTACAAAGAAGATAATGAATGGGAAGAAGAGGGATGGGATTGAAATTGTTGTACTGGAGGTAGAGTAGGTTGGAGCAGAATACCTCAGAGTGGAGAAGGGTTTGTATGGAGAATAGGTGATGCAGGAGATGGCTACAGATAATGGCATGGGTGATATGGGAGAGTACGTGCAGAAGTGTCTTGGATGGCATGTTGGCATAGGGATTGGTGGTAAGGGGACACACCACTTGGTAGGGGTGGGGGTAGTTCTAAATAATGTGCATGAAGGGGTATGTTTCCCCTGTTAGGAGGGTAGTATGCTAGTGAAGTTCAATGAGCTAATGAGGGTGGTAGATATGGATCTCTTAGGTCAACCTATTGAGGTGGGAATGGTTCTTGTGCATGAAGGTCTTATGGGTGGGAGTGTTCCTCCTTTTCTACAAAGGAGTATAGGGAAATCTAGCTATCTCTAAAGAAAGGTGAATAGGAAGAATTCCTATGGTGGGGTGAGAAAAGGTGTGGTGAAGTGCGGTGATCTAAATGTGATGATGTGGAAGGCTGATGTACATGGATTGGGTGAGGTGGTATGGTGAGATCAACCGGTTTGATGGGTATCATAGGTAGTATTGGAAGGTCCTACATAATGGAGGAATGGCATGCTGAATATGTAGATTTGGAATGAGATATTTCCATTGAAGATGTCACTACTAGTGATAAGGAACCTGCAAAATCCAAGATATCAATAGCACATAAATGACATTAAAAGCATAAGTAGTTCTATTGTGTAACAAATAGTGAAAACTGTGTGTGTAGTGTGGTGTGGATTGTAAGTGATGTGTACTTAGATAATGTTATAATAATACTATGTACAATACATGGTAATGCATACCAAGATAGGATAGACATTAAATGTGTGAAGGTGAACAACAATGATAGGTTCAGGTTCAATGATTCCTTCGAGATTTGTCAATCGATGGGCATCAAAACCAAATTTGTGTGTGATGATGTATGGGCCTAGCCAATTGGAAGAAAACTTGTCTCGCTGTTGGTGAGGTTGACTAATGATTTACTGATTTTATTTTAGAACTATATTTCCAATATAAAACTTATGTTGATGTACCTTATTATTGTAGGTATGATGAAGGTGGTCTTGGTAGACACGTGTGTGATTTATGGCATGAATTCACTGCTCATTCAAGAGTGTTAGTTGGTTGAGGTGGGCTTGATGAGCAGTTTCGTCATCAGTAAAATATTTTATAAATAATACTAGAGAGGGTATCTCGAACTCAAGAGGCATAATGGCTTCACCGCCATAGACCAATAAGAATGAGATTGCCCTAGTGGGAGTATGAATGCTCATGTGATAGGAACACAAGTCTAAAGGTATTTGATTGTGCCAATCATGGTGATATTCCACAACTATTTTATGAAGGATGGAGTAAATGGTTTTTTTGGTAGCCTCAGCTTGACTGTTACCTTGTGGGTAGTATGAGGTCAAGAAACTATGGTGGATATTGAATTTAGCATAGAGGGTGTAGATAGTTTTGTTTTTGAATGGTGTATTATTGTCAAAAATTATTTAGGAAGGGATGCCAAAGTGACATATGATATGATCAATAATAAACATCAAAATTTGGGCTTCATGGTTTGGACAAGTGGGATGGATTCAACCCATTTTGTGAAGTATTATGTAGTAGTGCTGATGAATTTATGGTTGCTTGACTAAGCAAGTGATATATGCTCAATAAGATCTAGGTCCCATTGGGAGAAATACCACATGGATTGAATAGGTTGGAGTTCTTGTGATGGTAGGTGTGTTATTAGCACTTAATACATCACTTGACATATTTGCAATAGTCATGTTTCATTTTGACCCAATAATAGCCCATGCGTAGGATGCATTTTGTAATAGCCATGCCACTAAATTTACCACTGCAAGTACTATCATGGGTTTCTTGTATCACTAACTGATATTCGTATGATTCTAGGCAATGCAAAAGAATAACATCGTAACTATGGTGATACGAAATATCCCCTAGCAGTGTATAATGGATGGCCCATTTTTTGAATGCTCAACTATGGACATGTGGTAAATTGTAAGACAAGAAGCTTAATTTGATATAGTCTTTAATTTGGTAAAACCAAGGATCATGTGGTTCAGTGTGGACAACATAAATACCATCATCATCTGTGGAGGGTGAAGATGAAATGGTAGATTGTGTTAGAGTATGAATGGACACATGTGTAGTGTCAGATAGGGGGTTTTATGATATTAATGACCCCAAGGAATCCATTTTATCGATGAAATGATTTGATGAGTGTGGAGCAAGTTTAGTATAAGACCAATCAAATTGGGCAAGGAGTTGGGTGATTTGTTTTTATTATTGGAGGATTGGTAAGTGACATTGCCATATCTCCTAGATTTTATTTATGATAAGGAGGGAATCACCAATGATGTGAAGGTGTCTAATGTACATATAATGTGCATATTGTAAGATGATAATGAAAGCTTCATATTCCACATTGTTTTTTGTGCATGAAAAATAATTTGAATGAAAATTGGATAGGTTCTCCATCTGGTGTAAAAATACAATGTCTACACCCCCAACATGTGTGCAGAGGAAACCATCAAAGAAAAGTGTTAAGTCAGCTAATATTTTTGCTTTGACATACTCTTCATATTTTGTGATATCAAAGATGGAATCATTAGGGAGGTGAATGAGGAGAGGCTTACCATTGGGTAATAGAGCCTCAACAAGTTGGTCTGTGATAACCTATCCTTTGATGCATATTTGCAAAATAAACTCTAGATTGAATTCAGTGACTAGCATAATCCATTTAGCAGTACGAGAGTTATGATAACTCTTGTTCATCATGTATCAAAGTGGATTGTCATGAGTGACAAAAAATATAGTGTGATTAAGCATATAATGATGTAATTTTTGGTGGTAAAGACTACAACCAATCAAATTTTTCATGTATACATAGCGAGTTTCATAGCTGACTAGTGTACGAGTGATGCAGTATATAGATTTCTCTTAATTGAGTGTATTATTTTTGGCTAATAATATTCCAAGTGTGAAATCTATAACAAAAATATACAGGATAAATGGTAGTTGTGGGTGTGGGGGAGATAATACTGGTGAAGAGGTGAGGTAGGCTTTGATTGAATCAAAGGCTTATTAACAATTTGCATCTCATTTTAATACGATCTCCTTTTGTAAGAGGTGATTGAATGACTTGCATTTATCTGATAGTTGGGCGATAAAGCAACGAATGTATTGAATTTTACCCTGCAAGCCGCATAGTTGTTTGAGATTGGTTTGTGGAGGCATCTCGATGATGACTTTGACTTTTTTAGGATCCACTTCGATGCCCCATTGAGAGATGATGAATCCTAGGATTTTACCAGATGTAACACCAAAGAAATTTATTTAGGTTAAGGTGAACATTGTGTTCTAGGAGACGACCGAATATATTGCGTAGATCAATGAGGTGTTATGAATGTTCTTTGGACTTTATGATGAGGTCATCAACATAATATTCCATGATTTTATGTATGTAATCATGAAATATATAAGTAATTGCACATTGGTACATTGCCCCAAAGTTTTTAAGGCCAAAATGCATGACCTTATAACAAAAGGCCCCCCAGGGAGTTGTGAAATAAATCTTGCGCTATTCAGTGGGGTTGATTTTGATTTTATTGTAGCCAAAAAACCTATCCATGAGGGAGATCATTTTATGACCTATGATAGAGTCAATGAGCGAGTCAGTTTTTAGGAGAGGGAAGTTATATTTTGGATAAGCTTTGTTCGAATCACAAAAATTGGTGCATACACGAACCTCATCGGAGAGCTTAGGTATTGGCACCATATTGGAAACCCATTTAGGGTAATCAATAGGTTGGATAAAATCTACTTCCAGGAGATTTTGGAGCTCATATTTTACTAATAACACAACTGTAGGATTCATGCATCATAATTTTTGTTTTATGGGTTTGGCATCTTTATCGAGAGTAATATTGTGAAATACTAGGGAGGGATTGAGTCCAGTAATGTCCTTATAGGACCAAGTTGTAGAGAAATCAAAAAAAAATTGTATTAAAAAATATTGTTTAAATAATACAAATTTAGGCTAAATGTAGCCCATGAAAATAGGATCGAATAACCCCTAATGAAGAAAGCTAACAACTTACAAACAATAAAATATTTTCCACTAACAATAGCTTAGATCTAACAATAATATTATTAGACTTACATTAGGAAAATAATGAAATATTATAGGTAATTATAACCTATCCTAACATCCCCCCCTTATGAAATTATTTTGAAATACAAAGAGAGTTGTGAAACAACTCAAATTTAACATGTGCAAGTGCCTTTGTGAAAATATCTGCAACTTGAGCATTTGTGGGAATGTACTAAAGCTGAATTATGTGCCTTGGAACTTCATCTTGAATGAAGTGATATTTTGTGTCAATGTATTTTGTTCTTTCATGATGCACTAGATTATTGAAAAGGTTCAAAACACCTTGGTTATCATAGAATAAGTGAATTGGATATTTGGATGGATAACCCATACTTTTCAAGATGTGATGCAACCATATCATCTCACACACTGCTTCACGTATAGTGCAATACTCTATCTTTGTAGATGAAATAGCAACCACATGTTGCTTCTTATTGTGCCAAGATATAGGATCAGATCCAAGATGAAAAATATATCCTGAAGTTGAATTTCTATCATCATATGATCCAGTATAGTCAGAGTCCGTGTATCCTCGCAATAATAATTTATAATTCTTATTGTATTCTAGGCCATACTCAATAGTACCACATACATATTAAATAACATATTTTGCTACATTCCAATGAGTGTTCTTAGGCTCTTGCATGAACCGTAAAAGATATTTAACAACAAACACGATATCTAGCCTAGTGTTTGTCAAATATATGAGACTCTGATCAACTTTCGATAGAGAGTACCATCTACCTAAGGTGAATCATCATACCATGATAACTAGATTCATGATTCCATCAAATTTATCATTGGCTTACAATTAGTCATGTGATACTTTTCTAAAAATATCTTGGCATACTTTTTCTAATAAACCTTGATGTGGTGCTTCTTCTGGTTCACTTCCAAGCCAATATAATAGTGGAGAAGTCCAAGATCTATCATCTCAAAATATTTGCACAAGTCACTTTTAATAGCAGTTATGAAAGTTTCTAAGCTACCGGTGATAATCATATTGTCCATGTATATTACAAGCAATACTATTTTAGAACCTTATTTCGTATAATAGATGTTTGCATCTAATGGAATCCTCTTAAATCCATGCTCTAGTAGGTGATCATCCATCTTAATATACCAAGATCGATGAGCTTGTTTCAAACCATACAAGGACTTGACCAATTTGCACATTTTTTGCTCTTGGTCTTCCTCTTCAAATCCTTCATGTTGTTTCATATAGACTTCTTCTTGGAGATAACCATTCAATAAGGTACTCTTGACATCCATATGATGAAATTTTGATTGGTTATCATCCTAGCAGTACGTGCAAAATTTTCCTCGTAGTCGATGCCTTCCTTTTGTGCATAGCCCTTTGCAATGATATGGACCTTATGCTTATCAATTGTACTATTTAACTTGTACTAGACTTTCTACATCCATTTACATCCAATGGAATTCTTTCCTTATGGTAGATCAATAAGCTTCCAAGTCTTGTTTTTCTTTAGAGACTTGTACTCTGCATCCATAGCAGCCTTCCATTGTGGCTCACTAAGGGCATCTTGTATAGTGGTAGGTTCATGCTCATAAAGTGAAGACATAAACACCCTATCATAATATACGTCCATATCCTCTATTTATCTATTTGGATCTATTGAAATATCCTTGAAATATTGACAAAGATCATCAACCTCAGTAGTATTTGTTGCTTCTCTATCTTGTTGAGCCATACTGTGAGTATGAGGTCTATTCAAAGTAAAATATGATGGTGAGGATAACTTTGAGTCTTTGATAGTACTTCTATACCACTTAGGAATCTTCTTCTATGGTGAAGAAGAATAAGGTCTTCCTATCTAAGGTGACAAAGGAAACTTCTCATTTTTAGATTTCGTAAAATCTAGGTATACATCAGATGTACTTTGTGATGTGAAAACCTCATCAAAAATAACATCTCTACTGATATGAATCTTCTTGGTCAAAGGATCAATCAAATGATAATCCTTAGAGTGCTCATCATAACCAAGAAGAACACATTTCAAGGTCTTCTCATCTATATTTTTCCTCTTCTCTTTGGGTATGTGCATAAAAGCCTTACATCAAAAAATATGTAGATGATAAATGGAGGGTTTCTGACCACTCCATGTTTCCTATGGAGTTATTCCTTTTAGGGCCTTTGTGGGTGCCCTATTAAGCAAGTACACTACTATGGTGATAGTTTTTTGCAAAAAATGTTGCTCTAGATGGGCTCTTGTGAGCATACAATGAACCATTTCCATGATGGAATGGTTTATCCATTCAAAAAATCCATTTTTTTGAGGAGTATAAGTAGTAGTAAGATTTACCTTTATCCCATGTGCAGTAAAATAAGTAGAAAATTATTTAGAGGTAAACTCCCCCCTCGATCTGAGAAAAGCATCTTCATAGAAGTCCTTGACTCAAAATATTTCTTGAATTGGTGGAAGTAACTAAAGACTTTAGATTTTAGATGAAGAAATAAAACCTACATATTTTGTGAGTAGCCATCTACAAACAACTAAAAGTACATCTTCCCCCATAACTGTTTGGTGTGAAAGGACCGTATAGATCGGCGTGAACTAAATCTAGAGGTTTCATTACTCATGAAGAGATATTTTCAAATGGTACTCTATGCTACTTTCCTACCAAGCAATAAGAGCACATTGGTAATGTATAGGAAAGGGAGGGAAGGCACTTTACCATCTCATATTTACTTAGATCAAGTAAATATATAGAACTTAGATACTCATATATATTGTGCCAAAGTGAAGTTGCCTTCTTTGTAGATATTTTCATGGCAATATGAGGGGTATAGATAATATATAATGCAAATAAGCCATGCTTGTGTGAAGCTATTGTGATGTGTTTACCCCTCTTGGTGATAAAACAAGATTTATTTCCATCCTTAACATGAAAATCAACAACCATATCCTTATCTAGAATTTGAGTGACTGACAATAAATTATTCGTCAATCCTGGAACATATAGGGCTCTATCAATCTAACATTTTCCATCTGGAAGGTTGAATGAAGCTGTACCCTCACCCTAAACCTTGTAGGTTTTATCATCAGTAATAGTGATGGGTTTGCCCTCCTTGGCTTCATATATCTCAAACCATGAATTGTCACCATTCATGTGCTTACTGTTACTAGAATCAACATACCATACAGGATCCTTCTGCTTGGAGGTTGTGGTAGTCATGAGCACCTTGTGTGCCCACTCAGAATCAAAGTTAGATTATTCAAAAACAACATTCACCTTGGGTTTCTTGTTTTTATTTTGTGGTTTGTTATGGCCCTTGTTATTAGGTTGTTTATTTTTGTACCAACACCTATTTATGTCATGGGTATCCTTGTCACAAATCTTACAATATTTTTTCACTTGTTGAGGTTGTTTTCCCTAGGAATTCTTGGAAGAATTTCCTCTCTTATGAAAATTACCCTTCTTCTTAGAACCCTTCCTGGTGGAATAGAGGCTTGGTGATCCACGGTTTAGGAGATATTTTGGTTTACTAGATCATTTTTGCAATCACATCCTCTACCAAACCATATGATGACTCTAAACAAGACATCACATTTTGCAGGCCTGAGTCCCAACCAAGCAGTGAAGACAAATTTTGTATATCATTGATTCTATTTCTGAAGATATTTTTTTACCAATGGTGGATGTTCCTTTATTGGAGATAGCTCATTCTATTGTCGTAGATGAATTTTTTTTACCATCGGTTCAATTTTTCATGTCTAACTGCAACTATAGAACCAATAACTATGTAGTAATAGATCCAGGCTTAGCGTACGAATAGATCTAGCATAACTAGTTTTCTTCCAGATCACAGTGAAAAAAATCCAATTGTCTACAAATTTATGTTGATCTACAAATCCATGGTCTCCGCAGTACGTCCTAGTAATTCTTAAATCGATGATATCTCGTGTTGTGATTCACCAGTCATCTCCTCGTAGGGTCAATGAGTTTTTTTAATCCCATATGTAGGATATCCTGGGTCAATGACACGTTTAAAAAGATAAATACTACATAAACTAAATATCCACCTAATGGTGGATAATCCTCCTATACACTTTGTTTTACCCTTGCCACGTAGGTCTAGACAGATGTACAGTCCCATTGGCACAATCATCACCATGTAGGTCTAGTTAGATTTGGGGTCCCCTTGGTTATCTCATTTGTGGTCTAGGTCATCTGATCCAATTACGTGGCAGTGCACCCAATGGTCCTCTACCAAGTAATACCCCCTCATGTCAAGTAGCTCAGATCATTATTTTATCCCTGTACATCCCTCCAGTCAGTGTCTATCATCTGATAGAGTTAAAGTCAACCAAATCTAGTTGGCCTCGGGGAATGTGTTGAGTAGGTCCTGGTCCATGGATACGAAAAAAATGTCTATCGATCCAGAACAATAGCATGATCTGATACCATGTAAAGCAATCAAACAAACATTATATTAAACAAGAGTGTTTAAATAATACAACTGTAGGCTAAATGTAGCCCATGAATATAGTATTGAATAAACCCTAATGAAGAAAGCTAACAACTTACGAACAATACAATATTCACCACTAACAATAGCTTAGTTCTAGCAATAATATTTTTAGACTTACATTAGGAAAATAATGAAATAATATAGGTAATTATAACCTATCCTAACACAAGCGAAGACTCCAATGTATTCCTTAAGGAAGGTAGTAAACAAGATGCACTCTTATGATGAGAGGCTAGTGATGAGTTTAAAAATATGTGGATTGGTGGGATCACCACCAATATCAACATTAATGATTTCTTCCATGAGCATATGGGAGCCATATTGAAGCTATTCTAGGATGGGGATAATATGGAGGTCATCGATAGCCTCAAGTAACTCAAATTCATTGTATAGATATACATAAGTATGATTAACCCACAAAATGTGAGGTGGGGTAGATGGTGAAGGTGTGTTGCCATGCATAAGACAGGTGGAGATAGTAAGAAGTCCCGCATCGAAGGTTTTGGTGAAATATGAGTGAAATAAATGAAATTAGGGTTTGGTATGTCATTGTGATTTGTGGGATATGAGTATCATAGTTATGAGAATAAATCCACATCGACCATGTTGATGGAAGAAAAAAAGGTCATAGAAGATGATGATTCTTATGACGAGGATTTAGAAACATTTGAATATCATGTGAGGTTTAATAATGGACGTAAAACCATGGGTTGAGAGTGAGGGCACATTTTGGACTAATGAAGTTGGTGGTAAGTGGGCAATGGTATGGTCGAATGTAGAGGAAATAGAAGAGTAGGTGAAATGGGGCACTCTGGATGAGGAGCCATAAGACAAGGTAGTAAATTGGTGAACTAGCACATCGATACAATAGGTGGAGGTTGCATCATTAAGAGACATGTCTTGGAAGAAGGTGCACGGAATGGTGATAGTAGAATGAGGAGATGGACTCTCATCTAGGATATCCATATCAATGTAGTCTTCCAATGTGTGTGTAGGTATTGGTGTGGGTCATAGAGAGAGATATTGAAGTTCATCCTCAAGCGTATGGAATACGATGGAGTGATAACCTAAGCCAAATTTATTTGTAGGTGAATGAACATGGGGGTTGATAGGTGTGTGTAATCCTTGTTCATAAAATCCTAGCCCAAATTTGTGTCAATGGAAACATCAGAGGTAGCGCAGGATAAATTGAGGGTTTGACATGTGGTCTAAAGTGCCACAAAAACTAGATTGTGGTGGTGGAGGTACGATGGTTAGAAGGTATGAATCTACACCTACATACACAAAATTGGTATGATTATCAGGAGAACTGAGTCATAAAATGGTACCAATGGTTAGTACCAAAGTTGAAGGATGATCAAAATCACATGTAGACTTAATTTTTGAAGGTCAAACATGAGCATCCTGAATTTTATTATCTCCAAGCATAGAATTTGTCATGAAAATTGACACTCGAGGCATCACACGTGTTGGGGTTTGCAGTGGAAAATAAAAATCTAAGAAGGATGATGCCAATTGGGAATAACAAATGATGAGAGGAGAAGAATGGGGTAATTGCACATCTAAGTAGAAATCTCGATTTTCTCAATAATGACATTCAACCATGATAGACAAATGTGGTGGTTCACATGTGGGAATTATGTGGTAGGTGGAGGAGGTGTAGGTGTTAGGCTACAAGAAGTGAATGATCATGGTCATTGAAAAGGAAGTGGAGGTGTTTGTAAAGTGGGAAGAAGAGAAGACTCTATTGAATAAGATTCATGAAACATAATAGGAGGTCTCAATGAGGGTGATAAAAAAGGTGGAGACATAGGAGGTCAATTTGTGGAAGAGGGTGATTGAGAAGGAGGGGGATACCACAAGGAGGGTGGCAAGAATGGTATGGCATTAGAATGATGTGTTTTTCCAGGTGATTATTATTGTGGGGATGAGATCGGTACTAAGGCATATGTATATTCTCCTAATGAGTGGTGAGAAGGGATAGGGAGGACCTAAGTAGAGGATAATGAGGGTCCTGGTATAAGGTCTACAATATTGTATAATTTTAAGGGATACCCATTGGTAGGAACATAATGGATGAGGTAATCATAGACATACTTAATATAGTGGTGCAAGGTATAAGGAAAACACTGCATGTCTTTGATCCATGAATGTTTGAGCAAGATATTGTACTATATCTCACACTGAATGACATGAAATAGGATGGATATGGTTTGAAAATCGATGTGAATAGGTAGGACAAAAGAGCATACAATGGGTCACATGGAACCATAAAATGCTCTGAGGTTGAGTTATGGTGTGGCAAAGTGAGCAGGTGGAATGTGAAGATGATGTAGCATAGCCATAGAAATGATACTAATGGATGAGCTTGTATCAATAAGAACATATGTGTAGGTGCTATCATTGATGGTCACTTATATGTGGAGAGGTGGATCTACTCCTTCCCCCATGATATTGATGATCTCATGGTCGTGGAAGCTAATAGAGGGTTGCATGCAATGAGGTATGTTTCCCATGAAGTTAAAAAATATATTTGTGTCATGGGTTTCTAGGTCAATGGATCAAAGGATGTCATTAAATGCCTCGTGATGAGATTGAGATTGTTGTAAGATATTGAAATTAGATATTTTTATAGGGGAATTACATAATTGGTGTGTAAGGCTACCATGGATGGTGATGACATTCTATGGTGAGGCTTAAGCTATGGTAAAGGGCTGTGGAAAAGTGAATGGTGCTGAGGGGGAAATACCTAATGCATCATATCATGGTGGATAACGTTGAGCATGAGCGGTAAGGTTGATCACACCAATGATGCCATGTGAGGGTGGATATCATTTAATATTGGTAACCTATTTGGGTTACCCTTGAGTATTTAATTTGGTTCCTTGGGTATTAGTGCCATGGTGTTTAGGTAGCTGGTTTTGGTAGACACCTAAGTTTTGATTTTAGGATACAAGGGGGTTTGATACCTAAATGGTACCCCTATCAATAAGGTCCTAGACAAGACCATGGAAGGAACTATAATACTATATCATCACCATGCTATTGATGGTATGCACAAAAGACCTACTCTATATATCTGTGAGTCTTGGGTTGATTTGGATCAAGAGGTTGAATTTCTAGTAAGGTAATATGACATGTATTGTATAAATGCTAAAATAGAGCTGGAAAAGACTCAGATAGTGGGGTCAAATTATGCTATAAAATTTGTGGGTGGAGACCATGAGGCTATGTCAATCTGGTTGGAAGAGATGTGCTAGTCTAGAATAACTACTATGATGCAGGTAAAAGTCATGATATGGATGATGAAGCTGGAGAAGATGCTTCCACCTGGTTGGTTTATGGTGGTCAAGTATAGGGTTGATTTGGTGCATTTATATTAAAATGAAATTTATAATTGTAAGAGGGTTTCTGTCTAAGCTTGATCTTTCTAGATTGGACTTTGATGTCCTCAATGACCTTGGTCTAAGTGATAGCTTTCTCAAAGGTGTGGCTTTGATGAAGCTGTAATGAGGTGGAAATATATTTATGACAACTCTTGGAGAGGAGTGTGACTAACTCGATGGATGGTAGGCTATGAGTGAGGTCATATATAACCAATATCCATTAAGAAGCAAAATATGTGATGGGTTTTTGTTAGCCTATCACAAGGAGTAGACATCTAAAAAGTTGATTTTCTTCTTAATTTTAATGGAGAAATATTCTAATAATGAGTTGGCCAACTACTCAAAGGTGTATAGGCTATTTCACAGGAGCATTTTGTACCAATTTAGGGCTTTTCCCCCAAGCGAGAGGGAGAAGGTATGTAACATGATGGGGTTGCTACTATGAAGCTAATAGTAGGTTGAGCGATTATTGTTGACGTGTTCATGAGGATCCTATTTACATTTGTATTTATCAAACTTCAAGATATCAAAGTGATAAGGTTAGGAAGGAATAGGAACTTATGTGTGGATTGGATCATTGCAAAGGTCATCATATGTGGGTTTTTATGGCCTATAACCGACTATCTAGAGGTTTATCATTTTAACTTCATATTGTATGAGTTGAAGTTTAGGTGCTAAAGGTATAGAGGATTGTGCAGGTGCAGGTGGAGCTAGAGAATGTGGTGGGTATTGGAGTTTTTGTTACTCATATTTTGGGTAAGGGACATATTACATCAATGTCTATAGGTGAGGTTGTTGGATAGTGTAGGAGGTCGAACCTGAGGGGACACCCTACTGTAGATTAGGCATCTTCTGGGGGTAGTAATATTGTTACTATGGAGTTTGTGGTTGTTGAATCGAGATATTCTAGAGAGGGTCCTGCTATAATGGTGGACCATAGGATACGATGACCAGGAAGGAGGTTTCATGAAGAATGTGGGTGCAATAGGCTACAGTGGAGGCAATTTCATCTAGATGAATGGTGCCAGTGGTGGGCAAGATGAGGTGTTAAAATATGGTATCTACATTCATATAGGAGCATTATGGATGGATAAGTGAGATGGTTTATGATAGCTTGGGGATTGGTAGGATAAGATATAGGTAATGGGTCATAGGTAGGAAAGAAACATGGAGGTGGAGCTCAAAATGGAGGTGGTGGTGGGATTCAAAATATGGGAGCAGATGAATATGAAAGTGGAATAGAGGATGGTGCACCATACATTATAGGAGGGTGGACTGTAGGTGGAGGTAATTATGAGGAAGGGATATAGGTTTCAATGGTAGGAGCTTGAGGAGGTGGCATGGTGAAAATATCATCACTGGATACATGGGATGGGGTTTTTTGATGTAGCTGATATGAGAACATCAAAGGATACAAATAAGGGCTATTGGGAAGATGGTGGTTGTGATGCTTAACAGGAATCCTTATATGATCATGTGAGTGGTGCATACTATGGCTCTAAAGGAGGTTGCAATGGAGGTATTTTTAATGAGGGTGCCTACGTGCTTGGTGTGGAAGACGAGGGATTTAAGATCATCCCTACTATAGGGAAAAATGAGGTGGCCACATGGCGAGTACAATTGAGCAAGGAGGAGTCATTCTCAAAGAGTGATTGAGATAGACTCTAGAAGAAAGGATGCATAAATTTAGGTGAAATAGGGGGAGTCTCCTTGTCAACAGTAATGAGAGGAGGTGGATGTCCCAGAGCGGTGTATATTATGTGATCATAAAATGTGGAAGGTGGATTAGGTGAAGTCAAATGGGGAAGAAGTGGGTAATATTCACCAAATGAAGTGAGAGTCTCATCATGAGACAGAGTGTGTATGTTAGGTAAATATGATTCTATGGTGAGTTCTACTGTGAGTGTGGCAACTTCCCCTATAGAGGGATGGGGAGAAGTAGACTAACTAGAAGTTGTGAAGGAAGCCTCCTCCTCGAGATATTCTTTATGAATACCTATGGGTGACCATAGGTATGATGCCATGTGTTATGAATTGGTGCTCAGAACTATATATAAATAGAAATATAAGGTTCTGGGTGTGATCTATGTGAGTTTTTTAGGTAACCTTATGTGGTTTGGGGAGTTTCTATACCTAAAATTAGGATTCGTAGGTCACTATACAAATTGAGACATAAGTTGTAGGTTGAGGGGAAAATTAGACTCAGACTATGACTTAGACAAAGAATCAAAAGTGATAGGTTTTGGAAAACCAATAGATGTGCTGCTAATCAGTGAATGTGTTGAAATCAATTTTATGAGCATGCAAACATCGCATAATTAGAATCAATTTTAAATGAAAAATAAAATGTTTGTTTGTTTGGTGTTTTTTGATTTTGAAATGTGCCTCCTATAAAATATCACAATAAGTGGGTGAAATTCTAGAAATAATGGGAATATCGTTGGCACAAAACCTTCTGCAACACCTAAGAGTGCATATAATAGAACAATGTCTCAACGGGTAAGTGATGACCTCTATGGAAGGTGCAGTAAAATTATATCCAAATTGGGAGAACTCAAAATGTGCTAATTAGTCCATTATATTCTTATGAGAAGAGGTGTGTATCGTTCCAAATTTTCCGCACCCTTACCTTCAGGCTAAAGGATCCGCGCCCGAAAGGGGGATGCGGGAAGGATGGGACAATACCTCGGACTGAGAGGCCCTTTGAAGGTCCCGCCTCTCGGGGGAGGTGTATTAAGGTGATTTTTTGATGGATGGTGGGGTTCACCAGGAAACGTTTAGTGGCAGTCTCCACGCCTAGGTTGGGAATGTGTTTAATGTGTTCAATTTTATCTTTAAACATTCAAATCCTAGGTTTGGCCAAATGAATCTAAGTTGTTCTATTATGAAAATGCAAATTAAATGAATACAAAAAACAGAATTAAACATAAAACACAGAGAATATGCTAGATGAGAAAAGCCATACCTGATTTCGGATGTCTGATGGAGATTCTAATTTTTGAAGCAGTCCAGATCGCCTCTGATTTGACAGGATCATCTAAAATCAGACAAGATCGTCTGAGATCTGACGAATTCATCAGAGACCTGCAAACAGAGAAATAGATACAAAATACAGAAAAATGCAGCTATACTGATAAAGGAAAATGATGTGAAATAATAATAAGGATGTTAATAAGATAATCCCGAATAGAAATGCAAGTAAATTACGATGCTTTAATAGCTAATCATGATTTTATTATGCAATTAAACTACATGGGTGAACTCCAAGATGCAGAATAACAAGAAATAATAATAAAACTGACTAAATGCAGAATAAAATAGCAGCAAAGTATAGGAAAAGTGCAAACTCTGGGCACTGATTGCCCCCAATGCAGACTGCAGTCGAAATCATCTCGAATTTTGACGGGATCATCCAAGATTGTACAGGATCGTCTACGACGATCTGAGCTTGCTCCGGCTGAAAATCAATGAGGTCCCTGCAAGAAAACTTGGAAAGCACAAATGCAGATGGTAATCCAGGGTATTCTAATGCACGCAAAGGTCAAGTTACAGGAAAATTCAGCCAGGGGAATGTCAAGGGGGGTCCTAAGGTTTAAATAGGCTTAGGAGGGAGGTTAGGAGGTTGGGGATCATCCCAATTTGGGAGATCTCCAATGGGGAGGGTCTCTAACGACGCAGACACGCTTCTGCCCAGATTAGAGACGTCGTTGGAACAGAATCTAATTATGCACAAATCAGTTTGGGACGAGATCGTCTGGACGTTCTGCTCCAGACGAAATCATCCGATCTGAGGCGATATCGTCTGATCGAAGACGATATCGTCCAACGGTCACAACAAATCCTAAAAATGGCATGAAAAATGGGGAAAGTTGTTTAACAGGCGGTTAACGGGCGGTTCGGGGTTAAAATTGAATTTTGAATTATTACTAAAGTAATTTTAATTATTTGCTAAGGTTTACTGCGCCAATTTTGGGGTGCTACATTTTGCCCCCTCTTTAGCAAATTTTTTGAGGAAAATGCGTTAAAGATGAGTTCTTCTCGATTTACGAGAAAGCAAAAATTTACTCCCATTTTTAGGCGATGATTCTAGGTCGAATCGTACGACAGCTTACTATGGTGCCCCCTCCGTGTTTTTACCCAAATCGAACGTTTGAGGTAAAAACGTAGAAAAGCAAAATTTAAAATGTTTTTAATTGTTTTTGAATAAAATTAAGAAAAATAGGGAAAAACCCTAATTCATTGTTACTGTTCATTTTCATTTTCTGGTTTCTGGAGCTCTGCAAACAAAATGGTCGAGACAGCACACAGATCGACAGAGGTCCAGTGCGGGCTACGGGTAAGAGTCTAAACTTAGTTTAGAATGCTTTAATTTTGATTTTCTATGCTTTTTAGATTAATTTTGAATGATTTTTGAGCATCACGGCCATTTTTTGGGCCGTCGACGTCGTCGGGATGAAATCGTCTCCATTTCGTCGAAATCGTCTCGATATCGCCGATTTCGTCCAGAGGCGAAATCGACGAAATGGGGACGATTTCATCAAATAAGGGACGATTTCGGCTTGCAAAATCGGAGACGAATTTGCTCAAATTGAACTTGTGTTACTTGCATTTTTAATCACTATTTTATTAATGATTTTTATTGTTTTGTTGTTTATGTTGCAGAGAGGATTACTAAAGAGCAGAGAATGGAAATACGATGGGTTGAGGGATGACTTGGCCGCTCTATCTCAGGCAGAGCGAGATCAGTTGGCTCAAGTCGGCTTGCAACATGTGGCAGATATGCCACAGGTTTCTACAGATATGGGGCTATTGACAGCCCTAGCAGAGAGGTGGTATCCGAGTTCTTCTTGTTTTTGGTTATCGATAGGGGAGATGACTCCCACATTGGAGGATGTATGGAGGATTTTGAGGATCCCCATACAAGGATGGCTAATAACTCCCATGGCCAATCAGGGCCACGTGATGATGCGACTGTGCGGAGATCCGAGCTTCGCCCTGGAGAAGGGCGGAGTGAACATCGAGTCACTACGCCAGATGCCTGGGGCATCTAGACTGACACAGGTTTTGGCTGGGGTGGTAGGTGGTCTATTGCTATGCCATCAGAGTGGATGCAGAGTACCATGGCTACTGACAGATGTGGTCTACGACATGAGAGACCATGGGTATAGGTTTGCTTGGGGGAGCTTTGTACTATGCCGATTGTATAGGATCCTGCATGGGGTCGTATACAAGGGCGACCGATGTCTGGTTATGACATCACTACTACAGGTTTGGTGCTAGGAGCACATCATGGTGCGAAGGCCGGTAGGGCTCCCACTGATAGGGATTGATGGGGAGAGGCCCCGAGCTTTCTACTGGTGGCTCCGAAGAGGGTCACAGCGATGGATAGATCTGCCAATGTCCCAGAGACTACTTGATGACCTTGTCTCCGACCAGATCACCTGGAGGCCTTGGAGAGATCATCCAGGGTGGGCCGAGGATGGACAGGAGCTGGCTCACGTTAGGCGAACCTATTGGCTGAGGATGGAGAGGGGAGAGGTGGAGCTCCATCGCTACGACCGAGTTTTGAGGCAGTTCGGTCTACAGTAGGGGATCCCATCTCTCAGAGACTACGAGTTTTCTCGGACCGTCCGGGATAACACTACAGTTAGCGGGGCTCCAGATATGCAGCGCTTCTGGAGTCAGGATGTAGATGACGCCTCGATCTAGCCAGTGGATGGGGATGACGCTAGGGTAGCCGACGGCTATGATGCCTGGTACACAGGCATCCACCCTCCTCGGATGACGAGGGCTCAGGGTCCGATTCATGTAGTTGTGCATCGGATGGGGAGGCGGTGCCAGGCGGCCATTGAGGTGGCATAGGGTCACGATGGGAGAGAGCAGAGGAGGCCACAGGCTCAGTAGAGGCCATGACAGTGGGAGAGGAGGGAGGATAGACCCCCTTCTCCATGGAGAGAGAGGCCACCATCGCCCGATAAGGGCAAGGGTGTGGACATAGGAGAGAGTAGTGAGATGGCTACTCTTCGGTGGAGACTGTCCATCTCTAGGCATAGGTGCAGACTTTATAGGATGAGGCTACACGCCATCGAGCTGAGGCTACACAGCTCAGAGATGAGGTTGCACGCCTCAGAGCATGGAGCGAAGGAGCGAGCACTCAGGAGCTGGCATGGTCGATTGCTCAGACCACGTTCTATCAGGGTATCTACTTCCAGCTGGTGCTAGAGGGCCAGAGGGTATAGCTACCAGTCGGCATTGCGGATCCGATCAGGGTTGGGTCATCGAGGACTTCATCTCGATCGATGACTAGGACTCGTAGTACCACACATACTACGATGGGGCCACCTCGTCCACCTCAGGGTGGGGGAGGAGATGAGGCTGAGAGCTCGAGGGGTTCTCGAGGCTAGGCTACTGCACTGCATAGACTGAATATATGATTGAGAGGATTGAGTATGCCAAGATGTAGATTGTGGCATACCAATCTAGTTTTGATATGATGTACATATATTGTTGAGATATATATATATATATATATATATATATATATATAAAATTTGATCATATGACTTGTCTTATGTGTTTGTATGATGCTTTAATGTTTTGGTGTGATTGATTTGATGATTCATGTAATTATGTCATTTGGAAATATTATGGTTTGAATGTCATGCTTTTTAAAATTTAAATGAAATAATCTGATGTAAACAAATTGGTTGTTTGTGGGATAATAATAATAAAATAAAAGGGACTTTTAACAATAATTTCAAAGGACATTGTCGCTATTATAGACCATTTCATGGAGTCGCCGCTCACTCGGTCGTCAAGCTAATCCCAGTATAGAAATATTGTTAAAAGAAAAAGAGTGCTTAAGAGACTGTCTTAAGACTTTGTTGTGATGATGCAAATGATGATGATGATGGTGATTTGTTTTCAGATTTCCATGAAAATATTATGCATGAAATATATTAAAGATGATTTTTGCTAGGCATAAATTCCTAAGTGTGATAAAATTTTTGAATAATTCCCTAGGAATTATACCATCATTGCAAAATTGAAGTTGACATAATGACATGAAATAGAAACAATGTGCGTTGTTGTTAAAGCATAATTGTGTAACATAATGATTTAAGTCACATGTTTTGATGAATTTAAATAAATGGGAAATAAAATTAGTACAATGGTTTGCGCTAGGCATAGAATATTTAGGTATAGACTTATACCATCATCACGAAATCCAAAGAAGAAATTGATAGTTTTATTGCATGGTTGATTTTTTAATTTTTGAAAATAAACAGATAATATGAAGATGAGGACTTGCGCTAGGCATAAAATTCCAATTTAAGTTTTGGAACTATACCATCGTCACGAAAGTCGATAATATATATATGATTTGAGTGTATGTTTTGAAAGAAATTTTGATTTTTTTGAAAATGTATGTAGTTGTCTTTATACTAAACAACTGTTCTCAAATAAGAAAATGAAATTATTCCAAACAATTTGCAAAAATATTTCAAAGTATCTTAAAGACAACAGTTAGATTTATAAGGAATCCCATGTGCGTATGTGAGTTCATTACCAATCTTGATTTATCATAATGATACACAAAATCTCTCAAATACAAATGTGTGTGCAATTGCTTTGTGCATTTACCAGTTTTGAGCAAGATAATTTGATACAAGTGATTTGAATTAACCAAATAAGTGTTCATTAACCATGATTTAGATGCATATAACCATACCAAACTACTATGTAAGTCGGGTTATCAAGAGCTAGCTAATCCATAAGCAGACATAGGTCTGTACAAAAGAAGGTCGCTAATGTGACAGACATATCACCACGCTAGGAGTTACCCAAGGCCAAGCGGGTTGGGCACAAACCACCTGTTATGGGGCTTACCTCACAGTTTTCGAATAATTGAGAATTCCAGGGATTCAAGCTCATCAACCCTTCTTTTCTTTTCAATGGGTAGGGAAAGGGATTTTATTGCTTTTGCTTTTGCTTTTCTCTTTTTTTTTTTTCTTTTGTATTTTTGCTTTGATATTTGAGATAATGCTGAAATAATGCTGAGATATTACAAAATGATACTGAAATTCTTTTCTCATAATTTTGTTTGATTTTTCTTTTTCTTTTCTTCCTATGCTAGGGATACTTGCTCGGATTAGTTGTAGAGCAAGGGATTTTTATTCGGGTAGGGGTGAGCTTGTCCTTTTGTCAATTCTCAAAGATTCTAGACCATGTGCATGATAGGATAGCAGGGGAAACTTTTCGCTCAAGAAACCACTTCTACTATGTAGCATAGCATGGAAATTACAAATATAATCATTTTATTGTGAAAGGATATGCTTGGTTTAAGTAAATAACAAGATCAATTCTCTATGCTCAAACTTTATTTAATTAAATTTTGTGGACTTTGATATAAGAGAGATTAGTAATCATGCCAGATAAAATCAAGATATTTATTTTTGTGTTTGCGAAAGTGAGGGATTCCAAATAAATGCTAATTTATCCAAGATAATTTGAAAATATAACTGCAATACTTTAAGAAGAAATATATACAACAAATATTTTTGAGGAGTTTGATAATTTTGACTCTCTCTTTCTTCTTTATTTTTTTTTTGTTGGTTTGTTTTTGTTTAAACAGTTTTATATATATTTTTAAAATGAGACAACATGCAAAATATATACAAATGATGAAATGACTAAATTTTATGCGTAATATCGCTTAAGATGCATAATATTCATAGGTTCTTTTAAATATTTACCATCTAAGGTAGCTAATTTGTATGCTCCCGATTCAAATTTAGCAGTGATAATATATGGTCCAAGCCAGTTGGGCTCAAATTTACCTTTAAGGTCTTTAGTTGCATTAGTATTTTTTTTATTTTCTTTTAAAACAAGGTCATCGACCTCAAAGGATCGATGACGAACTTTCTTAGCATATGATCTTTTAAGCTTGTTTTGGTAGGCACGAAGATGCTCCAAAGCATTGATGCACTTTTCATCTAGGAGTTCCAGCTGATCGAGTCTACCAGCTCGATATTCATCTCCTACTTCGGTATCTTGAAGTAGTAGAGCCAAAGAAGGAACTTCTAATTCAAAGGGAAAAATAGCTTCAGCACCATAAACCAAGACAAAAGGTGAAGTTCCAGTGGGAGTTCGAACGCTAGTGCGATATGCCCACAAAGCTGGATATAATTGAATGTGCCAGTCGCGACCAGATTTATTGACCAATATTTTAAGAATTTTGATTAAGGTTTTGTTAGATGCTTCTGCTTGACCATTACCCTGAGGATAATAGGGAGTGGACCAGCGATGTTGAATCTTATATTTTTGGCATAATTTCTTAACATCTTTATTTTTGAAACAAGTTCCATTGTCTGAGATGAGATTTGCAGGAATTCCGAACCTACAAATAATTTGATTAAAAATAAATTTAGAGACTTGTGTTCCAGTGCAGGAAGCTAAAGGCATAGCTTCAACCCACTTCGTGAAATACTCAGTGGCGGTTATGATGAATTTGTGTCCATCAGATGACACAGGATTAATTTTGCCAATAATGTCTAAGCCCCATTTTGAAAAGGGCCAAGGAGATGAAATAGCCTGCAGCTCTTGTGCAGGCGCATGGACAAGGTCAGCATGTTTCTGGCACTTGTCGCAATGGCGCACATAATCATGTGCATCATTTTCCATGGTAGGCCAAAAGTATCCTATCCTAAGGAGCTTTTTAGCAATGACACTACCACTCAAGTGTCCTCCACAAGATCCATCGTGGGCTTCACTTAAAGCTGATTTGGATTCTTCTAGATTCAAACATCTCAATAGGATACCTTCAAAAGATCTCCTATATAAAGTATTGCCAATTATTACAAATCGACTTGCTCGTCTACGTAATAACCGACGTTGGTTTCTATTAGAATTGGCAGGGAAAGTCCCATTTTGAAGAAAATCAAATATATCCGTATACCAAGGTTCAGGAGTAGTTTCATTGATTAGAAACACATCCAAAGGTTCTAAACATGACTTATTTGAAGCGGGTTCCTAGAGTCGATGAATAATGATGGTGGCATATTCATCATCTAACTCCAAGGGCAGAAGAGATGCAGCTACGGCCATAGCATCAGCTGCACGGTTGCTAGTTCGAGGAATAGCTTCCAAGGTAACTTGATCAAATAGAGATATTAATTGTAAAACATATGCTTTATATGGGCACAATTTATCATCTCTGGTCTGATAAACTTCATTAATTTGGTTTATAACAAGTTGAGAATCACCAAAAACTAGCAGATGTTTGATTTTTAGCGCTAAGGCAGCTCGTAATCCAAGGATTAGAGCCTCATATTCAGCAATATTATTGGTGCAAGCAAATGTTAATTTAAAGGACAAAGGTATAAGATGTTTTTGTGAGGATATTAAAATAATACCCGCACTAGCCCCACTCATGCATCGGGCTCCATCAAAGTATAAGGACCATTGTTCAACATGGTCTGCCTCTAATTGAAGGCATTCATCAGGAAACTCAATGATGAGGGGATGGGTAGACTCTAAGGGTGCAGCAGCTAATTGATCTGCTATGATTTGACCCTTAATAGACTTTTGTCCTATGAATGTGAGTTCAAACTCGCTTAGAGCAAGAACCCACTTTGTTGTACGACCCGATAAATAAGGTCGACTCATAAGATACCGCAAGGGATCATATTTAGCAATGACATATGTTTTTTGACTGAGCATATAATGGCATAATTTTTGCATAGAAAATATGACTGCTAGACATAGTTTTTCTAATGCTGTGTAGCGGGTTTCATAACTGATTAAGGTTTTGCTAATATAATAATTAGCACGCTCTCTCTTCTCATCATCAAGTTGAGCTAACATAGCTCCTAAAGCAAAATCTGAAGCTAAAATATACAGGATAAACGGGCGATCGGGTCTAGGCGGTGAAAGCACAGGTGGGTTAAGGAGGTATTGTTTGAGAAGTTCAAAAGCTTCCTTACATTCGTCATCCCAATTAAAAGGGACATCCTTCTTAAGAAGCTTAAGAAAGGGACCGGTTTTGTCCGCCAGCTTATCGATGAAGCGACGGATGGCTTGAAGCTTACCTTGTAAACTTCGTAACTCAGATATATTGGTAGGTGCGGGCATATCAGTGATAGCCACAATCTTGAGAGGGTCGATTTTGATACCACGTAAAGAAACTAAAACCCCTAATAGTTTACCGGACTTAACTCCGAATATGCATTTGGCTGGATTTAATCGAATAAGGTATTCTCTTAACCGATTAAATACTTTTCTCAAATCATCTAAATGATCATCTTCTTTAATAGAGCGAGCTATAATATCATCTACGTAATCATGTAGGATATCATGCATCATATCATGAAAGATATAAGTCATGGCTCATTGATATGTTGCGCCTGCATTCTTTAAACCAAATGGCATCACTTTCCAACAAAAGGTACCCCAAGGGGTAATAAAGGCTATTTTAGCCTGATCTTCAGGAGCTATCCTGATCTGATTATAGCCAAAAAATCCATCCATTAGGGACATCATTCCACTCCCCATAGTAAAATCAATGATTTGATCCATGTTTGGAAGAGGAAAATCATCTTTAGGGCATGCAACGTTAATATCTCTAAAGTCTGTGCAAACCCTAACTTTGGTAGCTTCTTTCTTGGTGACTGGAACTACATTTGAGATCCATTCAGACATAATCAATAGCTTGTATAAAAACAACATTCAGGAGTTTTTCTAACTCCCCTTTGACTAGCAAGGCCACTTTGGGATGCATTTTTCTAAGTTTCTGTTTAACGAGGTTTAGCATCCGGATGGACTACTAGATGATGCATGACTACGAAGGGTCCAGACCTGGCATGTCTTCATATGTCCAAGCAAAGACATCTTCATATTCTTTAAGAAATGCAATGTATTCATCTTGTTTTTCTTGACTTAATTCTGATCCAATATTGATTATGTGAGGATTATCCTCAGTTCCAATGTTAACTTTAATGACGTTTTCTACTTCCATGTGTAGATCTCTTTCAAAATTAGGTGGGGCGGGTGAGACGCCCAATTCTTGTAATTATTTTAAGGTTAACTTGGAGAATTCATCTTGAGGAGTCGTGGCCTCAAGTTGGGCTATAGTAGGTATAGAACCATCAAAATAAAAACCATTGTGTAACAACTCTTCAACGGAGACATCATGGAAAATATCTCCTTCCAACTCATCATCGGATTCAACAATCAATTCAGGGTAAGCTATGGATAGCATATTGCATGTAAAGGGATTATTCTTTGGACACAAAGAATCTTGTTTATCTAGATAATCTTGATAACATATGAGTTGATCATCACCTTCAAAAGGGAAGGGTTGACCCTTACTAGGAAATAGGCCCACACCACATCGGGCGGGCCATGGTTCTACCTCGATAGGTTCTTTCATACCATTTTGGAAAGGTCCCAAGCCTTTCCCTTTATATCCCATTTTAAGCATTATAGGTTTAGCTTTAATATATTCATTAGCAAAATAGCATCGAGCATATCCATCACAATGCGTCTTGATGTTTCAGGGTATTCTTCCCCAATCATATCCTTTATAAATAAAAGCACAACTCCCGACTTGGTAAGTACTTCCCATAGGTTGTGGGAGGCCCAAAGTATGAGGAGATGGCGGCAAATTATTTAAAAGAAGTGAATCTTGCATAGAAGCATTTGTTTTTTCTGATATTAAAATTTTAGATAAATCCGGTAAAAGCTCATCAGAAAGAGCATAAGATGTAGAAGGATCATTCCCTATATCTTTAGATGTGGAAGGTATGATAGATGTAGATAATGTGGAGGTGTTAATAAATGGGTCTATAGGTTTTGAAATTATAGGGATGGAACATGAAGGATTGGTTGTAGATCTAAGATCTTTTTGAGGTTCTAGTGTGGTTTGTTGATAAGATTATTGAGCTATACATGGGGGTGAAATTAATGGAGGAGAAATAGATGAATTTGTAGGTGTGTGTTTCACACTTTTAGATGAAAAATAAGAATTAGGATGTGTGGATGATAGAGCAGGGCAAAACTGAACTCCAACAGGTTCCGCCAAGGCACACATATCAAAGGGTCTAGGATCACCATGAATAGTGACCAACTGATTTTTAAATTCGAATTTAACACATTGGTGTAAAGTTGATGGGACAGCCCGCATCGCATTGATCCAAGGGCGACCCAAGAGTATATTGTATGATGCGGGGCAATGTACAATAAACACGGTTGTATCTAGGGTTCTAGGACCAACTTGCAAGGGTATAGTAATGACTCCACACGTTTCTTGTGTCTCGTCATTGAAGGCTTTGATAATCATATCCGTTCTTTTCATTTCATCACTTCTAAAGCCAAATATTTGGTAAAAGTCAAAAGTGCATATGTTTAGAGATGAACCATTATCAATCAAGACTCGTTTAATAGCTACATCTCCAATTAGGGCAGTAATATATAAGGGGTTATCCTTATGTAGACTATGTTGTGGTATATCTTTATCTCGAAAGTCAATACAATCGACTTCTCGAGTGATGATAGTATTGGACATGGCTTCAGGTTGAATATTTTGAGGTACCATCATTTGGCTTAATGTGAGCATTAATTCATCCCTATGGGTAGGAGAAGATCTTAACAAGTCCAAAAGGGAAATTCTGGCTGTAGTATTGGATAATTGTTCGTTAATATTGTAAGGAGGTTTTGGTTGAACATTAGACATATGATTCCCTTTATTGGGATTTTTCAAAATAAATGGAGCTGATCCATCATTCTGAGTTTGATCCTGTTGAGAATTTTGAGCCTGTTGTCTGGTAACGGCTCCGATGGTACCTACAATGTTATATTGAGGACGCTGAACTGGTCTCGGTTGAGCGTTTATGGCTTGTTCATTAGGAAGGAACTGATTAGAAGAGGGTCGAGTAGTAACTCTTCTAGGAAATGGTTCTTCTGGAACCATAAAATCTGTGATAGGTTGAATAGGGTCTGATTCATTTTTAGAACTATTCGATTGATTTGAGGTGATGTCTATTTCACTTTCAGTATCCGATTCTACATCACTAGGATCCGGAGTTTGAGTATTATATAGGGGCCTGGTCGTGACCATGGATAAAGTTGTGTCAAATTTTTGTAAATCATGATTAGGTAAATGTCCGCTAATAGTTCCTACATATCGGGTAGGAGGAGGGACATTATGATGCTCAATTTGATTGGCCACTTCTTTACCATGTTTTGGTAAAGGATGTTGAAATATATCCAATGATTGATTAGCATTTTGATTCTGATTTTGGGGAATGGTCTTTTGAGCATTATTAGGAGCATTTTGTTTAGGTTGGAAGGCTTGCACCTCCATTTCATTATTATCAATCAGATCTTGTATTTTATGTTTCAATATTTTACAAGAGTTTGTAGAGTGTCCAGGTCCTCTATGAAAATCACAATGTAAATCAGCTCTGTATCCGGGTATAGTTGGATCAGGTTCTCGGATAGCTGGTAATTGAATCAAACCTCTTTCGAGTAATTGGGGTAGAATAGTTGATAATGGTTGATTGAGTCTAGTAAATTCTCGAGGAGGTTTATCAGGAGGTTTCAATATAAATTTTTTTGTTGTCTTCATTGTATTGATATTAGCAACATTTCTACTATCAGTGACTCCGTCACCTACAACTTGTTTATTTTTATACTGATTTCTGGATGTTTTCTCATCATCTTTCTTCCTAAGCTGGCCTCTCCTAATGAGAGCATCTTCCACTCTTCGAGCTAAGTCTATAGCTTGATCGAAGGTGGTCAAGGTAGCAGTTGATAACTCATAGGATATTTGTTCTTGTAAATTATTGATAAAAATATCCAACATTTCCCTATAAGGTAGCACAAAGTGCAGTTTTCCTATCAACTGCCTCCATCTAGCTAAGAAATCAGCAAAACATTCATCTTTGTCTTGTTTTAAGTTGTATAAATCTTTAATGGTGACATGCCTCTCGATGTAGGCACTAAATTGATGGACAAAAGATTCAATTGTTTCTTCAAAATTTCTCAAAGAATGAGTGGGCAATTGATAGTACCACTCTAATGCCATTCCTCCTAAACTTTTCGGGAACATTTTTAGTAATAGCAAGTCATCATGTGATATATCATGACATGCTATCCTAAACATGCGAAGATGCTCTATGGGATCTTCGGTTCCTTTATATATAGGCAGGACGGGCATGGGAAAGTGTTTAGGGTATGGTTGTGCTACAACTATGGGATCCAAAGGCTGACTACACATCTCTCGATAATTGTACGAGGGACGGTAGGGATCTATCTGGTCCATACGCGAAGCTAACTGTTTCACCATGGCTTCCAGATTACTGGTTTGCCCACCATATTGGTTCGGTAGGGTATTAATATGGGATTTGTGAGCATATGATGGAGGGACATGAAGATTAGATGCTATATTGCTATTGTGTAAATTGTTGGTAGGAAGGGTGTTATGAAGAAGTTTTGAAGTTGTATTATGTTGTATCCCAGATTGTTGAAAATTGGTGTTTGGCTTCATTTTAGGTTTTTGTCGATTTGAAGCATATTGATCAATAGTTTGGCGAAATAAAGCAGTGAATGAAGGTTTCTTTTGTGTGGGAATGATTTTAGGCTCAATAACAGGTTCCTTAGGGGTTGGGTAACCTGTTGTTTTTGCATGTTCTGAATCATAGTGACCATATCTCTATTGGATGGTCCAACTTTATCACTTTCTTGATCAACAAAGGACAAGGGATTAGTGTGTATGTTAAACATATCTTCCATGGCTGCTTGAGTGTCACTAATTTGTCCTCTATCAATACGAACTGCCATATTAAGAGCACCAATGTTATTATTGAAAAATTTCTAGAAATGATCTAAGTTATCAAAAGCAATAGTTCCATCTGGAGCCATTCTAGGGGATGAGGATCCTTCCTCTTTAAGATTTTCTTCTTGTTCATCTACAACAAGCTCATCTTCTGGCTGTTCTAGAGTTCCTCCTTCTGGAATTGAATCCTCAGGAAGGACATTTGGGTTTTTTGTTTTGTCTCCTAACCAATCTTCTTCTTCTTCTTCAGTTTGTTTACCATTCCTAAGTCTAGGCATTGTGCTTAAATTTAGATTTCAGAAATATATATATATATATATATATATATATATTGCAACAAGCTTAAGAGGTATATATTTTAATTATATACCTACTATAGTATTTAAAATAAAATGTTTTAGTTTTGTTATATTTTGGTTTTTCTTGTTTTTTCTATTTTTTGTTTTTGTAACAATATTATAAAGATAACAAACAACACACTAAATGCAAGAAATAATAATAATGAAAGCAATGATCTAGTTTTCTATAAACAATTTATAAATATCATTAATGGGCTCGAGTTCTTCAGGAGTCATGAAGTGTTCTTCTTCAAATTGAAAATTTTCTTTCAAGAATTTGATGAAAAGTGCTATAGTGATATTATCTATTTCAGATTCTGGTTGGTAATAATAAAGCTCATGACAATATTCTCGATATAACATAGCTCTAGGAACTCTACTCCACCTTTTTCTAATCATAAGATCAATTTCTTGGACTTCTATATGAACTAGAAATTGGTGTATGACAGCTGCGTTCTCGAGGTATTCCTCGAAGGTGAACAATTCTGAAGACACAAGAGCTCTCCTATAAGCTAACCACCTATGGCAAGGTCTCTGAAGTTCATGATAAAAAATGAGTTGATGAGGATCCAGGATCCTATCTAGGGCAAACCTCTTGATTTGTCTAAGTTCGGTTGATCTAGATGAAATGATACCTAGCCTCCTATCAAGTTCTTTCCACAAAAGTTGGTTTCTATCTGTTTCAGGCACACTAAGCACATAATTAACTTCTATGGCTGCTAATTGGTTTTCAACATTTATAGTGACAACTAGTCTTTTCTTAGGAGCTACCATCTAGACATGATATGCAACTTAGTAGTTTTCTAATGATTTTAAATGCATCTATGTTTTTGTTTTTTTTTTTTCAAAAGGTTTTAGTTTCACGTCGGGTTCACCAAAATGTATCGTTCCAAATTTTCCGCACCCTTACCTTCAAGCTAAAGGATCCACGCCCGAAAGGGGGATGCGGGAAGGATGGGACAATACCTCGGACTGAGAGGCCCTTTGAAGGTCCCGCCTCTCGGGGAGGTGTATTAAGGTGATTTTTTGATGGATGGTGGGGTTCACCAGGAAACGTTTAGTGGCAGTCTCCACGCCTAGGTTGGGAATGTGTTTAATGTGTTCAATTTTATCTTTAAACATTCAAATCCTAGGTTTGGCCAAATGAATCTAAGTTGTTCTATTATGAAAATGCAAATTAAATGAATACAAAAAATAGAATTAAACATAAAACACAGAGAATATGCTAGATGAGAAAAGCCATACCTGATTTCGGATGTCTGATGGAGATTCTAATTTTTGAAGCAGTCCAGATCGCCTCTGATTTGACAGGATCATCTGAAATCAGACAAGATCATCTGAGATCTGATGAATTCGTCAGAGACCTACAAACAGAGAAATAGATACAAAATACAAAAAATGCAGCTATACTGATAAAGGAAAATGATGTGAAATAATAATAAGGATGTTAATAAGATAATCCCGAATAGAAATGCAAGTAAATTATGATGCTTTAATAGCTAATCATGATTTTATTATGCAATTAAACTACATGGGTGAACTCCAAGATGCAGAATAACAAGAAATAATAATAAAACTGACTAAATGTAGAATAAAATAGCAGCAAAGTATAGGAAAAGCGCAAACTCTGGGCACTGATTGCCCCCAATGCAGACTATAGTCGAAATCATCTCGAATTTTGATGGGATCGTCCAAGATTGTACAGGATCGTCTACGACGATCTGAGCTTGCTCCGACTGAAAATCAATGAGGTCCCTGCAAGAAAACTTGGAAAGCACAAATGCAGATGGTAATCCAGGGTATTCTAATGCGCGCAAAGGTCAAGTTACAGGAAAATTCAGCCAGGGGAATGTCAAGGGGGGTCCTAAGGTTTAAATAGGCTTAGGAGGGAGGTTAGGAGGTTGGGGATCATCCCAATTTGGGAGATCTCCAATGGGGAGGGTCTCTAACGATGCAGACACGCTTCTACCCAGATTAGAGACGTCGTTGGAACAGAAGCTAATTATGCACAAATCAGTTTGGGACGAGATCGTCTGGACGTTCTGCTCTAGACGAAATCGTCCGATCTGAGGCGATATCGTCTGATCGGAGACGATATCGTCCAACGGTCACAACAAATCCTAAAAATGGCATGAAAAATGGGGAAAGCTGTTTAACAGGCGGTTAACGGGCGGTTCGGGGTTAAAATTGAATTTTGAATTATTACTAAAGTAATTTTAATTATTTGCTAAGGTTTACTACGCCAATTTTGGGGTGCTACAAGGTGGTACTATCTAAGACCTACTACTGGCATACCCATGCTTTCACTTCACCCTCGAGCGAGGCTTAGTCAAGAATGATAGTTACCAAGTTCACAAATTATGTAAGCCTTGTGAATGAAGGTATCTAATCCTATCCTAATCTGAAGGTCCCTCTTGATGATGAATTCTAGAAAACAAGTCTCAATAGTAGGGGATTTTATGGTGATGAAGTCCAAAAAACC
This sequence comes from Wollemia nobilis, assembly GCA_028583015.1. Classification (NCBI taxonomy): domain Eukaryota; kingdom Viridiplantae; phylum Streptophyta; class Pinopsida; order Araucariales; family Araucariaceae; genus Wollemia; species Wollemia nobilis. Next base: position 5,402,649 of record JAQPPZ010001695.1, on the reverse strand, counting down.
ACTCCTAGGGGCTACTAAAATGTCTAGAGAGCCAGCTTGTGGAAGGATATGAATTCCAACATCACTAGTATTGAGCGATATATTGGGGATGAAGTCCAATATCACCACTATGTATGCCATGTGAGTGTGTGATGTTGTGTTGTCTAACGATTATATAAAAGCAAAGCAACTAACTAAATGCATTTTCAAAAATGAAACCAGCCCTAGATGTGTTTGTGAAAATGAATCTAGATTCTAAGTACATTTTGAAATAAAGCTAATCCTAGATGCCTTTTTGAAAAGAAAAAAATGTACTCTAGAAAGTGTGGAAACAAGCAAGCGAAAGTGTGTGTGAAAAAATGGATTTGATAATTTACCTAAACGCATTGGAAAGAAATTGAAACCCTAATTTAAATGCTTGAAAAATATTGAAATTAATTTTTGCAAAAAGATATGTGAATGCTATGCTAACATATGTGAAAAGCAATTTGAAATACTAAGCTAAAAGCATGAAAGAAATATAAATTGGTATGTGCAAAAATAAATTTAAATGGAATGCTAAAATATACAAAAAGGAATTTGAAATCCTAATCTAAGAGCATGAAAGAAATGGAAATTGATTTGTAAATATATGTAAATGGAAATATATGTAAATGGGATGCTAAAAGATGTGAAAAGTAAATGAAACCCTACTCTAGAAGTATGAAAGAAAGGAAAATTGATTTGTGCAAAAATAAATTGAAATGTACCCAAAGGATTTTGAAAAGAAATTTTGAATTGTAAACCCTAATGACTTGAAAGAAATTGGAAAGATTAACCTAAGTGTGATTTTGGAAAAATATTTGCAAAAAGGAATGTAAAGGACATGAAAGAGATTTGCAAAAGCTAATTCTAGATGCAAGTGTGAAAGAAATTTGAAGTGCTTTTTGAAATGAAATTGCAAAGTGATGCAAAAGAGATTTTAAATGTAATCATAAATGCAATTTGAAAAAGGAATTTGAAATACCTTTTGTTGAACAAGGTGTAGCAACAGTATTGTCATTGTTGTCAACACAATCAGATAGATCTATTGATGCAGTGGACAGGAAGTTCAAAATCCTTTCAGATGCAGAAGACAGGAGTTCAAAGGTTACTCAGAGTATGTACAGTGATTGTCCAAGAAAACCGAAGTGGCCCATATGCAAAAGATCAAAGAAAAAGACAAGTAAGAAAAGTGTCGCGATATCGCGACATATACAACAAGCAAGAAAAACTGTCACGATTTCGCGACATGTTGGAAGAGAGAGAAAAAGCAAGATAAACTGTCACGATTTCGCGACATGTTGGAAGAGAAAAAGGCAAGTGGAAAAACTGTCACGATTTTGTGACATGTTGGAAGAGAAAAAGGCAAGTGGAAAAACTATCATGATTTCGTGACATGTTGGAAGAGAAAAAGGCAAGTGGAAAAACTGTCGCGATTTCGTGACATGTTGGAAGAGAAAAAGGCAAGTGGAAAAACTGTCACGATTTCATGACATGTTGGAAGAAAAAGAGAAAGCAGGAAGAAGTGTCACGATTTCGTGACATGTTGGAAGAAAAAGAGAAAGTAGGAAGAAGTGTCACGATTTCGACGACATGTTAATAAAATAAGAGAGAGAAAGTAAGTTTGAAAAGTGTCACGATTTCATGACATGTCGCATTTTCAGGACTAAAATAGGAGAGAGAAAGTAAGTTGGAAAAGTGTCACGATTTCGTGACATGTCACATTTTCACGACAAAAGAAAGAGAGGAAGAAAGAACTGTCATGATTTCATGACAAAAGTAGAAAGCAAGACTTCGAAGGTAGAAGTGTCACGATTTCGTGACAATAGCAAAGAAGTGAAGTATGAAAGTAGAAGTGTCATGATTTCATGACAAAAGCAGAGAAGAAGACTTCGAAGGCAGAAGTGTCATGATTTCATGACAATAGCAAAGAAGTGAAGTACGAAAGTAGAAGTGTCATGATTTCATGACAAAAGTAGAGAAGAAGACTTTGAAGATAGAAGTGTCATGATTTCATGACAAAAGTAGAAAGCAAGACTTCGAAAGTAGAAGTGTCACGATTTCGTGACATGTCACATTTTCGTGACTCGAAAAGGAAAGGAAGGCAGAAAAGCAAAAGTGTCACGATATCGCGACATGTCGCATTTTCGTGACTCAAGAAGGGCAGGCAGGTAGGATAACAAAAGTGTCACGATATCGTGACATGTTGTATTTTCGTGGGCCAAAGCTAAGAGAAAGAGCAAGGAGAAAAAGTGTCACGATATCGTGACATGTAGCTTTTTTGCGGTCCGATGCAAAGAAAAAGAGAGAGAAAGAAAAAGTGTCACGATATCGTGACATGTATTTTTGGGGGCCAAAGCAAGGAGAAAGAGAGAGAAAGTGAAAGTGTCATGATATCGTGACATGTTGTATTTTTGCGGTTGAGTTGAAGCCGATGAACCTATGACAATCGACTAAAATTAGGGTTTACAGTTGTCATGAAAGCCGACTAAGATTAGGGTTTACAATCGACTAAGATTAGGGTTTTCATCATAAGAATTTTGTTATAAAAGGAGGGCTGTTTGGAGAATTGTAGGTGTGTCGAAGTGTGCAAAATACGGTCATTGTGTGTAGAGAGCAAGTCATGTCGAATCATTCTAAGTGTGAAATTTTGCTAAGAAAGCAGAGTGCGCAATAGGGAGAAGATGACTGTGAAGTTCGAGTGTAGCGAAGTAGAGTGTGCGAAGTGATTGCATAGAGAAAGCAGAGTGCATAGAGAAAGCAAAGGTGACCAGTCAGGGTCTAGCAAAAGCAAAGGTATCTTACTATAAATCTTCTAGTTTTAGAATTGAAGTCCAAGTTGGTGCTTGGCATCAGGGGTTGGTGCTCCTTTCTGTTGGTGCAGATAAATCAGGGGTTGGTGCTCCTTCCAGTGGGTGCTGGTAAATTGTTTGTAAAGTTGTTGCTTTGCAAAGGCTGGATTTGGATGGTAGTCCAAGCAGTCATTTTTGAGGAGTAGCCACTTTGGTGAACCTCGTTAAATCTTGTGTTGTGTGATGTTCTCTTGTGGTACTTGCTTTATCTGGTTCTAAGGTTTCATTATTTCTATTTTAAGAGCTATGAATTTAAGTTTAAAGAGCTACACTGATTCACCCCCCCTCTCAGTGTCATTGTAAGACTAACAATTGGTATCAGAGCTAAGTTCTTGTACAAGCCTAATCGGCTAGGGTGATCTTGGAAGTAACACAATGGCAGGTGGTGAAGGTTTCTCATCAAACAAAGCACCTTTGTTTGATGGATCTAATTACGCGTTCTAGAGAATCAGGATGCAGACATATCTCTGTGCTTTGGGATACGACATCTGGGATTCAGTAGTTAGTGGATACACAATACCCATCACTCCTCCAAAAGAGGTTGACGAAAAGAAACTATTTGAAAGTAACTCAAAAGCAAAGAATGCTATCATGTGCGGATTAGCAGACAGTGAACTAGTAAAGATCATGAACTGTAAAATGGCAAAAGATATATGGGACAAACTGAGGAGTATTCATGAAGGAGATGATAAGATCAAGGAGGCCAAGTTACAGACACATCGAGCTCAGTTCGAAGCATTGAAGATGAATGACGATGAAAACATTGAGGCATATATGCTGAGAGTTAATGGAATCATTAATGCGATCAGAGGACTCGATGAGGATATCGAAGACTCTACCATCGTGAAAAAGGTATTAAGATCTCTTCCTCAAAGGTTTGATTCTAAAGTCTCAGCGATAGAAGAAGCTAAAAATCTAAATTACTTTAGTATAGATGAGATGTATGGTTCCTTGACTGCATATGAGATGAGGATAGGAAGATCTAAACCCACAGATAGAGAAGCGGCTTTTAAAGCTCTTAAAGATAAAAATGCAAAACAAAAGTCCGAGGAAGAAGAGACATCAGATGAAATGGAAGCAAACTTTGTTAGAAAACTAAAAAGGGGAAAAGGAAAATACAGAGGAAAGCTACCGCTTAAATGTTTCAACTATGGAGGCATTGGGCATTTTGCGACTAAATGTCCTCTTAATGAGAAGAACAAAAATGATGAAGGATCGCACCAAGAAAGAAGTGACTGGAAGAAGAAAATGAATTTCAGAAAAGGCAACTTCAAGAAGAAAAGTTTCATCTCCAAAAATGCCAGTTCATCAGAAGACAGCTCCGGTGAGGATTCTGAAGAGGAAACAGGTGAAGCTCTTTTCATGGCATTTGAAGAAGTAAAATCAGAAAAGGAAGAAGGAGTGAACTCTGAAGTATGCGGTGAAAACCCTGAGGCTGAAGTAGATCTAGAAGGTGAGTTGATCTCTGCACTTGAAGAATGGAAAATAGAGAGGAAAAAGAATAAGAAACTTTCAAAAAGGCTTGAGGATGCAAATGAAATCATATCCAGTTTGAAAGTACAGATAGAAGAATCCAAGAAAATCTCTGAAGATCTTGAAGTGCAAATAACCATGAAAATAGATTATTGCAGCAAGCTAGAAGAAGAGATTGTTGGTTTAAGAATGCAGCTAGAAGAGATGAATAAGAAAATCAGTTGTTATCACAAACGTGAAGTAAGTTCTATGAAGTTGGATAAGATCATAAATGACCAAAGGCCTGTAGGCATCAAATTTGGTCTGGGTTTCATCGAAGGAGAATCATCAAATGGATCAAAGGCCAAAAATGTAGAATCCATAAAGAATGAAGATAAGAAACAGGTTGATCAAGGAAAAACATCTCATGCAAAAGAAAGCAATAATGCCAGGCACAAAAGGAGAATTGACAATGATGGATTCACCAATGTCACACATCAAAGAAGAAGAAGACCTATGGCTCCTACGGCAACATGGCAAAGACCATCACCCAGGTTCAATTATCCCTTTTCTGGTTTCTATTTTAAATGCAATGGCTATGGACATAAAATCTCGGACTGCAAATATAATGTAAGACCAAGGAATTTCACCAGTAGAAATGCTTTCTCTCCTTTGATGAATTATACAGTAGAATGTTATAACTGTCATAATTTTGGGCACATTGCAAGAAATTGTAGAAGTACATTTGCATCAAATCAGTTTCAGGGAAGAAAATTTCAACCAAACAGGATGAGTCAAAATAGAAAACTTCCCGTAAAACATGCACAAGCTATTGATAAGGGAAAGGCAAAACAAGAGCTCAAATCTACTATCAAAATAGAGTGGAAAGAAAAGGAGTGACTTAAGGAAGAAAATGAATCCTTAATAGTTCAAACAACATTTAAAGCACAGAATAAATATGTACCATGGATACTTGATAGTGGATGCTCCAGTCATATGACAGGTGACAAACAGAAGTTTGAGAAGTTACAAAAATATGAAGGTGGATCAGTAAAGTTTGGAAATAATGATGGAGCTAAGATAGTTGGCAAAGGCTCAGTTAAAATTAGTGATGGAAAGATTAAGTCAGAAGAAGTCTTGTTTGTGGATGGGTTGAAACATAACTTATTGAGCGTAAGTCAGATTTGTGATAAAGGTCATGAAGTAGTTTTTATGAAGCAGGGTTGTGAAGTCAGAAAAACAAATAGTGGAAAATTGATAGCAACTGGATCAAGGACATCTAGCAACCTGTACATGCTCTCAGAGACTTCAAAAGGAACTTGTTTTATTGGACAGGAAGAAGAAAATTGGTTGTGGCACAAGAGACTCGGTCATATCAGTTTTGATAATCTAGTAAAAATCACCTCAAAAAGGGTAGTGAGAGATATTCCCACCATCAGCAAACCCGCAAACAACATTTGTGCTTCATGCCAAAAGGGGAAGCAAACTAGAGTCACATTCAAAACAAAAGAGTACTACACAAGCAAACCTTTGGAACTAATACACACCGATTTATGTGGACCCATGAGAACACAAAGCATAAATGGTGACAAATATTTTATGTTGTGCATTGATGATTATTCCAGAATGACATGGATATTTTTCTTGAAGCATAAATCAGAAGCTTTTGATATGTTCAAGATTTTCAAAAACCAAGTTGAGAATGAAATAGGAAAGAGGATCAAATGTTTAAGATCAGATAGAGGAGGAGAATTCATTTCAGAGGAGTTTATAGAGTACTGTGAAAAATACGGTATTAAGAGACAGTTTTTAGCAGCCAGGACACCTCAACAGAATGGAGTGGTAGAAAGAAAGAATAGGATAAGTGCAGGAAATGGCACGGACTATGTCTAGCTGAAAGCAGAGTAGTAGATATATTTTGGAAAGAAGCAGTCCATACTGCGGTGTATATCCAAAATAGGTACATGCTGAGAACACATGAAAGCAAAACTCCTTATGAGTTGTGGTTCGGAAAAAGGGCAACAACAAAATACCTCAAAGTTTTTGGCAGCAAGTGCTACATCAAAAGAACTGAAGATAATCTTGGTAAGTTTGAAGATAGAGCGGATGAAGGTATTTTTGTCGGTTATTCATCAAAAAGCAAAGCTTACAAATGCTACAACAAAAGGCTAAAGAAAATTGTGGATAGTGCCAATGTTAAATTTGATGAAGGTAGAGAACGAGTAATTAGCTATGAAACGAACTACCCAATCTATGAAGAGGTTATTGAAGGAGATGAGGAAAACGAAATTGAAAAGATACAAAAAATTGACTCAGATGATTTAAGTTGTGATTCAAAAGTGGAAGAGAATAAGAAATTCAAAACAAGCAGTTGGCAGAAAAATCATCCTAGAGATCAAATAATTGGAGACCCCAAAGTTGGTGTTCAAACAAGAAGAAGAGTAGTAAGTAACTACTCTCTATTATCCAGAATTGAGCCCAAAAATGTTGCTGACGCAAGCAAAGATGAAAGTTGGATGAAGGCAATAAATGAAGAATTAGATCAGATCGAGAAAAACAAAACTTGGGAGTTAGTACCTAGACCTGCAAATAAAAATATAATCGGGACTAAATGGATTTTTCGAAACAAATTGAATGAAGATGGACAAGTAGTCAAAAATAAAGCAAGATTGGTATGCAAGGGTTATGCACAAGTTGAAGGCATTGACTTTGAGGAAACTTTTGCACCAGTAGCTAGACTAGAGGCAATTAGAATGTTTCTGGCTTTAGCAGTCTACAAGAATTTCAAAGTTTATCAAATGGATGTGAAATCAGCGTTTTTGAATGGGAAACTTGAAGAAGAAGTTTATATTGAGCAACCGAGATGGTTTCCAACTTGGTGATGATCCCAACTTGGTTTGCAAGTTGAAGAAAGCATTATATGGCTTAAAACAGGCACCCCGAGCATGGTATGCAAGGCTAGACAACTATCTCACTCAACAAAGGTTTAAGAAAGGTATGGTGGATAGTAATTTGTATGTCAAAATAGAAAATGGGCATCTTATTGTTCTTGTTGTATACGTAGATGATATCATATTTGGCAGCAGCAAGGATGAGTCGTGTAAAGATTTAGCAAATAAGATGCAGAAAGAATTTGAAATGTCAATGATTGGTGAACTTTCGTATTTCCTCGGGTTGCAAGTTAATCAAAATAAGAAGGGCATATTTATTTCTCAAGTTAAATATGTGAAAGAGATGTTAAAAAAGTTCACAATGGAGGATTGTAAGCCAGTTAGCACACCCATGACGACAGGTTGCAAGTTGAGCAAGGATGACAAATCTCCAACTGTTGATCAAACCATGTACAGATCTATGATTGGAAGCTTACTGTACCTGACAGCTACCAGACTAGATATTTTGTAGGCAGTATGCATGGTAGCACGATTTCAGGCTAATCCCAAGGAGACTCATGTGACAGCAGTGAAAAGGATTCTTCGGTACCTCAAGGGTACTATGGAATATGGGTTATGGTATCCGAAAGGTAAAGACTTCACCCTTATTTCGTATTCAGATGCAGATTGGGCAGGATGTGTAGATGACAAAAAGAGTACCAGTGGAGGTGCATTCTATCTTGGAGACAGATTGGTCGCATGGCACAGTAAGAAACAAGAGTCAGTTTCTCTATCGACAGTAGAAGCAGAATATATTGCAGCAACAACATGTTGTACGCAGGTATTATGGATGAAACAAACTCTGAAAGATCTTGGTATTAGTTTCAGTGAGCCAATATCAGTTAAGTGTGATAACACCAGTGCCATTAACATCTCCAAGAATCCGGTTATGCATTCACGCACAAAACACATTGCTATCAGGTATCACTTTTTGAAGGAGAAAGTTGCGGAAGGTGAGGTTAAGTTGGATTTTGTTCCAACTACAGAGCAAGTAGCGAGATATCTTCACAAAACCATTGCCCAAGGAAGTTTTTGAGTATCTTCGCAATAAATTGGGAGTGGTCACACTTCCCAATAATTGACTAGCTACAGGGATCACATTCTCGGGGGGAGCATTTAAGTATTTGATTATCTTTGTGCTCATGTTCATGATTTTTGCTAAGTGTAATAAATTGTGTCCGAGAATGTTGTGCATGGACTCAGGGGGAGTCTGTAGTAGCCCTTTGGTATTATTGTCAAAGGGGGAGAAGAGTTACAGGAAATTGCACATGTGTTGCCAACAATTCCAAAGGGGGAGATTGTTGAGCAAGGTGCAGCAACAAGTATTGTCATTGTTGTCAACACAGTCGGATAGATCTATTGATGCAGTGGACAGGAAGTTCAAAAGCCTTTCAGATGCGAGAAGATAGGAGTTCAAAGGTTACTCAGAGTATGTACAGTGATTGTCCAAGAAAACCGAAGTGGCCCATATGCAAAAGATCAAAGAAAAAGACAAGTAAGAAAAGTGTCACGATATCGCGACATATACAATAGGCAAGAAAAATTGTCACGATTTCGTGACATGTTGGAAGAGAGAGAAAAAGCAGGATAAACTGTCATGATTTCGTGACATGTTGGAAGAGAAAAAGGAAGTAGGAAAAACTATCATGATTTCATGACATGTTGGAAGAGAAAAAGGCAAGTGGAAAAACTGTCATGATTTCGTGACATGTTGGAAGAGAAAAAGGCAAGTGGAAAAACTGTCACGATTTCGCGACATGTTGGAAGAGAAAAAGGCAAGTGGAAAAACTGTCACGATTTCATGACATGTTGGAAGAGAAAAAGGCAAGTGGAAAAATTGTCATGATTTCGTGACATGTTGGAAGAAAAAGAGAAAGCAGGAAAAAGTGTCACGATTTCGTGACATGTTGGAAGAAAAAAGAGAAAGTAAGAAGAAGTGTCACGATTTGACGACATGTTTTAGAAAAGAGAAAGTAAGGAAAAGTGTCACGATTTCGCGACATGTCGCATTTTCGTACATAAAATAGGAGAGAGAAAGTAAGTTGGAAAAGTGTCACGATTTCGTGACATGTCGCATTTTTACGACAAAAGAAAGAGAGGAAGTGTATGGAAGCAGAACTGTCATGATTTCGTGACAAAAGTAGAAAGCAAGACTTTGAAGGCAGAAGTGTCATGATTTCGTGACAATAGCAAAGAAGTGAAGTACGAAAGTAGAAGTGTCATGATTTCATGACAAAAGCAGAGAAGAAGACTTTGAAGGTAGAAGTGTCACGATTTCATGACAATAGCAAAGAAGTGAAGTACGAAAGTAGAAGTGTCATGATTTTATGACAAAAGTAGAGAAGAAGACTTCGAAGGTAGAAGTGTCATGATTTCATGACAAAAGTAGAAAGCAAGACTTCGAAAGTAGAAGTGTCACGATTTCATGACATGTCACATTTTTATGACTCGAAAAGGACAGGAAGGCAAAAAAGCAAAAGTGTCGCGATATCGCGACATGTCACGGTTTCGTGACTCAAGAAGGACAGGCAAGTAGGATAACAAAAGTGTCATGATATCGCGACATGTATTTTCATGGGCCAAAGCTAAGAGAAAGAGCAAGGAGAAAAAGTGTCATGATATCGCGACATGTAGCTTTTTTGTGGTCCGATACAAAGAAAAAGAGAGAGAAAGAAAAAGTGTCGTGATATCGCGACATGTATTTTTCGGGGGCCAAAGCAAGGAGAAAGAGAGAGAAAGTGAAAGTGTCATGATATCGCGACATGTATTTTTGTGGTTGAGTTGAAGCTGATGAACCTATGACAATCGACTAAAATTAGGGTTTATAGGTGTCATGAAAGTCGACTAAGATTAGGGTTTTCATCACAAGAATTTTGTTATAAAAGGAGGGTTGTTTGGAGAATTGTAGGTTGTCGAAGTGTGCAAAATACGGTCACTGTGTGCAGAGAGCAAGTCATGTCGAATTATTCTAAGTGTGAAATTTTGCTAAGGAAGCAGAGTGCACAATAGGGAGAAGATGATTGTGAAGTTCGAGTGTAGCGAAGCAGAGTGTGCAAAGTGATTGCATAGAGAAAGCAGAGTGCATAGAGAAAGCAAAGGTGACCAGTCAGGGTCTAGCAAAAGCAAAGGTATCTTACTATAAATCTTCTAGTTTCAGAATTGAAGTCCAAGTTGGTGCTTGGCATCAGGGGTTGGTGCTCCTTTCTGTTGGTGCAGATAAATCAGGGGTTGGTGCTCCTTCCAGTGGGTGCTGGTAAATTGTTTGTAAAGTTGTTGCTTTGCAAAGGCTGGATTTGGATGGTAGTCCAAGCAGTCATTTTGAGGAGTAGCCACTTTGGTGAACCTCGTTAAATCTTGTGTTGTGTGATGTTCTCTTGTGGTACTTGCTTTATCTGATTCTAAGGTTTCATTATTTCTATTTTAAGAGCTGTGAATTTAAGTTTAAAGAGCTACACTGATTCACCCCCCCTCTCAGTGTCATTGTAAGACTAACACCTTTTAAAATGAAATTTCAATGTGATGTGAAAGAGATTTCAAATCTAATCCTAAATGCAAATTGAGAAAGGAATTTGAAATGCTTTTGAAATGAAATTGCAAAATGATGTGAAAGATATTTTAAATCTAATCCTAAATGCAAATTGAGAAAGGAATTTGAAATGCTTTTTTGAAATGAAATTACAAAGTGATGTGAAAGAGATTTAAAATCTAATATTAAATGCAAATTGAGAGAGGAATTTGAAATGCTTTTTAAAATGAGAAAATGAAAATTTCTAATCTATTTTCATATTTGGAAAGGAATTTGAAAGATCTATTTAGTATGAGAAAAGATGATTGGAAAGGAATGATTTGCAAAAGTTGAAAAGAGATGAAAACCTATTTTAATGACTTGAATAAAAAGGAATGCAACTTTGATTCAAATGATAAAGAGAAAATTTGAAATGAATTAAACTAACTGATTTTGAAATAATGTGATAACCCTAATTGATGTATTTGAAAGGGGATTTTACAAAATGATGTGATGCATTTGACAGTAAAACCTCTTTACAAAAGAATGATAGAAATAGGGGGTCCCGATGGGAATACCTGACTCCTATGGTGCTAGATGAGTTTTTTGATATCTCTACTATGATACCCTACTATTTTAGGGTTCTCTAAGACATTCTAATAGAATTCATAGGATGACCTACAAATTAGATGTTGATTCATAGGTTGGGGGGCAAATTGGATTTAGGAGCCTGAAACTCCTATTTTACTAACCTGAAGTGTATATCAGGGTTTTGTAGGGTCCTATTCTACTTTCAGGGTAATTGTAATAACAATAGAAAACCAAAAATTGCATAAGATTCATGAGAAGAACTATTCTAACACAAATATTATGGGGTCCCACCGAGCATGCCAAAATGAAGTGAGAAAAATATGACCATTTGATCAAAGAACTAACAAAATATTAATTGCTCAAAAATATTGCTTTTACTCATAGAGAGTGTTTTTAGGTTACAAAACAAGTCTCCCTATTTTCTTCACAAATATGAAGCATTCTGATGGTGTCCTTTAGAGCTCCTCAATGAAGGTGGGCTTCTATGTGTGTGCGCCACCAATAGTTTGCTAATGTGTGTTCCTTTGTATATTTTTAGGACCTACAAAAGATTGTTAGTGCATTTAGAGTTCTACCTTGGTCAAGCCCCATTATTATAAAGACAAATTGACATAAATACCATATTGAAAATTCCTGAAAACTAAGGAAAATATTGTAAAAATACTAAATAGCCGATACCTAATTGGTTTGATGTTGTAGACCTTTTGTATGGTCAATTCACAGCGAGACATACAAAATGGATCCCAAATTCATATTTTGAGGGGTGAATTGGTCTATAGTTGACTTATTATGGAGATCCTTTGTTTATATGGGCTCTTAAAGTGATTTAATGCTATTTGTACGATGCAAAGTTGTCAAAATATATTATGGAATGATTTATATAGAGTTTTGGTAAGTTGACAAGAAGGGAAGAGAGAGGTATAAGGAGGGTAAGGACCCTCTATTTATAGGAAAATATAAGGTTAGGGGGGTGGTTAGGTGTACAAAAACCTAGAGTCAATTCCTATCAAGGTTAGGTTAGGGTTTATGAAGTGTCAAGCTTACATTCCCTAAGAGAAATATCCTATCCTCACACGTGTGAGGAAGGATTAAGGTTAACTAGGGTTAGCTACCTCCAAGGTTATATTGAGGTTTAGATAGGATTTCTAGGAAATATCCTAACTTAGGGTGCACACATGTGTGAGGACATGCTTAGGACTAATTAGCTCATTACTCCTAATTAAACCGTATTAATGATAAAGTGCATGTTTAATGAAAGTCACTTGCATATTAGAATCTTAATTAGCCTAATTAGGGTTTTTAGTAGGGAATGGTTCTATGGGGTCCTAATTAGGTGTAGGAAAGGGCTTAGATGGCATTAAGGAGATAGTATATGTCCTCCTAGTGTGTAGAAGGTGTATTGGGCATGTTTTATTCAATTTTGTAGGTTTTGTGCCTATGTATGACTATGGCAGCCTACGGATGACTATAGTGGTCTACGATGGCTTATGATAGTCTATGCAAACCTACAAGTGTCTATGCAGCTCTACAAGTATATAGAAATGAACATGTGCAATTTTTGAGTGTCTACAATATTTAATTAACTAAATATTTTAGGTGTTATTGAAGAGATCCAAAGAACTATAACAAGCTTGAGAAAATTTAATGGTTGCAATTTTATTACATTAACACTAGCTTAAATTTTTATATAAAACCCAAAAAAATGTTCAACATAAGAAATAAAATACAACCACATCATCACATGACTCCTCCACACCCTTATTAAAGTACTTTTAAAACCAAATATCATGTAATTGAAATGGAATATTTACTCCCTATATCTAATTGACTGAATATAGGAATGGTGATCCAACATGATGGTGCAAGACACCTTAAAGTAAGAAATCCTCGTTCAAGAAAATATTGTTCCTATGTCATGCCATGAAAAATAAGGTTTTGACATGGGAGGTATTATGAATGAAGAATTGGAATGTTCCATGAAGATGCCATTTATGTAAGTCAGATAATGAAATTATCAAGGCAAGAAGATTCCTCAATAGAGTGCTTAAAATATTGGTTTGAAAATAGGTCATACAAAGGTTTTATAGTTCTCTCATTGTTTGTGTTATGGGGAGTATAGTTATATAGGAACATAGAAATTTTTAATATCAAGAGAAACCTACTTGGAAGGTCTCCAACCAAATATTTTGAAGTTTCAATAGTTATAATATTTTAGAAAAAACAAAGGTAAACAGATAAATCATCCCTCTCGATAAATCAGGTCCTAGGGATTTTTTGATAGGGCTAGACAGGGATACCTGGAATTTTTGGAGCAAGAGGATTACTATATATTTTACTCTCATTATTAAATTCAAGGCTATATTGAGAGAAGGTTCTAATAATTATGCTAAAAATATGACACTCAAATTGCTGGTTTAGTTGGTAGAATAAAAAGGAATACAAAACAATCAAATTTATGGAGACTCACAAGTGGTCATAAATTAGATGCTTGTGTTGGACATTTTGAGTCCCTATGCCAAAGTTGTCATTGATGTCAAGATGCCAGTGATAGTTAGTCCCTAGTTTGAGTGCAGTGTTTTAAGGGAAGTTTATAATGGGTTAAAATATTTTTATTTTACACCCAAAAGAAAAAATAATTGAATTAATAATCTATGTCATGTGAAAAGAGAGCACCGATGTCGTTAATACAATGAAAAGACATATAAATATGCCCAACAAACCTAATTTTTATTTACCCTTGATCGAATTAATAATCGATGGCATGCGAAAAGAGAGCTTGTGCATTTACGAAAACGTGGCAGCGAAGGTATGGGCAAATTATTCTTTGGTTGAGTTGGTTGTTTGGCTTACTTGAAAATTAAGTTTGGAGTTAAAAGGATTTGATTAGGGTTTCATTTTAGATAGTGTTTAAGTTAATGCTTCAAGGTTTTTTGAAATTGACAGTTGTGTTTAAAACCTTGTTTGATAAGCATGTAAGTTGAAGTGAGTTGTTATACAAAGAACTTGAACTAGGGTTTGAAAATATCATGAGTATAATTGTTATGTGAGATTTGTTGTTAAGCATTGGTGGAAACATTTTGAGTTGGATGATACATGCTTGGACTAGGTTTTGTGAGCAAGAGTTTTTTCTTGAAGTGATTGGTTGAGTAGAGTTTATTGAGCCTATTCAAGTGGATGTATGAAGTGATTGTTCAAGTTCCATAAAAAAAACTATTCTATATTCTGATTTGAGTTGTGAAATAGATTGAGTTATGAGTATAGAACATATTGAGTCTCTAACAATTCTCTTTATGCTTCTATGAGATTTATTCGAGTTGAGAAAGTGATTGAGCATTGAGTATAGAATATATTGAGTCTCTAGCAATTCTCTTTATGTTTCTATAATATTGGACAAATTTTGTGTGAGCTTGTTGAGTAGATTTGGACAAGTTTTGTGTGAGCTTGTTGAGCAGATTTGGACAAGTTATGTGTGAGCTTGTTGAGCAGATTTGGATAGGTTATGTGTGGACCTATTGAGCATATTTGGACAAGTTCTATGTGAACTTGTTGAGCATATTTAGGTAGGTTCTCTATGGACCCATTGAGTAGTTTTGGACAGGTTCTAAGTGGACCTATTGAGAATATTTGAGCAGGTTCTGAGTGGACTTGTTGAGTAGAGTTGTGTAGGTTCTGTGAGGACCTGTTGAGTAGAGTTGAGCAGGTTCTGTGTGGACCTGTTGAGTAGAGTAGCACATATTTGAGTGGACTTGTGCTAGACCGATTGGACTGTGTTTAGTGCAAGAGTTGAGCAGATTTGTGCTAGACCAAATGGACTGTGTTTAGTGCAAATTTGAGTGAGCTTATTGAGCAGACTTATGCTAGACATACTAGACCATGTTTAGTGCAAGATATTGAGCAAAGTTGTTCTAGACCGACTGGAATGTGTTTAATGCAAGATATTGAGAAAAGATGTGCTATACTGACTGGATTGTGTTTAGTACAGAGTTGAGATAAATATTTGGAGGTGACTAGAGCAGAGAGTATAGAGTCTCCAGTGGATAGAGATCCATTAGCCAGGGTAGTAAGGATAAGTATTCTGAGTGGGGATCATATTCTTTAGTGGAGAGAGATAAACAAGCCCGTTTAGTGGAAGTAGTCATCTTCTAGAGGATCACCATCTAGAGTAGAGGAGAAGGAGTTCTCTTGTGGATGGAGATCTGCAAACCTGATTTAGGGGATCAGCATCTCCTTTGGACAAAGGTCCATAGAAATTGTAATAAGGAGGGATTCCCAAGATATTATTTGATAAATATTTTCTCCATGGAGGTATCCATATTTGGGTGAACCACATTAAATATGTTTTTCTATTGTGTATGGTGTTTTATGCATTTCTTTTATTACTGCTATTGATACTACTATCTATACACTACATAATATTGATTTAAAAAGAAAAGTAAAAAGTGCTCTTATACTGTTCACTCCCCCTCTTAGTATAAGCTTGTGTTCTTCAATTGGTATCAGAGTGGGTTCCTTCAAAAGAGTTTGACAACTTGAAGGAAAAGTAGTCAAGAACACAATGGATCAAAAGGATCAAAGGGATGAATCCATCAATAATACAATACTAGTATTTGATGGAAGTGACTTCTTGTATTGGTGTATGTTGATGAGATTTTACCTTAAGGCACTTGGCAAAGAAGTTTGGAATGCAGTGGGACTTGGATATGATTTAGTAACCGATCCTCCTATAGATAAGTAAGGTAAGCTTCTAATGTATGCAAATTCAATAGCTATAAATGCAATTATAAAAGGGTTGCGTAGATCCGAATCTATGAAAATTATGGATTGTAAAACAATAAAATAAATGTGGGAACTACTGCATAGCATATATGAAGGAGATAAAGGTGTCAGGAGAGCTAAGATCAAGAATCTCAAAGGAGAATTTGAAAACTTAAGAATGCAAGATGATGAAAACATTTGTGACTATATCAACAAGATTGATGAACTTGTACATGATATGAGAGGTCTTGGAATGAAGGTCGATGAATCTGATGCTTGTGATAAGATCTTGATAACTCTTCCAAAAAGGTATAGTGAAAAGGTCTCTGCTATAGAAACATCAATTGATAGTGATTTTATAACAAGAATTTATTTACTTGACATGCTTACAACTTTTGAGATAAGAACAAAAGATCCTATCCCTCTAGAAGATAAAGGGTAAAAATTCAAAATCAAGAAGTGATTCATCCAGTGATGAAGAAGCAAATTATGGTAGAAGAGATAAAAGTTTTAGAAAACCCATAGATCTAAGATTTGTTAAGTGTTTAAAATATGGAAAGTATGGATATTTTACAATATATTGTAAAGATCCAAAGAACAACAATGGTGAAGAAAAATAGGATCATAGGTACAAGGAATCAAAAAGATATATGCATCAAAATAAAAGCAACTATGAACAAATAAGACAAGGAAATAAGTTCTTTCAAAGACAAATGAGAAGCTAATATGTGGATAATACAAGTAAGTACTCAAATGATAGTGATGCTAGTTTTTCAGAAAATGATAGATATGAAGTCCTATTTATGATTGAAGAAAAAGAACCAGTTAAGAAAAGGACTCCAGTTATTCTCAAGTGTTTTAGATGTGGTAGATTTGGACATCTTGAAGATGATTGCACAAGGGATGGTTATAGTTTCAGTGATGATGACTATGAAGATGCACTTGAAAGACCAGATGAAAATATTCTAATGGTATTAGAAGAAGAAGTGAATGATCCTATAGAAGACAAGCCAAAAGAAAGTAATGATGTGTACAAAGGCAAAAAAATAGAGGATTATTCAATAGAGAATGGTTATGATATCAAGGGAGAACTTATCTATGCCCTTGATACTGTAAATAAGGTAAGAAAACAACACTCTAAGCTTGAAATTCACTTTCAAGAATGTGATGAATAAAAGAGATTGCTCATAGAGGATTTAGAAAAATCAAATGCTAAGGCAAATAAGTTCAAAGATAAGTTAGAAGCAAATATTTTGGAATGTGAGAATTTAGCACAAGAAGTGGCACTACTAAAGGAAGATGTAGAAGACTCCAAGAATAAGCTATACAAGTATGTAAATAGTGCAAAGAGTGTGGATAAAATAGTCAAGATAAAAAGAGGAGCAACAAACAAGACAGGTCTTTCTAAACAAGTACAAAAGAAATGGGAAGAAGAGTCTACTTCAAGTATTGAAGAAGAAGAAACTTTAGATGAAGATACATCAGAATAATATAGTGTAAGATGGAGTGAGACATTAGAGGATGAGTTGGAAAATAATGAGTTCAAACAATATAGGAACAATGCACAAAAAATATGCAGATGGAACAACAATCATAATAGGAGACCAATGAGGTCAAGATAAGGAAGCTTCAATGGAAGATGTTTTTCATGTCACAGGTTTGGGCACATGGCTTCACAGTGTAGGAAACATGAAAGACAGGAATATGGGAAAGGATAAATTTTCCATGGGTATTGCTACTCATGTAATGAGTTTGGTCACAAAATAATGAATTGTAGGGTTCATGATAGAAGAGGATATGGATTCACTAGAAGATATCTTAAGACATTTGCACCTCCAAGGAATAATAACATTAAGTGTTATAAGTGTAATAATGATGGTCACACAAAGAAAATGGTGTAGGTAAAATATCCCAAAAATAGGTATGAACAAGAACAAGAATATGAACAAGAATAGGAATATGAACAGGAACAAAAAAATGAACAAGAATAGGAACATGGATAAGAATAGGAGCAGGAATATGAATGATGACATGAACAGGAATAGGAATAGGAACATGAACATGAATAGGAATAGGAACATGTACAAGAATAGGAACAGAAACAAGAATATGGATGATGACAAGAAAAAGAAATATTGACACAGAGAGAAACAATCATAAGAATAAAAAAATTCAAAAAATAAGGAGAGGATAAAGGCAAAGAACAATGCCTTTTGGGAGTAGAAATACTCCCACACCAGAATTAACCACCTCAAAGGAGGTGGGGAGGGGCTAAGCTAAAAGGATCATTCTTATCCCCGAGCCCCAAAGGTGACCCTTTGCCATTGATATCAAAGGGGGAGGGATTTGTGTATTAGGGAGAGATTTGATATGGGGAGAGATTTTTTATCTAAGAGAGCATTGAGCCAGGGGGAGCAATGTCCCAGAGGGAGCAGAAGGAAAAATAAAGGTCAGGTTTCAGGAAAAAGAATGTGGGTTGCCATCAATGACAAAGGGGGATATTATTGGACATTTTGAGTCCCTAAGCTAAATTTGTCATTGATGTTAAGATGTCAGTGATAGTTTGTCTCCAGTTCGAGTGTAAATTTTAATGGAAGTTTATAATGGGTTAAAATATTTTAATTTTACACCCAAAGGAATGGGTCAGAAAATGGTTTTAGTTCTCCTTTGGAAGAAAATATATCCAAAGCAATGGAAGGATATAATATTAAAATCTTTATTATAATATTTATCCAAGGTGGTGAAAAACCCAAATAAATTATTATAATTTTAATTATAATATTATTTGGTTTACAAAGGATAATTAATTATTTTTTATAAAACCCTAAGGTTGGGTTTTTGAGAGAAAAATATTTCAAAGCACAAAGTTTAAAGTAAATTAAATCCAAAGGTTGGGTTTAATAAAAAGCATTTGAAGCCTTTACAACCGATATCATGGAAGGAAGCATGTGAGCACCAACGTTGTTAATGCAATGAAGAAACATATAAATATTCCCAATAAACCTAAGTTTTATTTACCCTTGCTCGAATTAATAATCGGTGGCATGAAAAAAGAGAGCTTGTGCATTTACAAAAACATTGCAGTGAAGGGATAAAGGAGGAAGTTTTCATCATCAAGTTTCATTGGGCAAGCATGTCCTAGTGGTAGTTGGGAAAGCGCAAAGGTTTTGGTAGCAAGGTGGTTGACGTTTCGAATCCCCACATGCATTATTTGGTGAGTTGATTGAGGCACCCAAGGTGCACGACATTTTGCCCTTGGTGGAAGGGGATGCGAGATTAAGAAGCACATGGTGCTTCTTTAATCTTGAATGAGCGGTTGGATCGTGCAACAACTTTGGCCGCGATTAAGGCGCTTGTGGTGAGACGAGGTTGAGGGTTTGATTCCATCTAAAGACAAGGTATTTAATTTTGATTTAAATTTTGTTAGTTGCCTAATGTTGGAGGAATAAGGGTTCATAAGTGATTATTATTTTTTATACATTAAGGCATGAAGTTTATGGTGAATGTTTGTTGAGGATTATTGTGGAAGGTTTGATATATGAAGTTTATGGTGAATGTTTGTTGAGGATTATTTTGGAGGTATTGATATTTGAGATTTATTATTTTAGGAGTAATAAGGAGTTTTAGTAAAGTCTTAATTAATTTCTTATTAAGACTTTTGAGAATTATTTTTGTATAAGGGTTTTTCTATTTAAATAAGACTATGGTGAATGTTATTTTTGAGTAATAAGGTGTATTTTGGGTCATTATTTTGTATTGTGATTTGATTGAAGTCTTCTAACCCTTATTGAGATTGGAAAAGAGAAATTTGTGAGTGTGGCATATTTGTGAGATCAACTCCTTGTCAAGCAAAAAGGTATGGGAAAATTCTTCTTTGGTTGAGTTGGTTTTTTGGATTACTTGAAATTTAAGTTTGGAGTGAAAAGGATTTGATTAGGATTTCATTTTTGAAAGTGTTTGAGTTAATGCTTCAAGGTTTTCTGAAATTGAGAGTTGTGTTTAAAACCTTTTTTGATAAGCATTGATGTTGAAGTGAGTTGTTATGCAAAGAACTTGAACTAGGGTTTGAAAATATCATGAGTATCATTGTTATGTGAGATTTGTTGTTAAGAATTGTTGGAAACATTTTGAGTTAGATGGTATATTCTTGGACTAGGGTTTGTGAGCAAGAGTTTTTTATTGAAGTGATTGGTTGAGTAGAGTTTATTGAGCCTAGTCAAGTATATGTATGAAGTGATTGTTCAAGTTCCATAAAACAAACAATTCTATATGCTGATTTGAGTTGTGAAAGAGATTGAGTTGTGAGTATAGAACATATTGAGTCTCTAAATATTCTCGTTATGCTTCTATGAGATTGATTTGAGTTGAGAAAGTGATTGAGCATTGAGTATAGAACATATTGAGTCTCTAAAAATTCTCTTTATGTTTCTATGATATTCAACAAGTTCTGTGTGAGCTTGTTGAGTAGATTTGGACGAGTTTTGTGTGAGCTTGTTGAGAATATTTGGACAAGTTATGTGTGAGCTTGTTGAGTAGATTTGAAAAAAAATTATCTGTGCTTGTTGAGCAGATTTGGATAGGTTATGTGTGGACCTGTTGAGCATATTTGTACAAGTTCTATTTGATCTTGTTGAGCATATTTGGACACGTTCTTTGTGGACCTATTGAGAAGATTTGGATAGGTTCTGAGTGGACCTGTTGAGAAGATTTGGATAGGTTCTGAGTGGACCTATTAAGCATATTTGGATAGGTTCTGAGTGGACCTATTGAGCATAGTTGTGCAGGTTTCATGTGGACCTATTGAGAATATTTGAGCAGGTTCTAAGTGGACCTATTGAGTAGAGTAGTGCATATTTGAGTGGACTTATGCTAGACCGACTGGATTGTGTTTAGTGCAAGAGTTGAGCAAATTTGTGCTAGACCAAATGGACTGTGTTTAGTGTATATTTGAGTGAGATTATTGAGAAGACTTATGCTATACCGAATGGATTGTTTTTAGTGTAAGATATTGATAAAAGTTGTGCTAAAATGACTAGACTATGTTTAGTGCAAGAGATGAAGCAGAGTTGTGCTAGATCGACTAGACTATGTCTAGTACAAAACCGAGATAAATATTTAGAGGTGATAGAGTAGAGAGGACAGAGTATCCAATGGATAGAGATCCATCAGCCAGTATAGTGAGAATAGGTCTTTTGAGTGGGGAAAATAGTCTTCAGTGGAGAGAAATCCATAAGCCAGTGCAGTGGAGACAGTCATCTTCTAGAGGATCACTAGCCAGAGCAAAGGAGAAGGAGTTCTCCTATGGATAGAAATATGTAAAATAGATTTAGGGGATCAATATCTCCTTTGGACAGAGGTCCATAAACATTGTAATATGGAAGGATTCCCAAGAGATTATTTGAGAAATATTTAGAAGAAATATTTTCTTCGTAGAGGTAGCCATATTTGGGTGAACCATGCTAAATCTATGTCTCTATTGTGTATGGTTTTTTGTGCATTAATTTGACTACTACTATTGATACTGCTATATATACACTGCATAATATTTATTTGAAAAGAAAAGTAAAAAGTGCTCTTATACTGTTCACCCCTCCTCTTAGTATAAGCTTGTTTTATTTAGATTGATGTTTTTAGGATGGGAAACATGATTTCTAAACCTATATTCTCTCAAATAAAAGAAGCTATGGAACAAAGTGAAGCTTTTACTTTATCGCATATTTATAGAGAACTGAATAGGGAAACACTTGAGCTCTCAAAGAAGGCACTTTAAATTGAATTAGGTACATGATTAGTATGGGAATTTTGTGAGGAAAATGCTCTACATTTGGTCCATATATCTATCTAGGGGTATTAATTCCCTCCAACTAAAACAAGCACACTTAAAATAAAATTTTCAAAAAACTCAAAAGTCATTAATTTAAAGGATATTGGTTGAAAAATTAGGAAGGTGTCGAAGGATAGAACTTATCCTAATAGAGATAGGTAGTTATGATGTATAAGTGAATTGATTTTTAGGTCATTATTGAAGCTTTGAAGAAATTCCAAAGAGGCTTCTAAAGAATTTAATTTCATATTTACGACCTACTTTTTAGGTCATTATTGAAGCTTTGAAGAAATGCCAAAGAGACATCTTAAGAATGTAATTTCATATTTTATTAATATAAAATTATGACATTTTTTTAGGAAAAAAATACAGTCTCAAAAGATTACATTCATGTGCTTTAAGTAGTGTAAATGTTTTTAAATGATTTTGGCATGGTGGTTATAGGGTTAGACTACATGAAGAACTATGTGGTGGCTTCCAAAGTGGACAACTTAAAATATTGTGGTGGACATAAAAGTTGGAAAACCTACCCGGATTTGTGGTGGCTACCGATTCCACCATGTAAATTCAAAAAAAACAAATTACATTCGCTACAATCCTCCTAAAAGTATAATTTTAATAAAATTTGATTCAACTAAAATTTACAATTTAGACCAAATATGGCAAAAGTTCAAATTCAAATGAAATTAAAAATATTTTTTCTTTTAGTTGCAAAATATATATTTTAAACTAAACCTAGCAATAACTTTCTCAAGAGTGTGCAATTTTGTATTATTTATTTTTAATCAAAAATTAAAATCATCAATATTAAATGATAAACATGAGGAATGAAGCATTATACATTACAATATTTTCAACCTAAATACGAATAATTTTTAAAAAATCAATAAATGATATTGAAGCCCTATCTATATAACATATTGATTGTGTTATCACAATATTATAAGGTTTTAACAATTATGCATGTATCTTTGGCAGGATTTGAATCAATGTCTTTGTGAAAGATAAGGATTTTAACTCTTTAAGTTAGTCTTAACTAAAGCTAAAAGGTCAATGATTAATTCTAACCTTGATACAATCCAAAAGATTCCTCCATATATCTATTTTTAGTTTTTTAAAATGCAAAGGGACCCCCAAGTAAACCACTGGGAGAGAGGTCCTTGTGAATCCTAAGATCTCTAAAAATCTGTCCTGAAGCCTTTGATCAAGATTGAAAAAGACCACTTTGGATTTTTTATCATTGATGACTTGGTTTGTAGCCCTAAGGTAGACATTAAGAATATCTCTGATCATTCTTGCTTCCCTGAAGCTAGCCACTCCCACCAATCCTATGTCATCCACAAACTGTAGTTGAGTCAAAACTTCCTCACCCACCTTGATACCCGTTAGCAAACCTTGTTGTCATCTCCTCAAGAAAAGTCTACCTAATCCTTTAGCCAAAATGAGAAAAATATAGGGAGAGCAAGGATCTCCTTGACGAAGGCCTCAAGTGGCTCCAAATGGTTGTGAGGGAAGACCCTTGATTAACACTGAGTATGTCGGAGTAGAAACACAACTCATGACCCATTCTATCCAATCCTAAGAGAAACCAAAGGCTGCCATCATCTTTGACAAGAAGCTCCACTCCACCCTATCATAAGCCTTTGACATATCTAATTTTATGAACATTCCTTTATTACTAGATGTTTGCATTGAATGGATTGCCTCCTGAGCCAGAACCACCCCATCCAAGATCTACCTACCCTCTACAAAGCCCCCTTGCTCTAAGGAGATAATGTTATGTAAAAGAGGTTTTAGCCACTCAGCCATTACCTTTGTGATTATTTTATAAATAACATTACATAAGGCAATAGGTCTATAATCTAAAATATGTACCCCCTCCTCCCCTTTTGGGATTAAGGTAATGAAAGTATGATTTAATGCTTTAAGCATTCTTTTACTACCTCTGGACTCCTCTATAACAACCATTACATCCTCCTCCAAGTTATCCCAAAAGGCCTGAAAAAACTCAATTGGAAAGCCATCTGGACCTGGAGTTTTTTCGGTGCTCATTCCAAATACCACATTATTTAGCTCCTCTCTATCAATGGGTTTAAGAAGGGTCTAATTTTCTTCTTCAGATATAATGGAAGGTATGATAGCAATAACGTCATTTTGAGCCTCTTCATCTTGCACCATACTTTCCTTAAATAGTTTAGAAAAATAATCCATTGAATGGGCATGCATACCTGGAAGTGTATCAAAGGAGTGTCCGTTATCATCTTGAAGAGCTTCCATGTTGTTCATTTGTCTCCTAGCATAGGTAGTCCGATGGAAAAATTTGGTATTTCTATCACCTTCTAATAACCAAGTGGTTCTTGCTCTCTATTTCCAGTAGGTCTCCTCTTGGTTGTCAATGTCCTCAACCTCTTTATGCAAGGCATCATCCTCGACTTTGAGCTGCTCTGTAATTTTTCCTTCCCTAAAGTGTTTTTGAACCTCATCCCATCTGGCCACCAAAGGAGCTCTTTGGACATATAAGTCTATCTTGTTAGCTCGCCTCCATTATTTCAGTTGATCTTTGACATAATGAAGTTGTTTGTGGAATCTAAACATTGTTGTCCCGTATGTTGGGCGACCTTATTCCCACCACTGTGGAATTTTCTTTTGAAGTTCCTCTTTTTTTAACCAAAAATTTTCAAATTTAAATGGTTTGTGATGCTGCCCTATCTTAATCCCTCCTTCCAACAAAATGGGAAAGTGATCTGAAACTAGACCCTCCAAAATCTAAAATTTTGTATTCCATTTTACAAATGCCTCCTCTGAAACCAAAAAAAGTTCTAACTTTACCTTCCTGCTATGTGGCTCCCTCCTCTTATTAGTCCAAGTATAGTTGGTTCTAGGGAATTTAATATCCACCAAGTGTAAAGCCTGGACTTGGGCAATCATAAGTCGATCTCCTGGATCCAAAATTGGGGTTACCCCTTCCTGATCTCTAGAGGATAATTTAGCATTAAAATCCCCAACAATAATCCAGTCTAAATCTTCCCTTGAGACTCTCATGTTATGCATAACTTTCCATTAAAGCCTCTGACCATCTAGGTTTTGAGCCCCATAAAAATTTGTGATTAAAACATGTTCATCTATGACATTATTTCTAAAATGTGATGTGAGAACACCCCTCCAAGCTATATGTTCTATTGCAATCCATTCAAGAGAGTTCCAAAGAGTAACAATCCCTCCTGAGGGACCTTGGGCAGCCACTTCCATATGATCAGAACCCCTCCAAATTTTGTTAACTATTTTACACATAAGATCTAACGACATTTTTGTCTCCTAGATCCTAGATAAGCAAAAAATATGTTTTACATTTTTCTAAGAGTCTTCGAACAATAGATTGATGGGTTCTATTGTTTAAACCCCTAACATTCCATGATTGTATAATCATTGGTTACCTTGAGAGCAGTAAGAATCTATTGGCCTCACCGATCCTCCAAGTGATCAGTTTGTCTCCTTGAACTGCTAGCAATTCCTTATTTGATTTTCTACCCACTCCTTGAGAGTTGCTATTTTTTGATCTCTTTTCCACCTGAGTTATCCCTAAATTTGGCCTTTCTCTATTATTTTCTGCTATTCCCATGCTTACATCCTTAATTATTGGCTGCTCTTGGTTATGTACTATCAATGCCCCTACACTCTCTGACTGTGGTAACTCACTGTGCTCAATTACCTGATCTATGACAAGGGGAGATGAAAGAGGAGCTTGAACGTGGATGTTATTATTTTCACTATTCCCATCCACTCCTTCCATGAATTGTTCTTCTTGGTCCATTAGTGTCTTAAATATCTCATACCTATTAGCGGGCTTGAGTTGGGTTTGCTCTTTACCATCTTTTTTTCTTTTGCCTTCTCCTTCTTTTGGGTTGTTCAAAACCATCTCTCTCGTGCTTCTTTACCCTGAGAAGTATTGGTTGGTTCTTTGTTTATTTTTGATTTACCCTCCTTAGGAAGATTTGACATTCCTAGAGGAGCCTCCATTTTTGTGTTCATATTATTTGGGCAAGATCGGGCCAAATGCCCATATTTGTGGCAAAATCTGCATCTAAAGGGCAGAGCCTCATAATCCAGCTATTGAATCCAAGATAGTCCTGCAAGTTCAAGTTCCACCTTTGTTGGTAGAGGCTGGCTAAGATCCATTTCCACACATACTCTTGCATAAACAATTGTGTTTCCTTCTATTGTGTCTTTGGAGACACCCAAATGTCTTCCAAGGGAATTACCAATAATTTCCAAAACCTACTCACTCCAAAACTCCATTAGAAGTGCATAAAAATGGATCCAGACTGGGACAACAGTGGGTTCAATTCGAGGATCGAATCCCACTCTCCAGGGTTGAACAAATAATCCTGTTGGACCATGATTCCTCTTTTTTCTGATTCTAAAGCCCTATTTCTATCGACCATAGAAGAAAAATTAACAATAAAATACCCATTGCTAATAAACCATAAAGAGTACTCACCATGAGGCTCCCAGTTTTGCTAGACCCAAGAATGCAAAAAATTTAGGGTAGGGCGAATACCCATGAATTTATAGATCAAATCATGATTTCCTCTGTATAAGACTGTTTCTTTGACCATCCTTGGCTCAATGACAATATTGGGCCTTGAATCAGACTGTGGCAAGCATCCATTGACTTGATGAGATGTTGATCTCCAGCAGTCGTGAAGAGCATTTTAAATGCAGTTCTTTGTGCTTCGTCAGTCTTGGAAGGAGATTTATCTTTTAACAGATCTGCATAAGAGCTATTTCTCTTGAGAAGAGGATCTAAAGGTGTCCCCATTGGACCCTCCTAGGGCATCAATCTTGCCTTCAAATCCACAGTAACCAAAAATCTCTTCGGCAACCCAACTAATGCCCTAGTTTTTCCCTAGCTCCAGAAACCCTAGTTCATGCGCTTCGCTCTGGAATGACCCATAAAGATTGCACTTACAAAAGGAATCATTTTTGGGTTGCATGTTGACCTTGTTCATTCTGATCTATTTTTTCATGTTGTTTGTTTGTTAAAATATTTGGCGATGCTTTCAAAATACCTTATTTTCTATATTATCAAAAAAAATTAACTAGGAAACAAAGATAATAAATATTTTGAATTAAATTTATTATAAGATATTTAATTTGATAATTAGTTAAAAATTTTACTAGATAATAATAAAACTCCATTAAATAGGTAAGACTTTCATTGAACATATTTAAAATATATACATAATTTGACAACATAATGTACATATTTTATGGATGACCTTTTAGCTTTAGTTAAGACTAACTTAAAGAGTTAAAATCCTTATCTTTCACAAAGACATTGATTCAAATCCTGCCAAAGATACATGCATAATTGTTAAAACCTTATAATATTGTGATAACACAATCAAGATGTTATATAGATAGGGCTTATTTCAATACCATTTATTGATTTTTTAAAAATTATTCGTATTTAGGTTGAAAATATTGTAATGTATAATGCTTCATTCCTCATGTTTATCATTTAATATTGATGATTTTAATTTTTGATTAAAAATAAATAATACAAAATTTCACACTCTTGAGAAAGTTATTGCTAGGTTTAGTTTAAAATATATATTTTGCAACTAAAAGAAAAAATATTTTTAATTTCATTTGAATTTGAATTTTTGCCATATTTGGTCTAAATTGTAAATTTTAGTTGAATCAAATTTTATTAAAATTATACTTTTAGGAGGATTGTAGCGAATATAATTTGTTTTTTTGAATTTACATGATGGAATCGATAGCCACCACAAATCCGGGTAGGTCATCCATAAAATATGTACATTATGTTGTCAAATTATGTATATATTTTAAATATGTTCAATGAAAGTCTTACCTATTTAATGGAGTTTTATTATTATCTAGTAAAATTTTTAACTAATTATCAAATTAAATATCTTATAATAAATTTAATTCAAAATATTTATTATCTTTTTTCCCTAGCTAATTTTTTTTTGATAATATAGAAAATAAGGTATTTTGAAAGCATCGCCAAATATTTTAACAAACAAACAACATGAAAAAATAGATCAGAATGAACAAGGTCAACATGCAACCCAAAAAAACAAAGAGGAACCAACCCTGAGAAAGGACACTACAAGAACCACAAAAATAGTATAAAGGGCCCAATAGTCGTGAAGATAAAAAAGAAGCAAAGGACACCTAATCCTCAGAAATTTCAATAGAATTGTGTCCTCTAGAAAAAATTAAAGCACGAAGTTCATCTTAAGATTTTTTGCCTCATCTTAAGTTTCTCTTCATGGAAGAAAGAAGTCGTAATCCAAGGAGGGATCATTAGTTTGGCTTGAGACCTTGCTCTCTTTGTGAGGAAGGCAATGTTTATTACCTTCAATTTGAGTCTTCTGGCAGTCTTATTATGAATCCTTCTTCTTGCATATTGGACACTTTCATCCTAGCTGTAACCATATTTAAAATAGAGTCTACCACTCAAAACCTTTAGAATAATTTTTAATCCCAACTTGGTTTGCCACTCTGGTCTTTGGTATTTCATGGTCAATTGGATGAATCTTGATCTCTAGCTTTAAAGTCTATTGAATTCCATTTGCAATATCTAACTCGGTGGCCCATTTTATAAGTTATTTGTTTGAATATTTTCCCACTTTCCTTTTAGAGCTCACATCCATAGTCCCTTTCTTTTGATTACTTGTGATAGGTCTAGGGGACCCATTTCCCTTGACACTATAGTTTTTCCCCTTGGAAGGGGATCCTAGAAGAATTTTGGAGACTGGACTTTTAATCTGCTTAGAAGGGGAATCTCCCACCAAAAGGTTTGGAGGGTCTATCATAACTACATCTAACATGCTATTTTTCTTGATAAGGAGCCTTCCATCATTAAGGCTTGCAAATTCAAGTTAATTGAGTCAAAGAAATCAATATCCTTGATAGAAAAATATTGGTCCAAGGCTAGACTTTCAAATGGATTACCCACCAAAGGATTGGAAGAGAGAGGAACATCGAAGGGTATCATATTACATATTTGAATAATAGGATCTACTGATGCTTCTAGTTCCTCTACAATGGGACTCTTTCAGCATATGTTATCTTTGCAAAAGAATGGTTGAAGCTATTTGAGACTAGAAATTTTCCTTTCCCAAGGGTCTATGAGCCCAAATTTTTCTTTTATGTCTAGGATTGATTCTTAGGTTGACTCAGCTTATTTTTTTGGGTCACCTTAATGGGTTGGGCCACCTTATTATGGTAATGGATGGCTATGTACCCCATTCTATTATAAAGAGAGCAAATAGAGGGTCTATTTTCATATTGCAAAGGTTGATTTCTAGTCCTAAAATTTGAAATAAGCTTGATTGAGTCTAGGAGATTAGCTATTAAGTCCACATTTACACACATCCTAGAATCCACCATTCTAGATTTATACCATGTGGTAGTGTCAATCGAAACAAGTTCTCCCAAGATTTTAGTAATTCCTCTCAGGATATCCAGTAAAACAAACCTAGGATTCCAGTAAAACAAAACTAGAAGAAATCAATCCCAAACTCCAATAAGTGTTGATATCAACTTGATTCTTATAGAATATCAAAACAATTTGATCCTAAGATTTATAAGTGATGATATTAGCAAATATTTCTAAGATCCTAGACCTAGGAAATCTTGATCATAGATTTTCAAATCTCTACATCATCCAAAATCTTCTAAAAGTTTAGCCTAGGAGAAACATGGTCCTAGTATTCTTAAGCAATGACTTCAGCAAAGCTTTCTAAGATATTGATCTCATCTCTAAAGGATATTCATAGTAGCTAGAGGATCCCAAAAACACCTCAAAGATTTTTTAATGGATCAAATATCCCAAATGTTTTCTTTATAGAAATTCTACCATGTGCCAAAGGAGTTCTCAACCACCCATATTAAAACACTCAAGCTAAGCTAGCACGTTTGACAAGCTATTGCAACAACAAGACATATTAATGAAAATTTGACATGACCAAATATGCTTAGGCTCCTTGAGGATGCATGAACGTCAACTTTTAGGAGGAGATCAACACTAGCCATATCTTCACCAAAATCAAAGTAGTTGAGAAATATTGTATGGAAAGTGATAGTCATACCCTCCAAGTCTGCTAACCAAATTGTGCCTATCCATGTTAGGTCTGAAAAGGGTTTTCATGGCAATGATCAAGAATAATAGAAAGCATTGTATAATCCTCTAAATAATTGAGACTTCCTTAGTACAAGGGTTGGCTCTTTAGCAATATGTCAGTCATATGCTATATAATTTTCTCTATGATCAATATAAGCAATAAGTTGTTTGACCTCCATTGGAGATAACATTTCATGTTTTTATATGAATGTGCATTGTGCAACTTTATACATTTTTATTTATGTTTTATGTTTGAATAATTCTATTAAGAAAATCCTACTATAATTGGATTGCTTTTTGGATTATCTTCCTCAAGGTCTATGGAATGTTAAATATGCATAACTTGAGCTTAATGAATTTTGTGATGCTTTGTTTAATGGTTGTTTTGTTAGGCTTAGTCTTAGCTTGAGTGTAAGAGAATTTGTATAGTGTGTCGCATTGCTATTAAGCTAAATCCATCCATATTTCAATTAACATTTGAACCCTTTTCCCCTTATCTAACCCTTGCTTTTCTATCTTTAGTCTTGAACCTCTTTTCTATACTTTCTTTAGAATTTCAAGGAACCTATTTGCTTCAAAGGTTGAAATTAGAAGAAATTCTAGTCATCAAATCTTGGTTGTGATCGAGAGCATATTTCACATAGTAGGCATATTTCATTCCAAGTATTGTGTTGATGATATTCTTGGGAGATCCATGAAATGAGAGGATCACATTAATGACTTAAGGTAAATTTTTGAATGACTCAAAGAATATAAGGTTTTCCTCAAACCCTCTAAATGTATATTTGGAGTCACATCTATAAAAATATTAGGATTCATAGTATCTAGATGTGGTATTGAGGTAGATCCTCACAAAATATCTACCATCACTAAATTGCCATATCCTAGAAACCTAACCTATCTTTAAAGTCTACAATGCATATTGCAAGCTATCAAGAGATTCATCTCCCAATTGATAAACATATGTCAATACTTTTTTCAAACTTTTGAGGAAAGGGAATGAGTTCAATTGGAATGAACCAGGGTTATGCATAAGAGGTTAGACCCAAAATATAATTATATAAAAAAGGTGTCAGTTATAAAATCTAGGTGAATCCTGGTCAAATTTGTATAGGAGACATGGTGAATTGCATTTTGTTTCCACCAAAAATTATAATACTAGGTGAATTTATGTTAATATTTGGAAAAAAATATTAAATAAGAGCAAAATACTATTGGCAAGAAAATTTTTGTATGGCATCAGTAGCCTCTAAAGGCTACCAGTGTATGTGTGGCACCGGTAGCCTCTGAAGGCTATCAAAATATTAGTGGTACTGGTATCTAGTAGAGGCTACCGATGTATGTGTGGCTTAGGAAAAAATATTAGTTTAAAGGGCACAAAAGCAAGACTTACCAGGAGGTCACCCATCCGAGTACTAGTCCATATGAGCATGCTTAATTACGAAGTTTTTTATGGGTTGAAAAACATCAAATCATACTAGTTTTTGGAATTTTTGGTTGTGGTTGTAAGGAGGTCTAAAAAAAATAAAGAGATGCATTTTTAATTGCTTGCAAAGAAAACCTTGAAATTCAAAAGAAAAAAAATAAGTTCATTTTTCATTTATTGGGAAAAGGACTAGGAAACTCTCAACTTACTGATGCCATCATAATACAATAGCCTCTAAAGGCCATGCCACTGGTAGCCCCTACTAGCTATGCATATCCCATTCCACTGATAGCCCCTGTAGGCTACTAGTGGCTTATGACCCTAGTAGCCCCTACGGGTTACTGATGTTTCATGGCATCGATAGCCTATAAGGATTACTAGATTTCCATGGCATCAGTAGCCCTTTGGGTAAATACAGGGTTTTAATACCTCTATTTCTTTAGGGTAAATATAGGGTTTTAATGAAACACTCTATATTATGTGAATACATACTAAAATTATTTGAGAGTTACCTACATTAAAATTAAAATTAAAATGAAACATACATTGCTCTACATTACTCTAGTAAGTGCTCTACATTACTCTGCATTGCTATGGAACATGGATGTTACCTACTTGAATTTTATCTACTGTGTGTATGCACCATATGTTGTGGGTAGGTAACACAGGTCATTTTCTTATATTCCAGATGGTTTTTCACTACTTCTGACATTTTTTCATCATTTGTTTCTTGGGTATTCGAGTATATGAGTATCTGTATCATGTTTGGTATATGTACTGGTGGTATAAATGGTAAACTTGGTGGGAAAATTAAAATTATTTATAATTTAAAGGTGAAAAGGTCCATCAATTTGGACAAAATTGGTTGGCAACTTAAAAAAAAAAAAATTATTATCACAGTCAGGCGAGCCAACCCCCAAAACAATTGAACCTCAAAAATTTTTAGCAAATGGTTCCCATTGAAAGGTCCTAATATTAGCCAATTTCAACTTTCAAATATCCTAATTTATGCTAAATAATTATGATTCACCATTATGCATAACCCTAGGATGAATAATGTTAAAGTGCATTTGATGCCTTCAAAACATATCGTCTATATTCATTAGTACTTATCTTACTATATCCTCTTAAACCTTTGTTTCTATACATTTTAATAATAGTCCATGTATTAGGTGCCATGTTGGCACAATACAATGATAAACATAGGGAAAGGGCCATTTACTATATTTGTAGAACCTTTATTAGTTATGAGACTAGATATACTCCCTTAGAAAAATTGTTCCTAGCAATGGTCTTTGCTTCTCAAAATTTGAGACATCACATGCTTAGTCACAAAACATATCATAGCTAAGGTCGAACCATTGAGGTACATTATGTCTAAACACTATATTTTGGATATGATGGCTAAATGGGTAGTGGCCCTTAATTTGACCTTGATTTTATTAGCCAAAAATTAACAAAGGGACATGTGATAGCTGATCAATTGGTAGAAACACTTTTACCATCCAAGCATCCCCTAGTAATTGAGTATCTTGATGAGACAATGTGCACTCTCAAAGTATTAAAAAATGATTTATGGATCGTTTTCTTTTATGGTGCAATATGCATCAAAGGTGTGGGGGAAATAATCATCCTAGTATTACCTCAATATATTGCCATCCCCTTATACTTTAAGCTTCAAATATCATGTACCAATATGATGGCTAAGTATGAAGCATGAGGGCTTCTGACATCCTTAGCCCTAAAATTAACCTCTCTCTCCATATTTATATTTTCATAGCTAATCAGTAATCATATTATTGAATTTTATCAAACCAAAGATGACAAGATCAATTTGTATAAATAAATTATGGATAGGTTGATGTTTGCCTTTGAAAAATTCAATATTGGCACTATTCCAAGCTCTAGTAATTAACAAGTAGATGTGATGGTTGTAGTTGCATCACTTATGAATCTAGATTTGGAGGGTGAATAAGCAATAATTATCATATTTCAATGAAAGCAACCTATAACTTTGTAATCTAGCAAGAGCCATTAGCCATATTCACCACTAAGCAAGCTCATATCCTTGATGCTTGGTACAAGGAAATTTACAATTTTCTTAATATTGGAGCTTTACCCAAAGGTATAAATCATAATAACCAAAAGAACCTAAGGTAGTAGGCTTGTAGATATATAATAGCTGAAGACATCTTATATAGGAAAAACTTTGATGGTATTCTCTTAAGATGCTTAAATTATTATGAATCAAAATGAGTGGTGCAATATGCTCATGATGGAGCATATTGTGGAAAATTCAATGGAAGTGTCATTGATAAGAAGATTATTTGCATGGGATATTACTAGCGAACCATGGAAAGGGATGCTCATAATTTCATGCAAAAATGTGACAAATGCCAAAAACATGACAACCTTATCCATGCACCTAGCCAAGAGCTCCAATCCATGACATCTCCCTAGCCCTTCTCCACTTGGAGGCTAGATAACATTGGTAAAATAAACCCTATATCATTAAGTACTTCACCAAGTGGATAGAAGCTATGCCCTTATCCTCTTGTACAAGATCTCAAGTGTTAAAATTCATTTTGAATAAAATCCTCTCAAGATGTGGTATTCCTAACATTACCATATTTCAAAATGGATCATATTTTAAGAATAAATATGTCACTAAAGTTTGTGCTAAGTTTAAAATTCAGCATAAGTGAATGACCCCATATTACCTATAAGGTAATGGTTAGGATAAAACTTCGAATAAGATATTAATAACAATATTAAAGAAACCTGTTAGAAAAACTAGTAGGGATTGACAATTGTATTTATGTCCCACTTTATGGACGTATCACACTAGTGTTAGAACTCCAAATGGTGCTACACCCTATGCTTTAGTCTATGGGACTGAGGCCATATTTCCCTTTGAGTTAGAAGTCTCTTCCCTTTGAATCCTCCTAAATATCACTTATGTGGATGATGAGTATCATCATGTATGCCTTAAAAAATTGGAACTAATTGAAAAAAAAGTGAATCCATACCCTAAAGCACCTATGAGTCTACCATCAAAGACTCAAAAGTGCCTATGGAAAGAGGGTGTGACCTCATTCCTTCAAAGTAGGTGGATTAGTGTTTAAATAAAACCAAAGGAACACTAATGCAAAAGAAGACAAAAAATGTAAATGTGAACCTAATTGGTTAGGTCCATTCATAATGATTGCTAAATATGGGTTAGACACATATCACTTGGCCACATTAGATGGAAAAGTGCATAAGGATCCTATAAACATAATGCCTTTGAAAAGGTATTTATGCTTGAATTTACATGTTTTGCCTACTCATGTGCTTTATTGCATGTATGATTGCATACATGGATTCCTATAAATCATTTTTTCATGTGCTTGTTTGCATGATTTTTTGAGTTTACCTATTCATCATATAATATCATGAGGAGGGATCCCATGATGAGGCAATGATAATCCTAGCTAGCAAATAGAGTCACTTGCATTGCATTTTCAGTAGTTAACAAAGCAAGTGGACCTCCTGTATGACTCCTAAAAAATATTTTCTCATCCCCTTGATTGCTTCTCACAAGTGCATTATTGTCTAACGTACTTCACATGATTGTTTGATTTTTTTTGTACATTCACTTGTTATAATTGTATTAATTACTATCACATAAAATCAATGATTGGTTCTCATAAATGCATGCTCTACTTGTTTATGTATCATGCCTTTTATGCGATTGAAGATAAAAATTATTCCTTGCTCAAATAGTTTTCATGTGACACTAGAAACATATACAAGAAATAAATCCCATCCTCCCTCCCACAAAAGCTTTGGTCTATTTTCTACCTATAATTATGTGTATCATTTCATTTTTTAATTGCATAGTTATCAATACCATAATTGTATTTTTGCATATATGCATGACTAATTTTGCATTTAGAATCAGGTAACTCTACAATGATGTAATGATGATAACTAGTCAAGTTAGCTCACTTGCATTACACTTGCACTAGGTCATTGATTCTAGTGGGTCCCTACCCTTAGAAATTAGGCTTATTTTTCATACACTATTTTCCTTTCTTCACCAGGATGCAATGATTACATTCCTATATTATATATAGAATTATGTGCTAGCAGATTTTGCTTTCTTTTTGGTTTTATTGCTTGCATTGCATGTGCCTCTTCTCTTAAAACCTTTGGCCTATGTTTTTCTAGGAGGGCATGATGAGGTTTATTCCTTAATGTATTTTTCACAACAACTCATAGCAACAATTATTTAAATTCATTAACAAGGAATAACCTTCTCATCATATTTATTTCCTAAAAGGACATAAGTTGATATCTTTGGAGGATAAGAATTATTCCTTGCTCAAATATTTTTCATATAAAAGCATGCAACTTTGAAAATATTTAAGAGAAATAATTCCCACATTCCTTCCCCTAAAAGCCTTAAGTTATCATTGCTTCTTGTATAACTATTACTATTATAACTGCATGTTGGTATTAACTACTTGTTGCATGACCAAATGCTAATTCACTTGCTTGTGTTCATATGCCTATTGTTTGCATATGAAGTCAAGAAGATTCATCATGATCCATGATGATCCTAGTTAGGATAGATCACATGATAGATTGCATTTTAGCTAGGTAAATGTGGTATCAAAACTCTCAAAATACTCTTTGTGACTACTCTCATAATGGCATAAATCACTTGAATTTTTGTTATGATCTATTTGCATTCAACAATGATAACTTGTGTGCTCCCATTTTCATAAAAATACCAATCATTCTTCTTCTATGAACTTATTACATTATTTTCAAATGTTGTCAGTCTTCCTCAAGTCACAGGAATAAATGGCTCTAATATTTTATAAATCCCCAATTATCCTACTTCCTTGGTTTTAAGCCTCTTATTAGCACCTACGAGGTGATGACTTGTGTCCCTAATAAAGGCCTAAAAAAATGAACCCCAAGATATTCAACTTGTTAATTTTATCAAATCCATAAGAGTGTGAACAAGATAAGTCTATTTATTAAGAAATGATATGGTATTTCAAACAATTATTTTCAAAACATGCCAAGTGACAAATATCCTATGACACATATACAACTGGTGGCAAGATCATCCATAGATACTTTTGCTATCAATAATCAACCTAAATAACTACAATAAGTCATATGATTGGGGATATGCGACATTAAGACATTAAGGAAAAAAATGAATAACAACATATAATTATCCAAAATACCAAAGAAATAAGGACATAGACTATCCAAGACAACATCTATCATATAAGGACATAGACTATCCAAGACAACATCTATCATATAAGGACATAGACTATCCAAGACAACATCTACCTATATGAACATATATTGTCCAAGAGCATATATTATATGGGCATAGACTATCCAAAACCATATATTATATGGACATAGACTACCTAAAAGCAATAGCTCATCTAATATTTTATCTATTTATTAGGCTAAAAGAGCCGCTACTTAGGAGTAAATAAAAGTAATAAAATACATAGATTTTCCAAGACAAATTAATCAAATTTTATGTATATAGATTGTCCAAATAGCTAACTAATTCTAACGAACAATGCTTACCAATTCCTCCAGGAAAATCTAAATAAGTCCTTTAGGCAATGCTAACTAAGTCCTCTAGGCAAAGTTATCTATGTCATCATGAGAAGAAATACTTTTCCAAGGATGAGAAGAAATAGATAAAGTAATGCCTAAGTCAAATTTCTTGTTAGAAGGATTTGATCAACAACAAACTGCACACTACCTTAAAAATCACAAAACATCCTACTACATCCATGGCTAAAAAAAGAATCTTGGAAGTGATGAAGTGTTTTGTGCTTACCAAAATAACCGCCTTAGAGTGTAGAATGAGTTTCCTTAAGAAGAGATACTCAAGTATCATGAGGAATACAAACCTTGTCCAGATTAGCATACCGATGTGTGGGTTAAGTAGATGCATTTGTTTGTTGTGGATGAATGAATATTAGTGCAACATCATGAGCTTTTTTAAGTGCCTTATTTGTTTGCTTAGAACTTAAAATTAGATTAGGAGTGTTGGTGCATTTTATGAGGTATGCCTTATCTTCATAAACTGCATCATAAACTACTTTCCTATCATACTGATACGGTTGACCAAGCAAAAGCCCACAACAATCCATAGGCATCATGTCACAAGTGACCCTATCAATGAAGTTTGGTCCCAAGGCAAAACTCACAAGGCAAGTGTGAGTGATCTTGGAGCTTGTCCCACTATCCTTCCAACCTAGAGAATAGGGCTGAGGATGAGGCTCCATCCTTAGATGCATTTTATCAACTATGGATATCAAAATTAGGTTCTTCTCTGAGCCATTTTCTACAATACAATCGATTGAAAATTTGGGATTCAAATGGGAACGAGTGATAACCAAGGAATCATGAGCACTCCATGATGAAACATGGTGCATAAAGGTAACTTGAGTAAGTTTACCTATTAATTTTGCATATGATCTATTCTCTCCTACCAAATCAATGGGACCTTGCACTTTGTACTCCACTTGAGTCATTACAGTCAAACTTCTTTTCTTTAACTTAAAACAATCAAACTTTTCATGTCCCTTCTTTTCACAATAGTTATAAAAAAATTTGAAAGAAGAAGAAGAAGTATTAGAATAAGAAGTAGTAGGAGGACAAGGATAGGAAGAATAAGATGTCTTCTTTGGCAAAAAAATTATCTTTTGAAAAGAATAACCATTCTATTTTGACGAACTTCCAACAATTGGAGAAGGAGGTCAAAACCCCTTATTTTGTGCCAAAAACTTATCCTCAACAAGTTGTGCATGGTTGAAAGCTAAGTCCAAGGTCTCCATAGGACCATACATAAATTCCCTATACAAATGCTCCAAAAGGCCACTCTAAAATTTGAGAATCAAAGCTTGAACTTCATCCTCCACATCCAAAAGAATTCAATACCTATTGAACTAGAAAATATAATCCTGCACAGACATATTAGTTCCTTGTAGAAATCTAAACCACTTAATAACCAATTCCTTTTGATAATTGAAGGGATAATTTTTTTTAAGAGCTTTTACAAGGTTATCCCAAGTGGTAATGGCATCTTGTCCATCCTTGCATTCGACTAACACTTTAGCCAAGCCTGAAAGCTTGAGCTTGGTGAAGGGGACCTTATCATCATCTGAGGTATGAGTGTAAGAAAACTAGGACTCCATGTCAAGAAGCCAACTATTCAAGACATCCAGGTTTCTTGAGCCATCGTATAATGGCACTTCACACCTAGCTTTAGATCGAGGATCATTGTTGTAGATTTTAACATCAGCTACATTTTGAATACTAATATTGTTAACCTTGTCAGCAAGGCTACTTACAACTTGTATCAATGTAGTATCATTTGCCTTTTCTGCAAGTATATTTACAACATGTGCTAATTCTACCA
The DNA here is from genome assembly GCA_028583015.1 of Wollemia nobilis. Classification (NCBI taxonomy): domain Eukaryota; kingdom Viridiplantae; phylum Streptophyta; class Pinopsida; order Araucariales; family Araucariaceae; genus Wollemia; species Wollemia nobilis. The sequence goes on along the minus strand of JAQPPZ010001695.1, from coordinate 5,363,700 downwards.
TTTGGGAAGCCAAATCTGAAGGCATTTGGAACTAGGTATAAGCCAGGAGAAAAGGGAAAATGCACTTAAATCAAGGTAAATTTGGTGTACCTTGTTACAATTTTGTGCCCCTTAACTGAAATAACTCCTAGGCTGATTACAAGCAAAATAATGATGTCAATCTAATTTGAAGCAGATTAACAATGTTTCTTCACAAATTTGCAAATTGCTGATGGTGGAAGAAAAGCATCAAATATGGAAAAATGCTTGCAACTTTGGAAAATTTAAGTCTAACTTAAGGTTTGAATTTTTATAATTTATTAATTTAAAAATAACTTAATTAATAAAAAATTAATTAATCAATGTGATTAATTAAAATTAATTAAGCTATTTAAAAATAAATAAATAAATAAATAAAGTGACATGCAAAACCTTAGAGTTAACAAAAATTAAAATAAATCCAAATTTTCACCCTCTTTGTTGAGATTTGTCGATGCCAATCTATCATCCACCGCACATAAACTGAGAGTGTCTCATGCAAAATTTGATGATTGCATGAAATTTGGTGAACTGACACTGAACGTTTCCCGAGGCACATTCTTCTATTTCAGGCAAAAACTGGTTTTGGTGGAATGCAATGCAGGTTTGAGTGTTGAATTTGAGGTGCAAGTTTGAGGAGTTTTTTATGTTGTGTAAACCAGCATGGAATGTCGTGCTATCCTTGTGGTGGTTTGTAGTACAATTTGTACCAAGCCTAAAAAATGCAAGCACCTGTAATATTTCGATAGGTGTTGGTAAGCACTAAAAAGCATTGGTAGATGCTAATAGGCATTGTAATATGTTGACAGATATGTCAGGTACCTAATGCAATGACAAGGTCTATTGTTGTTTGCATTCTGACATAGCATAAGCGGTAGGTGCGTTAACACCTACTACAATGCCAAGATTTTCACCAAATAAAGGCAAGTGTGGTTGTAAATGGCAACTATGGGATGCCACCTATGTCATGTACCAAAAAAACTGACTGCCAGCTATCAAAAAAAACAAACATCTACTACTCTTACCTATCGATCAGTAAGTTGGATGGTTGGTCAGTGGGTATTTTAAATTTTTTTAAAAATAAAAATAAAATATTATTATTTTCAAAATTTGATGATGAAAATAATAATATATTAAGCCACAAATTTCTCAAAAATGCATCAAGAGATAAAACGAAGGTAAATTTTTCACCTTAGATCTATCCAATTTTTTGCAAATCTTGTAGAGAAGTAGCACACCTTTCAAGATTTGGTCGACACATGACCAACATTTGAAAGGTAATCCAAAACCAATCAATACACGACTTGGTATTGATGACCCTTAATCTTCAAGACTCCAAAATGGAAGGTACATCCGAAGCATAAGGTTCCCTAATTTGCATTTCACCGTAGCTAAAATCCAATCTTGCCAAAGGATTTTTGTAAGATATAAAATGGGGTAAACTCTTCCTATACTTCTTAAGCATACGAAGAAAGTTGGATCGAGGAGTTTGTCGTCAAAGGAACTTCCTTCTACGAATGGTCTTCAAATGCCCTAAAAGCTTAAACCAAGTCCTCAATGAGAAATGGTTTACCATGAGGTAAACCTACTCAAAAACTATCTTCCTTTCCTCCTAAACTCACAAGTCCTAGTGCAAAGAAACTAGGCTCTAATACCAAATGAGAAGGTTGAAAATCCAACTGAGTTCTTTATTCCATTATGTTCAATATATAGGCACAAAGGTGCCCAAAATACATAACCAATTCCACAAAATCATGGAATGGCCCAAAATACATAACCACTTCAACAAATGGCTAAAGTGGTGGCATAAAATAATGCACGTACAAACATAGAGGATAATATGCTAACTAAGAGATATGCAAACTAAGAGATAAGCTATCTTAAGTTAACTAATCCTAACAAATCCTTCTAAGTGCTAATTAGTCTTGCCAACTAATGCACAAGAAGTGTACGTGAGAATAATACTCACATTACAATATTATTTGTAAAACCTAGCTAGGAAGAAAAGAGGGGTCATGTGAGTGAACAAACATCAATCCTAATCACTCAAGCTTCTTTACAGTTTCTAAAATGAGGTTTGGAATTTCATCTTTATCCTACTTTTAGTCCTAAAATAGGTAGATTCTAATTCATTTTTAGTTTTCAAAGTTTTTGTGTGTATCTTGATGAAGGTATATAATTTCAAATCATGAATTTTGGAACTCCTATAAATCTAAGGGCTAGTAAATGAATCCTAATTTTTTCTTATTGTTATTTTCATAATAATAATAGCTTTTACTAATATGAACCTTGGGTAGTGATTTACCATATCTTGCATCCCAAGCTCATTTTACAAGGTTACCCTTTAAAGCAACAACTTATTAATCGACGTAGAAGAATGCTACGGTTTCTAGTTTTGTTGGACCAAGTATTGAATCATACAAGCATTTTAGAATAGATTCTATTAGATAAAAAGGTTTTATCTCTTAAATTTATTATATTTGTAAAAAAAATAAGGAAAGAAAGAAAAAAATCAAGTTCATGGGTTTTGCATTTGCGTTTAAAAGGGGATACATCTATCCCTTTTTGTTTTTTCTTATATTTTTGTTTTCTTATATTTGTAGGACAAAGAGAGGGGAACTTGGCATGAAAGAATCAAATTGGATCCTAGGATGTGAATAGGAGTTTAATGCAAAAAACCTAGAAAATTGTATTCCTTGATTTTTCTTTTATATTGTTGTGCTCAAGTTTGTTTGCTCTATGTTTTTTATAACACATTAAAAAGGGTCTCAAATCAAAGAATTAGGATTTTTACTAAATATCATGTTAAGTAAATATGCCCTCCTTCATTTAGCCATCCAAATTGAATTTCATGTAGTTTCACATTCTTAGATTAAAATATTGTTTCTGCATCTTTCCTACCCCCTTGCTCAAAAAAGGAAAAAGTAATTTTTTTTTTAAGTTTGAAAATCTTACTTTAGTTTTTGTAGTTGGCACAACAAATTGCAAAAGCACATATATTAGGAACTTTCTATTTGGCATCATTGTTTTCATTATGCATTGCATGATCATTTATATTGCATCATACTTATTTAAATGGGAAAACTCGGGTGTATGCAAATCAAAAAATAAACATAGAATTAGGGTGATCCATAAACTAACCTTGGTGAACCCAAAAACTCTTTCACGAAAGATAAATCTTGAATGTGTAAATGATAAGGGTTCAACAAAGATCTCTCATCCAAGTGTGGGTGATCTCTTTGGGGATTCAAAGATAGTCAAGCCGTTTTTAGGTAATGACAACTATGATATACAATGAGGGAGAATATATATATCCTTTTATTTGAATAATAGCAATCCTTATTTCCATATTTATTTGTATTTATTTCTCCTTTTATTCCCTAAAATTCTCATCTTTTTTAACAAATAAAGAATATGTACATGTCAGTTCAACCATAATCCCAATATTTAGGAGGAATCTCTACCATATTTGAGAGGAATCTCTACCATATTTGAGAGGAATCTTGGAACTATTAACATAATTTTAGTAGATGGTGGTTTGGATTATTTTGTTCAATTTTAATGCAAATTTTGATATCAATATTTTTGACACCAACAATTCCAACATTGACTATTCTAGAATTGGACCATTCTAGTGCCAACTATTTCTATGTCAGACTATTCTAACATTGACATTTTGGGTCTCCTATCTACTTTGACTATTATGACGTTGAATTTTTAACACTCTAATTGCTCTGACTATTATGGTGCCAAATATTTGATGATCTATCTTTTTTTGTGCTAGAAATCTATTATGTTGCTCTTCATTCTAGTGCTTTGCATTTTGATGCCAATGCTAGTTCTCTAAGAATTCTCTAGGTTGTGTTGCAAACCACCATAATTTTCTTGTTTAATATTCACATATATTTAATCCAATTTCAAACTAAGCATAAAATCACACAAAACCTATATAATATAACTTAGCAATGTGTTTTACTTATTCACCATGTCTAGTCAAACTATTAGTACAAATCATAGCGTAGTCCATAGTTAATCATTATTTACCAAGTGATTCATAATTGTAAATGAAGGGGAACATGGTGAACTTTGTCAAGGATACTAAAATCAAACTTTTCATGGTAGTAAAAGCTTATACTAACTTGAGTTCTAAAGTGTTTGAGTTAGATCTAGACAAGAAAAACCTAAACCAAATGGTCCAGTTGGCTAACCAACTCACACTTTGCATAACTATGAATATGAATATGAGGATTAAGTAGAATGAGTCAAGAATAGATCATTTTAAGTAGATTTGGCTCATGTGAAAGCATATAGGGGTAAGCTTCAACAAGAAAATAAGAATTTGAAGAAGGATGCAACCAAGAAGAATGAACTAAAGAAAAACCAACAAGGGCTTGAATATATTGTACAACAAATAATATAAGAATAGAATCAACTTATGGAGAGCTTGAATTATAAATACTAAAAATCTCAAAGTTAATAGCCTAAAAATAAATAGAGAAAACTAGATATCCAAAGGCACCTCAATATATTTAAAGAGTCAAATCCTTTTTAGACAATATCTAGGAGGAAATGAAGAATGCATATGAGTACTTCTATTTGACCTCCCTCATAGAAGAAAGACTAGAATAGGTTAATAAGACCATCAAACATGTGGACGGGTGGCTATATTCAAGGAGAAAATATTAGGATTTACTCAAATGTATGGTATTAATGACCATAGCACATGCATGACAGTAAGGGATAGATTGTAGAAAACTATTCAAAAAGTTATGGAAAATCTTGGATGTCTAAAGGAACCTATAAACTTGCAAAGATAACCTGGCATCCTTGAAATCCCAAGTTCAAAAAATGGATAGTCAGATTAAAGGTGAATGAAGGCACATTTAGGATGATGATATCATAAGTGCCATATCTAAAAATCCAATCCAACCAAAGAAATGTTATTATAATCTATGATAGGCTAAAGCCAAATCATGCCAAGCTACAAGAGCTAGTTGCCAAGAAAGAAGAATTATCATAAAATCCTTTTGAGGACCTAATGGGGGAGGTGGAAGAACATGGATCATAATGAATGGAAGAATTTGCTAGGGATACTACCACAAAAGGTTAGATGAGGATGACCAGTAGTTTTGATAGTTTTACCATGAAGATCCCCATTATGTAGACTATATGCTGAAAGATAAAGGCAGGATCTGAGATCTTATACCAATCGATATTGGTATTCCATGAATTCCCCATGGCATTCTTGGTATTAATTACAAAAAAATACATACAATATTAGAGAGTTATAGAAATATAAATATTTGTAGGTGGTGTTAGAGATTTCATGCAATTTGATTTGGTACTAAAATTATAAATCACATTTGGTACCAAGAAGGTAAACACCCTTGAAAAATTTGATGTATTTTATATTTCTAATGTAATCTAAAGCCCAAAAAATTGTATTCATGCAATATAATACTACATGTGTTTTATTTTATTTTTTTCATGTTTTTTTTCTTTTTTCCTCGATGCAAATTTTGTATTTCTTTTGTTTCTTCCTTTGTATTTAGGTGACACATGATTTTTTATTAGGACAAGGCATCCAAAAATTAAGTATACAATTTATAACTAAAATTAAGTGGATTATTTGAATGTTTAAATGCAATTTTAATTTTTAGAGGAGTTATATTAAAATAAAATCAAGAGCTTTTATTAGGATAAATAATTAAAACATTGTGTATATAATTTAAGTGGATAAGGTGAAGGTTCAAATTTGAAGGGGTAAAATTACAAATCATCTTAATAAAAAAAAAACATTCTCCAAAAGAATAATTTTATATAACCTATAAAACTTTGTGGATGTTAAAAATTGTTTTATCATTTTTATATAGGTTAAAATGTTAAAGCAAAATTTTACAAAGTAGAGATAGCCTTAATTTCCATTATCAAAATAAATAATTTTATATAGAAAAAGTCATGCTATCAAACTACTTTACATTTTTTTTCTTTTATATAGGTTAAAATGTCAAAGCTAATTTTAAAAAAGTAGAACCTCTTTTTACATATCAAAAGAAGTATTTTTTTTTTATGTAGAGAAAGCCTTTTAATCCTTAATAGCCATGTCACTATGTCACTAAACCCCTACCTCTTTCTTAGTACTCATATTAGCTAGAAATTGTGCCACTATATTTTGAGCTCTATCCATAGAAATTGGGATCACATCATCTAATATAGGTGAAAAGAATCCTCAACCTCCATGTCTTTGAAGCAATGTTCCTCATGCAATTTAAATCTACTACCAAGATTTGTGAATCTAACTATATTATTATCATCATATAACCCTATCTTACAACTCAAATAGAAGAAAATTTGATATTTACAACTTTTGCTTCATTGTTGATGGCCTTTTTCATGCCCTACAGTATCGAATAGAGCATTGTCCCAACATGATTCTTATAGACCACTCCAATTCTAGCTCTACCTGGATTGCCTTTTGTAGTTCCATTAGTATTAATTTTAAACCAACCTTTTGGGGGTGTTTTATAACTAGCTCTATCCTATCTCTCTTGCACTTTAACTTCCTTATCCATCATCCCTATATCATCCTGAGTATTTTTTTTAGCATATAGTGCCACAATATTGGTGGGTTTGCTCTAAATGACCTACTAGATGCCATCAAAGGATGAACATATTTCTTTAAGATTATTTATATCCATAATTACCACCAAATAAAATTTAATACAAGCTTCCACACAATACAAAGAGCTTCATATTTAAATCTACTCCTCTTACATATTTCCCAAATATTAATCTGATTCAGATCATTGTTGGCTTAGTTTTTATAACATAAAAATCATCTATCCTACATCTAGTGCATGAATGGACACACAAGCATAAAGTGGTCATATGTTCCTTACTTTTGTAGAATAAAACACATTGGGATGGGCCAATAATTCCCCTACATATCAAATTTTTGAAAGTAAAAATTTCATTGTGGATGAACTGCTAGGCAAAGAAGTTTAATTTTGGCCAACCCTTGGACTACACAATCTTTTTTCAATCCTCAACTTGATATGCATGTAGCATGAGGAGGATTTTCTAGAAGGATATTTTATATCTATCCTTTATTGTGTAGAATATAAGGCTCCCATAGTGCCAAGCTAATTCATCCTCCTAATCCCTACCTATGAAAAAATATTTCTGGTAATATTTTAGTCATGATAGGTACCAATTTTGGAGAAATTAGAATTGACTACTTGTTAACATTTTTAAGATACTTAAGCATATAATCCCCTAGTTAGAAGGTGTTAAAATTACTTTTAATATTTATTTAATCCCTAATTTTTATATTTTTTACTAGTTGTAGTTCTAGGAATTTAGTTATGATAGGTGGGTATTGATACCATGAGTCTATCCAAAATCATATCTTCTCTCCTTTCTCCACTTTCTAAAATAATTCCAATATCACTACCTGAGATCCTAGCTTTAGTACCTGCCATACTAGGGACCCATTACCATCCAAATGGAATGAATCACCTCATTCAAGTTCATGTGTCTCAAATATTTACTAGTTAAAACTTTGTTGAATAAAGAAGTTGGTTGGGAGATCCACCTTCAATAAAGCTTTATCATTTAGCTCCAATCTCCTTAGGCCCAAACCTCCATTTTCCTTGGTTTGACTTACTTTGTCCTAGCATACTAATACCCATTTCCTCTCTCCTTTAGTTTATCCCCAAAAAAATTTGTTGGCCATGTTTTCCAAATATTTCCATATGGCATGTGGGGCAAAAATTGTAGAAATTTTATATATTGGCATGGCATGAATGATTGACTATAAAAAAAGTTAATCTACCCCCATAGGTTATCCATTTGTGAGACCAATGTATAATTCATTCTTTGATACAGTCTAAAAGATTCCTCTAAACAACTACCTTAATTTTTTTTAAATGTAGGGGGACCCCAAAATAAAAAATTAGGAGATAAGACCTCATGAAACCAAACATCTCTAAAATTCTATCCTAAATCCTTCAATCAAGATTGGAGAAAACCACTTTAGATTTCTTATCATTGATGTTTTGGTTTGTGGCCTTAAAATAAAAATTAAGAGTATATTTTATCATTCTTTCTTCCCTAAGGTTGGCCACTCTCATAAATCATGTATCATCCACAAATTGTAGGTGAGTCAAAACCTCCTCACTCACCTTGATACCTATGAGCAAACCATATTGTCTTCTCCTCAAGATAAGTTTACAAAATGTGATCACGGTGCACCTAATGTAGATAAATAATGTGATAAAAAATGTAATCAAGATAATTTTTCCTCAATATTGATACAATTTTTTACAAAATGATGGGGTGCCCAAAAGGATCAAGTCCTTTCAAAGAAGCTCATGTGCACTTCCAATGTCTTTCCTCGTACCCATAATTGAGGTGGGAGAACCTATGATGTTGTTGATTTTTTCCATGGTCTTGTGCTCCTTCCTTGTATACTGTAGAAACATGCTCCTGCACATAAGGAAATAAGAATCATTAAATAACAAGTGTGTATGGGGAAAATATGCAATTCCCATAGGCACTAAAATACTAGAAAACATGAAAATGAAATATGCCTATCTAAATCAACTCCAAATGACTTTAAATTACATAGGTATGTAAAATAGGTGGTTTTGGGAAGATATTACTAAAAAAAGAACTAAAATTGCATCTAATGGCATGGCGTAATTGTAGTAGACCTTCAAAGCCTAAAAAACCCAAAGCAAGCAATGTCTATCCATAAATATATCTAAAATGCATGAAACATGGAAAGAATACATAAAATGACATTTAAATACAACCCATGTGGTTATATTTACAAAATAAGGCACATATCCATATGCATCTCCAGATGAGCTTTGTAGACCTGCATAAGACCCTATAAAACACTAAAAATATTATATATCGCTCAATATAGCTCCAAAATACATGAAAATTGGATAACATGCTCATATACTAATATAGAATCCAAATAAAAAATAATAGTAAAGAAATAATGTGCAGATCAGCCACCATCCTAGGGTGGGTGGTTGGAACTATCACAGACTAGGGACCGTCCTGGGGTGGGACAACCACCAGTTCTACACTTATTTTATCACCAATTCCTCTGTGAATTGGTTAGGGACCTCCTAAATAGTGTTGTCATAAAATTTGGTGTTAAAAATCACTCAGATGGTTCAATTTTGGAATCAAATTGCACCTCCTAGATCACTCACAAATCTCCATCGTTAGGTAGATATTCTAAGGGAAAAGGGCAAAAAATGGTGAGGGGAAATCTTAGCAGTGCTCCATTGCTATGTATCAAATATCGTATCTCTCTCTTGTGTGGAAAACTAATCCAATTTATAGCCAAATGAGGCCTTTGGGCAAGAAGGCATGCGAGGGCATGTAGGGCAAGAGGTGCCATTTGGCCAATAGGGTGGCATGCATTAGAGGGAGAAGAGAATCTCTCTATTTGGCCTATTACATGCAACATGTCATAAGGATGTTATCTCCTTTGACTTACATGGTTGAATAGGTAGGGAAAATGGTAATTTTTGGGTGCCATTTGCCCAAATTTGACTTTTTGGGAGTCAAACCTTATGGTCGTCCCACCCTAGGATGACCAGTTTGCCATCGTCCTGGGGTGGGATGGTCATGCCTATATGGCCCAAAATATCCCAAAATTGGGGTAGAGCCTTACAAGAGTGGTTAGGACCACTGTAAAACCTCTGAGGGTTTCCCAATAGTGCCATATGGTGTCAATTAACTAGTGCTTTTGATTGCCTAATCGGATTGACCAGATTTTAGTGTCTATAGATGCCCCTTTTTGAGATGTGTTATGTGCAACACAGTGCTAAGAAAAAATAGATAACTAACATGTTGAATTATTAGGGTTATTCAGGTAACCTAACCAACTTTAGATACCCCAATCATTGAAAGAGCATGTGTTCTTGAATCCTTGCTTAAAATGAGCTAAGGAACTTGCTTCAAGTACAACCTTTCTAGTAAGGTTGGCTTGATCTTGGATATTTTTCATTCATGAAGCAAGAGGCCTAGTTTTTCATGATTCTATAATGCCAAAAATTTGTTTAATTTTTGCTTGTTTACTACCCCAAGCAGGGGTGTGATTGTCTTTGTCAATGATTCGTTGAACGAACGCAATTTGGATGATTGTGTGTGTGATTGTTGATTGTGATTATGCATGTGCTAAGTATGACTATCCATTCAAATGATGAGTCAATGAGGGAATGAAAAGTGATAAAATTGATGAGTCACTTGACACATATGAATTTGATAGGGTTTCCTATGGTTTTACTCATTTAAATGGAGCAATTTGAGAGGATTTTGATGATTTTTTTTATTTTGTTGATTTTTTTGATGTTGTATGGAAGAAAGGAGCTGAAAAATTCATTCCAGTGGGGTGGTACAACCACAATGGACTTATGAGGATGTGAAGTAAAGTATTTTTCCACTTCTATAGGAGAAATTGAGATTCCTTGTGATCTTATGTGAAATTTGGCCAAATTTGAGATATTTTTGGTGGGTTTTGGACCCTTTTTGGTGCATTAATTTTTCTATGGTAATTATAGGGTGGGATGGTGGCATGTGTTATGGCCATCCTGGGGTAGGAAAGTTAGACAAATAGCCACTATTACCACCCCAGTATGGTCAGGGCCCTAGGAGGATTATTTAAGCCAAAAATGGGTCATCTAGGCTCATTTGGGCATTTGCAACTTTGTAGCTTAAGAGGTGAGGAGGAGGAGAAATATTATGAGCAATGGAGCACTACCAAAATCATCCTACATTCATAATGAGCCAGTGTGCAGACTCATCCAGTGATGGAACTGGTGCGAGACAAGTAAGACTTTTCTTACTACACTATGCTAGTGTTAAAAATGGAATTATTGCTTATTTTTGCTTTTTAACAGAGCACACAAAATTCTCAATAATTAAACCTAATTAGGGATGCCCTATAATTTTTTATGCTTGTTTTTGTATTTTTATGTGATTTTCTTGCTTTTTAGGGATTTATTTGGCCATTATTTGCCTATTTTTTATGGCCTGGAAGGCCCAATTTTTCCCAATTTGGGGGCCATCCTGGGGTGGGACGGCTAGCCTAAGATATTTAGGGGCCATCCTAGGGTGGGAAGGTCATAGATTTTGGGGCCATACCATGGTGGAACGACCACCAAATGGACTAAAAGGGCCATTTTTTAGTGTTTTTTATTGTTTTTGAGGCATTTTGAAGCCTCTTTAGAGCTTGTTAGTGACTGACTTGCCTCTACTAGGTGGTGAAGAGTCGATGTCGAGTTCTAATTCTCTTTGATACCATGAGGGACTTATTAACTAACGTATAATAGGATTGTATTGATGCCATTGGCCTCAAGCAGGTGACATAGTTAGAGCCTATGCTAGGCGACCACACTTACTTGATGATGCTTATTGACCTATAGGACCCACGCACCAACACCTTCCACCTAGCAATAGGGGAGATGGTGGTGACACTGGAGGACATATATCAGATATTACACATTCTGATAGAGAGATGACCGATTGAGTCTACTCACTGATACCAAAGAGATGCAGTTATGGAGAGGTACTTTGGCAGGATCGCAGAGGAGGTAATAAGGGGATCTTCCAACGGGGGTATATTGGTGGTGCATTGGTATGAGGCCAAGGTACTAGGCATGAGGCACATTCTACTGATGACACTAATATCTATTATGCTTCTACCAAATTCATCGGGTGCTATGTTTCCTTGGAACATTCTGGAGTTAGTCTTTACTTTGGTAGGGTGCACTATGGAGTGGCCACTAGTAATGGCATGGGGGACGACACTACTAGAACAATTGTATGATGAGTTATACAAGATATACTCTCAAGGGTAGAAGGAATTGAAATGTAAATTTCTATTGTAGGTTTGGAGATGGTAGCATATAGCAATGGATATGCCGCAATGACTACCATGAACGACATGGATAGATCTGGAGTACCAAGAGATTGGCTACAAGATCCTATGGTAGGGGGTCTAGGAGGTAGGAAAGAGTCAATGATGGGTAGGTGATGTGGGTCATTATACATAGTATTTTTTAGGACTTAGAGTATCTGATGTGTTCTAGATACCCTATAGGGATTGCCCAGCATGGCTTGATGTTGAGGTGCAACTTTGTCGAGTGAGGCAAGGAAGATGGTTGGTTGGCCAACACAGGATAGAGCAGGAGTTTTTCTCATATGCTTGGGTTATGCAAATGTTTGAGCTATGAAAATGGTTACCCAGTGAGGCAGTGATTTATCAATACCATGGGGATGAGAGGACACTGAGGTGGCCAATGGTGGAGGTGGTTAGAAGGGATGCAGATCTCATAGTGGACATTCTAGATTTGGATGATTCTAGGACTATAGAGGAGTATGACTCCTGGTGGGTGACACATCAGTGGTGAGGAGAGGGGTCATTAGGGGATGATACAACATGATTGATAGGGGAGGCTCATCAGGAGGCTCTTGATGAGGACCAAATCAAGGTAGGTGAGTGGCATGGGCATGGGAACATGGTAGATGAGCAGGTAGACCTCCTAGACTTAGGATGACACTAGGGATCAGGGGGTGTAGGTACAACAGGTGGCACAGGGTGACATAGAGACTAAGATATAGGATGAGCAGATCAGGGCAGGTGGTAGCAAGAATAGGTATTCACATAGAAATATGACTATGGATGGGAGTGTGATCTGTAGCACCAATTTTGCATGACCTAGGTGATTGAAGATCTTTTGACTCTTTTTGGAATTTTGAATGTGTAGTAGTGTGAAGTTTGAGGACTCACTTTATTGTAGCCTAAGGGCAGTATGATGTATCTTTTTGCCCCCCCCCCCCCCCCACACACACACACACACATATATATATATATATATATATATATATATATATATATATATATATATATGATATTTTATGTGGTTTATCATCATGTGTTTATTGCTTTATGAGATGTATGCAATATGTTTATTTGATTTATGATATGATGATGGATGTCTATCATGTATGCATATGTTGTAATGTGATTTGATTTGATGATATGTGTATTTGCATGGATGCATATTGAGATGGATGAGATAGTGATCTAGATGATGAAATATATATACTGTATGAGATACTTATGTTAGCACCATAGACTATATGTGCAATATTGACATGATACTATGTAATGTATTTGTGAATAATGTAAACTGACATGTATGTGAGAAAATGGAATGAATGGTAGGATGTTAGAGGATGTATTGTGACGTTTTCATGAGACTCAAACACTCTAGTCAACTGATCAAAATTATATACTAACCATGAAAGAATTTTTGATGAGGTATGAATCTGCTAGGATGACCAAGATACTCAACATCCCTGTATGTGCAAGTGAGTTCATTTTGTGACAAGCATAAGATTACCCTAGTGCCAAAAAGGATTACATAACCCATATGTATTGAAGATCACCCCATGAATAGTATGATCCTAGGTTTTGTACTTGGTTGGATTAGACCACTAGGTAGTATAGGCTACCAAAAGCTAGCTCATCCACATGCAAAAATTGGTTTGCACACACGCAAAACACTAATGTGATAGACATATCGTCATGCATGAGGATACCGCCATTGCCAAGCCAGCTTTATACCACTAAACTTGTAATGAGGATTGCCTAATGATTTTTTGAATGCTAAGAATTCTAGGGATTCAAGTTCAATACTCCCTTCTTTTCTTTTATTTGAATTCAGGGATATTTGCTCATATGTAGTGATGATAATCACTGTTTATTTTGTATTTTGTTTTCTTTGAGCAAGGGATTTGGGGAGTGGTGATAACCACTATTTATTTTGCTTTTGATTTTTTATTTTTGGGATTTTTATTTTGATAGTGGTGAAAACCACTATTTATTTTGGGGAATTTGGTAAGGAGGAGCTTGTCCTTTTTCCAATTCTTAGCACTCTTGAACCATCCGCATAGGGGATGAGCAAGATACACTTTTTACTTAAGGTAACCTAGACCAATTTGTAGGTTTGATCTTTCATTGTGCAAAATTTGGATTTAATGTGTGAAAATGTTTTGGGATTTTAATGTATACAAGGTACAATCTAAGAAAGACTCTACCTCCTAAAAATTGGGATATATTTATACAAATTTTGAAAAGAAAACTAGATATGACTGAGTGAATGAAAACCCTAATGACATTCTAGAAAAAATGTCTAGGTGAATGGGATGGACACAAATATAAGAAGTGGGAAATGTAGGTGGATTTGATAGGTGAAATATGAAATATGTGAATGATGACTTGAGCAACATAGATTTTGAATGATGACTAGTGTACAGTCTCAATGCTAGACATGTATGAGAAACTCTAAAATGTAAAGTGCAATGATGAGTATGCCTAATGCAGGTGATTATGAAATGCAATGATATGCAATTTGATGTAATGCAATATGATATGATGTAATATTTTTGTATTTTTTATATTTTTATATATGTACATGTGACCAATGGGCTTATGAGGGGCCATTGGGGTATTTAGGGTGACAAAAGAGATTATGGATGCCTTTGGGGGTTTTTGGGTTGACCAAGTAGATTTTAGACACCCTTGGAGCATTTTGGGGTGACCTAGATGGTCATAGACCACCTAGGAGCATTTTAGGTGGACCAAGCGATATTTAGATACCCTCAAAGCTTTTTGGGGTGACCTAGATGATCATAGACTGCCTATGGGGGTTCTAGGTTGACCAAGTAGTATGTAGATACCCTTAGAGCATTTTAGGGTGACCTAGATGGTCATAGATTGCCTAGGGGATTTTTGGGTTGACCAAGCAGTATGTAGATCCCCTTAGAGCATTTTGGGGTGACCTCGATGGTCATAGGCCACCTAGGAGGGTGCTGGGTTGACCAAGCAATATGTAGATACTCTTGGAGCATTTTGGGGTGACCTAGATGGTCATAGACCACCTAGGGATATTTTGGATTGACCAAGTAGTATGTAGATACCCTTGGAGCCTTTTGGGGTGACCTAGATGGTCTTAGACCACCTAGGATCATGCTGGGTTGACCAAGCGATATATAGATACTCTTGGAGCCTTTTGGGGTGACTTGGATTATACTAGACCACTTAGGAGTGTGTTGGGTTGACCAAGAAATATGTAGATACCCATGGAGCCTTCTAGGGTGACCTAGATTGTCATAGACCACCTAGGGGGGTTTTGGGTTGACCAAGTGGTATGTAGATACCCTTGGAGCATTTTGGGGTGACATAGATGATCATAGACTACCTAGGAGCATGTTGGGTTGACCAAGCAGTATGTAGATACCCTTGGAGCCTTTTGGGGTGACCTAGATGATCATAGACCACCTAGGAGACAATGAAAATAGATCCTCATATTGTGAGGTGTAAGCTTGTGCGGTGCCAGTGTCTCTCTGGGGTGAGTCAACCAAAGGTGAAACATTTGAGGATATCATAGGTTACGTATATCGATAGTAGTATTCTTACTACTCTGCTATAACACCAGCCACATATGCAAACTCATGGTAATATGAAGTGACACACACTTTATTAGGTTCAATTGGATGGCTAGGTATCATGTTTACTTTGCATGAAGGTAAAGAATCTTGAAAGACTCCTATATAAAATCCTTGCCTATCGATCATATCCTGGACTAAATCATGAAAGATGTAGTAGGTCTAGATATCATGGCATATTTTTTTATGGTAAACACAATATGTGTTTCACCTATGTGACTTTGATCTATGCTTATTAGAGTTTAGCGGATGAATTGGGGAAGTGTGATTGCTTGCGACTCATACAATTAATTAAATATTGATGCTAAGGGCTTTGACATATGGGTATACTATCATCATGATTGATGGTCTTGGTACTCCCCCCCATGCTCTGTTGAGGGTTAGCTATGGACTGTAAAGGAGGGGTTTGGTATTGACAATCAAGGGATTGAGGATTAAACTTGCTCAACCATAAATTAATGTTGGTGAGTTGATCCAAGATATTTCATAAAGCATTTTTTTGTTGACTCACTTGTGACTCCAAATTGTCTAGCCTATCCAAGATATAGTGCATGGGTAGTGTAGGCGATGATGGGATGGCTATAGAGGAATCTAGATGAAAATTGATAGGTGGTGTATCTCTGCCTGGCATGTCACCATAAGACCATGTAAAGGCCTCCTTATTCTTTGTGATAAGGGCTATGTAATCAGCTTACTTAGTGGGGGACAAGCCCCCTCTAACTTTTTGTACTAGAAATTCTCAAAATTTGAGCTGATATCTTTATCAATAGTTGGTTTGATTAACATATGCGACCCCTCCTCCAACTGGTGAGGAGTAGGGATTAGGTGAATATCATAAAATGGATTTAGATCATCAATGGGAACCTCAAGTTCCTCCTCAAAATGGAAGGCATCATGAGTAGGCCTTAGAGATAACCAAAATGGTTGTGACATCTCATTGCAAGACCAATACTTAGAAGGCAACGAGGGAGAATCTCCTCGATTGAAGTCGATGGCCCCCAAGTCAAGGTACAGTAGCTTCGATGGGTTATTTAGATCCCACAAGGGATCAAAAATATGTATGGAAACCATGTTTATGGATGGATGATTTCCCCTGGGTGGCGGAGGTAGAATGACCAGAGGTGGTTGGTGTGGCAACAAATAAGCTTGCCCCTCTAAAGCCAAAATTTATTGCTATATGGGAGCATGTGCAAATAGAACTCATCATCATCATCTAGAGAGATGATTTATGTGTATTCTCCATAAAATCTAGCGAAGTCGATTGGTGCGACTCCATAGTTCAACTCATCGTTAGATGTCCACTCATAAGGGGACCCTAGGTCCTCTTCCTCATTGTTGTGGGGAAGAGTGTGTGAACCTTCACCTCTTTTGTAATATTAGATGATATCGCGAGGTGGGTCATCATATCCCAAGGGCATAGAGAAGTAGTCCCCTAGTGAGTAGATGCAATTGGGGTTGGCATAAGGATATCGCGCAAGCTAATCCCTAAAGTCTAGAGTCATGCACTCTAAGCTATCTATGAGGATGTCTAGGGGTACAGCCTTGTTGTGTCCTAAACCAAATTTGTCATAAGGTATTTGATATTGTGGCTAATAAGGAACTTGGGTGGCTTGCTCATACAGGCCCAACCCATAACCATACCAATTACAAAGGTGAATATACTTCATGACAAAGTCAGGGTTGGACATGTAGTTATGTCCTCAAAAAATGGCTCTTCATCCTCTTCCTACTATTTGTAGGGTTCAATGCCATAGTCAAGACACATATATGAATTTTTGTTTTGGGAAGACCAAGTATAGTATTTGGTATTGGTCGACCCATGTTCACTACTCGTGGTAGGAGTGGCTATGACATTCTTAACCATGTATTCTCCCAACGTGAATTTAGGTGACATTCCTATGGCGGGGGGGGGATCAAGCTTGAATTGACTCAATGTTGCCCATGGGAGTTTGTCTCGGCTAGGTTCAGTGGATGGTGGATATGGTGGGCTCTCTAAAAGCTCTTCCTTGTGTCTCTCGTTGGTTTCGATGATGAAGCATATGGAGTGTAGATGGTGTGGCATGAGATGATGATAGATGAAGGTGATGGTGATAGATTCAATACTTGGCTAGATTTATTCAATTGAAAATTTAGGTGGGTGGATGACAAGGTATACTTAGGGATATGCTACACCATGTTGCAGTACTTAAAGGATTATAGGTCTACAGGGATGACATGAATTTAACCTTCATAGGTGTATTTCAGGCACTGGTAATAAATGGAAGGGACACACTTCACGTCCCTGATCCAAGGTCTACCCAGCAAGATATTGTATACCATATCACCCTCCAATATGTGGTACAAAGTTTGTAAGGTATTTTTACCTACTTGAATGGGCAGGACTATTATATTTATTTTTGAGCATATGGCATCATTAAATGCTCGAAGGGTGTAGGTGGATGCAACAATGTGGGATATTGGGAGCTTCAGATGCTTGAGAGTCGTTGTAGTGATGATGTTGCTCAAAGACCCAATTTCTATCAACACTCTCTTGTAAGGTGTTTCGTTTATAGATGCAATGATGCACAAGGGAGGATCCACCATATCATTTAGAACTGGCTTAAGTTCATCTTCTCAAAAGGTAATAATTGGTTTTGTGCATTTTTACATATGCCCCACAAAATTATAGAAGGGGTTATACTCTTGGGGCTGAAGCTCTATTGCCTTAAGGATCTCCATTAAAGCTTCTCTATGAGGTGGTGATTACTGAATGAGCTCATAGATGGAGAGTCGAGTAGATGTCATTCTTATGATTTGAGTGAGCTTTCTCTTAATTATGATCATAGAACTAGGTGGGAGGCTCGACACAGGAGGCATTAAAGGCTACGACATTGAAGGAACATCGCTCTGAGCCACTGGTGGTGCAACTAGACTTGGGTACTGCCTATTCCTCATTACAATGTTGATCATGCCAAAATACCCTTGTTGAGGGGGTGCATGATGAACCTCATTTACCTAGGGCACTAGCTTGGCCTACTTTGCATGGGTAGGTAAGGGGTATTTAAACACCTCCATCTATTAGTTGTTTGGCGCGATAGGGTTGTCTACCTGAAGTATATTATTATCGATCATGTCTTGCACCAAATGCTTGAAATTATAGAAAATTTGCATGTCATGCCCATTTTGCCTATGAAATCTATAATATAGGTCTTCTTGGTACCATTTGGGCTTCAGTGCATTTGGATCGAAAGGTCGACTCTCAGGCAGATTGATCAAATTAGCCATTAAGAGGCACTCAAACAATGAGTCCATATACTTTGCAATGGGCATGAATTGTAACTTGGGGTGACGTTGTTGATTTTGCCCTTGACTATTCTGGTTGTCCTTGGAATAGTTCCTGGGTGTGGCTTGATAATTAGGCTTTTGAGGTGGCATTGCTTGCACTAGCCTTAGGACACTAATGGTAATATGATTCACTGTTGCTAGCTTAGGCTGCACTGGGGTATTCTTAGCATTTTTTTTCTACTCCTTATGAGGCTTTGCAATCTCTCCATCTTGAATATTGTCTTCAATGGTCCTAACTTGTGCTAGGGCATCTTCAAGAGTTGGATATTGTCATAGTTACAACAACAAGGAGATAGGCTTTAGGAAAATATTGGAAAACATCTCAGTCAAATATAATATGGGGAGTAGATATGGCAGCTTGAAAAGTAATGCTCACCACCTATTACCATAATTCACTATTGAATCATTATCATATTTTTTCAACCCAGTGAGACCAGCCAACGTCACCTTACTCTTAGTATTGAAGGTGAAGCATTCTAGGAATGCATCTACGAGTTGATCCAAATTGTTGATGCTATGCTTTGGGAGTTGGGTAAACCACTCCATGGCAGGTCTAGAGATGGTAGTAACAAATTTCCACAAAAGCAAAGCATTGTTATCCTAAATGCCAAAGCATTGACTCAAGAATTTGGTGACATGTTCCTATGCATCTTCCTCTCCCTTAAAGGTAGCCAACTGAGGCATATTAAATTACTCTGGATAGGGAGGGGAGGGAACTGAAGGATGAAGGGGTTGACTACATAACTGGTACAAAGTGGGATTTTGATATCCATATCCATAGGTCTTGTTCTATGTTGAATCTAGGTGCCCTAGTAGTGCCCGATATATGCTTGTGGATTTGATCTCCTCATCCTTGCTCCTATCCTATAGTGGAGGTCGAGAATACTTTTGCCTTTTTTGGGGTGGTGGCATGTCACCCCCTGCCTTGGTAAGGTGTTTCCAAATATTCTACCTCTAGCTCATGCTAAATGTAAGCCCGATAGGGCATCTCTCGAGTCGTTTTATAAAGAGGGGTATCTGCCTACTATGGGCACACTAAGTTTGGCCTAGGAGGCAAGTCTTGATCTGGCCTAGGAGGTCGCAAAGGTAAAATTGGATAAGGCCTAGGAGACCTATCTTGAATGAGTGTGGGTTGCCTTGGGTGGGCTTCCTACCTTTGTATCTTAGGGATAGGAACCCTCTCATATAAATTTATTTAGAAAAACTCATTGGTCTGCCATTCGATTCTTTCTTTCTCAAGATGATGTAAGAAATCTAGTTGCTCTCTATCCTACTGAAGTTTCTTAAGCTATTCTTGGAATTTTGTATATCTTGTAAGTACTTGATTGACCTATTCCATTGTATGGTGCCTAGGAGGCCTAGGAGTCTCACCCTGAGGCCAATATCATTCAATATAATCTATGATATCTATCACACACTTCCCTTGATCGAGGGTAGTCACATTGACTTGAGTTTTGGGCCTGAGCATATGCTCATTTTACTCAGTGGGCATAGAGGTACATTGTGCATGCGCGATATACTACTCTTAAGGATAATTAAGGATTTCCTCATGCCTTACTTCATGGATGAGGAAGGTAATTACGGAGTTAGCTCACACCGAGTGATGAGTATCATACTCTTCAGGTTGCCTAAGCTATTGGACCCTATCAGAGCGATGTAGAAGCAAGGTGAGATCAACCTGCTCTTCCCAATGTGTGAAGTCATGCTCTAGTATATGAACATGTATGTCAGACCTATCAAGTATGTTGATGCATGGCATTACTGTGTCTATTTGCACTTCAGCATGTTATTACCTTTCATCAAAGAATGCATGTGATGTGTATAAATACCGATAACACTCTCCTAGGTAAGGTCCATTACCCACAAGGGTATACCGCATAAGGCTCCCTTTTAGGTGTGGCTCATGCCCCACTTTTTTGGGACTAAGGTGAGTAGAGGCTCGCTAGGGAGGTATGACCAAGTCCCTGGAGCTAAAGCAGAGATGACTCATATCACTTAGTCCACTATCCATAGCTTCTACCTGTGATTAGGCTTGGCTACGGGTGCACACCATTGTAACTCTCTACCAAACCCTAGATGATTATATCCTTTACAAATTCTTAATGAAACAAAACACAAGAAAGAAAACACTCAATAAAAATAAGTGATTATCTCTTTTAAGTTTTAGATTTGAATCCCTAAACTATTTTGTGTGTTTTAGATGTGTTGTTTGTAAAATATGACCTTGTATCATGTTTTTGAAATCTTGTTGGATGATAATATCGTGTTTAATTATATTTCAACTGTATACTCATAGCTCGACAACTTGCAATGAAATTCATGGACACATAATCCAATATATAATATGTGGTTATGAAGTCCACACACGGTTAGGGAGTATAGGTCCTACCAGTTCCTCACCCAGTTCATCTACAGTTTGTGATATACCTCTCCAAAGAGAGATATGTGCTATAACCCACGGGCTATGATGGATCTCGAAATCGAACTTGAAAAAGAACAAGGTTTGTGGGATTTGAGACAACGGGTGGAGATGAAATCCACCTCATTGAACTCTACTAGTGGATGGTGATGAAATCCACCTTGCTAGTGTTTAAGTGAATCATGTTGTGTGTGGTTATTTTTAATCCAAATAAAGTAAACAATGGAGCATTTGATGATCATTCACTTGAATAACACAAGCTTATACTGAGAGGGAGGGGTGAATAGTATAATACCACTTTTTACTTTCTTTCCAAACCAATATCAATTAATATCTTTAATTGCAATAACCAAATATAGCAGTGTGTATTAATAACTTAGATAGTAGTAGTAAGCAAGAGCACAAGTCACCACACAATTGAGACACAACAATTTATGTGGTTCACCCAATGTGGGCTACTCCATGGAGAACATATTTTACTAGAACTTTCTCAATAAATCTCTTTGGAAATCACTCCCAATTATAATATTTATGGATATATGTCTAAATGATAACTCTTTACCCTTATGATATGGCTATGTGATCTTCTAGAAGACTCTGTCTCTTTGTTTCACTGACTGGTGGACCTCTCTCCACTTGAAGACTCCTCACTCAAATTTATCTTCAACTGTGCTAGTTGTTGGATCTTTATACACTGAGACTATGACCTCTGTATTCTGTCACCTCCAAAGCTCTATCATTAGGCTCACTAAGAACCTACTCAATAGGCCCACACAAAACCTGCTTAAAAAGCTCACACAGAACTTGTCCAATGCTGAATAACAATCTCACACAAAACCTATCCAATGCTGAATAACAAGCTCACACAGAACCTATCCAAATATGCTCCAAAAAACTCACTAAGAACTTGTCCAAATTTGCTCTAACAAGCTCACCAAGAACTTTCCCAAATATGCTCTAGCAAGCTCACAAAGAACTTACTCAAATATGCTCTAGTAAGATCACCAAGAACTTGCCCAAATCTGCTCTAGCAAGCTCACCAAGAACTTGCCCAAAACTGCTCTAGAAAGCTCACCAAGAATTATTCCAAAACTATCCACAAATTTGTCCCAACATTTTCCTCAACTTTGTCCCAAAGGCCTTCTCAAAGGCTCAATCAATCATACACAAACATTCCACAAATATGTCTAGAAATCTATCCCAAAATCCTTCTCAAAGGCTCAATCAATCATGCTCAATTAGTACTCAAAATCAACTCAACAATGAATGGTAATCTCAACTCAAATTAACTTCATAGAACCATAAAGAGAATTTTTAGAGACTCAATATGTTCTAATATCACTCTCAACCCAAATCAATCTCAACTCAACTCATAAAAGCATAAAGAGAATTTTTAAAGACAAAATATGTTCTAAACTCACTCTCAACCCAAATCAATCTCAACTCAACTCATAGAAGCATAAAAAGAATTGTTAGAGACTCAATATGTTCTAAACTCACTCTCAACCCAAATCAATCTCAACTCAACTCAACCAATCATCACAAGGAACAACTCTTTCTCACACAACCCTAGTCCAAGTATGTATCAACCAACTCAAATGTTTCCAAAAATGCTCAACCACAAATCTCACATAACAATGATACTCATATTCTTTTCTAACTCAAGTTCTTTCACAACCAATGGGATTCAACAACTATTCTTATTGAACAAGGTTTAGACACAACTCTCAATTCAGAAAACCTTGAAGCATTCAACCAATCACTTTCGAAAAGGAAACCACAAACAATTCTTTTCCCTCCAATGATATTTCAGAAATCAACCACCATAAAAAATCAATAGGATAATGTGCCCATATCTTTTATGAAGATGAAAAATATCTTTGTAAATCTGCCACAATCACAAAATTCTTTTTCCAATCTTCACAAGGGTTAGTAGATCACAAAATAATCAATATTAATCCACTTTTCAATAATCATCACCAAGGCATTTAATTGCACAACTTCCTTATCTATCCTAAAACAACTTGTACCATAAAATAAAATAAATCAAAACATTGCATAAAATTTTAACTCCCAAAACCACTTATACCATAAAATAAAATAAATCACAATATTGCATACCTTGTCACCTCATGAAAGAATTAATCCTCTTGAAAAATAATAAGGCAAACTTCACTTTTGGGACCCCTTTGAAAAATCAGAAATATCTCTTTACACACAGCTTATTTCTCCTTCTAAATAATTTAGTCAAATAGCCTTCGAAATAAGCTTTTCGACGATATATAATATGCCCACTTTTTGAAATAAATTGAAACCTTTATATATATATATATTTTTTTTTTTTTTTTTTTTTTTTTTTTGCCAACCTCCATTAATTGCACATAGGTCGGTCCTCCATTAATTTAAACTTAAACTTTAAACTTTTATATCTTCATCACCGGAGGTCATTTTTCGATGAAACAAAATTCCACCTTGGCTTTTAAGAAAATCCCTTTCCACATAAGCCCACCATGGTTTTAAATAAAACCTTTTATTTTGCCTGCCTTGGTTTTCATAAAAACCTTGTAAATAGTCATGCTTTCCAAAATATCATAAATGCTTATTTATGAAATATTTTGGCCACCAAAACCAAATGTGATCCATGTGACATCAATGACAACATAAAATACCTCAAATGTCCAACATCACTAAATGCATACAAAAGTGCACTTTACTTTCAGAAGAAGCTAGATAAAAAGAGACCTACAAGATGCAAACCCTAAATGATGGCCTATCCATTAGGTAGCCTACATGCAAGAAAACCATACAAGGACATCATAACTTAAATTATTTTTTATTTTTCTTATTTTTTGTTATTTTTGCATTTATAAGAAAAAGAAACTATCTTTCTACCTTTCTAGAAAACAAATAATGTAAGAAAAATCAAACTTCAACAATTTCTGATTGTGTAATAGAAAACCAAAAGTTTAATTACCTACCTTATCGCCCGAGGAACTTGCTATTTCTGTCATTTGAGAAGAAAAGTATTTTTTTTGTGTCCATATAGAGGTGGGAAAATTTCCATTTTGATGGTCGTACTAGGATGGGACGACTGTGTGGCCATCCCAGGGTGAACTAAGAAGTAGTCTAGAGGTCGTTTCAGGCTAGGACGACTAGTACCTGCAACAAAAACCAAACAAAAACCGAGGTTAAACCTTTAGAAAAGTAATAGGGATAGGGTCTCATCATGATCACCAATAAAGTAGGGGGAAAATAATGCACCTAAGAGTGATAAACAATGTGCATATATTGCTCGTGTGTTATGAGCATCAAAATGGAAGCATGCAAGTAAGAATGGAAAATACACCAAATTGCAAGAAATGAAATAAAAGGAAGTTTCTTTCTATTAATTCGATGGTTAAAAACCATGGTTACATAGATATACCCTTGAGGGCTTTGTATTGATACAATTGTTTACAAAATTATGGGGTGCCCAAAGCATCAAGTCCTTTCAAAGAATCTTGTGTGCATTTCCAATGTCTTTCACCATACCCACAATTGAGGTGGGTGAACCTACGCTGCCACTGCTTTGTTATATGATATTGTGCTCCTTAATTGTACTATGTATAAACCCACACCTACACACAAGGAAATTAGAATCGTTAAATAACAAGTGTGTATGGTGAAAATATGCAATCCCCACAGGAACTAAAAGACTAGAAAATATGAATATGAAATATGCCTATCTAAATCAAATCCAAATGACTTGAAATTATGGAGGTATGTAAAATATATGGTTTTGGAAATATATTACTAAAAATAGAACCAAAATTACATCCGATGGTGTGTCGTAATCGAAAGTATATGTTCGAAGCCTACAAAACCTAAAGCAAGCAATTTTTGCCCTTAAACATATCCAAAATGCATGAAACTTGGCAATAATACATAAAATAATATTTTAAGACAACCCATGTGGTCATATTTGCAAAATTAGGCACATATCCCTATGTATATCCATATGAGCTTCGTAGACCTGCATAAGACCCTACAAAACACTAAAAATATGATATATCACTCAACATTGCTCTAAAAATGCATGAAATTTGGATAGAATGCTCATATAATAGTATAGAATCAAACTAAAAATGAAAAGTAAAGAAATCATGTGCATATTAGCCATAGCACCGAGGTGGAATGGTTGGGACTATCATAGACTAAGGACCGTCCTACGATGGGATGGCCACCAGTTCTGCACTTATCTTATCACCAATTCCATTGTGAAATTTTTAGGGACATCCTAAATAGTATTTTAATCTAATGTGGTGGTAAAACTCACTCATATGGTTTAGTTTTAGAATCAAATTGCACCTCCTAGATCACTCGTAAATCTCCTTTGCTAGGTAGATATTTCAAGGGAAAAGGACACAAAATGGTGAGAGAAAATATTGGTAGAACTCCGTTGCTATATCTCAAAACTCCTCTATATATTTTATGTGGAAAACTAATCCACTTTATAGCCGAAGGAGACCTTTAGGCAAGAAGGTATGTGGGGACATGCAGAGCAAGAGGCGTCATTTGGCCAACAAGGTGGCATGTATTGGAGGGTGAAGAGAATCTCCCTATTTGGCATCTTACATGTAGCATGTCATAAGGATGTTACGTCCTTTGACTTGCATGGTTTAATAGGCAGGGAAAATGGCAATTTTTGGGTGCCCTTTGTCCAAATTTGACTTTTTTAGAGTCAAACCTTATGGCCATCGTACCTCAGGACAACCAGGTTGCCACCCTCTTAGGGTGGGACAACCACAAACTATGGTTGTCCCGAGGTGGTATGATCGTACCTATATGGCCCAAAAGCTCCCAAAAGTGGGGTAGAGCCTTCCAAGAGTGGTTAGGACCACTATAAAACCTCTTAGGGTTTCCCAAGGGGACCATATAGTTTCAATTAACCAGTGCTTTTAATTACCTAATCGGATTGACTAGATTTTAGTGTCTACACCTTCAATCAAGATTGGAGAAAACCACTTTATATTTCTTATCATTGATGTTTTGGTTTGTGTCCTTAAAATAAACATTAAGAGTATATTTGATCATTCTTGCTTCCCTAAGGTTGGCCACTCTCATAAATCCTCTATCATCCACAAATTGTAGGTGAGTCAAAACCTCATCGTCCACCTTGATACCTGTGAGCAAACCATGTTGTCTTCTCCTCAAGATAAGTTTGCCTAAGCCTTCAACCAATATGAGAAAAATATAAAGGAAAAAATGATCTTCTTGTTGAAGGCCTCTAGGTGTTCCAAATGATTACAAAAAAAGACCTTTGATTAATACTAAGTATGTTGGAGTAGAGACACAACTCATGACCCATTCTATCCAATCCTAAAAGAATCCCAAGGCTTCCATCATCTTTGACAAGCTCCACTCAACCCTATCACAATCCTTTGTCATATCCGGTTTTATGAATATTCCTCTACTACAAGATTTTTGCATTAAGTAGGTTGCCTACTGAGATAGAACCACACCATCCAAGATATTTATGCCCTCTAAAAAATCCCTTGTTTTAAGGAGATAGGTTTGATTCACTCAACAATTACCTTTGTGATTATTTTGTATATGACATTGCATAACATGATAGGTCTCTAATTATGCATGCCCTCTTCCCCTTTTGGAATTAAGGCAATACACTTCTAATTTAATGTTTTAAGCATTATTTTACTGCCCTTAGACTCCTATATAATTTCTATTACATCCTCCTCCAAGTTATCTTAGAAGATCTAAAAAAATCAATTGGGAAAACATCTAGACAATGTTTTTACTGTATTTATTCCAAACACTACCTTCTTCAACTCATTTCTATCAATGGATTTATGTTAAACTTAATTTTATTCTAAAGAAGATTAAAGTATTTTTTCATAAAATAAAGATATTCTTAATTTCCATTATCAAAACAAATAATTTTATAAAAAAGAAACTCTTGCTATCAAAGTACTTTACATTTGTTATTAAAATGTCAAAGCTAATTTTACATATCAAATAAAGTATTTTATTATGTAGATAAAGTCTTGTAATCAAGCCACATTAAGTAAGTTTTATATGGACAAAATCTTGTAATTAAACTATTTACATTTACTGTTTTTATATAGCTTGAAATATTAATTATAATTTCATATAATCAGATAGTTGTTTTTACTTAACTTTAATTTAATGAAGAAGAAAAAACGATTATAAATCCCTTAAAACGCACCCAACTATTATGTTACCCATCCCCCTACGCGATAAAGAACAATCACCAAACACTGTTCAAAACATTCAAGCTTCCGGCTGTTTGCTTCAACCTCAAAATCAAGGCAGGCTTTCCCTCACTACGACTCCTGTTCAACCTTTGCTTTTCTGGTTCGTGGGAGTACATTGATGATCACGCGCGAAGGGCCTGTTCCCACGAAAATTATAACATTGAAAATTATGTTAGTGGTAGGCGGAGATGCCTACCTTTGCCGATTATCTTTTTGGTACTGTTTATATTATTTCCCAGTTATAAGAACAAACGTTTGGTCCCGGGGATTAAAGTGGATCCCCGGGACCAAACGTAGTACTATTTTAATTTCAATTTTAATTTGTGTAAGCAGGAGACAAGAGAGATCTGGCCGAGGACAACGATGGTCCATTATTTTGCACCTTGCGTCTTGTATGGTGTCCTGTTTTCAGAATATTGTGTGGCGCGGCCGCAATTACTTTAAATAGCTTATCTACAATTGTGTCATAGGGCTTGTGGCGATAGTCCCACTGGTTTTAGCTAATGTTAAAATCAACGTTTGTTTGTTTGTGGCGGGAAACAAATCTACGTCAAAAATATAGCAGAATTTCTGGTAGACCTCGCCTGTTTGAGCCCACCATGGTTTGGCTTAATACATTTTCGTCTTAGCAGGGCAATCTCCTTCTAATCATCATCATCTTTTGTCCTTGTAAAGGACAACCATGTTCCATTATTTTGCACCTTGCGTCTTGTATGGTGTCCTGTTTTCAGAATATTGTGTGGCGCGGCCGCAATTACTTTAAATAGCTTATCTACAATTGTGCCATAGGGCTTGTGGCGATGGTCCCACTGGTTTTAGCTAATGTTAAAATCAACGTTTGTTTGTTTGTGGCGGGAAACAAATCTACGTCAAAAATATAGCAGAATTTCTGGTAGACCTCACCTGTTTGAGCCCACCATGGTTTGGCTTAATACATTTTTGTTTTTTTATATAAAAAATATTTACTCAATAAATAAATAAAAAACATTTTCTTATATTTCAGAACACTATTATTGTTATACTTTTTATTTTTTACATATTTATATTACATAATTTTACATCTGGCTTTAATATATTTTATTATTTTACATATTTGTGTTAAAACTTAAATTTAAACATTTTTTTTTTATATATTGGGAATGGGTAACATCCTTTCATCTTTAACAACTGGATATGGGGCAGACATTTTCTTTGAGGTTTTTGCGTCGGAACACAGGTCAAATCATTGAAGTTGTCTCTATAATCCTGTCTCTCCTCCGTAAACATGGCCCGGAATGAGGGAGACCCCGGTAGCTTAGGGTTGGTAGCACCGTTATCAAACTGGGGCACACTTAAACTTAATTTAATCCTGTATTAATTAAAATTAAGTAATCTGGAATTTGTTTTCTAAAAATAATAAATATAATACGTGTCAAAGCTGTGCGTCCCTATGTTTTCGCAAATACGTGTCAATGCTGTGCGTGCCTATGTTTTCGCAAATACGTGTCAAAGCTGTGCCGAACTTTTAGGAGGAAAATAATCTTTTTGAATTATATTAAGTTTTGGGTGGTCCTTCGTATGTTGAAGCCAACCCAAGTTTGACTTAATAAATTTTAGTTGCTGCCGTGATATAACGTGGGTTGTTGTTTATGTAGCATTTTATTTTACTTTATTTTATTTTATTTTGGTATTTCTATAGTATTTTTAGTATGTTTCGAAGTATTTAATTTGGTAGATGTTTCAAAGGTTAGGTGTATTGGTAATTGTTTTTTAATCAATCATTTATTAAGAAGACACCTAGGTTCAAACTTTGGGGGCAACCTATATGCAAAGGTAGTAGTTTGATCTATATATTTTGAGTGTGCACTAGATTGATGATGATACGAATCCTCAAATGACGGGTGGTCCCCTTCATGTGACAGGTCAAAAACAACAAGGTGAAATATGTTTGGTAGGAGCAGCCCCTGTGGTTTGAACTAGTCAAACATTTATTAAGAAGACATCCAGGTTCAAATATTGGAGGCAACTTATTTGCAAAGGTAGTAGTCTGATATGTATCTTTTCAATGTGTGTTAGACTCACGATAATATGAATCCCGAGTGACTGGTGGTCCCCTTCACGCTGTGGGTCAACAACAACAAGGTGAAATAGGTTTGGTAGGAGCAACCCCCTGTGGTTTGAACCCTGCTTTTGATAGTTACTAAAAAACTAACCGAGTCAACAACAACGAGGTGAAATAGGTTTGGTAGGAGCAGATGCTATGGTTTGAACCTTGCTCTTGAAAGTTACTAAAAATCTAAAAATAGTGTGGTTGTATCTCTTCTATGAATAATCATAATAATTATCTAATTTGGTAGTTGCTTGTTTGGCTAAGCACTTACCAAGAAGAGACCTAGGCTCAAACCTTGGGGGTGCCAATTTGCAAAGGTAGTAGTTTGCTCTAAATATTTCAAGAGCATGCCAGACTGAAGATGATGGTAGAAGTCCTGAGCAACTGGTGGTCCCCCTCATGCCAGGTCAACAACAACGAGGTGGAATAGACTTATTGGAAGTAAGCCATGTGATTTGAACCCTCCGCTTGACAATTACTAAAAATAATGTAGTTGTAACCAACTCCCTATATATCTAAAACAAAAATATCTAATTTCTAAAACAAAATATTTGTTAACCTCTATATTAAAAGAGATTTTCTTATATTTCACAACACTATTTTCTCTAAGTTATTGATGTACTCTTTATATTATTATTTTTATATATTTATATTACAAAATTGTACTTCCCTTTAATATATTTTATATTAAAACTTAAATTTAAACATGTGTTATTTACCTAATTAAATTAAGTAATCTCTATTTTTTTAAGGAATAATAAATTAAATTAATTAAAAATTATATTATATCTCTTGTTTTTAAGTTAAATTTTAATTATTTTGAGTGAAAACTTAATTTTAATTTTTTTATATTTATATTTAAGGTGTTGTCATTGATGGCAACACCTCTAATGCAAATTACCACAATCACTGCAAAAGCCATTTATGAAAATCAAAGTTGCTCCCCCTGACTCAATACTCTCTATGGAGGCTACTCCTCCTATCTCAATGTTATATTTGGAGGCTGCTCCCCCTATCTCAATGATCTCTTTGGGGGCTGCTCCCCCTAACTCAATACTCTCCCCTTTACTCAAATCTCTCCCCCTTTGACATCAATGGCAAAAGGGACACCTATGGGACTAAAAGATATGACTCTTAAGATTAGCTCCCCTACCACCTTCTCTCTTGAGGTGATTAATTTTGGGGTGGGAGTACATTTACTCCCATATTACATTGTTCCTTTCCTTTTTCAACTTCCTTCCACATCTTTCTGATATCCTTTTCTTGATGAGTTACTTGATCTTCTTGTCTTGAACCTATTTGACCTTCTTGCCTTGAAACTTCTTGACCTTCTTGCCTTGAACCTGTTTGGAATTGAGTCCTACACCATATTGCAATATGTCCAAAGTTATTGCAATTAAAACACTTGATATTGTAGCCTTTGTATGGTGCCCATATCCTAAATTATTTCTTGAAATCATTTCCATATTAATTCCTTTCCTGAACCCTATATTGTGAAGCTCTGTTTCCATAATCATTTTGACCATGATCTTTGAATTGTGCGGCTCTATAATCAAAACCATATTGCTCATTTCCTTTGCACTGAGAAGCTCTATGACCAATCCTGTTGCATAAGAAGCAACGTCCCTGAAAACCATACCTTCTTCCTTTGAAGTTCCTTCTAGAAAAATCAAACTTCTTTGATCCATAGAACCTGCAGTGTATAGCCTTGTGTCCAAATCCATTAAAAGAAAAACAATGTCCTTGAAAATCCCTTTGTTCATGCCTTGGTTCCTCATACCTTTCTTGATCATTATCCTTGTGATCATATTTGACTTGTGCATTGAATCCTTGATCCTTCTGTGGTATCCAAATATTCTTCCTTAACTTCTTCCTTGCTTTATTCTTCAAGAATTTCTTTGCATTTTGAACTTAATTCACCTATCTCAAAACAAGATCTAAATTGGATATTTGGAGCCATAGGAGATTTGGAACTTTCTTCTTATTTCTCTTCATTTTTATCAAATAGCAAATTGGCACACATCTCCATAGCCTATGAAATGCAAGTATCTATTTCTGTTGCTTCCTTTTCTTTGGGAACCAATTTTTCCTTATATATTTCTAAAACAAAACCTCCTGATACAAATAGAGGTCCTTGTGTGTTTATTTTTTATTTCCCTTCTTCATAACCAAGCCCTATATTTATAGATGGATCTCGATGTAAATCCAAAAAGTTATCCAAAGTTTTTGAATTCCTTTGAAATTGTGCTAACTTATTTATGTAGGTCCCCAAAAATTTCTGATCTTCTTCTTCTAACTGATTACATCTTTCTTTCTTCTTCTTCAATTGCTCAGAAATAGTGATGCCAAGCTCTTTTGTTTCTTGAAGCTCTTTTTCCAAACCTTGAATGTGTCGATTAAGCATTACTTTGACCTTTTCATTTTCATGAACCTTATTTTCAAGCCTTTTGATTTTCCTTTTCAATATCTTGATTTTATTTTCTTGTTTTGTGGATTCCTCTTCTTCATCATCACAGCTGCTGGAATTTTCACTAGAACTGCTGCTAGAACTATTACTGGAACTACTGCTTTCTTTTTCCACGAATAAATTTTTCTTGTTGCAATTACTGTAGTACATGCAATCATCATATAAATGCCCAAATTCTCTGTATATGAAGCATTTTAGTATTCTTAGACCTTTCTTGTACCTGTTTGCTTGCTCAATGGCTATAGCAAGCTCTTCATGTCATTCTTCGATAGATATATCCTCTTCTTTAACTTCAATACCTAGGAATAGGTGTTCTTGCCTTTCTTCACTTATTCCAAAGAATGTACATTCTTCTTCATCTGACTGGTCTTCATTGCTGTGATCTGAACCATCACTTTCTTCTTCAATGTAGAAAGTTTTCTTATTCTTAAGAAAACTCTTCTTCTTCTCTTGCTTGCTTTGCTTGTACCTGTCCTATTTGTCATGCTTATGCTTTCCTTCTTTTCTTCTGTGACCCTATTTTTCATCATCATTGTTTTCTTCATGTGGACACTTGTTTGCATAGTGACCATAATCACCACACTTGTAGCATTTGAATTTATTCATATTCATGTAATTCCTTGAGTTCTTTTTCCTTTTTATGAAGTTAGCTTCCTCATCATTATCTGAATCTATATATATCTCTAGATATTTCCCTTTATTTTTCTTTCAAGCCTTGAATGCAATTTCTTTCAATGGAACCTGATGCTTATCTATCCTCATATCATAAGCTGTGAGAGTTCCTTGTAGTTCTTCCATCGTTAGCTTGTCAATATCCATTTTTTCTTCTATCGTCGAAACCTTTGCATCATACTTCATGGGAAGTGATCTCAAAACCTTTTGAGTAACATCTTATTATTTCATCTCAAATCCTAGGCCTCTCATGGTGTTATAAATCTCATAAAATCAAAGCAAGAACTTTGTAATATCTTCAGAATCTTCCATTTTCAATTCTTTGACTCTTCTTCTATGAGTTTGTAGTTTTACCAACTTTACCTTGGAATCTCCTTCATAGGTATTCCACAAATTGGTCCACATTTCATTAGCTAAATTACATACCATGACCTTTGTAAAATTTGTCTCACATAGCCCACTCAAAATACAATTCATTGCCTTTGCATTGATCTCAACCAATTTCCTGATAGTCTTATCTATATTGGGATCACCTTCAATATTATACTCTTTTGCAACCATCTTCCATACCTCATATCCCTGTGATATCAAGTAGTTCTTCATTATCATGCTCCAAAGCATAATTTTTACCATCAAACAGTGGATCCTTACTTGTAGATGATCCATTTTGTAAAGTCATATGTGTTCTTATAGAATCTACCCTCAAGATGTTAGCATTTCTGAAGGAACCCGCTATGATACCAATTGAAGAACACAAGCTTATACTAAGAAGGGGGTGAAAAGTATAGCGCCCAATTTTTACTTTCTTTCCAAACCAATATCAATTAGTGTCCTCAATTGCAATAACCAAATATAACAGTGTGCATTAATAACATAGATAAAAATAGTAAGAAAGTGCACAAATCATCACACATAATTGAGACACGAGATTTAACGTAGTTCCTACAATGTGGGGTAGTCCACAAGATAATATCCTTATAATATTTCACAAATAAATAGGGATCCTTATCTCAATACAAATAATTACTTTGATCTTCTCAAATCTAGGTTGTCCTAATTTTCTTAGGTGGGCTCCACTGATATGCTTAGCTAGGCTCTCCACTAATCTACTCAGCTAGACTATCCACTGATATGCTCAGCTAGGCTATCCATTGATATGCTCAGCTAGGCTCTCCATTGATCTACTTAGCTAGGCTATCCATTGATCTGCTCAGCTAGTCTATCCATTGATCTACTCAGCTAGGCTATCCACTAATCGGCTCAGCTAGGCTATCCACTGATATTCTCAACTAGGCAAATGGTGTTGATGTGTTTTCTATTTCTATCCTATCTCTTTCATTGCTCATAAATCTACCTCAATGCCTTCTCACAAGGCTTAAACAATCCTACTCAAATGTTGTCCCAAATATTTTCTCAAAGCCTCCAAAAAAGGCTCAAACAATCATGCATAAAAATTGTCTCAAATCTCTTCAGAAATTATGCCCCAAAAGCCTTCCTAAAGGCTCAACCAATCATCCATAAAAATTGTCTCAAATCTGTCCAAAAATTTACTCCCAAAAGCCTTCCCAAAGGCTCAACCAATCATGCATAAAAACTATCTCAAATCTATCCAAAAATTTTGTCCCAAAAGCCTTCCCAAAGGCTCAACCAATCATGCACAAAAGCTGTCTCAAATATATCTAGAAATTTTGTCCCAAAAGCCTTCCCAAAGGCTCAACCAATGACTCTCAAGTAGCACTCAAATCTCAACCAAAAATCAATGAATGCAAGGCTCAATGATGAACTCAACAATGGATAACAAATGAATGATGACAATACTCAACAATGTGCTCAACAATGAATGGAAAATTTACTTCTCCAATGGATGACAACAATGCTCAACAATGATCTCAATAATGTATGACAAATACTCTCTCAAATGGATGGCAATAATGCTCAACAATGTACTCTCAAATGGATGACAACAATGCTCAACAATATACTCTCAAATGGATACCTCTCCAAGCAATAACAATGAGAACTTCAACCAACCAAGGATAATCTCCACAAGTGATAGCAATAGGTTCTCAATAATATCTTCCTCATGCAATGTCAATAAGCTTTCAAGAAACAAGCACATCTCTCTCAAGCAAAGAGCTCTCAAATAGCCAACAATGATCTACTCAAATGAAAGTCAAATGTATCCACAAGTGACTAGCAAATGATCTCCTCAATGGTCTCAAATAGTGGTAATGTACTAAAAAAGTAACCAACAATAATAATCCTCAAAGAAATAGCAAAAACCTCCTCAATAATGGCAATACTCTCAATGAACTCCACTAAAGCAATCATGGAACTCAAGTATCAATTTTATCCATAAAATTGATTTTCTAATCCATCCACTTCCTCTCAATAGCCAAGGCACATAATCAAGCAATTTGTCTTCAACTTCAAACCCTAACTCATGTGCATGTCCTCTAACTCAAGGTAGCAATTAACTAGCTCTCAAGTTCCTAGTTTAATTTCATAATTAAATCATGCACTAGGACATATAAGAAGTTCAACACTTTTCAACCTTATGACTCCCTAATTTCATTAACATATACTGCAAGAACCTATGCTTTTATTTTTAATTCCACACATTATAACTCCATATACAACAATCACAAATACTTATTTCCACACCTTATATCTCCCTAATCACACATAAAAATAACAAATATTTAATTCTACACCTTATAATTCCCTAAGCACATTAACACATACAATAAGAGTTTATTTCCCTAAACTCCTTATGACTCCCTAGTTATCACAAAAATAATTTTAATGCACCAAAACTTTGGTAATAAAAAATATTACCATGCGTTGGAGATAAATACCTTTATTTGAAATTTGTTGCCTTCACAACCTTTGAAATCGATAATTCCTTTGCCAAAAAATCAATGCACCTTCACACCTTCAAAATCGTCAATACCTTGCAAAAAATCAATGCACCTTCACACCTTCATGGGAGTCGAACTCTGTTCCTCTCACCTAGTGCTGTGAGGCGCTTACCACATGGGCGCCAACCCATGTTGGGATATTAATCCCAAACACCTAGCTTGTCCTACGCCTCAAATATGAAAACCCAATTTTCCTTTCTCAACAAAATACTTTGCCCCTGGCAGGATTCGAACAACGAACCCGCCTTGTGAAAAGTTCGTGCGCTGCCAACTGCACTAAAGAGTCCTTCGTGACATCATTTTCCCATGTTGTTTACTTGACCTTGCTCTAAAATCGAAAGTTATTTATCCTTCTTTCTTTGCTACTCCCATTTTGATGACTCTCTCTCATGCTCTATGTCAAGTCTACAAAAAACAAAGGTTTTAACCTTTTATTTATATGCACCTCCATCCTTCGAATGATGTCGGTGAACTTTATTAATCTCCCCAACCTTTGCACGTCGGAGGATAATGTAATTCAACTTTAGACCTTAGAATTATTAAATAAAAATTTAATAATTCACCTCTTAACTTTGAATTGGGATATCTCCTTCATTCTTTTGAATTTCTCCATGAAACTTTTTGCACCTAGGTTTTATTGGAAAAACTTTTCATCCATCATAATTTGGAGAAGTCTTAGCATAGTGGTTTTAATGAAAAACCCTTTCCAATGGTTTTAATGAAAACCCTTTCCATTGGTTTTAATAAAAAAACTTTTCCATCGGTTTTAATAAAAACCCTTGTCGTTGGTTTTAATAAAAACCTTTACCATTGGTTTTAATAAAAACCGTTAATATAATATTTAAAAAATTAAATATTATATGCCTCTTGTGCCACGGAACCTTGTATATATCCTTTCTCTCCAAAATATCATAAATGATTATTTATGAAGTGCTTTTGCCACCAAAACTCAATGTGATCCATGTGACATCAATGACAACACGAAATAGCTCAAATTGCCAACAACAACATCGAACATGGTCACATGCATCTTTCCCCATGGAAGACCAATAATATTCCATCCAAAGGAGATTCTTTGCAATGACATTACCCCTGAAATGGCCTCCACAAGAACATTCATGAGCCTCACTAAGAGCTAGTTAGAGTTCATCAAATTTAAAGCATTGCAAGAGGATATCTTCAAAATAATATCGATATAAAGCATTTCCAATTATAATGAATCAACACACTCTTTTGTGTAAAATATTATGCTAATTATGGTCTAAGCCATCAAGAATTGAACCATCATCAAGGAAATTAATGATGTCGTTATACCATGGCTCATATGGGGAAGCTTCGATGGTCAAAACATCTAATGAAACAAGACAAAAGCTAAGTGATGTAGGCTCCCAAAGTTATGTAATGATAATAAATTCTTGATCATATTTCATCTCTAATGGAAACAAGGATGTGATAGCAACCATGGCATCCACATGGTGATTGGAGGATCTAGGGGTAGACTCTATGGTTCCTCGAGTAAACATGAACAAGAGATTTGTGACAATCTCTTTGTAAGGTTTTAACTTATCATCTTGAGTCTGATAAACATCATTAATTTTATTGACCATAAGTTGAGAGTCACCAAAGACTAAAATAACACTAACTTTCAAGGCTAAGGCTACTCTAAGACCAAAGATCAAAGCTTCGTACTCTGCAATATTGTTCATGCAAGAGAAATGAAGCTTGAAGGACAAGGGGATGTGTTATTTTTGTGGGGTAACTAGAATTATTCTAGCACAAATACTCTTAAAGAATTAGGCTCCATTAAAAAACTAAGTCTAAGACTTTGGCTCTTTCACTTCTACACCATGGAACTCATCAAGAAACTTGATGATAAAATGATGGGTGGTTTCTAGGGGAGCGAAGGCTAGCTGATCAATAATCACTTGAATCTTGATAGCCTTTTGACCTATGAAGGCGAGGTTGAACTCACTAAGGGATAAAATCCACTTAACAACTTGAATTTAAAGGTGGGGATTATAAATTAGGTAACACAAAGGATCAAAATTTATAATCACCAATACCTTATAGTTGAGAATGTAGTATCTTAGCTTCTAGGAAGCAAACACCATGGCAAGGCAAAGCTTCTCTAAGAGAGTATACCAAGTTTCATAGCTAACAAAGGTCCTACTGATATAGTAGATAACTTGTTCTTTTTTCTGATCATTGTATTGTAGTGAGTTATGGCTCCTATGTCAAGCATCAAATACTTATCCAATGTAGGAGGAACTAAAATAGGTGGGAAAGTGAGATACCATTTGAACTCATCAAAAGCTTTCTAACACTCAAAATCCAACTGGAATATGACATCTTTCTTAAGAAGCTTAAGAAAGGGTTGACACTTATCAGTTAACTAAGTTGTGAACCAAAGGATAGCTTGAATCTTACTTTACAAGATACATAATTTGGTTAAGGTGCATGGAGGAGGCATGCTAGTGATAGTCACTATATTAGTGGGGTCCATTTCAATGCCCCACCTAAAAACAATGAAACCTAACAACTTGCAAGATGTGACTCCAAACACACACGTGGAGGGCTTAAGATGAATCCTAAATCAGGGTTATGCACAGTGGCGAATATTCACAAATTGGGCGAATATTAAGATTTTCAAAATTGGAAATTGGCAAATATGAGGACCCTCGACATCGTACCATTCGCCTAAAATTTTTAGGACCAATATTTTCTTAGGATCAATTAGCCACAATATATATCCAAACATAGACATATTTGTACTCATTGGAAAGCTCTTTTCGAGCCTAATCTAATGGTGATGTTTTAATGAAGTTATAAGGTGATTTAGTAGGTCAAACTATGCCCCAAATATGAATTTATTTTTTAGAACTTCAAATACCCCAAATTTTGGTGTGAAGATGATTGATTTGATTTGCTTAGGATTCACCTTGATTCACCTTAATTTTGATTAGGATTCATCATTTCTTTACAAGTACATTTCAAGTCCAACCTCTAATGCATAACCCTAGTCCAACATGAAACTAAAAATAAGGGACATAACAATGATGAGCAGGTTCAAGTTTTGATTACTTCTATTTCTTCTTTGAAGACTTCTAAAGATATCATGAAAGACACGACTAGGATTTCTCCATATAATAAATTCTTTTATAGATGAATGTTGATAGATGATGTATTGCAACAAAATATAGCTATAGTATTTTGTTGCTAAAAGCTTATATTCTTATGTATGTCCAATTATAAATGTTTTACTCCTTATCCACTTCATTTTATTTTTTAGTTTGTGAACAATATTAATTCTATAATATTATAATGTTCCGATTAATAAATTAATATAATCTAACTCTGTATCAAAACAAACATAATAAACAATAAACTTTAACAAAAAAAAATTAAACTCGTAATACAACTATTTCATTTCATACAACCAAGAGCGTTCTCTGTACAACCGTTTGATTTTTACTAATTTACAAGGTATATAGAAAAAAAAAAAACAAAAAATATAAAAACCTATTATCTTTTTTTGTCTATGTATCAACGACGACTTCACTCGTCTTTCTATACTTTCCCAAGCTACCAAATTTATTATTGGGTTAAATTTTTGGCATATAGCTATCTATAAAATCCTTTTGAAAATGGAAATGTTCAACAGTCTTTACTCTTCCCAAAATTTGACTAGGCCGACAAGAGCACTTCTTCGAGCGAAAAACGAGGAACTACAAACCCAGTACTTGTTTTACTATATATGTTTTTAGACTTTGGTAGTCCTACGTCTCTATCCGTGATGTGACTACTTGTTTTACTGTCATTGTGTGGTTCGTCGCCGTCTTTTTTAAGGGGACTTTACACCTAAAATACTTTTTGTATTTTTCTAGAAGGGCCTATGCTTTCGCAGCAAATACGTGTCAAACTTTGCCGAACTTTTAGGAGGAAACGATTTTTTTTAATTATATTAAGTCCTTCGTCTATTGAAGCCAACCTAAGTTTGACTTAATTAATTTTAGTTCGTGCCGTGATATAATTTGGGTTGTCGTTTCTATGGTATCTTTAGTATGCTAATAAGTATCTAATTTGGTAGATGCTTTATTTTAAAATTATCCTATCAATTTATAAATAAAACATATTTGATGATTATTTAGTGATTTTATAAATAAAACATATTTGATGATTATTTATTGATTTTACACATATTGTTAAGTAAATACAGTTATAAAATATTTTTATTTTTTTAAAACAAATGTGAGACTTTTTATTTTTTCTATTTAATTTGGGTCATATTATTCACCATGGCATGCTTCTTTGACCATAATTTTATTTGACCATATTTTTATTAAGAAGACATCGAGGTTCAAATCTTGAAGTAGCTTATTTGGAAAGGTAGTAGTCTCGTCTAAATCTTTTGAGTGTGCGTTAAACTAACGATGATGATACGAATCCTGAGTGATCGGCAGTCCCTTTAATGCGGGTGTCAACAACAACAAGGTGAAATAGAAGGTGAAATAGATTTGGTAGGACCAACCCGTGTGGTTTGAACCTTGCTTTTGATAATCACTAAAAAACTAACCGAGTCAACAACAACAAGGTGAAATAGATTTGGTAGGAGCAACATTAATAATAAAATTAAAAATAGTGTGGTTGTAAACAACTCTTCTATGAATAATAATAAAAAATAATAATCTAATTTGGTAGTTGCTTGTTTGGCCAAGCGATTAGTAGGAAGAGACCTGGGTTCAAACCTTGGGGGTGCCAATTTGCAAATATAATAGTTTGCTTGAGTGCATGCCAGACCAAAGATGACAGTAAGAGTCCCAAACAAATGGTGGTCCCCTCATGAAGTATCAACAACAAGATAGAATAGGCTTGTTGGGAGCAACCCCTATAATTTGAACCTACACTTCACAGCTGCTTCACAGCTACTAAAAGTAATGTAATTTTAGCCAACTACCTTATATATCTAATACAAAAGTATCTAATTTCTAAAAAAAATATTTGTCAACCTCTATGTTAAAAGACATTTTTTTTATATAAGAAGTATTTACTCAATCAATCAATAAATAAATAAATAATATTTTCTTATATTTCACAACACTATTATTGTTATACTTTTTATTTTATTTTATTTTTTATATATTTATATTACATAATTTTACATCTCCCTTTAATATATTTTATTATTTTACATATTTGTGTTAAAACTTAAATTTAAACATTTTTTTATATTGGAAATGGGTAACATCCTTTCATCTTTAACAACTGGATACGGGGCAGACATTTTCTCTAAAGTTTTTGCTTCGGAACACGAGTCAAATCATTGAAGTTGCCTCTATAATCCTGTCTCTCCTCCGTAAACATGGCCCGGAATGAGGAAGACCCTGATAACTTAGAGTTGGTAGCACCGTCATCAAGCTGGCGTACATTAAGTGAACTCAAATCAAACTACTACGCTTACTCTTAAAAAATTAATTTAAACTTGTATTAATTAAAATTTAAGTAATCCGGAATTTGTTTTCTAAGAATAATAAATATAATACGTGTCAAAGCTGTGGGTCCCTGTGCGTGTCGATGCTGTGCGTGCCTATGTTTTCGCAAATACGTGTCAAAGTTGTGCCGAACTTTTAGGAGGAAAATAATCTTTTTGAATTATATTAAGTTTTGGGTGGTCCTTCGTCTCTTGAAGCCAACCCAAGTTTGACTTACTAAATTTTAGTTGCTGCCGGGATATAACGTGGGTTGTCGTTTCTTTAGCATTTTATTTTGGTATTTCTGTAGTATTTTTAGTATGTTAATAAGTATTTAATTTGGTAGATGTTTCAAAGGTTAGGTGTATTGGTAATTGTTTTTAATCAATTATTTATTAAGAAGACACCTAGGTTCAAACTTTGGGGACAACCTATATGTAAAGGTAGTAGTCTGATCTGTATATTTTGAGTGTGCACTAGATTGATGATGATATGAATCCTCGAATGACCGGTGGCCCCCTTCATGTGACGGGTCAACAACAACAAGGTGAAATATGTTTGGTAGGAGCAGCTCCTGTGGTTTGAACTAGTCAAACATTTATTAAGAAGACATCCAGGTTCAAACCTTGGAGGCAATCTATTTGCAAAGGTAGTAGTCTGATATGCATCTTTTCAATGTGTGTTAGACTCACGATGATACGAATCCCAAGTGACCGGTGGTTCACTTCATGGTGTGGGTCAACAACAACAAGGTGAAATAGGTCTAGTAGGAGCAACCTCCTGTGGTTTGAACCCTGCTTTTGATAGTTACTAAAAAACTAACCGAGTCAACAACAACGAGGTGAAATAGGTTTGGTAAGCGCAGATGCTATGGTTTGAACCTTGCTTTTGACAGTTGCTAAAAATCTAAAAATAGTGTGGTTGTAACCATCTCTTCTATGAATAATAATAAAAGAAAGTATCTAATTTGGTAGTTGCTTGTTTGGCTAAGCACTTCCGAAGAAGAAACCTAGGCTCAAACCTTGGGGGTGCTAATTTACAAAGGTAGTAGTTTGCTCTAAATATTTCAAGAGCGTGCCAGACTGAAGATGATGGTAGGAGTCTTGAGCAATTGGTGGTCCCCCTCATGCCAGGTCAACAACAACGAGGTGGAATAGACGTATTGGAAGTAAGCCATGTGATTTGAACCCTGCGCTTGACAATTACTAAAAATAATGTAGTTGTAACCAACTCCCTATATATCTAAAACAAAAATATCTAATTTCTAAAAAAAATATTTGTTAACCTCTATATTAAAAAGACATTTTCTTATATTTCACAACACTATTTTCTCTAAGTTATTGATGTACTTTTTATATTATTTTTTTATATGTTTATATTACAAAATTGTACTTTCCTTTAATATATTTTATATTAAAACTTAAATTTAAACACGTGTTCTTTACCTAATTAAATTAAGTAATCTCGATTTTGTTAAGGAATAATAAATTAAATTAATTAAAAATTATATTATATCTCTTGTTTTTAAGCTAAATTTTAATTATTTTGAGTAAAGCTTAATTTTATTTTTTTTATATTTATATTTAATTTTAATTGTTATATATATATATATATATATATATATATATATATTAGTTATTTGTTTATAAATATAAGACACAATTTTATAAGTATAAATATTAAATAATAATATATATTTATAAATATATTTCGACATGTTCAACATATGTTTTTTAATGGACAATTATGGACTATCTATTTATACAATTTTTTTTTTTTTGTTGCATGTAAAATTACTATATTTTAATTAATATAATATATTTTTCCAAATATATGTAGAGACAATACTAAGGCTTAAAATTTGTTAATGTGGATTTTAAAAAAATATTATATGTTATATCTTACTTCATGACCATATTAATAAAATATTACAAAATTTTGGTAATTATGCATATATCCTTGACAAGATTTGAATATAGATCTCCTCCTTGAGGAGTTTAATTTCTTAGGTTAATGTCACTATGGATTTTACCATTATATTATAAAATATTTAATTAATTTGATATTTTGTAAAAAATTTAATTCAAAATAATTCATTAAATTTATCAAATAAGTTTGGCATTTACTTTTTTAAAGAATATAACTATGGTAATAATTTATTATACAATTATTATATTTAATTTTTATTTTATTACTCAATAAAATATTTTACCAAATATTAGATTTATTAAATGTATAATAAATTTTATTTAAAATAATAAATCCACTTTGCATAATAACATAGTCCCTAACTTAGATGTCTCTTTGACATCTCTAGAAAAAACAACCTCAACACAAACTCTTTTTTATGGGTGTGAAAAAACTTATCGACTTCTACTAGTATGGCGCCTAAGGTTGTCATGATGCGGCTCAAGAAAGGTCAAAGGTGTTAGTCTTACAATGGCACTGAGAGGGAGGGGGGGTGAATCAGTGTAGCTATTTTAAAACTTAAAAACTTAACTCTTAAAGCTGAAGCAAGGAGAACTTAAAATAGATAAAGCAAATATAACAAGAGAGCATTCCACAACACACGATTTAACGAGGTTCACCAGTTTTGGCTACTCCTAAAAAATAGACTGCTTGGACACCCATCCAAATCCAGCATTTGCAAAGCACCCACTTTACAAACAGTTTACCAACACCCACTAGAAGGAGCACCAACCCCTAATTTATCTGCACCAACAAAAAGGAGCACCAACCCCTGATTTACCAGCACCAACTGGAAGGAGCACCAACCCCTAATTTATCTACACCAACAGAAAGGAGCACCAACCCCTAATTTATCTGCACCAACAGAAAGGAGCACCAACCCTTGATTTACCAGCACCAACTGGAAGGAGCACCAACCCTTGATTCCAAGCACCAACTTGGATTTCTATTTTGAATCTTAGATTGACATAAATATGCCTTCACTTCTACAAGACCCTTACTGGTCTATTGCTCATCCAACCTCTCTTTCAATTCAAGAAACACATATTCCTTCTACGCACTTGCTGCTACACTCTCTCAGTCGCTCTTTCTCAGCTGCTCTCCCTCAGCTTTACCATACTCTCTTACAGCCCTCTCCTGTATATTTTAGCACTATACATTGCTTCTTTTTACAACTTCTTTCTCCTTTTATTCGGCAATACACAACACTCATGCCTCGTGCAGAGCACAACCCTAACCCTAACTTGCTATACACGAAACATTCTTTCAGCTTTCTTCAACAACCTTTTCTCAGGACATTTATTCTTTTATCAGTGGCACCTTCCCTCTTTATGGTGGCACACTTTTCAATTCTGAGCAACACTTTACTTCTGCATGCAACTGCCCTCGCGACACATTTACTCTTTTTAGTGGCACTCTTTTCAATTCTGAGCCAAACTTTTTCTTCTGCACGTAACTGCCCTTTTATAACAATATTTTCATCTTGAAACCCTAAGTCTTCTATAACTGCCATTAACCCGCATGTAGCCTATTCATAGCTACTCCTGTGAGTAACTCCTTTCTAACACACTATTCTTATACGCAACCTATTAATGGATTTGTCTCTTGTTTCGGA
This sequence comes from Wollemia nobilis, assembly GCA_028583015.1. Taxonomy (NCBI): domain Eukaryota; kingdom Viridiplantae; phylum Streptophyta; class Pinopsida; order Araucariales; family Araucariaceae; genus Wollemia; species Wollemia nobilis. The sequence goes on along the minus strand of JAQPPZ010001695.1, from coordinate 5,318,927 downwards.
CTGACAATATAACCACTGCTCGATGGTTTCACTATGACACGTGCCCTGTAACTGCCGTTCTTCCTTTAATGCTTTGTTCTTATTTTAGCTTGCATGATTTCTATCTGTCACTGCACCTGTAACTGTCACACTAACTCCAGTTAACTCTTCTTATTTTGGCTGCATGATTTTCCTCTACAACTGCCCCTGTAACTGTTGTTCTACTCTAGTTAACTCTTCTTATTCTGGCTGCATGAATTCTTTCTGTAACTGCCTTTGTTACTATCGTACTGTCTGCAGTTCACTGTGTAGCATTTCTGTAACCGTTGCACTCTTTTTCACATTTCTTATTATAGCTTACATGATCTCACTGTAACTCCACCTGTAACAGTTCTTATTTTGCTGCATGAACTTATTCTGCAACTGTCCCTATATATGCTTCTCGAATTTTACCCACGAAACTATGACATGTCACGATATCGCGACATTTCTGCCCCTTTGACTTTTTCTTGGTAGTTGACCGCGAAAACATAACATGTCACAAAATCGTGACACTTTCGCCTCCTTGTTTCATAGTTCAGCTTGCATCCGCAAAAACACAACATGTCACGATATCGTGACACTTTTCGCCTTCGTACACTCTTCTTGGCTTGCACCAGCGAAAACATAACATGTCACAAAATCGTGACACTTTCGCTGCCTTGAGCTCTTCTCTGTCTCTTGCCCGTGAAAATGAAACATGTCACGAAATCGTGACACTTTCGCTTCCTTGCACTCTTCTCTACTTGCACTAGTGAAAACATGACATGTCACGAAATCGTGACACCTTTCGCTTTCGTACACTCTTCTCTGCAAGCACTAGCGAAAACATGACATGTCACGAAATCGCGACACCTTTCGCTTTCGTACACTCTTCTCTGCAAGCACTAGAGAAAACATGACATGTCATGAAATCATGACATCTTTCGCTTCCGTACACTCTTCTCTGCAAGCACTAGCGAAAACATGACATGTCACGAAATCGTGACATCTTTCGCTTCCGTACACTCTTCTCTGCAAGCACTAGCGAAAACATGACATGTTGCGAAATCGTGACACCTTTTTCTCTCTCCTCTTTCTCTTCGCTTTGAACCACGAAAATGAAACATGTCACAAAATCGTGACACCTTTTTCTCTCTCCTCTTTCTCTTCGCTTTGGACCGTGAAAATGAAACATGTCACGAAATCGTGACACCTTTTTCTTTCGGACTCTCTCTCCTGCATTATGTCGTGATATCGTGACACATTTTCTCCTTAGCGCTTTTCTTCTCATCGGATCGTGAAAACCCAACATGTCACGAAATCGCGACACTTTTTCTCCTTAGCGCTTCCTCTTGCAAATTATCATGAAATCGTGACACTTTTCCTTGCAAGCTCTTTCTCTCAAACATGTCACGAAATCGTGACACATTTTTGTCCGTACTATCCTTCTTTCAAATTGTCGTGAAATCGTGACAGTTTTCTTTGCTTGCGCCTTCTCCCCGAACATGTCGCGAAATCACGACAGTTTTCTTTGCTTGCACCTTCTCTCCAAACATGTCACGAAATCGTGATAGTTTTCTTTGCTTGCACCTTCTCCCCGAACATGTCATGAAATCGTGACAGTTTTCTTTGCTTGCGCCTTCTCTCCAAACATGTCACGAAATCGCGATAGTTTTCTTTGCTTGTGCCTTCTCCCCGAACATGTCACGAAATCGTGACAGTTTTCTTTGCTTGCACCTTCTCTCCAAACATGTCATGAAATCGTGATAGTTTTCTTTGCCTGCGCCTTCTCTCCAAACATGTCGTGAAATCATGATAGTTTTCTTGCATGTGCCTTCTCATCGAACATGTCGTGAAATCACGATAGTTTTCCTTGCACTTTCTCTCTCCTCAACCATGTCACGATATCGCGATAGAAAACATGTCGCGATATCGCGATAGTTTTCTTACTTGTCTTTTTCTTTGATCTTTTGAATCTGGGCCACTTCTGTCTTCTTGGAAATTCACTGTACATGCTCTGACTGCTCTGAACTCTTGTTCACTTCATCAACCGATCTATCTAATGACCTCTGCACTCCTGTCCATTGCATCAACCGATCCTTTGTCTGTGTTGACAACAATGACAATACTTTGGCTGCACCTTGCTCATCAATGAACTCCTATCCATTGCATCAACTGATCAACCTGACTATGTTGACAACAATGACAATACTTTGGTTGCACCTTGCACATCAATCTCCCCCTTTGGAATTGTTGGCAACACACGTAATTGTGTGCAATTACCTATAATTCTTCTCCCCTTTGACAATAATACCAAAGGGCGGCTGCAAACTCCCCCTGAGTCCATGCACAACATTCTCAGGCAAAAATTATTACAGTTAGCAAAGAGCATAAATATGAGCAATATGATAAATAGATGCATAAATGCTCCCCTTGAGAATTTGATCCCGATGGCTAGTCAATTCTTAGTCTATTCTTGGGAATATGTGACCACTTCATTTCACTGTTTGACAACATCATGATAAGCATAATAGGCATCACTCAGATCTATCTTCAACTGTGTTGGCTGCTGGATCTCTATCCATTGAGACTCTGTCCTCTGTACCCTGTCAATAGGCTCACATAGAATCTGCTCTAGCAAGCTCACCAAGAACTTGCCCAGATCTTATAGAATCATAAAAAGAATTGTTAGAGACTCAATATGTTCTATACTTAATGCTCAATCAATATATCAACTAAATCTCATAGAAGCATAAAGAGAATTGTTAGAGACTCAATATGTTCTATACTCGAATCTCAATCTCAGCTCAAATCAACCAATCATCTCAATGAACATCCCTTTATTACAGATCCTAGTCGAAGCATGCATCAACCAACTCTGTGTAAGCATCAAACACTATCTTCTGAGCATCAACCCTCTGTTGCTCTCAATCCACACAACCAAAAATACGTCTATAGTAAGTTCTATGTCGTTACAGTCAAACTTAGCAATCGTCTTCGCCTTTTGCGTTCTTTGTGCACTCTGCTCTTTCTACGCACTCACTTCGCATACATACACAACACTACCTCAAACCACTACATAAACTGAAAACACACTTTAACAACTATACGATAGTTTCCCGACTGCCTGCCATTCATCCTCAGATAACCAATCAAATACATAGGAGTATTAAAATAAAACTTTAATATTACTCCCCTTGAGGATGTGCCACCTAGAGTGGCTTAGTGCAATAGCTGAGTAGTCTCCTTCAGTCCAAGGAGACAGGATTCCCGTTCTTCTATCTTTCTCCAGACTTTCTTGAACTTGGGCTTGAGATTTTCAACTACATCCCTATTTTGCCCCTGTTCGTGAACTTGAACATTTCTCTTGCGGGGTTGTCTCTTGTGCATTCTTGATGGATGATTATTTTCTTTTCTTTTATGCACATGATATGTTCCCTGTCCGTATTGCCCTCTTTGCGTCTGATGAAATCTAGGGTTTTGCCTTAGATTAGATACATAAGTGCTTGGAAAAACCTTGCTATGTGCCCATGGCCATTACATTTAAAACATTGCACATGGTGTTCACTCAGGAAAGCAGATGTGTTTCTACTAAGCATAACTCTTTGATCTATTATTCAATCCACAATAAATTGCCTTGTGACCATAATGGTTGCATCTAAAACAATAGCCATTAAAAGCATTATTATGAACAGAGTGAGAATGATAGAACCTCTTTTGTTGTGGTTGCTTTGCTGTAGATCTCCTTTGAGATTTACTTCCTTTTGAAGATTCAGCTTCAAACTTTTCTTGCTTTGATTTTTCAACAGTGAGCTTCTTCTTTTCTGCACATTTGGAAGATGAAGGTTGTTCTGCTTCCACCTTTTCTTGCTTCGATCCTTTAACTGTGAACTTCTTCTTCTCTGCATATTTGGAGGATGAAGGTTGTTCAGCTTCATATCCAAGACCATGCTTATCCGTGGAACTTCTTTGTTGGCTTATCATTTTTTCTAGCAACTCTGTGCTATTCTCAAATTTGAGATTTGTATTGGATTTTTCTAGTTGTTTCTTCAATACAACAATCTCTTCTTCTTGTTGGTGGCAAACAGTCTCTTTCTCATTGATCTGTGACCTGAGAGTTTCTTCAGTCCTTTTGGACTCTTCTACTTGCAGCTTCAGATTACTAACAACTTTGTTAGATTCCTCTTCACGTTTGTTATATACCTCAACTTTATTATCCAGTTGTGTCTTCAGGGCATCTTCTGTTTTCTTGGCCGTTTGAAATTGTAAGAAGAGATTTTCAATCTCATCCCCATATTCTTCCAACTTTTTGGATAGTCTGTTGTTCTTTTTCTTTTGTATACTTAACTCTTCAAGTGCGGCTATCAACTCACCTTCTAGATCTACTTCAATCTCCAGGTTTTCATTGCATACTTCAGAAACCACTTCTTCTCCCTTCTCTAGTTCAGTTTTCTCTTCCACAAGAACTGAAACTGGCTGAGATGCCCTTTTGGAGGAGGATCTATTCTTCTTACCCATTGTGTACTAATCCAAGATCAACCCTGACTGATTTAGCCTGAGATGGGAACTTGGCTCTGATACCAATTGTTAGTCTTACAATGGCACTGAGAGGGGGGGTGAATCAGTGTAGCTATTTAAAACTTAAAAACTTAACTCTTAAAGCTGAAGCAAGGAGAACTTAAAATAGATAAAGCAGATATAACAAGAGAGCATTCCACAACACATGATTTAACGAGGTTCACCAGTTTTGGCTACTCCTCAAAAATAGACTACTTGGACACCCATCCAAATCCAGCCTTTGCAAAGCACCCACTTTACAAACAATTTACCAGCACCCACTGGAAGGAGCACCAACCCCTAATTTATCTGCACCAACAGAAAGGAGCACCAACCCCTGATTTACCAGCACCAACTGGAAGGAGCACCAACCCCTAATTTATCTGCACCAACAGAAAGGAGCACCAACCCCTAATTTATCTGCACCAACAGAAAGGAGCACCAACCCCTGATTTACCTGCACCAACTGGAAGGAGCACCAACCCCTGATTCCAAGCACCAACTTGGATACCCCTGATTCCAAGCACCAACTTGGATTTCTATTTTGAATCTTAGATTGACATAAATATGCCTTCACTTCTACAAGACCCTCACTGGTCTATTGCTCATCCAACCTCTCTTTCAATTTAGGAAACACATATTCCTTTTGCGCACTTGTCGCTGCACTCTCTTAGTCGCTCTTTCTCAGCTGCTCTCCCTCAGCTCTACCATACTCTCTTACAACCCTCTCCTATATATTTCAGCACTATACACACTTTCTTTTCATAGCTTCTTTCTCCTTTTATTTGGCAATACACAACACTCATGCCTCGTGCAGAGCACAACCCTAACCCTAACTTGTTGTATACGAAACATTCTTTCGAATTTCTTCAACAACCTTTTCTCAGCACATTTATTCTTTTATCAACGACACCTTCCCTCTTTATGGCTGCACACTTTTCAATTCTGAGTAGCACTTTACTTCTACATGCAACTGCCCTCGCGACACATTTACTCTTTTCGATGGCACTCTTTTCAATTTTGAGCCAAACTTTTTCTTCTGCATGCAACTGCCCTTTTATAACAATATTTTCATCTTGAAACCCTAAGTCTTCTATAACTGCCATTAACCCGCATGCAGCCTATTCATAGCTACTCCTGTGAGTAACTCCTTTCTGACACACTATTCTTATATGCAACCTATTAATGGATTTGTCTCTTGTTTCGGACTGACAGTATAACTGCTGCTCGATGGTTTCACTGCGACACGTGCCCTGTAACTGCCATTCTTCCTTTAATGCTTTGTTCTTATTTTAGCTTGCATGATTTCTATCTGTCACTGCACCTGTAACTGTCGCACTAACTCTAGTTAACTCTTCTTATTTTGGCTGCATGATTTTCCTCTACAACTGCCCTTGTAACTGTTGTTCTACTCTAGTTAACTCTTCTTATTCTGGCTGCATGAATTCTTTCTGTAACTGCCTTTGTTACTATCGTACTGTCTGTAGTTCACTGTGTAGCATTTCTATAACCGCCGCACTCTTTTTCACATTTCTTATTATAGCTTACATGATCTCACTGTAACTCCACCTGTAACAGTTCTTATTTTGTTGCATGAACTTATTCTGCAACTGTCCCTGTGTATGCTTCTCGGCTTTTACCCATGAAACTATGACATGTCGCGATATCGTGACATTTCTGCCCCTTTGACTTTTTCTTGGCAGTTGACCGCGAAAACATAACATGTCGCGAAATCGTGACACTTTCGCCTCCTTGTTTCATAGTTCAGCTTGCATCCGCGAAAACACAACATGTCGTGATATCGCGACACTTTTTGCCTCCGTACACTCTTCTTGGCTTGCACCAGCGAAAACATAACATGTCGCGAAATCGTGACACTTTCGCTGCCTTGAGCTCTTCTCTGTCTCTTGCCCGTGAAAATGAAACATGTCGTGAAATCGTGACACTTTCGCTTCCTTGCACTCTTCTCTGCTTGCACTAGCGAAAACATGACATGTCACGAAATCATGACACCTTTCGCTTTCGTACACTCTTCTCTGCAAGCACTAGTGAAAACATGACATGTCACGAAATCGTGACACCTTTCACTTCCGTACACTCTTCTCTGCAAGCACTAGCGAAAACATGACATGTCACGAAATCGTGACATCTTTCGCTTTCGTACACTCTTCTCTGCAAGCACTAGCGAAAACATGACATGTCACGAAATCGTGACACTTTCGCTTCCGTACACTCTTCTCTGCATGCACTAGCGAAAACATGACATGTCACGAAATCGCGACACTTTTTCTCTCTCCTCTTTCTCTTCGCTTTGAACCACGAAAATGAAACATGTCACGAAATCGCGACACCTTTTTCTCTCTCCTCTTTCTCTTCGCTTTGGACAATGAAAATGAAACATGTCACGAAATCGTGACACCTTTTTCTTTCGAACTCTCTCTCCTGCATTATGTTGCGATATCGTGACACTTTTTCTCCTTAGCGCTTTTCTTCTCATCGGATCGCGAAAACCTGACATGTCGTGAAATCACGACACTTTTTCTCCTTAGCGCTTCCTCTTGCAAATTGTCGCGAAATCATGACACTTTTCCTTGCAAGCTCTTTCTCTCAAACATGTCACGAAATCGTGACACATTTTCGTCCGTACTATCCTCTCTTGCAAATTGTCATGAAATCGTGACACTTTTATTTGCTTGCTCCTTCTCTCCAACATGTCATGAAATCGTGATAGTTTTCTTTGCTTGCACCTTCTCTCCAAACATGTCACGAAATCGTGACACTTTTCTTTGCTTGCGCCTTCTCCCCAAACATGTCATGAAATCATGATAGTTTTCTTTGCTTGCGCCTTCTCTCCAAACATGTCACGAAATCGTGACAGTTTTCTTTACTTGCGTCTTCTCCTCGAACATGTCATGAAATCGCGACAGTTTTCTTTGCTTGCTCTTCTTCTTCCAAACATGTCATGAAATCGTGACACATTTTCTTATGCTTTCTCTCTCTCCAAACATGTCGTGAAATCATGACAGTTTTTCTTGCATGTGCCTTCTCCTCGAACATGTCATGATATCATGACAGTTTTCCTTGCGCTTTCTCTCTCCTCAACCATGTCACGATATCATGACTCCTCTGTCAACATGTCGCGATATCGCGACACTTTTCTTACTTGTCTTTTTCTTTGATCCTTTGCATCTGGGCCACTTCTGTCTTCTTGGAAATTCATTGTACATGCTCTAACCTCTGAACTCTTGTTCACTTCATCAACCGATCTCTCTAATGACCTCTGCACTCCTGTCCATTGCATCAACCGATCCTCTATCTGTGTTGACAACAATGACAATACTTTGGCTGCACCTTGCTCATCAATGAACTCCTGTCCATTGCATCAACTGATCAACCTGACTGTGTTGACAACAATGACAATACTTTGGTTGCACCTTGCTCATCAATCTCCCCCTTTGGAATTGTTGGCAACACACGTAATTATGTGCAATTACCTGTAATTCTTCTCCCCCTTTGACAATAATACCAAAGGGCGGCTACAAACTCCCCCTGAGTCCATGCACAACATTCTCAGGAAAAAATTATTATAGTTAGCAAAAAGCATAAATATGAGCAATATGATAAATAGATGCATAAATGCTCCCCCTGAGAATTTGATCTCGATGGCTAGTCAATTCTTAGTCTATTCTTGGGAATATGTGACCACTTCATTTCACTATTTGACAACATCATGATAAGCATAATAGGCATCACTCAGATCTATCTTCAACTGTGTTGGTTGCTGGATCTCTATCCATTGAGACTCTATCCTCTGTACCCTGTCAATAGGCTCACATAGAATCTGCTCTAGCAAGCTCACCAAGAACTTGCCTAGATCTTATAGAATCATAAAAAGAATTGTTAGAGACTCAATATGTTCTATACTTAATGCTCAATCAATATATCAACTAAATCTCATAGAAGCATAAAGAGAATTGTTAGAGACTCAATATGTTCTATACTCGAATCTCAATCTCAGCTCAACTCAACCAATCACCTCAATGAACATCCCTTTATTACAGACCCTAGTCAAAGCATGCATCAACCAACTCTGTGTAAGCATCAAACACTGTCTTCTGAGCATCAACCCTCTGTTGCTCTCAATCCACCCAGCCAAAAATACGTCTGTAGCAAGTTTTGTGCTGTTACAGCTAAACTTAGCAATCGTCTTCGCCTTTTGCATTCTCTACGCACTCTGCTCTTTCTGTGCACTCACTTCGCATACATACACAACACTACCTCAAACCACTACATAAACTGAAAACACACTTTAACAACTATACGATAGTTTCTCGACTGCCTGCCATTCATCCTCAGATAACCAATCAAATACATAGGAGTATTAAAATAAAACTTTAATATTACTCCCCCTGAGGATGTGCCACCTGGAGTGGCTTAGTGCAATAGCGGAGTAGTCTCCTTCTATCCAAGGAGACACGATTCCTCTCTTCTTGTCTTTCTCCAGGACTTTCTTGAACTTGGGCTTGAGATTTTCAACTACATCCCTATTTTGCCCCTTGTTCGTGAACTTGAACATTTCTCTTGCGGGGTTGTCTCTTGTGCATCCTTGATGGATGCTTATTTTCCTTTCTTTTATGCACATGATATGTTCCCTGTCTGTGTTGCCCTCTTTGTGTCTGATGAAATCTAGGGTTTTGCCTTAGATTAGATACAGAAGTGCTTGGACAAAACCTTGCTATGTGCCCATGGCCATTACATTTAAAACATTGCACATGGTGTTCACTCAGGAAAGCAGATGTGTTTCTACCAGCATAACTCTTTGATCTATTATTCAATCCACAATAAATTGCCTTGTGACCATAATGGTTGCATCTAAAACAATAGCCATTAAAAGCATTATTATGAACAGAGTGAGAGTGATAGAACCTCTTTTGTTGTGGTTGCTTTGCTGTAGATCTCCTTTGAGATTTACTTCCTTTTGAAGATTCAGCTTCAAGATTTTCTTGCTTTGATTTTTCAACAGTGAGCTTCTTCTTTTCTACACATTTGGAAGATGAAGGTTGTTCTGCTTCCACCTTTTCTTGCTTCGATCCTTTAACTGTGAACTTCTTCTTCTCTGCATATTTGGAGGATGAAGGTTGTTCAGCTTCATATCCAAGACCACGCTTATCCGTGGAACTTCTTTGTTGGCTTATCATTTTTTCTAGCAACTCTGTGCTATTCTCAAATTTGAGATTTGTATTGGATTTTTCTAGTTGTTTCTTCAATAAAACAATCTCTTCTTCTTGTTGGCAGCAAACAATCTCTTTCTCATTGATCTGCGACCTGAGAGTTTCTTCAATCCTTTTGGACTCTTCTACTTGCAGCTTCAGATTACTAACAACTTTGTTAGATTCCTCTTCATGTTTGTTATATACCTCAACTTTATTATCTAGTTGTGTCTTCAGGGCATCTTCTATTTTCTTGGTCGTTTGAAATTGTAAGAAGAGATTTTCAATCTCATCCCCGTATTCTTCCAACTTTTTGGATAGTCTATTGTTCTTTTTCTTTTGTATACTTAACTCTTCAAGTGTGGCTATCAACTCACCTTCTAGATCTACTTCAATCTCTAGGTTTTCATTGCATACTTCAGAATCCACTTCTTCTACCTTCTCTAGTTCAGTTTTCTCTTCCACAAGAATTGAAACTGGTTGAGATGCCTTTTTGGAGGAGGATCTATTCTTCTTACCCATTGTGTACTAATCCAAGATCAACCCTAGCTGATTTAGCTTGAGATGGGAACTTGGCTCTGATACCAATTGTTAGTCTTACAATGGCACTGAGAGGGGGGGTGAATCAGTGTAGCTATTTTAAAACTTAAAAACTTAACTCTTAAAGCTGAAGCAAGGAGAACTTAAAACAGATAAAATAGATATAACAAGAGAGCATTCCACAACACATGATTTAACGAGGTTCACCAGTTTTGGCTACTCCTCAAAAATAGACTGCTTGGACACCCATCCAAATCTAGCCTTTGCAAAGCACCCACTTTACAAATAGTTTACCAGCACCCACTAGAAGGAGCACCAACCCCTAATTTATCTGCACCAACAGAAAGGAGCACCAACCCCTGATTTACCAGCACCAACTGGAAGGAGCACCAACCCCTAATTTATCTGCACCAACATAAAGGAGCACCAACCCCTAATTTATCTGCACCAACAGAAAGGAGCACCAACCCCTGATTTACCAACACCAACTGGAAGGAGCACCAACCCTTGATTCCAAGCACCAACTTAGGATACCCCCGATTCCAAGCACCAACTTGGATTTCTATTTTGAATCTTAGATTGACATAAATATGCCTTCACTTCTACAAGACCCTCACTGGTCTATTGCTCATCCAACCTCTCTTTCAATTTAGGAAACACATATTCCTTCTGCGCACTTGCTGCTACACTCTCTCAGTCGCTCTTTCTCAGCTGCTCTCCCTCAGCTTTACCATACTCTCTTACAGCCCTCTCCTGTATATTTTAGCACTATACACTGCTTCATTTTACAACTTCTTTCTCCTTTTATTCGAAAATACACAACACTCATGCCTCGGGCAGAGCACAACCCTAACCCTAACTTGATGCATACGAAACATTCTTTCTGCTTTCTTCAACAACCTTTTCTCAGCACATTTATTCTTTTATCAGTGGCACCTTCCCTCTTTATGGTGGCACACTTTTCAATTCTGAGCAGCACTTTACTTCTACACGCAACTGCCCTCGCGACACATTTACTCTTTTCGACGGCACTCTTTTCAATTTTGAGCTGAACTTTTTCTTCTACACGCAACTGCCCTTTTATAACAATATTTTCATCTTGAAACCCTAAGTCTTCTGTAACTGCCATTAACCCGCATGCAGCCTATTCATAGCTACTCCTGTGAGTAACTCCTTTCTGACACACTATTCTTATACGCAACCTATTAATGGATTTGTCTCTTGTTTTGGACTGATAGTATAACCGTTGCTCGATGGTTTCACTGTGACACGTGCCCTGTAACTACCATTCTTCCTTTAATGCTTTGTTCTTATTTTAGCTTGCATGATTTCTATCTGTCATTGCACCTGTAACTATCGCACTAACTCCAGTTAACTCTTCTTATTTTGGCTACATGATTTTCCTCTACAACTGCCCCTGTAACTGTTGTTCTACTCTAGTTAACTCTTCTTATTCTGGCTGCATGAATTCTTTCTGTAACTACCTTTGTTACTATCATACTATCTGTAGTTCACTGTGTAGCATTTCTGTAACCGCCGCACTCTTTTTCACATTTCTTATTATAGCTTACATGATCTCACTATAACTCCACCTGTAACAGTTCTTATTTTGTTGCATGAACTTATTCTGCAACTGTCCCTGTGTATGCTTCTTGAATTTTACCCACGAAACTATGACATGTCGCGATATCGTGACATTTCTGCCCCTTTGACTTTTTCTTGGCAGTTGACCACGAAAACATAACATGTCATGAAATCGTGACACTTTCGCCTCCTTGTTTCATAGTTCAACTTGCATCCATGAAAACACAACATGTCGCGATATCGCGACACTTTTTGCCTCCGTACACTCTTCTTGGCTTGCACCAACGAAAACATAACATGTCACAAAATCGTGACACTTTCGTTGCCTTGAGCTCTTCTCTGTCTCTTGCCCATGAAAACGGAACATGTCGTGAAATCGTGACACTTTCGCTTCCTTGCACTCTTCTCTGCTTGCACTAGCGAAAACATGACATGTCACAAAATCATGACACCTTTCGCTTCCGTACACTCTTCTCTGCAAGCACTAGCGAAAACATGACATGTCACGAAATCGTGACACCTTTCACTTCCGTACACTCTTCTCTGCAAGCACTAGCGAAAACATGACATGTCACGAAATCATGACATCTTTCTCTTTCGTACACTCTTCTCTGCAAGCACTAGCGAAAACATGACATGTCACGAAATCGTGACATCTTTCGCTTCGTACACTCTTCTCTGCAAGCACTAGCGAAAACATGACATGTCATGAAATCGTGACACCTTTTTCTCTCTCCTCTTTCTCTTCGCTTTGAACCGTGAAAATGAAACATGTCACGAAATCACGACACCTTTTTCTCTCTCCTATTTCTCTTCACTTTGGACCGTGAAAATGAAACATGTCGCGAAATCGTGACACCTTTTTCTTTTGGACTCTCTCTCCTGCATTATGTCGCGATATCGCGACACTTTTTCTCCTTAGCGCTTTTCTTCTCATCGGATCACGAAAACCCGACATGTCGCGAAATCGTGACACTTTTTCTCCTTAGCGCTTCCTCTTGCAAATTGTCGCGAAATCATGACACTTTTCCTTGCAAGCTCTTTCTCTCAAACATGTCACGAAATCGTGACACATTTTCGTTCGTACTATCCTTCTTGCAAATTGTCGTAGAAATCATGACACTTTTCTTTGCTTGTGCCTTCTCCCCGAACATGTCACGAAATCATGATAGTTTTCTTTGCTTGCACCTTCTCTCCAAACATGTCACGAAATCGTGACAGTTTTCTTTGCTTGCGCCTTCTCCTCGAACATGTCGTGAAATCACGATAGTTTTCTTTGCTTGCGCCTTCTCTCCAAACATGTCATGAAATCGTGATAGTTTTCTTTGCTTGCGTCTTCTCCCCGAACATGTCATGAAATCGCGACAGTTTTCTTTGCTTGTGCCTTCTCTCCAAACATGTCACGAAATCGTGACAATTTTCTTTGCCTGCGCTTTCTCTCCAAACATGTCATGAAATCATGACAGTTTTCTTGCATGTGCCTTCTCATTGAACATGTCACGAAATCGCGACAGTTTTCCTTATGCTTTCTCTCTCCTCAACCATGTCGCGATATCGCGACAGTTTTCTACCTTGTCTTTTTCTTTGATCCTTTGAATCTGGGCCACTTCTTTCTTCTTGAAAATTCATTGTACATGCTCTGTATGCTCTGAACTCTTGTTCACTTCATCAATCGATCTCTCTAATGACCTCTGCACTCCTATCCATTGCATCAACCGATCCTCTATCTGTGTTGACAACAATGACAATACTTTGGCTGCACCTTGCTCATCAATGAACTCATGTCCATTGCATCAACTGATCAACCTGACTGTGTTGACAAAAATGACAATACTTTGGTTGCACCTTGCACATCAATCTCCCCCTTTGGAATTGTTGGCAACACACGTAATTGTGTGCAATTATCTGTAATTCTTCTCCCCCTTTGACAATAATACCAAAGGATGGCTGCAAACTCCCCCTGAGTCCATGCACAACATTCTCAGGCAAAAATTATTATAGTTAGCAAAAAGCATAAATATGAGCAATATGATAAACAGATGCATAAATGCTCCCCCCAAGAATTTGATCTCGATGGCTAGTCAATTCTTAGTCTATTATTGGGAATATGTGACCACTTCATTTCACTATTTGACATCATGATAAGCATAATAGGCATCACTCAGATCTATTTTCAACTGTGTTGGTTGCTAGATCTCTATCCATTGAGACTCTATCCTCTGTACCCTATCAATAGGCTCACATAGAATTTGCTCTAGCAAGCTCACCAAGAACTTGCCCAGATCTTATAGAATCATAAAAAGAATTGTTAGAGACTCAATATGTTCTATACGTAATGCTCAATCAATATATCAACTAAATCTCATAGAAGCATAAAGAGAATTGTTAGAGACTCAATATGTTCTATACTCGAATCTCAATCTTAGCTCAACTCAACCAATCACCTTAATGAACATCCCTTTATTACAAACACTAATCGAAGCATGCATCAACCAACTCTGTGTAAGCATCAAACACTGTCTTCTGAGCATCAACCCTTTGTTGCTCTCAATCCATCCAGCCAAAAATATGTCTACAGCAAGTTTTGCACCGTTACAACCGAACTTAGCAATCGTCTTCGCCTTTTGCGTTCTCTGCGCACTCTACTCTTTCTGCGCACTCACTTTGCATACATACACAACACTACCTCAAACCACTGCATAAACTGAAAACACACTTTAACAACTATACGATAGTTTCCTAACTGCCTACCATTCATCCTCAGATAACCAATCAAATACATAGGAGTATTAAAATAAAACTTTAATATTACTCCCCCTGAGGATGTGCCACCTGGAGTGGCTTAGTGCAATAGCTGAGTAGTCTCCTTCAGTCCAAGGAGACAGGATTCCCGTTCTTCTGTCTTTCTCTAGAATTTCTTGAACTTGGGCTTGAGATTTTCAACTACATCCCTATTTTTACCCTATTCGTGAACTGGAACATTTCTCTTGCCGGGTTGTCTCTTGTGCATTCTTGATGGATGATTATTTTCTTTTCTTTTATGCACATGATATGTTCCCTGTCTATATTGCCCTCTTTGTGTTTGATAAAATCTAGGGTTTTGCCTTAGATTAGATACAGAAGTGCTTGGACAAAACCTTGCTATGTGCCCATGGCCATTACATTTAAAACATTGCACAGGGTGTTCACTCAGGAAAGCAGATGTGTCTCTACCAGCATAACTCTTTGATCTATTATTTAATCCACAATAAATTGCCTTGTGACCATAATGGTTGCATCTAAAACAATAGCAATTAAAAGCATTATTATGAACAGAGTGAGAATGATAGAACCTCTTTTGTTGTGGTTGCTTTCTTGTAGATCTCCTTTGAGATTTACTTCCTTTTGAAGATTCAGCTTCAAGATTTTTTTGCTTTGATTTTTCAACAGTGAGCTTCTTCTTTTCTGCACATTTGGAAGATGAAGGTTGTTCTGCTTCCACCTTTTCTTGCTTCGATCCTTTAACTGTGAACTTCTTCTTCTCTACATATTTGGAGGATGAAGGTTGTTCAAATTCATATCCAAGACCACCCTTATCCGTGGAACTTCTTTGTTGGCTTATCATTTTTTCTAGCAACTCTATGCTATTCTCAAATTTGAGATTTGTATTGGATTTTTCTTTTTTTTATATCTTCTTTTTTTTTTTTTTCCTTTTTTTTTTTGTGTGGCCCGGGGGTTCTTCTCTTTTTTTTTGGTTTTTTTCTTTCTCTTTTGTTTTTAACACTTTTTTTTTTTTTTTCTTTTCTTTTGTTTTTTTCATCCCTTTTTTTTCTCGTGTTGTTTTTTGGGTTTTTTGTTTTTTTGGCCGTTTGAATTGTAGAAGGCTTCAATCTCATCCTCGTATTCTTCCAACTTTTTGGATAGTCTATTTTTATTTTTCTTTTGTATACTTAACTCTTCAAGTGCGGCTATCAACTCACCTTCTAGATCTACTTCAATCTCTAGGTTTTCATTGCATACTTCAAAAACCACTTCTTCTCCCTTCTCTAGTTTAGTTTTCTCTTCCATAAGAATTGAAATTGGCTGAGATGCCTTTTTGGAGGAGGATCTATTCTTCTTATCCATTATGTACTAATCCAAGATCAACCTTGACTGATTTAGCCTGAGATGGGAAGTTGGCTTTGATACCAATTGTTAGTCTTACAATGGCACTGAGAGGGGGGGTGAATTAGTGTAGCTATTTTAAAACTTAAAAACTTAACTCTTAAAGCTGAAGCAAGGAGAACTTAAAATAGATAAAGCAGATATAACAAGAGAGCATTCCACAACACACGATTTAATGAGGTTCACCAGTTTTGGCTACTCCTCAAAAATAGACTTCTTGGACACCCATCCAAATCTAGCCTTTGCAAAGAACCCACTTTACAAATAGTTTACCAGCACCCACTAGAAGGAGCACCAACCCATAATTTATTTGCACCAATAGAAAGGAGCACCAACCCCTGATTTACCAGCACTAACTGGAAGGAGCTCCAACCCCTAGTTTGTCTACACCAACAGAAAGTAGCACCAACCCCTAATTTATCTGCACCAACAGAAAGGAGCACCAACCCTTGATTTACCAGCACCAACTGGAAGGAGCACCAACCCTTGATTCCAAACACCAACTTGGATACCCCTGATTCCAAGCACCAACTTGGATTTCTATTTTGAATCTTAGATTGACATAAATATGCCTTCACTTCTACAAGACCCTTACTGGTCTATTGCTCATCCAACCTCTCTTTCAATTTAGGAAACACATATTCCTTCTATGCACTTGCTGCTACACTCTCTCAGTCGCTCTTTCTCAGCTGCTCTCCCTCAGCTTTACCATACTCTCTTACAGCCCTCTCTTGTATATTTCAACACTATACACTACTTATTTTTACAACTTCTTTCTCCTTTTATTCGGCAATACACAACACTCATGCCTTGGGCAGAGCACAACCCTAACCCTAACTTGCTGTATATGAAACATTCTTTCGACTTTCTTCATCAACCTTTTCTCAGCACATTTATTCTTTTATCAGTGGCACCTTCCCTCTTTATGGCGGCACACTTTTCAATTCTGAGCATCACTTTACTTCTACACACAACTGCCCTCGTGACACATTTACTCTTTCTGGTGACACTCTTTTCAATTATGAGCCGAACTTTTTCTTCTACATGCAACTGCCCTTTTATAACAATATTTTCATCTTGAAACCCTAAGTCTTCTGTAACTGCCATTAACCCGCATGCAACCTATTCATAGCTACTCCTATGAGTAACTCCTTTCTGACACACTATTCTTATACGCAACCTATTAATGGATTTGTCTCTTGTTTCGAACTGACAATATAACCGTTGCTCGATGGTTTCACTATGACACGTGCCCTGTAACTACCGTTCTTCCTTTAACGATTTGTTCTTATTTTAGCTTGCATGATTTCCATCTGTCACTGCACCTGTAATTGTCACATTAACTCCAGTTAACTCTTCTTATTTTGGCTACATGATTTTCCTCTACAACTGCCCCTATAACTGTTGTTCTACTCTAGTTAACTCTTCTTATTCTAGCTGTATGAACTCTTTCTGTAACAACCTTTGTTACTATCATACTATCTGTAGTTCACTGTGTAGCATTTATGTAACCATTGCACTCTTTTTCACATTTCTTATTATAGCTTACATGATCTCACTATAACTCCACTTGTAATAGTTCTTATTTTGTTGCATGAACTTATTCTACAACTATCCCTATGTATGCTTCTCGACTTTTACCCACGAAACTATGACATGTCGTGATATTACGACATTTCTGCCCCTTTGACATTTTCTTGGTAGTTGACCGTGAAAACATAACATGTCATGAAATCATGACACTTTTGCCTCCTTGTTTCATAGTTCAGCTTGCATCCGCAAAAACACAACATGTCACGATATCGCGACACTTTTTGCCTCCGTACACTCTTCTTGGCTTGCACCAACGAAAACATAACATGTCACAAAATTGTGACACTTTCACTGCCTTGAGCTCTTCTCTGTCTCTTGCTTGTGAAAATGGAACATGTCGTGAAATTGTGACACTTTTGCTTCCTTGCACTCTTCTCTGCTTGCACTAGCAAAAACATGACATGTCGCGAAATCGTGACACCTTTTGCTTCCGTACACTCTTCTCTGCAAGCACTAGCGAAAACATGACATGTCACGAAATCATGACACCTTTCACTTTCGTACACTCTTCTCTGCAAGCACTAGCGAAAACATGACATGTCACAAAATCGTGACATCTTTCGCTTCCGTACACTCTTCTCTGCAAGCACTAGTGAAAACATGACATGTCACTAAATTGCGACATATTTCACTTTTGTACACTTTTCTCTGCAAGCACTAGAAAAAACATGACATGTCACGAAATCGCAACACATTTTTCTCTCTCCTCTTTCTCTTCACTTTGAACTGTGAAAATGAAACATGTCGCGAAATCATGACACCTTTTTCTTTCTCCTCTTTCTCTTCGCTTTGGACCGCGAAAATGAAACATGTCACAAAATTGTGACACCTTTTTCTTTTGGACTCTCTCTCCTGCATTATGTCACGATATCGCGACACTTTTTCTCCTTAGCACTTTTCTTCTCATCGAATCGCGAAAACTCGACATGTCACGAAATCGTGACACTTTTTCTCCTTAGCGCTTCCTCTTGCAAATTGTCGTGAAATCGTGACACTTTTCCTTGCAAGCTATTTCTCTCAAACATGTCATGAAATCACGACACATTGTCATTTGTACTATCCTTCTTGCAAATTGTCGCAAAATCATGATAGTTTTCTTTGCTTGCGCTTTCTCCCCAAACATGTCACGAAATCGTGACAGTTTTCTTTGCTTGCACCTTCTCTCCAAACATGTCACGAAATCGTGAAACTTTTCTTTGCTTGTGCCTTCTCCTCGAACATGTCATGAAATCATGACAATTTTCTTTGCTTGCGCCTTCTCTCCAAACATGTCATGAAATCGTGACAGTTTTCTTTGCTTGCGCCTTCTCTCCAAACATGTCGTGAAATCACGACAGTTTTCTTTGCTTGTGCCTTCTCTCCAAACATGTCACAAAATCATGAGTTTTCTTTTCCTGCGCCTTCTCTCCAAACATGTCATGAAATCATGACAGTTTTCTTACATGTGCCTTCTCATCGAACATGTCACGAAATCGCGATAGTTTTCCTTGCACTTTCTCTCTCCTCAACCATGTCACGATATCACGATAGAAAACATGTCACGATATCGCGACAGTTTTCTTACTTGTATTTTTCTTTGATCCTTTGAATCTGGGCCACTTCTGTCTTCTTGAAAATTCACTGTACATGCTCTAACTGCTCTGAACTCTTGTTCACTTCATCAACCGATATCTCTATTGACCTCTGCACTCCTGTCCATTACATCAACCGATCCTCTATCTGTGTTGACAACAATGACAATACTTTGGTTGCACCTTGCTCATCAATGAACTCATGTCCATTGCATCAACTGATCAACCTGACTGTGTTGACAATAATGAAAATACTTTGGTTGCACCTTGCACATCAATATCCCCCTTTGGAATTGTTGGCAACACACGTAATTGTGTGCAATTACCTATAATTCTTCTCCCCCTTTGAAAATAATACCAAAGGGCGGCTGCAAACTCCCCCTGAGTCCATGCAAAACATTCTCAGGAAAAAATTATTATAATTAGCAAAAAGCAAAAATATGAGCAATATGATAAACAAATGCATAAATTGAAGAACACAAGCTTATACTGAGAGGGGGGGGTGAACAGTATAAGACCTCTTTTTACTTTATCTATCAATACAACTTTCAAACCATTAACATGCAGAATAAGATAGCAGTAATAACATCAGTAAAACAGTGCATAAGAAGCAATCCACAATGAGACACAACAATTTACGTGGTTCACCCAAGATGGGCTACTCCACGGATAAAAATTTTCCTCTAAAAGTTATATCAAAACCTCTAGGAATCCTTCCCGATTACAATGTTTATGAGCCTCAGCTCAAAGGAGACACCTTCCCCTAATTCTGCTTTGCTAGTGATCCTCTAGAAGACCTCTATCTCTTTTGCCCTTAGCAAGTGGAAATCTTTCCACGGAAGACACTTGTCTTCCCCGCTCTGGCTGGAGATCTCTGTCCTCAACTCTGTCACAACAAGTTGGTCCTCTTTACTGCACCAAAACACAGTCCTTCGGTCTGGCACAATTCTGTCCTCTTCCTCTGTCTTTGATCTGCACTTGGTAGGAAAACAACTTTTCACTGTCTGCACAACTACAGTAGCACAGTCTCTTTAAATTACAGCCGCACTATCTTCTCAACTTTTGCGCAAACGCAATAGTGCAATCTTCGCAAAAATTGCAGCAGCACTATCACCGTTCGTCCTTCACAACTGTTCGCAATTACAGCAGCATCTACTTCGCGCCCTTTGCTTTTCTTTTACACAGACTGCGTGAACACAGTCGCAATCATAGCTGTCCTTAGATCAAATTCCACTTCTTCGCAAACACTGCAGCATTCGAATGCACAACAACTTATGCGCCTATGTGCAACCACAACAGCTCATTCTCTTCGCACAGTCTTCTCATGAACAACATCACATTCTTCATGCATAGATAGCACCACCGTCTTTGACACTTAGAAGATTCAACGAAATGCACTCTAATGCTGTAGTCGAACTTCACTCTCTATTTTTCGATGATCGAACCTCACTTGTCGCACTAACTCTGCGAATGCCACACTTCGAATGCACACCACGATCGATGCACAAAATTGCTCAAACAGTCCTCCTTTAAATACTCACAATCTCAAGATGAAATCTTGTTCTTTAGTCGGTTGTTCAACCTTCTAACACGTCGGCTGTAAAACCTTATACTTCGTCGGCCAAGGTTAACTTCGTCGGCTTCAACCGCCTCTGTTGTTCTATGGCTTTTCTCGTGCGACACTCAAACATGTCACGATATCGCTACGCCTTTGTCTGTCGTACACCTTCTTTGGTTTGTTGTCACGAAATCGTGACACTACAGCTTTTGCTGACGTCATCATGAATCTTGTCGCGAAATCGTGATGCTCTAGACTTCAATGCCTTCTTCTCCGTTGCTGTCGCGAAATCGTGACACCTTTGCCTCTTGCTGACGTCATCATGATTCTTGTCGCGAAATCATGATGCTCTGGACTTCAAAGCCTTCTTCTCCGCTATCACGAAATCGTGACACCTTTGCCTCTTGCTGACGTCATCATGATTCTTGTCACGAAATCGCGATGCTCTAGACTTCAAAGCCTTCTTCTCCGCTACTATCATGAAATCGTGACACCTTTGCCTTTGCTGACGTCATCATGCAACTCTGTCGTGAAATCGTGACACCTCTTGCTCCTTCATCCTTTTCTTGGTTTGCACTAGCAAAAATGAAACATGTCACGAAATCACGACGCTTTCGCTGCCTTAAGCTCTTTCTTGTCAACTGCTCGTGAAACTGGAACATGTCACGAAATCGTGACGCTTTTGCCAACTGCAAGCTGCCAACTCAACTTGTCATGAAATCGTGACACTTTCTGCATCCGTACAACTTCTTCGAAACTTGTCATGAAATCGTGACACTTCCTGCAACTCAACACTGCCAACTCAACTTGTCACGAAATCGTGACACTTTCTGCATCCGTACAACTTCTTCAAAACTTGTCGCGAAATCATGACACTTTTGCCCACTTTGCCTCTGCCTTCCTGCATGTCACGAAATCATGACAGTTTTGCCCAAACTTTCTCTCTACCTTCCTACATGTCACGAAATCATGATAGTTTTGGCCAAACTTTCTCTCTCCTCAAACATGTCGCGAAATCGTGACAGTTTTGGCCAAACTTTCTCTCTCCTCAAACATGTCGCGAAATCGCGACAGTTTTTCCAGTAGCCTGCAAACTTTTTCTAACTTATCTTTTTTGGATTTTTGGCAACTGGGCTACTCCGATTTTCTTGGAGACTTACTGACCAACTGAAACCTTCATCAAAACACATCCTTAGACATAAAAACAAATTGCTCCAAGAACTCCTTGACATCAAAAACAACATCTACCAATAGCTCCTTGACATCAATGACAACAACTAAACTTAGGCAAAGGCAATGTACTCAAGGTACCCAAAATTGCCAACAATCTCCCCCTTTGTCATTGATGGCAACCCTTAACTAAAACACATCTTTCAAGAGCCAAAACTGAAATCAATCTCTTCAAGTGTTGCTCCCCCTGACTTGAAGCTTTCCTCTTCTCTTGAAAAATCTCCCCCTTACTTAAATCTCTCCCCCTTTGTCATCAATGGCAAAGGGTCACCTTTGGGGCTTGGGACTAAGAATGAGCCTCTTAGCTTAGTCCCTCCCCCACCTCTTGATGAGGTGATTTAAAACAGGGTTGGGAGTGACACTCCCATTAGACACTCATCATCATTAGTGTCTAAGATTTCTTTGTCGGGCCTTCTCTTGAATTCTTTTCCTGTATTTCTGTTCCTGTCACTGTTCTGATCCTCGGACCTGTTAATACTACTGTTCTTGTTTCTATTATCTTTTTTGTTCTTATCCATACCTTGATTCTTGGACCTGTTCATATCACTTTTCCTATTTTTGTTATCATTCCTATTTTTATCCATGCCTTGATCCTTGGACTTGTTCATGCTGCTGTTTCTATTCTGTATCTCAGAAGATCAGCTCTACACTAACTAGCTAGGTGACCTTCATTGTTGCATTTATAGCAGGTAACAATATTAGTCATGGTCGTTCTTTGAATTCACCTATTTTGACTAACCCAGTTCTGTTATTTGCCTTGCAAAAAATTGCCTTGTGCCCGAATTGTTGACAAGAGTAGCAATACCCTTGAAAGAAATTACGTCTCCTGAAACTGTCATTTACTCTCTTCATTTGAGTCATGCAATGTACAGCCATGTGACCAAATCTGTGACACGCATAACATCTGTCATGAAATTTTCTTTTATTCGACTTCATGGGTCCCGAAAACTTCTTCTTCTCAGTCTGAATATCATTTTCTGTTTCTGCGTATTCATCACTTACGGACTCATGATCTGAAGAACTTTTTTCAACAGGACTCTCTTTCTTTTGAAATCTCTTGCTAGATTCCCCAACTTTGTTCCTTGTGCGGCTCAACAAAATCGAGACCTGTTTTATCTGTTGGTTTTCTTTGTCCTTCGATGAGAAATTTAACCTTCTTGGAGCTATCCTGAAATCTGTAGAGCTTATCTTTGTACTCTTTATTTTCTTCTTTCAAAGAAGCCATTTCCTGTTCTAACTCACTATACTCCAGAATTTTAGAATCTAACTCATTCTTGAGTTCTTGTGACTTAGCCATAGATACTTCAAGATTTTCTACAAGTTCATCTATCTCCATACAACATTCATCTAACTTAATCTTGAGTCTATCATTCTTCTTTCTTTCCTTTTTCAAAACACTAAGAGCATTATTGAGTTCGCATTCAAGATCCTCTATTTGATGGCACTTTGAATCATCACAGCCTTTTTCAGATTTCTTATCACTAGAGGTGCTACCTTTTTCAAAAACCATACATGCATCTTCATTGGGGTTTTCTGAAACATCCTCATACATACTAGCAACCAAATCATTATTTCTGCAATCATCCTCAAGGTGCCCAAAATTTCCACATCTAAAACATTTCATGATAATGAATTTATGTTTCGGTTCTTCCTCTTTTTCTGAAATGAACATCTCATTTTCATCATCACTAGAAGAACTGTCACTTTCATTGCTAGAACACTTACTTGCTTTGTCTAAGTAGAAGCTCTTCTTATTCTTGTGAGAATGCCTCTTTCCATGATTGTTGTACTCATCTTTGCTTTTCTGGTGATTGCTGTACTCATTTTTGCTCTTTCTGTAATACCTGTGCTTTTCAGAATCCTTGCTTTTAACATCCTGTATATCTTCATCACTTTCATCTTTAGAAATAGTACAGTCAGTAGCATAATGACCAAATTTCCCACAGTTGAAACATCTTATATTTTTCTTGCTTTTGTGCTTTCTGGAAAACTTGCCTTTCCTGTTGTAATATGCCTCTTCCTCACTAGAAGACTCATCACTTTCTTGAATCTGTTTGCCCTTCGATTTCTTGATAGCTTTGAAAGTTGCTTCTTTCTTTACATCAACTTTTACTTGAGTTCTCAGCTCAAATGTTGC
This sequence comes from Wollemia nobilis, assembly GCA_028583015.1. NCBI lineage: Eukaryota > Viridiplantae > Streptophyta > Pinopsida > Araucariales > Araucariaceae > Wollemia > Wollemia nobilis. The sequence continues at coordinate 5,294,804 of JAQPPZ010001695.1, read as the reverse complement.
AAGAATACTATGGAGCTCATCCTTTTTCAATTTATCTAAATCTTTAGCTTCCTCAATAGCAGAAATCTTTTCACTAAATCTATTAGGAAGGGATCTTAAAATCTTATCACACACATCATTTTCAGCAAGTTCAAGACCTAAGTCTTTCATAGAATTAACAACTTCATCCATCCGGAGCATGTAGTCACTAATATTTTCATCATCATTCATCTTGAGTTGTTCAAACATACCTTTAAAATGTCTTAACTTGGCCTTTCGAACATTTGCATCACCTGTATGAACAACCTGCAATTGATTCCACATTTCACTGGCTGTCTTGCAGTGAATAACTTTAGTGAGATCTGCCTTTTGTAAACCCTTCAAGATTGCATTCATGGCTTTTGAATTGTTGTGATGTAGAAGTCTGTCTTCTTTAGTGTAAGGACCATTTGTAGGAATGGTATACCCATCTTCAACAACTTCCCATACCTCATTACCGAGAGCCATTAGATAGACTTTCATTCTTGCACTCCACAGACCAAAATCTGATCCGTCAAGAATAGGTGCTGCATTGCCACTCGAGTAGTCCATTGTGTTCTTTGTAAACTTTTCCTTCAAGCTGTTAAACTTTTTGAAGGCACTGGCTCTGATACCAATTGAAGAACACAAGCTTATACTGAGAGGGGGGGTGAACAGTATAAGACCTCTTTTAACTTTATCTATCAATACAGCTTTCAAACCATTAACATGCAGAATAAGATAGCAGTAATAACAACAGTAAAACAGTGCATAAGAAGCAATCCACAATGAGACACAACAATTTACGTGGTTCACCCAAGATGGGCTACTCCACGGATAAAACTTTTCCTCTAAAAGTTATATCAAAACCTCTGGGAATCCTTCCCGATTACAATGTTTATGAGCCTCAGCTCAAAGGAGACACCTTCCCCTAATTTCGCTTTGCTAGTGATCCTCTAGAAGACCTCTATCTCTTTTGCCCTTAGCAAGTGGAAATCTTTCCACAGAAGACACTGTCTTCCTTGCTCTGGCTGGAGATCTCTGTCCTCAACTCTGTCACAGCAAGTTGGTCCTCTTTTCTACACCAAAACACAGTCCTTCGATCTGGCACAATTCTGTCCTCTTCCTCTGTCTTTGATCTGCACTTGGTAGGAAAACAACTTTTCACTGTCTGCACAACTACAGCAGCACAGTCTCTTTAAATTACAGCCGCACTATCTTCTCAACTTTTGCGCAAACGCAATAGTGCAATCTTCGCAAAAATTGTAGCAACACTATCACCGTTCGTCCTTCACAACTGTTCGCAATTACAACAGCATCTACTTCGTGCCCTTTGCTTTTCTTTTACACAGACTGCGTGAACACAGTCGCAATCACAGCTGTCCTTAGATCAAATTCCACTCTTCGCAAACACTGCAGCATTCGAACGCACAACAACTTATGCGCCTATGTGCAACCACAACAGCTCATTCTCTTCGCACAGTCTTCTCATGAACAACAGCACATTCTTCGCATAGATAGTACCACCATCTTTGACACTTAGAAGATTTCAACGAAATGCACTCTAATGCTGTAGTCGAACTTCACTCTCTCTAACTTTCGATGATCGAACCTCACTTGTCGCACTGACTCTGCGAATGCCACACTTCGAATGCACACCACGATCGATGCACAAAATTGCTCAAACAGTCCTCCTTTAAATACTCACAATCTCAAGATGAAATCTTGTTCTTTAGTCAGTTGTTCAACCTTCTAACACGTCGGCTGTAAAACCTTATACTTCGTCGGCCAAGGTTAACTTCGTCGGCTTCAACCGCCTCTGTTGTTCTGTAGCTTTTCTCGTGCGACACTCAAACATGTCATGATATCGCTACGCCTTTGTCTACCATACACCTTCTTTGGTTTGTTGTCACGAAATCGTGACACTATAGCCTTTTTTGACGTCATCATGAATCTTGTCACGAAATCGTGACGCTCTAGACTTCAATGCCTTCTTCTCCATTGTTGTCATGAAATCATGACACCTTTGCCTCTTGCTGACGTCATCATGATTCTTGTCATGAAATCATGATGCTCTGGACTTCAAAGCCTTCTTCTCCTCACTGTCATGAAATCGTGACACCTTTGCCTCTTCTTGACGTCATCATGATTCTTGTCATGAAATCATGATGCTCTGGACTTCAAAGCCTTCTTCTCCGCTACTATCATGAAATCGTGACACCTTTGCCTCTTGCTGACGTCATCATGCAACTCTGTCATGAAATCATGACACCTCTTGCTCCTTCATCCTTTTCTTGGTTTGCACTAGCAAAAATGAAACATGTCACGAAATCGTGACGCTTTCGTTGCCTTAAGCTCTTTCTTGTCAACTGTTCATGAAACTGGAACATGTCATGAAATCGTGACGCTTTTGCCAACTGCAAGCTGCCAACTCAACCTGTCATGAAATCATGACACTTTCTGCATCCATACAACTTCTTCGAAACTTGTCATGAAATCGTGACACTTCCTGCAACTCAACATTGCCAACTCAACTTGTCATGAAATCGTGACACTTTCGCATCCGTACAACTTCTTCGAAACTTGTCACGAAATCGTGACACTTTTGCCCACTTTGCCTCTGCCTTCTGCATGTCGCGAAATCGTGACAGTTTTGCCAAACTTTCTCTCTCCTCACACATGTCGCGAAATCATGATAGTTTTGGCCAAACTTTCTCTCTCCTCAAACATGTCGCGAAATCATGACTTTCTCTCTCCTCAAACATGTCGCGAAATCGCGACAGTTTTTCCAGTAGCCTGCAAACTTTTTCTAACTTATCTTTTTTTGGATTTTTGGCAAGCTGGGCTACTCTGATCTTCTTGGAAACCTACTGACCAAGCTGAAACCTTCATCAAAACACATCCTTAGACATAAAAACAAATTGCTCCAAGAACTCCTTGACATCAAAAACAACATCTACCAATAGCTCCTTGACATCAATGACAACAACTAAACTTAGGCAAAGGCAATGTACTCAAGGTACCCAAAATTGCCAACATAAATGCTCCCCCTAAGAATTTGATCCCGATCGCTAGTCAATTCTTAGTCTATTCTTGGGAATATGTGACCACTTTATTTCACTGTTTGACAACATCATGATAAGCATAATAGGCATCACTCAGATCTATCTTCAACTATGTTGGCTACTGGATCTCTATCCATTGAGACTCTGTCCTCTGTACCCTATCAATAGGCTCACATAGAATCTGCTCTAGAAAGCTCACCAAGAACTTGCCCAGATCTTATAGAATCATAAAAAGACTTGTTAGAGACTCAATATGTTCTATAATTAATGCTCAATCAATATATCAACTAAATCTCATAGAAGCATAAAGAGAATTGTTAGAGACTCAATATGTTCTATACTCGAATCTCAATCTCAGCTCAACTCAACCAATCACCTTAATGAACATCCCTTTATTACAGACCCTAGTCGAAGCATGCATCAACCAACTCTATGTAAGCATCAAAAACTATCTTTTGAGCATCAAACCTCCGTTGCTCTCAATCCACCCAGCCAAAAATACGTCTATAGCAAGTTCTGCACCGTTACAGCCAAACTTAGCAATCGTCTTCGCCTTTTGTGTTCTCTGTACACTCTGCTATTTTTGCGCACTCACTTCGCATACATACACAACACTACCTCAAACCACTGCATAAACTGAAAACACACTTTAACAACTATATGACAGTTTCTTGACTGCATGCCATTCATCTTCAGATAACCAATCAAATACATAGGAGTATTAAAATAAAACTTTAATATTACTCCCCCTGAGGATGTGCCACCTGGAGTGGCTTAGAGCAATAGCTGAGTAGTCTCCATCAGTCCAAGGAGATAGGATTCCCGTTCTTCTGTCTTTCTCTAGACTTTCTTGAACTTGGGATTGATATTTTCAACTACATCCCTATTTTTCCCCTGTTCGTGAACTTGAACATTTATCTTGCGGGGTTGTCTCTTGTGCATTCTTGATGGATGATTATTTTCTTTTCTTTTATGCACATGATATGTTCATTGTATTTATTGCCCTCTTTATGTCTAATAAAATCTAGGGTTTTGCCTTAGATTAGATACAGAAGTGCTTGGAAAAAACCTTGCTATGTGCCCATGGCCATTACATTTAAAACATTGAACAGGGTGTTCACTTAGGAAAGTAGATGTGTTTTTACCAGCATAACTCTTTGATCTATTATTCAATCCACAATAAATTGCCTTGTGACCATAATGGTTGCATCTAAAACAATAGACATTAAAAGCATTATTATGAATAGAGTGAGAATGATAGAACCTCTTTTGTTGTGGTTGCTTTGCTATAGATCTCCTTTGAGATTTACTTCCTTTTGAAGATTCAGCTTCAAGATTTTCTTGCTTTGATTTTTCAACGGTGAGCTTCTTCTTTTCTGCACATTTGGAAGATGAAGGTTGTTCTGCTTCCACATTTTTTTGCTTTGATCCTTTAACTATGAACTTCTTCTTCTCTACATATTTGGATGATGAAGGTTGTTCAGATTCATATCCAAGACTACACTTATCCGTGGAATTTCTTTGTTGGCTCATCATTTTTTCTAGCAACTATGTGCTATTCTCAAATTTGAGATTTGTATTGGATTTTTCTAGTTTTTTCTTCAATACATCAATCTCTTCTTCTTGTTGACGGCAAACAGTCTCTTTCTCATTGATCTGTGACCTAAGAGTTTCTTCAGTCCTTTTGGACTCTTCTACTTGCAGCTTCAGATTACTTACAACTTTGTTAGATTCCTCTTCACGTTTGTTATATACCTCAACTTTATTATCTAGTTGTGTCTTCAGGGCATCTTATGATTTCTTCGCTTTTGTATACTCTTCTCTGCAAGCACTAGCGAAAACATGACATGTCACGAAATCATGACATCTTTCGCTTTCGTACTCTCTTCTCTGCAAGCACTAGTGAAAACATGACATGTATCAAAATTGTGACATCTTTCGCTTTCGTACACTCTTCTCTGCAAGCACTAGCAAAAACATGACATGTCACGAAATCATGACACCTTTTTCTCTCTCCTATTTCTCTTCGCTTTGAACCGCAAAAATGAAACATGTCGCAAAATCACGACACCTTTTTCTCTCTCCTCTTTCTCTTCGCTTTGGACCGTGAAAATGAAACATGTCACGAAATCGCGACACCTTTTTCTTTCGGACTCTCTCTCCTGCATTATGTCGCGATATCATGACACTTTTTCTCCTTAGCGCTTTTCTTCTCATCGGATCGCAAAAACCTGACATGTCATGAAATCATGACACTTTTTATCCTTAGTTCTTCCTCTTGTAAATTTTCGTGAAGTCATGACACTTTTCCTTGCAAGCTCTTTCTCTCAAACATGTCGCGAAATTGCAACACATTTTCGTCCGTACTATCCTTCTTGCAAATTGTCACAAAATCGTGACAGTTTTCTTTGCTTGCACCTTCTCCCTGAACATGTCGTGAAATCACGACAGTTTTATTTGCTTGCGCCTTCTCTCCAAACATGTCGCAAAATCGCGATAGTTTTCTTTGCTTGCGCCTTCTCCACGAACATGTCACGAAATCACGACAGTTTTATTTGCTTGCACCTTCTCTCCAAACATGTCACAAAATTGTGACAGTTTTCTTTGCTTGCACCTTCTCCCCGAACATGTCATAAAATCACGACAATTTTCTTTGCTTTCGCCTTCTCTCCAAACATGTCACGAAATCGCAATAGTTTTCTTTGCCTGCGGCTTCTCTCCAAACATGTCACGAAATCACGATAGTTTTCTTGTATGTGCCTTCTCATTGAACATGTCATGAAATCACAACAGTTTTCCTTGTGCTTTTGCTCTCCTCAACCATGTCGTGATATCGCGACAAAAAACATGTCGCGATATCACGATAGTTTTCTTACTTGTCTTTTTCTTTGATCCTTTGAATCTGGGCCACTTCTATCTTCTTGGAAATTCACTGTACATGCTCTGACTGCTCTAAAATCTTGTTCACTTCATCAACCGATCTCTCTAATGACCTCTGCACTCTTGTCCATTACATCAACCGATCCTCTATCTGTGTTGACAACAATGACAATACTTTGGCTACACCTTGCTCATCAATGAACTCATGTCCATTGCATCAACTGATCAACTTGACTGTGTTGACAACAATGACAATACTTTGGTTGCACCTTGCACATCAATCTTCCCCTTTGGAATTGTTGGCAACACACGTAATTGTGTGCAATTACCTGTAATTCTTCTCCCCCTTTGACAATAATACCAAAGGATGAATGCAAACTCCCCCTGAGTCCATGCACAACATTCTCAGGCAAAAATTATTACAGTGAGAAAGAAACATAAATATGAGCAATATGATAAATAGCTCCCCCTAAGAATTTGATCCTGATGGTTAGTCAATTCTTAGTCTATTCTTGGGAATATGTGACCACTTCATTTCACTGTTTGAAAACATCATGATAAGCATAATAGGCATCACTCAAATCTATATTCAACTGTGTTGGCTACTGGATCTCTATCCATTGAGACTTTGTCCTCTGTACCCTGTCAATAGGCTCACACAGAATCTGCTCTAGCAAGCTCACCAAGAACTTGCCTAGATATTATAAAATCATAAAAAGAATTGTTAGAGACTCAATATGTTCTATACTTAATGCTCAATCAATATATCAACTAAATCTCATAGAAGCATAAAGAGAATTGTTAGAGACTCAATATGTTCTATACTCGAATCTCAATCTCAGCTCAACTCAACCAATCACCTTAATGAAAATCCCTTTATTATAGACCCTAGTCGAAGCATGCATCAACCAACTCTGTGTAAGCATCAAACACTGTATTCTGAGCATCAACCCTCTGTTGCTCTCAATCCACCTAGCCAAAAATATGTCTGTAGCAAGTTCTGCTCCGTTACAGCCGAACTTAGCAATCGTATTCACATTTTGCGTTCTCTACGCACTCTGCTCTTTTTGCACACTCACTTCGCATACATACACAACACTACCTGAAACCACTGGATAAACTAAAAACACACTTTAATAACTATATGATAGTTTCCTGAATGCCTGCAATTCATCCTCAGATAACCAATAAAATACATAGGAGTATTAAAATAAAACTTTAATATTACTCCCCCTGAGGATGTGCCACCTGGAGTGGCTTAGAGCAATAGTTGAGTAGTCTCCTTCAGTCCAAGGAGACAGGATTCCCGTTCTTCTATATTTCTCCAGACTTTCTTGAACTTGGGCTTGAGATTTTCAACTACATCCCTATTTTGCCCCTGTTCATGAACTTGAACATTTCTCTTGCGGGGTTGTCTCTTGTGCATTCTTGATGGATGATTATTTTCTTTTCTTTTATGCACATGATATGTTCCCTGTCTGTGTTGCCCTCTTTGTGTCTGATGAAATTTAGGGTTTTGCCTTAGATTAGATATAGAAGTGCTTGGACAAAACCTTGCTATGTGCCCATGGCCATTACATTTAAAACATTGCACAGGGTGTTCACTCAGGAAAGCAGATGTGTTTCTACTAGCATAACTCTTTGATCTATTATTCAATCCACAATAAATTGCCTTGCGACCATAATGGCTGCATCTAAAACAATAGCCATTAAAATCATTATTATGAACAGAGTGAGAATGATATAACCTCTTTTGTTGTGGTTGCTTTGCTGTAGATCTCCTTTGAGATTTACTTCCTTTTGAAGATTCAGCTTCAAGATTTTATTGCTTTTATTTTTCAACAGTGAGCTTCTTCTTTTCTGCACATTTGGAAGATGAAGGTTGTTATGCTTCCACATTTTTTTGCTTTGATCCTTTAACTATGAACTTCTTCTTCTCTACATATTTGGATGATGAAGGTTGTTCAGCTTCATATCCAAGACCACGCTTATCCGTGGAACTTCTTTGTTGGCTTATCATTTTTTCTAGCAACTCTGTGCTATTCTCAAATTTGAGATTTGTATTGGATTTTTCTAGTTGTTTCTTCAATACAGCAATCTCTTCTTCTTGTTTGTGGCAAATAGTCTCTTTCTCATTGATCTACGACCTGAGAGTTTCTTCAGTCCTTTTGGACTCTTCTACTTGCAGCTTCAGATTACTAACAACTTTGTTAGATTCCTCTTCACGTTTGTTACATACCTCAACTTTATTATCCAGTTGTGTCTTCAGGGCATCTTCTGATTTCTTGGTCGTTTGAAATTGTAAGAAGAGATTTTCAATCTCATCCATGTTTTCTTCCAACTTTTTGGATAGTATGTTGTTATTTTTCTTTTGTATACTTAACTCTTCAAGTGTGGCTATCAACTCACCTTCTAGATCTACTTCAATCTCTAAGTTTTCATTGCATACTTTAGAAACCACTTCTTCTCCCTTCTCTAGTTTAGTTTTCTCATCCAAAAGAATTGAAACTAGCTGAGATGTCTTTTTAGAGGAGGATCTATTTTTCTTACCCATTGTGTACTAATCCTAGATCAACCCTGACTTATTTAGCCTGAGACGAGAACTAGGATCTGATACCAATTTTTAGTCTTACAATGGCACTGAGAGGGGGGTGAATTAGTGTAGCTATTTTAAAACTTAAAAACTTAAATCTTAAAGCTGAAGCAACGAGAACTTAAAATAAATAAAACAAATATAACAAGAGAGCATTTCACAACACATGATTTAACGAGGTTCACCAGTTTTGGCTACTCCTCAAAAATAGATTGCTTGGACACCCATCCAAATCTAGCCTTTACAAAGCACCTACTTTACAAACAGTTTACCAGCACCCACTAGAAGGAGCACCAACCCCTAATTTATTTACACCAATAGAAAGGAGCACCAACCCCTGATTTACTAGCACCATTTGGAAGGAGCACCAACTCCTAATTTATTTGCATCAATAAAAAGAAGCACCAACCCCTAATTTATCTGCACCAACAGAAAGGAGCACCAACCCCTGATTTACCAGCACCAACTGGAAGGAGCACCAACCCTTGATTCCAAGCATCAACTTGGATACCCCTGATTCCAAGCACCAACTTGGATTTCTATTTTGAATCTTAGATTGACATAAATATGCCTTCACTTCTACAAGACCCTTACTGGTCTATTGCTCATCCAACCTCTCTTTCAATTTAGGAAACACATATTCCTTCTGCGCACTTGCTGCTACACACTCTCAGTCGCTCTTTCTCAGCTACTCTCCCTTAGCTGACCATATTCTCTTACGGTCCTCTCCTGTATATTTTAGCACTATACATTGCTTCTTTTTACAGCTTATTTCTCCTTTTATTCGGTAATACACAACACTCATGACTCAGGCAAAGCACAACCCTAACCCTAAGTTGCTCTATATGAAACATTCTTTCGGCTTTCTTCAACAACATTTTCTCAGCACATTTATTCTTTTATCAGTGGCACCTTCCCTCTTTATGGTGGCACACTTTTCAATTCTAAGCAGCACTTTACTTCTGCATGCAACTGCCCTCACGACACATTTACTCTTTTCGATGGCACTCTTTTTAATTTTGAGCTAAACTTTTTCTTCTGCACGCAACTGCCATTTTATAACAATATTTTCATATTGAAACCCTAAGTCTTATGTAACTGCCATTAACCCGCATGTAGCCTATTCATAGCTACTTCTATGAGTAACTCCTTTCTAACACACTATTATTATATGCAACCTATTAATGGATTTGTCTCTTGTTTCGGCCTGATAGTATAACCGCTGCTCAATGGTTTCACTACGACACGTGCCCTGTAACTGCCGTTCTTCCTTTAATGCTTTGTTCTTACTTTAGCTTGCATGATTTTCATCTGTCATTGCATCTGTAACTGTCGCACTAACTCCAGTTAACTCTTCTTATTTTGGTTGCATGATTTTCTTCTACAACTGCCCCTGTAACTGTTGTTTTACTCGAGTTAACTCTTCTTATTCTGGCTACATGAATTCTTTTTGTAATTGCCTTTGTTACTATCATACTATTTGTAGTTCACTGTGTAGCATTTTTGTAATCGGTGCACTCTTTTTCACATTTTTGATTTTAGCTTACATGATCTCACTGTAACTCCACCTATAACAGTTCTTATTTTGTTGCATGAACTTATTCTGCAACTATCCCTATGTATGCTTCTTGACTTTTACCCACGAAACTATGACATGTCACGATATCGTGACATTTTTGCCCCTTTGAATTTTTCTTGGCAGTTGACCGCGAAAACATAACATGTCACGAAATCGTGACACTTTCACCTCCTTGTTTCATAGTTTAGCTTGCATCTGCAAAAACACATGTCACGATATCGTGACGCTTTTTGCCTTCGTACACTATTTTTGGCTTGCACCAACGAAAACATAACATGTCGCAAAATTGTGACACTTTCATTGCCTTGAGCTCTTCTCTGTCTCTTGCCTGCGAAAACAAAACATGTCACAAAATCGCAACACTTTCGCTTCCTTGCGCTCTTCTTTGCTTACACTAGCGAAAACATGACATGTCATAAAATCACAACACCTTTCACTTCTGTACACTCTTCTCTGCAAGCATTAGCAAAAACATGACATGTCACGAAATCTTGACACCTTTCGCTTTCGTACACTCTTCTCTGCAAGCACTAGCAAAAAAATGACATGTCACGAAATTGCTACATCTTTCGCTTTCATACACTCTTCTCTGCAAGCATTAGCGAAAACATGACATGTCACAAAATCGCGACATCTTTCGCTTTCGTATACTCTTCTCTAAAAGTACTAGCAAAAACATGACATGTCGCGAAATCGCGACACCTTTTTCTCTCTCCTCTTTCTCTTCGCTTTGAACCGCAAAAATGAAACATGTCGCGAAATCACGACACCTTTTTCTCTCTCCTCTTTCTCTTCGCTTTGGACCGCAAAAATGAAACATGTCACAAAATCGTGACACCTTTTTCTTTCGGACTCTCTCTCCTGCATTATGTCGCGATATCGTGACACTTTTTCTCCTTAGCGCTTTTCTTCTCATCGGATCGTGAAAACCCGACATGTCGTGAAATCATGACACTTTTTCTCCTTAGCGCTTCCTCCTGTAAATTGTCACAAAATCGTGACACTTTTCCTTGCAAGCTCTTTCTCTCAAACATGTCACAATCGCAACACATTTTTGTCCGTACTATCATTCTTGCAAATTGTCATGAAATAGTGACAATTTTCTTTGCTTGCGCCTTCTCCCCAAACATGTCGTGAAATCACAATAGTTTTCTTTGCTTGCGCCTTCTATCCAAACATGTCGCAAAATCGTGACAATTTTCTTTGCTTGCGCCTTCTCCCCGAACATGTCACGAAATCACTACAGTTTTCTTTGCTTGCGCCTTCTCTCCAAACATGTCACGAAATCATGACAGTTTTCTTTGCTTGCGCCTTCTCTCCAAACATGTCATGAAATCATGACAGTTTTCTTTGCTTGCACCTTCTCTCCAAACATGTCACAAAATCGCGATAGTTTTCTTTGCCTACGCCTTCTCTCCAAACATGTCGTGAAATCATGAAAATTTTCTTGCATGTGCCTTCTCATCAAACATGTCATGAAATCGTGATAGTTTTCCTTGCGCTTTCTCTCTCCTCAATCATGTCGCGATATCACAACAAAAAACATGTCGCGATATCGTGACAGTTTTCTTACTTGTCTTTTTCTTTGATCCTTTGAATCTGGGCCACTTCTGTCTCCTTGGAAATTCACTGTACATGCTCTGACTGCTCTAAACTCTTGTTCACTTCATCAACTGATCTCTCTAATGACCTCTGCACTCTTGTCCATTGCATCAACCGATCCTCTATCTGTGTTGACAACAATGACAATACTTTGGCTGCACCTTGCTCATCAATGAACTCATGTCCATTGCATCAACTGATCAACCTGACTGTATTGACAACAATGAAAATACTTTGGTTTCACCTTGCACATCAATCTCCCCCTTTGAAATTGTTGGCAACACACGTAATTGTGTGCAATTACCTGTAATTCTTCTCCCCCTTTGACAATAATACCAAAGGGCGGCTACAAACCCCCCCTGAGTCCATGCACAACATTCTCAGGCAAAAATTATTACAGTTAGCAAAAAGCATAAATATGAGCAATATGATAAATAGATGCATAAATGCTCCCCCTAAGAATTTGATCCCGATGGCTAGTCAATTCTTAGTCTATTCTTGGGAATATGTGACCACTTCATTTCACTGTTTGACAACATCATGATAAGCATAATAGGCATCACTCAGATCTATCTTCAACTGTGTTGGCTACTGGATCTCTATCCATTGAGACTCTATCCTCTGTATGCTGTCAATAGGCTCACACAGAATATGCTCTAGGAAGCTCACCAAGAACTTGCCCAGATCTTATATAATCATAAAAAGAATTGTTAGAGACTCAATATGTTCTATACTTAATGCTGAATCAATATATCAACTAAATCTCATAGAAGCATAAAGAGAATTGTTAGAGACTCAATATGTTCTATACTCGAATCTCAATCTCAGCTCAACTCAACCAATCACCTCAATGAACATCCCTTTATTATAGACCCTAGTCGAAGCATGCATCAACCAACTCTGTGTAAGCATCAAACACTGTCTTCTGAGCATCAACCCTTCATTGCTCTCAATCCACCTAGCCAAAAATACATCTGTAGCAAGTTCTGCGCTATTATAGCGGAACTTAGCAATCACCTTCGCCTATTGCATTCTCTATGCACTCTGCTCTTTTTGCACACTCACTTCGCATACATACACAACACTACCTCAAACCACTGCATAAACTGAAAACACACTTTAATAACTATACGACAATTTCTTGACTGCCTGCCATTCATCCTCCAATAACCAATCAAATACATAGGAGTATTAAAATAAAACTTTAATATTACTCCCCCTGAGGATGTGCCACCTAGAGTGGCTTAGAGCAATAGCTGAGTAGTCTCCTTCAGTCCAAGGAGACAGGATTCCCGTTCTTCTGTATTTCTCCAGACTTTCTTGAACTTGGGCTTGAGATTTTCAACTACATCCCTATTTTGCCCTTGTTCGTGAACTTGAACATTTCTCTTGCGGGGTTGTCTCTTGTGCACTCTTGATGGATGATTATTTTCTTTTCTTTTATGCACATGATATGTTCCCTATCTGTATTGCCCTCTTTGTGCCTGATGAAATCTAGGGTTTTGCCTTAGATTAGATATAGAAGTTATTGGACAAAACCTTGCTATGTGCCCATGGCCATTACATTTAAAACATTGCACAGGGTGTTCACTCAGGAAAGCAGATGTGTTTCTACCAGCATAACTATTTGATCTATTATTCAATCCACAATAAATTGCCTTGTGACCATAATGGTTGCATCTAAAATGATAGCCATTAAAAGCATTATTATGAACAGAGTGAGAATGATAGAACCTCTTTTTTTGTGGTTGCTTTGCTATAGATATCCTTTGAGATTTACTTCCTTTTGAAGATTCAGCTTCAAGATTTTCTTGCTTTGATTTTTCAACAGTGAGCTTCTTCTTTTTTGCACATTTGGAAGATGAAGGTTGTTCTGCTTCCACCTTTTTTTGCTTCGATCCTTTAACTGTGAACTTCTTCTTCTATGCATATTTAGATGATGAAGGTTGTTAAGCTTCATATCCAAGACCATGCTTATCCGTGGAACTTCTTTGTTGGCTTATCATTTTTTCTAGCAACTTTGTGCTATTCTCAAATTTGAGATTTGTATTGGATTTTTCTAGTTGTTTCTTCAATACAACAATCTCTTCTTCTTGTTGGTGGCAAACAATATCTTTCTCATTGATCTATGACCTGAGAGTTTCTTTAGTCCTTTTGGACTCTTCTACTTGCATCTTCAGATTACTAACAACTTTGTTAGATTCCTCTTCACGTTTGTTATATACCTCAACTTTATTATCCAGTTGTGTCTTCAGGGCATCTTATGATTTCTTGGCCGTTTGAAATTGTAAGAAGAGATTTTCAATCTCATCCCCGTATTATTCCAACTTTTTGGACAGTATGTTGTTCTTTTTATTTTGTATACTTAACTCTTCAAGTGCGGCTATCAACTCACCTTCTAGATCTACTTCAATCTCCAGGTTTTCATTGCATACTTTAGAAACCACTTCTTCTCCCTTCTCTAGTTTAGTTTTCTCTTCCACAAGAACTAAAACTGGCTGAGATGTCTTTTTGGAGGAGGATCTATTCTTCTTACCCATTGTGTACTAATCCAAGATCAACCCTGACTGATTTAGCCTGAGACGGGAACTTGGATCTGATACCAATTATTAGTCTTACAATGGCACTGAGAGGGGGGGGTGAATCAGTGTAGCTATTTTAAAACTTAAAAGCTTAACTCTTAAAGCTAAAGTAAGGAGAACTTAAAATAGATAAAGCAGATATAACAAGAGAGCATTCCACAACACATGATTTAACGAGGTTCACCAGTTTTTGCTACTCCTCAAAAATAGATTGCTTGGAAACCCATCCAAATTTAGCCTTTGCAAAGCACCCACTTTACAAATAGTTTACCAGCACCCACTAGAAGGAGCACCAACCCCTAATTTATTTGCACCAATAGAAAGGAGCACCAACCCCTGATTTACCAGCACCATTTGGAAGGAGCACCAACACCTAATTTATTTGCATCAATAAAAAGAAGCACCAACCCCTAATTTATCTGCACCAATAGAAAGGAGCACCAACCCCTGATTTACCAGCACCAACTGGAAGGAGCACCAACCCTTGATTCCAAGCATCAACTTGGATACCCCTGATTCCGAGCACCAACTTGGATTTCTATTTTGAATCTTAGATTGACATAAATATGCCTTCACTTCTACAAGACCCTTACTGGTCTATTGCTCATCCAACCTCTCTTTCAATTTAGGAAACACATATTCCTTCTGCGCACTTGCTGCTACACTCTCTCAGTCGCTCTTTCTCAGCTACTCTCCCTCAGCTTTACCATATTCTCTTACGGTCCTCTCCTATATATTTTAGCACTATACATTGCTTCTTTTACAGCTTCTTTCTCCTTTTATTCGGTAATACACAACACTCATGCCTCAGGCAAAGCACAAACCTAACCCTAAGTTGCTCTATACGAAACATTCTTTCGGATTTCTTCAACAACATTTTCTCAGCACATTTATTCTTTTATCAGCGACACCTTCCCTCTTTATGGTGGCACACTTTTCAATTATGAGCAGCACTTTACTTCTACACGCAACTGCCCTAACGACACATTTACTCTTTTCGATGGCACTCTTTTCAATTATGAGCTAAACTTTTTCTTCTGCACGCAACTGCCATTTTATAACAATATTTTCATCTTGAAACCCTAAGTCTTCTATAACTGCCATTAACCCGCATGTAGCCTATTCATAGCTACTCCTATGAGTAACTCCTTTCTAACACACTATTATTATATGCAACCTATTAATGGATTTGTTTCTTGTTTCGGCCTGACAGTGTAACCACTGCTCAATGGTTTCACTACGACACGTGCCCTGTAACTGCATTTCTTCCTTTAATGCTTTGTTCTTACTTTAGCTTGCATGATTTTCATCTGTCACTGCATCTGTAACTGTCGCACTAACTCCAGTTAACTCTTCTTATTTTGGTTGCATGATTTTCCTCTACAACTGCCCCTGTAACTGTTGTTTTACTCCAGTTAACTCTTCTTATTCTGGCTACATGAATTCTTTTTGTAATTGCCTTTGTTACTATGGTACTATCTGCAGTTCACTGTGTAGCATTTTTGTAACCGGTGCACTCTTTTTCACATTTTTGATTTTAGCTTAGATGATCTCACTGTAACTCCACCTGTAACGGTTCTTATTTTGCTGCATGAACTTATTCTGCAACTATCCCTGTATATGCTTCTTGACTTTTACCCACGAAACTATGACATGTCGCGATATCGTGAAATTTTTGCCCCTTTGAATTTTTCTTGGCAGTTGATCGCGAAAACATAACATGTCATGAAATCGTGACACTTTCGCCTCCTTATTTCATAGTTTAGCTTGCATCTGCAAAAACACATGTCATGATATCGTGACGCTTTTTGCCTTCGTACACTCTTTTTGGCTTGCACCAGCGAAAACATAACATGTCGCAAGATCGTGACACTTTCGTTGCCTTGAGCTCTTCTCTGTCTCTTGCCTGCGAAAATGAAACATGTCACAAAATCGCAACACTTTCGCTTCCTTGCGCTCTTCTTTGCTTACACTAGCAAAAACATGACATGTCACAAAATCGCAACACCTTTCACTTTTGTACACTCTTCTCTACAAGCATTAGCAAAAACATGACATGTCACGAAATCTTGACACCTTTCGCTTTCATACACTCTTCTCTGCAAGCACTAGCAAAAACATGACATGTCACGAAATTGCTACATCTTTCGCTTTCATACACTCTTCTCTGCAAGCACTAGCGAAAACATGACATGTCACAAAATCGCGACATCTTTCGCTTTCGTATACTCTTCTCTACAAGTACTAGCAAAAACATGACATGTCGCGAAATCGCGAAACCTTTTTCTCTCTCCTCTTTCTCTTCGCTTTGAATCGCAAAAATGAAACATGTCGCGAAATCATGACACCTTTTTCTCTCTCCTCTTTCTCTTCGCTTTGGACCGCGAAAATGAAACATGTCACAAAATCGTGACACCTTTTTCTTTCGGACTCTCTCTCCTGCATTATGTCGTGATATCGTGACACTTTTTCTCCTTAGCGATTTTCTTCTCATCGGATCGCGAAAGCCTGACATGTCGCGAAATCATGACACTTTTTCTCCTTACCGCTTCCTCTTGTAAATTGTCACAAAATCGTGAAACTTTTCCTTGCAAGCTCTTTCTCTCAAACATGTCACAATCGCAACACATTTTTGTCCGTACTATCCTTCTTGCAAATTGTCATGAAATAGTGACAATTTTCTTTGGTTGCTCCTTCTCCCCAAACATGTCATGAAATCACGATAGTTTTCTTTGCTTGCACCTTCTATCCAAACATGTCGCAAAATCATGACAGTTTTCTTTGCTTGCGCCTTCTCCCCGAACATGTCACGAAATCGCTACAGTTTTCTTTGCTTGCGCCTTCTCTCCAAACATGTCACGAAATCATGACAATTTTCTTTGCTTGCGCCTTCTCCCCAAACATGTCATGAAATCATGACAGTTTTCTTTGCTTGCACCTTCTCTCCAAACATGTCACAAAATCACGATAGTTTTCTTTGCTTGCACCTTCTCTCCAAACATGTCACAAAATCACGATAGTTTTCTTTGCCTACACCTTCTCTCCAAACATGTCATGAAATCATGACAATTTTCTTGCATGTGCCTTCTCATCGAACATGTCATGAAATCGTGATAGTTTTCCTTGTGCTTTCTCTTTCCTCAATCATGTCGTGATATCGAACATGTCATGAAATCGTGATAGTTTTCCTTGTGCTTTATCTTTCCTCAATCATGTCGCGATATCACGACAAAAAACATGTCGCGATATCACGACAGTTTTCTTACTTGTCTTTTTCTTTGATCCTTTGAATCTGGGCCACTTCTGTCTTCTTGGAAATTCATTGTACATGCTCTGATTGCTCTGAACTCTTGTTCACTTCATCAACCGATCTATCTAATGACCTCTGCACTCCTGTCCATTGCATCAATCGATCGTCTATCTGTGTTGACAACAATGACAACACTTTGGCTGCACCTTGCTCATCAATGAACTCATGTCCATTGCATCAACTGATCAACCTGACTGTATTGACAACAATGACAATACTTTGGTTGCACCTTGCACATAAATCTCCCCCTTTGAAATTGTTGGCAACACACGTAATTGTGTGCAATTACCTATAATTCTTCTCCCCCTTTGACAATAATACCAAAGGGCGGCTACAAACTCCCCCTGAGTCCATGCACAACATTCTCAGGCAAAAATTATTACAGTTAGCAAAAAGCATAAATATGAGCAATATGATAAATAGATGCATAAATGCTCTCCCTAAGAATTTGATCCCGATGGATAGTCAATTCTTAGTCTTTTCTTGGGAATATGTGACCACTTCATTTCATTGTTTGACAACATCATGTTAAGCATAATAGGCATCACTCAGATCTATCTTCAATTGTGTTGGTTGTTGGATCTCTATCCATTGAGACTCTGTCCTCTATACCCTGTCAATAGGCTCACACAAAATCTGCTCTAGCAAGCTCACCAAGAACTTGCCCAGATCTTATAGAATCATAAAAAGAATTTTTAGAGACTCAATATGTTCTATACTTAATGCTCAATCAATATATCAACTAAATCTCATAGAAGCATAAAGAGAATTGTTAGAGACTCAATATGTTCTATACTCGAATCTCAATCTCAGCTCAACTCAACCAATTACCTCAATATGTTCCATAATCGATTCCCGTTCTTCTGTCTTTCTACAGACTTTCTTGAACTTAGGCTTAAGATTTTCAACTACATCCCTATTTTGCCCCTGTTCGTGAACTTGAACATTTCTCTTACGAGGTTGTCTCTTGTGCATTCTTGATGGATGATTATTTTCTTTTCTTTTATGCACATGATATGTTCCCTTTCTGTATTGCCCTCTTTGTGTCTGATGAAATCTAGGGTTTTTCCTTAGATTAGATACGAAAGTGCTTAGACAAAACCTTGCTATGTGCCCATGGCCATTACATTTAAAACATTGCATAGGCTATTCACTCAGTAAAGCAAATGTGTTTTTACCAGCATAACTCTTTGATCTATTATTCAATCCACAATAAATTGCCTTGTGACCATAATGGTTGCATCTAAAACAATAGCCATTAAAAGCATTATTATGAACAGAGTGAGAATGATAGAACCTCTTTTGTTGTGGTTGCTTTTCTGTAGATCTCCTTTGAGACTTAATTCCTTTTGATTATTTAGCTTCAAGATTTTCTTGCTTTGATTTTTCAACAGTGAGCTTCTTCTTTTCTGCACATTTGGAAGATGAAGGTTGTTCTACTTCCACCTTTTTTTGCTTCGATCCTTTAACTGTGAACTTCTTATTCTCTGCATATTTGGAGGATGAAGGTTGTTCAGCTTCATATCCAAGACCATGCTTATCCATGGAACTTCTTTGTTGGCTTATCATTTTTTCTAGCAACTCTGTGCTATTCTCAAATTTGAGATTTGTATTAGATTTTTCTAGTTGTTTCTTCAATACAACAATCTCTTCTTCTTGTTGGTGGCAAACAGTATCTTTCTCATTGATCTGTGACCTGAGAGTTTCTTTAGTCCTTTTGGACTCTTCTACTTGTAACTTTAGATTACTAACAACTTTGTTAGATTTCTCTTCACGTTTGTTATATACCCCAAATTTATTATCCAGTTGTGTCTTTAGGGCATCTTCTGATTTCTTGGCCGTTTGAAATTGTAAGAAGAGATTTTCAATCTCATCCCCATATTCTTCTAACTTTTTGGACAATATGTTGTTCTTTTTCTTTTGTATACTTAACTCTTCAAGTGCGGCTATCAACTCACCTTCTAGATCTACTTCAATATCCAAGTTTTCATTGCATACTTTAGAAACCACTTCTTCTCCCTTCTCTAGTTCAGTTTTCTCTTCCACAAGAACTGAAACTAGCTGAGATGTCTTTTTGTAGGAGGATCTATTCTTCTTACCCATTGTGTACTAATCCAAGATCAACCCTAACTGATTTAGCCTGAGATGGGAACTTGGCTCTGATACCAATTGTTAGTCTTACAATGGCACTGAGAGGGGGGGTGAATCAGTGTAGCTATTTTAAAACTTTAAAACTTAACTCTTAAAGCTAAAGCAAGGAGAACTTAAAACAAATAAAGCAAATATAACAAGAGAGCATTCCACAACACACGATTTAACGAGGTTCACTAGTTTTGGCTACTCCTCAAAAATAGATTGCTTGGACACCCATCCAAATATAGCCTTTGCAAAGCACCCACTTTACAAATAGTTTACCAGCACCCACTAGAAGGAGCACCAACCCCTAATTTATCTGCACCAATAGAAAGGAGCACCAACCCCTGATTTACCAGCACCAATTGGAAGGAGCACCAACCCCTAATTTATCTGCACCAACAGAAAGGAGCACCAACCCCTAATTTATCTGCACCAACAAAAAGGAGAACCAACCCCTGATTTACTAGCACCAACTGAAAGGAGCACCAACCCCTAATTCCAAGCACCAACTTGGATACCCCTGATTCCAAGCACCAACTTGGATTTCTATTTTGAATCTTAGATTGACATAAATATGCCTTCACTTCTACAAGACCCTTATTGGTCTATTGCTCATCCAACCTCTCTTTCAATTTAGGAAACACATATTCCTTTTGTGCACTTGCTGCTACACTCTCTCAATTGCTCTTTCTCAACTACTCTCCCTTAGCTTTACCATATTCTCTTATAGCCCTCTCCTGTATATTTCAGCACTATACACTGCTTCTTTTTACAGCTTCTTTCTCCTTTTATTCGGTAATACACAACACTCATGCCTCGGGCAGAGCACAACCCTAACCCTAACTTGCTGTATACGAAACATTCTTTCGGCTTTCTTCAACAACCTTTTCTTAGCACATTTATTCTTTTATCAGTGACACCTTCCCTCTTTATGGTGGCACACTTTTCAATTCTGAGCAACACTTTACTTCTGCACGCAACTGCCCTCGTGGCACATTTACTCTTTTCGGTGGTACTCTTTTCAATTATGAGCCAAACTTTTTATTCTGCACGCAACTACCCTTTTATAAAAATATTTTCAACTTGAAACCCTAAGTCTTCTGTAACTGCCATTAACCCGCATGTAGCCTATTCATAGATACTCCTGTGAGTAACTCCTTTCTGACACACTATTCTTATATGTAACCTATTAATGGATTTGTCTCTTATTTTAGACTAACAGTATAATCGCTGCTCGATGGTTTCACTATGACACGTGCCCTATAACTGCCGTTCTTCCTTTAATGCTTTGTTCTTATTTTAGCTTGCATGATTTCTATCTGTCACTACACCTGTAACTGTCGCACTAACTCTAGTTAACTCTTCTTATTTTGGCTGCATGATTTTCCTCTACAACTGCCCCTATAACTGTTGTTCTACTCTAGTTAACTCTTCTTATTCTGGCTGCATGAATTCTTTTTGTAACTACCTTTGTTACTATCGTACTGTCTGCAGTTCACTGTGTAGCATTTCTGTAACCGTCGCACTCTTTTTCACATTTTTTATTATAGCTTACATGATCTCACTGTAACTCCACCTGTAATAGTTCTTATTTTGCTGCATGAAATTATTCTGCAACTATCCCTGTATATGCTTCTTGAATTTTACCCATGAAACTATGACATGTCGCGATATCGCAACATTTTTGCCCCTTAGAATTTTTCTTGGCATTTGACCACAAAAACATAACATGTCACGAAATCGTGACACTTTTGCCTCCTTATTTCATAGTTCAGCTTGTATCGGCAAAAACACATGTCATGATATCACGACACTTTTCACCTTTTTACACTCTTATTGGCTTGCACTAGTGAAAACATAACATGTCGTGAAATTGCGACACTTTCGTTGCCTTGAGCTCTTCTCTGTCTCTTACCCATGAAAATGGAACATGTCACAAAATCGTGACACTTTCGCTTCCTTGCACTCTTCTCTGCTTGCACTAGCGAAAACATGACATGTCACAAAATCGTGACACCTTTCGCTTTCGTACACTCTTCTCTGCAAGCACTAATGAAAACATGACATGTCACGAAATCGCGACACCTTTCGCTTTCGTACACTCTTCTCTGCAAGCACTAGCGAAAACATGACATGTCACGAAATCATGACATCTTTCGCTTTCGTACACTCTTCTCTGCAAGCACTAGCGAAAACATGACATGTCACGAAATCGTGACATCTTTCGCTTCCGTACACTCTTCTCTGCAAGCACTAGAAAAAACATGACATGTCATGAAATCGTGAAACCTTTTTCTCTCTCCTCTTTCTCTTCGCTTTGAACTACGAAAATGAAACATGTTGCCAAATCATGACACCTTTTTCTCTCTCCTCTTTCTCTTCGCTTTGGACCACGAAAATGAAACATGTCGCGAAATCACATCTTTTTCTTTTGAAATCTCTCTCCTGCATTATGTTGCGATATTGTGACCCTTTTTCTCCTTAGCACTTTTCTTCTCATCGGATCACTAAAACCCGACATGTCACGAAATCACGACACTTTTTCTCCTTAGTGCTTCCTCTTGCAAATTGTCGTGAAATTGTGACACTTTTCCTTGCAAGCTCTTTCTCTCAAACATGTTGCGAAATCGTGACACATTTTTGTCCGTACTATCCTTCTTGCAAATTGTCGTGAAATCGTAACAGTTTTCTTTGCTTGCGCCTTATCCCCAAACATGTCATGAAATTGCGACATTTTTCTTTACTTGCGCCTTCTCTCTAAACATGTCGCAAAATCGTGATAGTTTTCTTTGCTTGCGCCTTCTCCCCGAACATGTCACAAAATCATGACAGTTTTCTTTGCTTGCGCCTTCTCTCCAAACATGTCACAAAATCGCGATAATTTTCTTTGCTTGTGCCTTCTCCCCGAACATGTCATGAAATCGTGACAGTTTTCTTTGCTTGCGCCTTCTCTCCAAACATGTCACGAAATCATGACAGTTTTCTTTGCCTACGCCTTCTCTCCAAACATGTCATGAAATCGCGATAGTTTTCTTGCATGTGCCTTCTCATCGAACATGTCATGAAATCATGATAGTTTTCCTTGTGCTTTCTCTCTCCTCAACCATGTCGCGATATCATGATAGAAAATATGTCACGATATTGTGATAGTTTTCTTACTTGTATTTTTCTTTGATCCTTTGAATCTGGGCCACTTTTGTCTTCTTGGAAATTCACTGTACATGCTCTGACTGCTCTGAACTCTTGTTCACTTCATCAACCGATCTCTCTAATGACCTCTGCACTCTTGTCCATTGCATCAACCAATCCTCTGTCTATGTTGACAACAATGACAATAATTTGGCTGCACCTTGCTCGTCAGTGAACTTTTTTCCATTGCATCAACTGATCAACCTGACTGTGTTGACAACAATGAAAATACTTTGGTTGCACCTTGCACATCAAATGGGAAAGGGGAAAACTATGGGAGGATGTCATAATGGGCATAATACTACAACCAAAATTTTTCACTCCAAACCATCTATTAATATGGTTTGTACCTTAGGTTCATAACCAACAAATAAAGTGAAAGAATAGCCAGTTGGTAGCCCATCAATAGTGAAGGTGGTGGTCAAGGAAGTTCCTCAGCCCCACCAAAGTTGTTATTCAAATACATATATTATGGTTACCAAAAAGGAAACCAAAGAAATCTCTCCTCCCTAGTATCCTCCTACAAGCTCGTACAACTTTCATAGCCCAAGGAAATATATGGAGGATGGAGAGTTTCTATTAGAGCAAAGGTTCCACCTCTCCAATATTTAGTAGAGGAGTTATAGACCTAATCCCAAGGGCACCAATAGTGTCAGGGAATTGGATTTCTTTGACAATAAGGATATGTCGTTAGACTCCCTGTCTTAATAAATTTTCTCCCTTTGAATGTGCAGGGTCTCCTCGATCCTAAGTGCAAGTATGTGGTGCATATGGTTCATTATAAGTTCTATAGAGATAAATATTTCATGTTTTTTTTTCTAGTAGTGGTATGTCAGGTCATTTGACTTGAAAGGCATTTCCTTCATAGTGAGCATCAATAGGATGAAGGTGGCATCACCACCTTCATCTCCCTTGGTTGGCAGCCTCACTTGGTAGCTCATGGATGTGACCCCACCTATTATGTGTTATGAACAATGTTTTTATCAAGAACCATGTGTTTGTGTAGTTAATATTTATGCTTCAAATGATATTATTGAGCATGCCCATCTATGGATCTGGTTGGCTAAGTTTCTCCCTTATGCCACATAGTTTATTTGCAATTATTTCAACATGATTGATGTAACCCATAGACAAGAGTGATGAGCACCCAATGCATTAGGTAGTGGGTGAATAGGGATCTTGGTTACACGTGTAATAAATTGGGGTTTTATGATCCCAAAGTAGTGCACTCTCATGTCAACATAATTTTGTGCATGTGGTCCAAATTATCTTTCGGTTCTGATAGAATTCTCAAAAGGCTTAACATGGTGATGTTATCTAGGTTGCCAGTATTTACTTTTTCCAACTCTTTCTCACTCTTGGTTAAACTACTCCCTAAGGTCATGTTCTCAGATCACTTGCCCATACACTTTTGCATTGAATGGGCTAGAGGTAGAAGGTATACTTTGAGCTATCAATTTTATTTTAACTTGTCATTACTTAGTCACCTACCTTTGGTTGCTCACATCCAACGTATCTAGAACTTGGAGCCCTATCTAGTCACGTCCAATGGGTGGATTTCTTGGTGGAATAATGTGTTGGAGTGCATTAATTACTTCCTTCAAACATATAGGAGCTAGTTGGCCTTCTTCTTCTATCATTCAAATAAGGCTATTGTATTGGAGCTCCAATATGCGATGTTGAAGCTATAAGCGCAACCATTTTCCACTACGTTGCAACTTTAGGTGGCAAAGCATCACAAACAACAACTAGTGGATGCCCATGCTGCTCAAGGTGCCTATCTCAAATCTAGATTTCACTAGATCAATATTAGATACAAGGCATCCAAATAATTATTTTAGTCTCTTCAAGGAAGAGACACAACCCAAAAATTCAAGTAGATTTGTGAAGGGCAATACATTTTATAGAGCTTCCTAATATTCTTCATACTTTTATCTGCCATTACCAAAAGGTATTTCAAGCTCAAGATTCAACCTTAGCTCAATTCCAAAACATTCGAAAATGTGTTAGAGTGGTTCCTTGTCATCTTTATACTTCCTAAAAATCCATCTATGACAACCCATTTTCTTAGGAAGAGCTTAAGGTAGTAGCCTTCTCCATGGCCAATGATAAGGTTCAAAGTTGTGATGGGTTCCCCTATGAATTTTATAAAGCTTTTTGGGACACAACGGGATCAAATATGCATTAGGTCTATCTAGAAGCTCTTAAGACTAGCTCCCTAGGACATTTTATCAATCGAGGGAATACCAAGCTCATCCTCAAAATAGGTTACCTAGAAGACATTTGCAATTAGCAACCATTACCTTTCTCAATGTCTCTTATAATATTATAACCAAAGCCATTATACTAAATATCAAAATTTGCTCCCTTTCATTATCTAGCCAAAGCAAACTAGATTTATCAAGAGCAAATACATTCTAGAAAACATTATTGATGTCTAGGAAGAAATGGAATAGGAAAGACAATCTTAGTAGAAAGTCATTTTTCTTAAAATATATTTTGCTAAGGCATACAATAGGATTGAACGACCCTTCATCCTGGCCATGTTGCAAGCTTTAGGGTTTGGCCCCACCTTTATCTGTTCTGTTCGAATATTGTTCATAGATGCATCTACTTGTATTTCAATTAATGGTTGAAAATATTTACCCTTTGGCATTTTTAGATCCATTCTCCAAGGTTTCCCTCCATCTCTTGCGCTTTATGTTTTGGTAGTTGAAGGTTTTACATATATTTTAGTTGACATTGTTTCTCATGGGAGAGTGAAAGGGATTTTCCTTTCAGACACCTCTCAACATTTGGTCAAAAATAATTTTTAAATATGACTTCTTCCTAATGCTCGTTGAAGAGGAAAGTAACATTGATAATGCACAACAATGCCTAAACACATTTTGTACAACTTGAGGGTCCAATATCTAGTGGAAAAAAACTTAGTGTTATAAAAAATATTTTATGCCCAAGCCTGATTGGTTCAACTAGTTCAATTGGAAATAATCTAACATAGAGAGATGTTTCAATTCTTGGCATTCTCCTTGCTTTCTAGTCTTCCTCCTTAGTGTTGTGGCAAAATATTCTAGAGTGGAGAATAAGCTTCACAAGTGACTTCTTGAGCCTCTATTGCTAGATAGTAAATTCTAAATTCTTGTTGTCATGCATTTTTACTATTTGCCATGTTGGGCCCCTTACAAAGCCTCTTACCAAAATTTGAGAAGCTCCTTCAAGATTTTTTGTGGGCCTTAACATATTATAAAGGCTTACATAGAGTATCCTAGGATTTTTGTTGCCTTCCAAGGAAATATGGAGGATTAGGCCTTCTTGATATCCAAAGTCAAGGGATAACCCTCTATACCAAATGGATCAGCAGATATGTATAGGGCAATGAAGCTTGGAACATATTGCTCAAGCATATCATATGGGAGAAAATCCTAGGAAGGGCTTGGGACTCCCTCACTTCTAGTCATGGAAGTGCCTTTTCAGATTTAGGGTATATTTTTACACAAAAGAATCTAGAAGGCCTAGGAAACTATGAAACCCTAGCTCCAATGATGTGGTAATGGATTACGTACTGAACTATCTATGAACACTCACTCAGTTTGGTGGTCCCTTTATATTATACATCAAAACCAACCATTATCCAAACTTCCTAAGGTTAAGGTGCTATATTTTTTTTACAAAGGGTTAAAGGTTATTTTGACCTTTTTCTAGCCAAACCAGAAACTAGCTATCTTAGCCTAAAGCCAAATCCTAGTTCAATCTCTAGGAGTAAGACAAGGAGACCTTTTAGGTCTAGGAGATGGTTTTGTATGATGTGCTACACAAAATTAGGGTCAAAAGCATATGCCCTTGGTGAAAACATTGGAAGTGGTATGCAAGTACTCTTTTAAAAAACTATAAGCCCAAATTTGAGTATTCTTGGCTTTCCCCAAATATTCCCATGATACCCATGCTTAATACCCATTAGCATATCTAATCCTATAATAAGGACTAACATTACAAAATTTTCTCTCTTTGGGATACAACTCTAGAGACCAATTTGGCTCACTTCTCTTGGTGTTTACTATTTCAAGGTTTACCAATTGGAGTGCAATTGGTTCACTTGGGGGTGAGAAAACTTAGATGCCCCTTTTTTCAATGTAGAGAGACCATTAAATATTTACTTTGATTTTTCCCTAGAGTCTAAGAAATTTAGGTCTAGCTTCAGGAATTCTTCTAGTCATTTTGGCCCAATAATTTCTCTTGGTATATCGTGTTTATTGGGGATAGGATAGACATACCTACAAGCATTCACCAAATCTAGAAGTTTTTTAGATCAGAGATTTTGTTTAGTGTCTAGAAGGACAATAACAATGCTATTTTTACTAACTTTTCTACTTCCATTGATTTATCTACTTATGCTAAAGCCATAACTTTATCTAATGTAATATTAAATATTCAAGTCCAGGCCAATAAAGTGACACTTGAAATTGAGCACTTATAGATTTTTCTTGATCAGTGAGTGAATTTTACCTACTCGATGACAAGAGTCATGCCATCTCTATCCCATTATCAAAGTCAACCTTGATCAAGGGGTCAAAAATAGGGCAATGGCCCACAAGATAAGCAATATCATAGTCCCCAACATAGTAGAATAATAAACATCCCACCACGTTAGTACTACTCTTTCTTTCAAAGTAATGGATAGACCTCAACACCACCCCCTTGCCCTTACTTATAAGGATAGGGATGGGACACTTCCACTCAGAAGCTAGGTTAGCAGAATTCTAATTAGGAGTAGGGTTGGGGATCTAAGGATTGCCCCTATACCACTAGCTAGGTTTTGGTGAATTTTATAGAAGAAAATTTGGCATACTACCTTACGAATGCATAGTCTAGTTGGGAGCCCACTTTGAAAGAGTTGACCATACAAGTTGGGTGGAGTAACCTACATAAAAAGGATCCTCCCCTCTTCTATTATTGTATTTATTTAGGGTTCAGTTTCTCTCACCTTAGGGAGACTACTTTTGTTTTTTTAAGATTAGGTTTCTATTTATAAGCCCTAGAGTTTGTTCTTTTTTCTTGTGGGTGGACTAGTTGTTTGACTTTTCTGGGTATGTCTTTCTTTCCACCCACTTTTTTTGTGATCAGTGTATTATTTATTTTTTAGAAATAAAAGTCACTTTTCAAAACAAATAAATCCATTTTATTATTATTATTATTATATTAATAAATAAAATTAATATGGATATCCTACCTAGTGATAATAAGAGCAAATCTATGGAAAAATCTATCCAAGTAGCAAATGCTACACTGAAAGTGATTGTCAAGGATGAGATAGTTGAGCATGATATAATAATTCTTAAAACCATAGGATTAATGTGTAAGTTCTATGGATCCTAACTAGGTATTTTTGAGATGTGGAATAGGATCAAGTGGAAGTGAGGATTGAATTCAAATTATTCCATGAATTTTCTATCAAAAGGATTTTTCCTCATTGTCTTCTCTAGTTTGGAAATAAGGGATAAAATAATGAATAGAGGCTATTGGTTTAGGGGTAAAGATGTATTATATTTAAAACCATGGAGTGATAATTTTATTGTTTAGACAAAGACTACTAAGAGTAATCTAGTGTGGATTAGGATTTTTGGAATTCCTTATCAACTCATAAATAATGAGATTTTTAATAATATTGGAAATACTCTAAGTGAATTCATCTAGGAGGGATGTACTACTATGGAGAGAAGTAATGCTATATACACTTGAATATGTACTGCAATGAATATTTCAAAATCTATACTACAATCAATTAGGATTAAATTTGAATCAAGATAATGGGATCAACAAGTGGATTATGAAAACATTGCATTTTAATGTTTTAAATGTCATGAAAACAAACACATGATAGTATATTACAAAGCAAAAATGATGGATGATGGATAAAGAGATGGAAATTTTTGGGCATGAGGTAAACTTCAATAAGAAACAATGAGATATATCATAGAAGAAGTTAGGATCAAATCAAGAAATTTCCACTTCTACGAAGGTGGCAAGAAAAATATTTTTGCATCATCAAATGGAAAACACCATTATAGTTCACTCGAATCAACCATTAAAAGAAGAAAATGAAAAAAGGGATGAGGAAGTACAATGTACAAGTTCAAATCCAAAAGGATTTAAATGTGTAAAGGAATATGGGGAGGTAACTTCTAAAGCAAAGGAAGATAGAAATTAAAATTTTAAAGCAAATGAGGTTAAGGAGGTCAAAATTAATCTAAACAAATTATCTTCATTTTTCTCAAGTAGCATAAAATCTTCTTACAATAAAAATGAAACTAGTACAAAGTGTATTCATTGCACTTTATGATTTCAAGAGCAACACAATAAAGAAAAATATATGGAGGATATCCAAGGATATTTAGGGACTCCAAGGCAACATAAAAAAGTAATGACTATGGAGGATCATCTATGCACTTTAGGATTTTCAAGACAACATAAAGAAGAAAGTGTTAATGAGGTTATTTCTTGCATTTTATATTCTTTAGGGCAAAATAAATATTTAGAAGATAAGCATCATTATGAACAACACAAAATAATAGAAGATATTTATGAATATGAGAGTATTCCTGGGAATGAAAAAATGGGAGGAAGGCCATCAAAGCATGAACAAAGAGAAAAAGAAGTGGGGCTAAGCTCAATAATATAAATAAAAGTGATGATGATGAAAATGATATAATGGATTATTAGGGATATGAATAAGACTTCTAAAAATATTTATTAAGAAATTAATATGTTGTTATAGTCCAAAGTTTATTTTAATACAATAAATAGAATTAAGTAGTGAGGAATATAAGGATGCTTTTAAAAAGATTTAGAATATGGGTAATTGCCCAACTATCTCTTCTAGAAGACTTTTAGGTAATATTGCAATAATATGGGATAAATACAAATGATATGGACAATTATTAGAAGAAAAAAATAATTGGGTTGCTGGACTAATTTATATGAAAGAAGAAAACATCAAAGTTGGGATTAACTAGGCTATTTCTTGCATTTTAGATTCTTTAGGGCAACATATATCTTTAGAAGATAAACCTCAACATGAACAACATAGAAAATAGAGGAGATTGATGAAAATGAGAGTTTTGGTGGGAATGAAAAAAGGAGAGGAAGTCCATCAAAGCATGAACAAAGATAACAAGGCACTCAAAGGGATATCGACTTGGGAATCCAAATAAAAATAGCATAGGTGTTAACAAGAAGTAGGGCCAAGGCCAATAATAAAAATAAATGTTATGATGATGAAAATGATGTCATGAAATATTAAAAATATGAATCAGACCTCTATAAAAAATTTATTAGGTAATTAATAGGTTGTTATATTCTTGAGTTTATTTTAACACAATAAATAAAATTAAGTAGTGAGGAATGCAAGGATGCTTTTAAAATGATTTAGAAGATGGGTGATTGTCTAGTAGTTTCTTCCAAAGGATATTTAGGCAATATTGCAACAATATGAGACAAATGCAAATGGGATGGACAACTATTAGAAGCAAATAGTAATTGGGTTGTTTGGCTAATTTATAGAAAAGTGGATAACATCAAAGTTGGGGTTATAAATGCTTCAACTATACTTACTCATTGTGAAAGATGAAAGGACCTTAGCATATTTTTTTCAAATACAATAATAATTCATTATGATCTATGGATTCTTAGGGGTGATTTTGACATTGTTTAATCTCATTTAGAAAAAAATGGTGGTATTCTAGGATGGTCTAATAATACAAAATTTTGCTTCATTTATCAATTTAAATGACTTTTTGAATGATATTCCTTCAAGTTTCCAATATACATGGGATAATATATGCATTGGGTAAACTTATATAGTAAAATTATTGGATAGATTCTTGTTATCCAATAAATTGTTACAAACAAAGTATACAATCTCTTCAGATATTTTATTGCAAACCCATTCTTTTGACTTGTGATTTACCTAATAATGGTCATCCAAAGCTATTTCATTTCCAATTAATCTGTCCAAAAGACCCTAATTTATTTTAGATGGTTTTGTTATGGTGGGATGAATAAAAATTTGAAGGATCATATATATAATTTTTTTTTCAAAAGATGAAATATTTAAAGGAGAAAATGAAGGTTTTGAATGCCAAATCTTTTAATAACGTTTTTAAGGGAAAAATTGAATCCAAGTTCAAAAATTTACAAGATATAGTAGAATCTAATGGAATAGAACATAAAAAGGAGGATTCATATTGTTTCCAAAAGTCTAGGAAGAAATGGATCAAGGAAGGATATATAAATACAAAAAATTTCATGCTACAACAATTTATTTCTTATCACATCAAAAATATTTTATTATTATGGATGAAGAAGATATAAAGAAGGAAGCAATTGATTATTTCAAATATATTTTATTAGATAATGAGCAAGATAAAGGAGTAACAAGATAAGCTTTTACAAAATATTCCATCAATTATCACACATGGATAATGTGAAATCTTGATAAAGAAGATATTTATGTAGGAGCTACATGAAGCAGTTTTATCTTTCCATCCTAACAAGGTACCTGATCTTAATGGATTTCATGCAAATTTCTTTTAAAAATTTTAAAATTTATTGAAGAGTGATATGTTAGTTGTGGTTGAAGAAGCCCATAAAATTAAGGCTATAATAAGTGATATCAATATCATTTATATTATGTTGTCCTCCAGGAAAAGTAGAAGAAAATATTTTTATAATTCTCATCTAATAAGTCATTGTAATATGATTTATAAGACCATTTTAAAAACTATGACAAACCAATTTAAAGGTATTCTAGATTGTGTTATCTTAGAGGAACAATATGGTTTTGTTCATGGTAAACAAATTATTGATGGTATAATCATTGTATAAGAGGCCATACATTCTCTTGATTCCATGAAAAAACTAGGTATGCTTATGAAATTAGATATTAACAAAGCATAGGATAGGGTTTCCTAGAATTTTTTACATTATATTCTCAAAAATTTTGGTCTTGATTATGTTTGGTATGAATGGATTAAATGTTCTTATAGCACTACAAAACATTTTATTTTTATTAGTGGTTAGCTCTAGAGCCTATCTTTCAAACAACGTTTTTTTAGAAGTTTTTAAATAATTTTTTATGCATGATTAGGTGTTGAGATTTTCTAGGATGCCTAATATGGGTATTACAAAGTTGTGTGTTAATTTGCATGTCAATCTGAGTTTTTTTTTTTGAATTACTAAAAATGACAATTTTTGACAAGAAGACAATTTGCCAAAAACAGTAATTACTAAAAATAACAAATTTTGACGAATTTTTTTTTTACCAAAAATGGTAATTACTAAAAATGATAAATTTTTATGAAAATATAATTTTTTGAAAATGGTAATTACTAAAAATGGCAATTTTTGATAAAAAAATAATTTACCAAAAATGGTATTTACTAAAAATGACAAATTTTGACAAAAAATAATTTCTTGAAAATAATAATTACTAAAAATGATAATTTTAACGGAAAAAACAATTTGCTGAAATAATAATTTTTTTTTTATCTTTAGGGCTTTAACCTTTAGGGTTTATTTGGGAATATATATTCCCTTGGTATTGCATTGTAATGGGGAGGTGAATCCAAGAATAAGAAAATAAAGCATTTATCAGTTTATTTCCATGTATTACAGTTTTTATGAGAATGGATGTTTTATCAATTTATTTTCTATTTATCATAGTTTTTATGTGATGAGAGGCATTTTTTCTAACCTCTTGCAGCTAGATTTATATCATTTGGTATCAAAGCAAGTTGGATCTTGCTAGGGAATAGAAGGTAATTTTGTTGATTACAATTATTTTTATATTCTTATTTTCTATTTGGAATAACATAAATCAGATTAGCATGAGGAGAGGAAGAGGATTTTATGCCCAAATTAACAAGGATGTGCAGGAGTTGTAGGTACAAGTTGCTTAGTTAACTAGAATAATGGTCTGTATGAGGGAATGGTATCTAACAATTTTTTTAATCTAGATTTTGATAATGAGACTATGGGAGAAGATAATGGATCAGAGGTTCATGTAGAGAAAGAATTGAAGGGGAAGCCAGAGGAGCATCGTTTTGAGGATAGGCTAATTAGGGCCTTAGAAGGAAATAAAGATGGGATCAAGGTTGATGTCCTTGAGTATGCAAGGATATTTAAACCATAAGAGTTGATAGATTCGTTGAATAGCATGGATAATTTCTTTGAGTGGAGATACCTTTCAGAGGAAAGGAAAGTAAAACTTGCATGCATGAAGTTGAAAGGGCATGCGTTGATTTGGTGGGATCATCTACAAAAGGAGAGGTAGAGGAAATAAAAGAAAAATATTAGGGTTTGGCAAAAAATGGAAAAAAGTTGAAGGATAAATTATCACCTAAATATTATGCCCAAATATTATTTTGTAGATTACATAACCACAAACAAAAAGATCAAATCATCGAGGACTATACCAATTAATTCTATAAGATATTAATTTGAGTTGAGCTTTAATAGTTAGAAGAATAGATGGTTGTAAGGTATGTGAATGGATTAAGTTATGCCATACAAGATGAGTTGATTATGCTTCAGATCTATAATGTATAAGATGCATATTAGTTTACATTAAAATTGGAAGAGAAATATAAGAGGAGTAATTTTAGAAGAGGAGTGAGGAACAAACCATAGTCACCTCTAGCCAATGGGGATGGTGGATTTAATCCCTCAAAGTGTGAATCTTCTAATACAAGCAAACAAGAAGAGTTTGGACAAGGTCATAGTAACCATGAGAGAGGTGGAGGATGAAATTGGAAAGGCCAATAGAGGTAATATACCTGCTATAAATGTGGTGAGGAAGGGCATAAAGATTTTAAGTGTTCACACAATTTTGCACAAGAAAGAAATCAAGGAGAATAA
The DNA here is from genome assembly GCA_028583015.1 of Wollemia nobilis. Classification (NCBI taxonomy): domain Eukaryota; kingdom Viridiplantae; phylum Streptophyta; class Pinopsida; order Araucariales; family Araucariaceae; genus Wollemia; species Wollemia nobilis. The sequence goes on along the minus strand of JAQPPZ010001695.1, from coordinate 5,260,960 downwards.
TCTAGATTCAATCCGGTTGAGGTAGAAGAGCCAACTAAGATAGAAGTTGCTACAAACATGGGGAAAAATCTCATGATAAAGAGGACAATGATCATTATAAGGAAGGGGAAAGCACAAGATAATGATAGTGGTTATTCTTGGCTATGCATGAATATCTTTTGAACTAGGTGCACATATAGAGGAAAGGTATGTAAGATGATTATTGACAGTGGTAATTGTGAAAATATGGTTTCAAATGAAATGGTTGATAAACTTAACTTGATGTGTGAGAATATTTCACATCCTTATCGCATATCGTGGTTCAAGAAAAGGAATGAGGTAACTATAGATAAGAGGTGTTTAGTTAAGTTTTCAATTAGAAATACCTATAAGGATGAAGTATGATGTGATATAATTTTGATGGATGCATATCACTTATTTTTGGGGAGGCCTTAGCAATATGACAAGAAAGCTACCCATGATGGGGGAAGAAATACTTACACATTTAGGAAGGATGGACTAAAAGTGGTATTGTTATCGTATAAGGAAGAAAAGCATAAAAAAACCTATTGACAACTAAGGAATTTGTAATAAGGATGAATGAATTTGTTTTTTTTTGTGTTGACAATACAAAATGTGGATACTGTGGATGTTGCTATACCGCTTGCAGTAGTAGAGTTGCTAAAAGAGTATGCAGATGTCATACCAAAGGAGTTACCAAATCAACTACCCCTAAAAAAAAGGATATTCAACATCATATTGATCTAATATAGGATTTAAATGATTGGGAAAAAATTGATAGAAAAAAAGTGTTGGAGTTTGAGTAGAGGAACTCGTAGGAGAAAAATTATTTTCAACAAGAGAAGAATGATGTAGGAGCCTATCTTTCAAAGGGTATTTTTTTAAGAAGTTTTAAAATATTTTTTTATGTATTATTAGGTGTCAAGATTTTCTAGGATGCTTAATATAGGTGTTATGAAGTTGTGTGTTAATTTGTATGTCAATATGAGTTTTTTTATGAATTACTAAAAAATGACAATTTTTGATGAGAAGATAATTCGCCAAAAATAGTAATTACTAAAAATAACAATTTTTGATGAAAATCAATTTGCCAAAAATGGTAATTACTAGAAATGATAATTTTTGATGAAAAAATAATTTATTGAAAATGGTAATTACTAAAAATGATAATTTTTGATGAAAAAGTAATTTGCTGAAAATAGTAATTACTAAAAATGGTAATTTTGATAAAAAAATAATTTGCTAAAAATAATAATTTTTTTTATCTTTAGGTCTTTAAGCTTTAGGGTTTCATTTTAGGGTTTATGTGGGGATATATATTCCCTTGGTATTACATTGTAATGTGTTTTTTTGAGAATGGGACTTTTACGAGTTTATTTTCTATTTATCGTAGTTTTTATGTGATGAGAGATATTTGTTATGACCTCTTACAACTGGATTTACATTATTTTGGTTACTTCAAGTTATCTTGTGGACTCTGTTAAGGTGATTAACTATCTCTTATCTATTCATTATTCTTGTAGAGGCTTTAGGTAGATCTTTCTTAGAGGTAAAAATAGAAAGAAAAATCAAAGGCATTCAAGTGAGGTTTTATCTCTTTATCAAAATGATGTAAAGGAGCTGCTTGTGGAAACACAACATTTCAAGGAAGTTGAATAATACATTTAATAGAAAACAAAATGAAAAAATATTTATAATTAAAAGAAATGCTAAATCTATTTTACTTGAAATAGCATTAAATCTAATATTTTTATGGAAACATCCCCAATAGAAACCATATATAACTTACTAAAATATATTTTCATTTATATTCTAATTTACTACATAAAGATATTTGAAAAACAATATATCAACTCTCCTCCTTTCCCTTTTTATTGTTTCTTATTTTCCCTCTTTTATATAAATATGTGTTTGTCTACGTTATTTTTAATTGTTCCCTTCTAAGAGTTGAGTGAATGTTATATTTTTACATTATTGGTAGTTTTGATGAATGTTTCAATCCATATACTTTATTATTGAATGCCCTAAAAAATAATTATAAATTCATATGCATTATTTTTCATTTATAATTAAAGAAAATATATTCATATAAAAATGTTTAAAATAAAATTAAAATTATATTTTTATCTTGATGAGTGTTTCCACTCCTAGTTAATTGCATCTCTTCATGCAAATTTTAATATATAAACCTATCCACATAGTAACATATTTTTTAAATAATTATTAACATTTAATCTATACTTAAGGTGTGATTAGATGTTATACAAATCCTTATTGATGATGTTTTAAACCAATTTATACATACAAGCGTTATTGAAATTTAAAATAATATTTAATATTTTTTTATTCTATACTACATTTTATATATGAGAGAGATGGAGAGAGGAAGAGAAAGATTTTATACATATCCTATATATTTATCTATTGACTTCTATTGCAATTATGCACTATAAAAATCCCTAATGAAGTTAGGGTAGAGCAATTTAATCAAACAATTTTAAGTTAATAATTTGAATTTATACTTAATACAACAAATGTGTGTTTCAATAATTAGTTATAGCAAAATATACACATTTAATATATTTCAATTTAATTTAATTTATAATAATAATTTAAAGTGATATTCAATGGGTTTAGGGTTAGTTTCAATTCTATGCATAGGTGTGTGTTTTATAGGGTCACGAGGACACTAGAGGTAGAGGTCATAACAATACATACATCAAATATACATATAGATACAAAATCTCCATCATCTCTATAAACTCTGAGTAAACATCAAACTTAACATGTAAAGCATACTAGACCTAATGATAAAGGCTTTAGATTATCAAATAAGTCTAATGAATTTGATGCAAATTATAGGATTTATCTTTAGTTCAATAAGTTTGATGTAAACTATAAAATTAATTTTTAATCCAATGAATTTGGTGTAAACAATGAAAAACTAAATATATTTTTCAAATACATATAATCAATTAAATTTTAATCTAGGAAATACCTATTTCAACTACATATAATAAACCTAATTTTAGGTCAACTATATTCCAAATATTTGATTTAATCTGTTATTTTGATAAATAAACTGTAATTATATATATATATATATATATTACAAAATAATATTAAAGATTATATTATAACCTAAATTATTTAAAAAGTATAATTAAATTTTAAAGCTTGAACTCCCCTCTCCTACCCCTCTCAAAATGCAAATTGTGAATGAATTAAAGGATAATCTTCTCTTTACACCGTATTCCAAAGGCCTAAAATGGTGAAAGCTAGGTTTTTCTTTCTACGAGGTGGACTGCCTTCCACCCTACATTCTTGAATTTTCAATGGCATACGGCACCAGCAATTACGAAGGAAATTGAGCACATTGTATTGTTCCATAATAGGGGACCCATATCAAGGATTGTGTATTGTCTTTCTATGATTTCGAAAGGTGATGAATTCTAGTCCTATTGCAAATTGATAACTGTTAACCATATTGCAAATTTTGTCCGAATCCATCGGCCACTCTTTCCATAAAACATGGAACAACATGATAGGTTATTTTTAGAATGGTGATAAAGGAAGCCAAGATTTAAATTTAAATTGAAATATAGATGTTACCCCGTAAGGAAAACTACCGGCAAGTTACCGAATCTTGAATTTAGATGTTACCACCTGTTTGAAAAACTATTTAGATTGAAATTTTGCAGTTTTATCTTATTTGAAGTATGAATACGAACTGCTAGGTTAAGAAAAAGGTGAAAATGTTATATTCAAGCCCAATAACTATCATCGTCACAAAGATCGGTCCCCGCTCAGGCACTGGGTACGAAAATGAGGGTGGAGGGTGGGGAGTTAACAACAGCTGCTGCAGTTGTTAACTCCCCACCCTCCACCCTCAAATTGCTGCAGTTGTTGCTGCAGTTGTTAACTCCCCTGCTGCAGTTGTTAACTCCCCACCCTCCACCCTCAAATTGCTGCAGTTGTTAACTCCCCACCCTCCACCCTCAAATTGCTGCAGTTGTTAACTCCCCACCCTCCACCCTCAAATTGCTGCAGTTGTTAACTCCCCACCCTCCACCCTCAAATTGCAGCAGTTGTTAACTCCCCACCCTCAAATTGCTGCAGTTGTTAACTCCCCACCCTCCACCCTCAAATGAGGGTGGGCAGTTGTTAACTCCCCACCCTCCACCCTCAAATTGCTGCAGTTGTTGCTGCAGTTGTTAACTCCACCCTCAAATTGCTGCAGTTGTTAACTCCCCACCCTCCACCCTCAAATTGCTGCAGTTGTTAACTCCCCACCCTCCACCCTCAAATTGCTGCAGTTGTTAACTCCCCACCCTCAAATTGCTGCAGTTGTTAACTCCCCACCCTCCACCCTCAAATGAGGGTGGTGGGTGGGGAGTTAACAACTGCAGCAGCTGCAGTTGTTATATTCAAGCCCAATACCTATCATCGTCACAAAGATCGGTCCCCGCTCAGGCACTGGGTACGAACTGCCAGGTTAAGAAAAAGGTGGAAATGTTATATTCAAGCCCCATAACTATCGTCATCACAATGGTCGGTCGGTCCCCGCTCAGGCACTGGGTCCACAACATTGAAAAGTCATGGGTCCAGAGCATTGATAAGCCAATAAATGCGGAAAGAGGGGCGGAGGTAAACGACAAAAGATGATTCTATATAAGGTCTATCATGACATTGTATCCTCCATATACCAATTTGTGGGGATTAGCTTAGAGTGAATCTTGTTGCCATTTTGGAATCCATCGGTTGTAGCAACGGTGATTATTTTCTCCAGACTATTCTCATTTCCTGATCTTCTTTTTGGAACATTTTGGATCATCCATGGTTGAACACGTCGTTGTCGTGGCAATATTAATGTAATAAGTGTCTCCTGTTTTTTTTTTTTTTTTTGGTGGTTTTTTCAGAGTCTAGAATGGCGACTGTGGAATATCCTCCTAGCATGTGGAACGACGATGTTATTAAAAGCCTCGGACAAACTCACAAGGTTTATTTTTATTATAATTCAAATAAAATATCATTTCCATGAATCTTATTACTATTTCGTTAGCTTCTTTTATTTCTGGGAATTTATTTTGGATATGTTACTCATGAATTGTGTTCAATATCACAGTCATTTCCAGACTATATGAGTATGCAGACGTTGATATATGATATCAAAAACATGTTCCACTCGATGGGGAAGGGGAACATAAGCCCATCTGCATATGATACTGCCTGGGTTGCACGAATACCCGCCATTCACAACTCTTCCCAACCGCAGTTTCCACAAACACTACAATGGGTTGTCTCCAATCAGTTAACTGATGGTTCCTGGGGGGAAGAATCTTTTTATTTACTATATGATAGACTTCTTTGTACTCTTGCATCTGTGATTACCCTCAAAATATGGAGAGTTCAGGGAACCCAAGTGCAGAAAGGTGACTTCATAGTTTATATATACATCCTAAGTACCATAGCTTTTAGATTTATGCTTTTGTGCTTCAATAATTACAATAAATATCTGTTCTTCTTTAAGTTTACCTTTTATTTATGTTTTGTAGGCATAGACTTTGTTAATAACCAGACTCAACAGTTCAATGAAGGGAAGGATCGCAATATGCCACTTGGATTTGTCATTTTATTTGCTTCTATGTTGAAAGAGGCTCATAGTTTAAGTCTGGGTATTTCCCACGAACCATTATTTATCAAGAGAATATTTGCAATGAGGAAGGATCAACTAAAAGGGTAACTTTATCTCTAGCGCCGCTGAAAGCCCTGTTTTTGTTTTTATTTTTGTTTTTAATTCCTAAGAGAAAAACATTGCATCTTTTGTTTCAGGATTAACATTTCGGCATTACACAGTCTACCTACGTCGTTTCTTTTTTACTTGGAGGGCCTGCAAGAATTTGTCGATTGGAAAAAAATTATGGATCTTCTCTCCAAAGATGGATCTGCAGCAGGCTCACCAGCATCCACGGCTTGTGCATTTATGCACACACGAGACGGAAGATGCCTGGATTTTATAGCATCTGTCGTCAGAATCTTGGGAGACCATGGTATGATACTATATATATATATACCTCTATGTAGCTACTTGAATTTCTCAAACACTAATGCGGTAATGACTGATTAGAAATTGGCTTTGCTTTTATGATTGTTGACAGTACCTGGCTTTTATCCTTGAGATCTCCGTGAACGTCTTCGTTCCATTGACACCGTTGAACGCCTGGGAATCGGTCGCCATTTCGAAAGGGAAACCAAGGATGCATTGGATTATATATACAGGTAGCTATTTTTTAATATATTTTTCATCCCCTCAAATAGAAAACGGAGAGGGTATACTTTTCGTACTTCTCCTCTTCTCCTAAAATAGTGAAAAGTACACTATTCTGCCTAAGACTAATGTTTATTTTATATAGACATTGGACGCCGGAAGGAATAGGAAGGGGAAGACATGATACTATTACGAATATCAATGACACAACTTTGGGATTACGGATACTGAGACTGCATGAATACGATGTATCTTCAGGTCATTGTTTGTTACTTATTTTATTAGTTACTTCTATTTCAAATAAGCAATCGATTTGATCCAAATATGAAACGGTTCTTATATGAAAGGACTTCTATTATCTACAGAGGTTATTTCGAATTTTATGGATGAGAATGGAGAGTTCTTTAGTTTTTCTGATAAAACACAGAGAGACCTCGAAGGCATGCTGAGCCTCTACAAATGCTCACAAGTAGCATTTTCGGGAGAAAAAATAATGAAAGAAGCACAAGCCTTTGCCGTAGTTTACTTGCAGCAAAATCTAAAGCAGCTAAACCATTTCCGAAAAGTTCTCGTTGAAGAGGTGAATTACTCTTGGAATTCATGTCTCTATATGCCAAAAACAAAAGAAAAAATACATAATTACAATGTTTGATTCGATGATTCGATTTGATTTGACTTTAGAGCCGAACATTGTTTTAATTGGCCACTCAAGAAAGTCTTAAATATGTATGATGCAGGTCAAGTATGAACTGAAATTTGGGTTTCACCGGAGTTTGCCCAGAATGGAGGCAAGAACTTATATCGATATCTGTGGTCGCGGAAATGAAGTGTTTTTAGGGAAGACTTTGTATAAGTGAGGGCTATACCATAGCAGTAGATAAAGTTAATTATAATCTTTAAATTATTTCAAACTTTTTGTTTTAATCGCAGTGTGCCCTCAAATATTTGCAGGTTGCCATATGTTAACAATGAGAAATATGTGGAGCTGGCTAAAGTCGACTTCAATGCAATGCAGTCTATACACCAAATGGAGCTCCAGCAAGTGCACAAGTATGGCCTGATCAAATTTAATAGCCAAGATATTTCACCTCAACATATCGATGATTTGATTTTTTATTAAACGCAGAAGTTAAAAATAGGATTGCATTGCACAGGTGGTGGATAGATTGTGGTTTTCGGAATTTGAAATTCACCCGCGAGAGGCATATTGAGATATTTTTCACAATGGCGGCTAGCATGTTTGAACCTGAATATGGCAGAGGTAGAATGGCCTTCGCAAAAATTGGTTGCTTGCTCGTTGTTCTCGATGATTTTTACGATAAGTATGGTTCTCGTGACGACATCATGTTATTCAATGAAGCATTTGCCAGGTAATTTTTCAAAATATATATTTTGAGTCTAGATATAGGGACCAAAAAAATATATTGCAAAAAAATTAAAATTTATAAAATAATGTGAATTTATTAGGCCTCTTCTTTGAATTTATTATTTCTCTTTTAAATTTATTAAGTGTGCTAACACTTAATATATAAAAACATCGTACATCTTAATAATAATAATAAAAATATTTTCATACTTAATTTTTTTTAATTAATTAATTTATGTTTCTTTTTTATTTTAAAACATATATTTTTTAAATTTTTTTAAATAGAATTATTTATAATTTTTTTTGTTTTAATATATATATATATATATATATATATATATATATATATTTAATAAGCTATGTGTGTTTTATATTGGGGTCATTCTTTTTAAAAAATAAAACATTGCATTGCTCTCTTTACATTTCTAACAAGTTAATAATAGCATATCTAACTTTGCCTTACTATGAAATATATTTTTCATTTGCTTTTTTATAAAATTTATTCTTCATTCTTCAAATTGTTAATTTCCACAATCAACTTTTTTTATGTCAGATGTTTTCTGTAATTAAAAAATCTGTGAAGATGAAATTCAACACCCTAATGGTTAAAATGTTTGTTGCCCAACTTCTATATCTATAAATATCTTGTCTATAATAACCTTACAATTTCTTAATATCATTTTTTTTAGAGTTCTTATTCATTCCTCTAATATTCCAAGATATTATTTTCACTATTGTTATTTATTTTTATTTGTGGGTTTAGCCCCACTTCTTGTTAAGGCTTGTGATATTTGCTTTTGTTTTCCCCTATCAATATTCCTCTGGGTTTCTTTTTCTCTTTGTTTTTGCTTCCTAGGTCTTTCTCTCTTTTTTCATTGTTAACAATACTTTCATCTTCATCAATCTCATAGTAAGACTTATCATCTTTAGGTTTACCTTATTGTAAAGGATGTGTAGTACAAGAAATAACTTCAAAAACACTTTCTTTTTTATGTTGCCCTAAAAAAATTAAAGTGCAAGGATTCTCTTTTGTAGCAATTACCATCTTATCCTGCTCTAAAAAACCTAAATTGTTATGGGTTTCTTCCATCCTTATTTGTTTATTATGTTGCTTTTCAAACCTTAACGTGCAAGGGATAACATGTTCATCCCTTTCACTCTTATTTTTTAGAGAGGATTCTATACTACTTGAAGAATATGAAGATGATTTACTTGAAATAAACTTGACCTCTTTTGTTGTCTTTGTTTTAGGATTTCTTTCCACACCCTCTTTTGCACCTTTTAATTCCTTCTAAACTTGCCAAATGATATTGGAGGTAAGCTTTCTTTGTCTTTTCTTTTGGAGTGTTATATCCTTGATCTAACCCATACTAGAAGCTTTTTAATAGTTTCTATCTTATCAAAAAAATTCATTCCATGGTCTCAAAAAAAGTGTATCTCTTCCCTTAAACTATGGACCACCAACTATTATTTTATCCCTAATTTTTAAATTGGAAAAGATGATGAGAAAAATACTTCTAAGAAGAAAAGTCAAAGAATAATTTGAATTTAATCCCCACTTCCATTTGCACACTCCTTTCTTGACGAGGTCGAGGTCGCATTCCCTTCTGAATAAAAAAACTATTTTTAATAATACACTTTGTTACGTTTTCCATTAAACATTACTTTTAACAAGGCATGCTATATCTTCTCCTTCTCGTAGGTGGGATCTCAATACATTGGACGGCATGCCTGATCACATAAAAGTTTGCTTTCTTGGCTTGTACAATACTGTGAATGAGCTAGCAGATGAAGCTGGTGACCTTCAAGGACGCGACATGCTCCAATACTTTAGAAACTTGGTATGACTTGTGAAAATATAATAAACTGAATTTACTCAGAGTTCACTCTGTGATATGAAATTTGGTAGTAAAGAATGATATTGCACAAGACTTCCTGTAGGCTACACATTTTTTTAAAATTCTGTCAATCATTTTAACAACGTGTATAGCTCAATCAACAGTTTCTTTAGAAAACATTGTTGTTGTCGTCACATGTATTGATCACAGAATCGATCTCAAGATTTAAAAAAAAAACTATTTTTATATGATCAGTGGAAGATCCAACTCGATGCCTTCAGCAAAGAAGCAGAGTGGTGTAAGCAGAAATGCGTGCCGAGTTGGAATGAATACTTAGATGTCGCCAAAGTATCAGTTGGATTTGCTACGGAGATTCTCACATTAATCCATTTAATAGGAGGAGTCGTCAATGATAACATTCTGCGCCAGATCGATGAGAGATCCAAATCTCTCCATCTTGTGTGCTTGACTGCGAGATTGATCAACGATACCAAAACGTATAAGGTAAATTGCAGTAATCTACTCGTATATTCTTCGACCACATTCATATTTGTACAATCTAACTTCGTTGTTTATTAAAAAATGGTGTTGAAGGCGGAAAAAGATCTTGGCGAGCTGGCTTCTGCGATAGAATGTTACAGAAAGGACAATCCCGAGGCGTCGGAAGAGGCAGCTTTAGGGCATGTTTACGGTGTTATTCAAGATGGCCTGATCGAATTGAATAAGGAATTGTTTAAATCCAGGGAACTGCCGAAAGATTTTAAAAAATTACTTTTAAACTCGGCGAGACTGATGCAACTCGTCTACATGCGGACGGACGCTTTCAATACATTGAACATGACTAAGAAAGGCATTGTGGACAAATGCCTTTTTCGAGGGATTGTATAGAAATGTTAGCGTCCACAACAAAATATGTTAACAAGAATATTAAGAACGTAGGTTGTTTTGATTCTGAAGGGTTGTTCTTTTTTTGGTTCTTCATTAGGTTAGGATTTATGAAAGTTTTTGGATTTATGAAAGTTTTTACTATAAATATTAGTGTTTTATATTTGCTTTTACTGGTATATTTGTTAAAATAAGTTATATGTGGTTTTTATTTGAACTTATTTTTATCAAAATATTAAAATATTATATTTGGTGTGGTATTTATTTATTGTTTATTTTAAGTATATTATTCAATATTCTCAAAGTGTTATGTTTTTATAATCAGCTCTTTGACATCATTTTGATTAAGATATAAAATCTCATTTGACATGTTATCTTTTAAAATTTGATTTCACGGGAATGAAGATCAACACTACAATTCGTTAATTTAGATGCTATCCGATTTTTCTCTATAAATATGCTCTATTACCAAGAGATTGCATCTAATAATAGATGATGAACATCAACAATAATATTATTTTTTATCCTCCACATCCATTTTTTTAAATAGCATTGATAAGAATTTGTGAGTCCCCCTTAATTGAAATATATTTCCATCCTTTTTCTATTGCAATTTTAATCCCTATAAGAAGTGCTCTAGCCTCTACATAGTTGTTAGTTGAAATTCCGCATGATTCTGAATAAGTGAGGAGAATTTTGGCTTCACTATTTCTTAAAACACCACCTCCACCTGTTTTTCTTAGATTTTCTTTAGAAGCACCATCAAAATTAATTTTAATCAACCTAATTTTTGGAAATTTCCATTTTACCATAGATCGAAGTAGATCCTTTGTTTTAATTTCATTATCACAGGTGATTTGCCCATGTATGTTCAAATCCTATAGCTAAGTTATTAGCACCACTTTTTTTACAATTGAGGCTTCCTATGATGAGCATCATATTTATAGACATTTTACAAGAGAGGCAATAATATGATTATAAACTTGGGCATGATGTTGAGATTTATTTTAAAAACTTTTGTTATTTATTTCAAGCCATAAATTCCATCAAATAATGGAAGGGCCAATCCTCCAAAGAATACATAATGCTTTACTTTTGAAATAATTAATCCAACATCTTATCAACTCTTTCAATGTTGATGGAGCTACCCAAAACAATTTCATATTTAAAAAAAAAAACAAATGGTGTGAGCAAACAAACAATGAAGAAGTAAATGATATGATGTTTATAAATCCTTCTCACACAAGACATATATGAAGGGTCCATTATATCCTCTTCTTTGTAGACTCTCTCCTATAAGAATCTTACTTTAAATTGCTAACCAAAGAAATGTTGAGGCCTTAGGGAGAGTATCTAATGATCAAACATTCTTCCAAGGATAATATTTGGGAGAAGGAAATTTTGATTTTTCTAAATACTCATATCTCAACTTGACTGTGTATCCACCATCTTTTGATAAATTCCAAACCAAATCATCCTTTCGTATAAAAATTGGAAAATAAAACTCTTGAAGCATATTTTTAAGTTCATCTATAATTTGTTTGAGTTCCTCTCATTCAACTAGGTTACTAAAATAAATCTATAATTTGTTTGTGTTGCTCATAATAATATAGTCTTTGATGTTTGGATAATTATATGGCAGGCATGCTTAAGCCAATGGTTGCCATTTTGAGTAAAAAATAAGAGAATAAGGCTTCAACCAAGCATCAGAAAAAAAAATTGCATAACCCCCCTCACTGGTTCACCATCAAATATATTTATTTATCAATTGCAAACTCTTTGATATTAAGTTCCATGTTGATGATCCTTTGGATAGAGTTTTTTTCCTAAATAATTTCATTACATCAAGAGAACCTATATGTTTTTGAAGTAATATTTTTACCCAATTCTTTCCTTGATATTTGAATAATATCCATTCAAGTTTTGCTCCTAATACCAAATTTATAAGTATGCAATTTTGCAAATCTGCTCTTCTAATTTTCTTTCCTTTCCAAACCCTATCCCACTCACAAAGAGGAAATCAATTTATTTTATCACCACCTTTCCATAGAAATTCAATTTGAATTTTATCAATTTTTGATGCAATACTTGTTGGCAGTCTTGAAAGTGACATCATATAAATGGGAATGGATTACAATGTAGTCTTTATGAGTTGTAGCCTTCCTACCATGATTAAGAACTTACCTTTCCAACATGCCAAGCAAGCTTTCATTCTATCCAAAAAGGAGATCCAAAGATCTTATTTATTTTATTTACCAGAGAAAGGAATACCCAAGTAGGTTGATGGAATGTTTTCAATTTTAAAACCTAATATATTCACAATAATTTATTGTAAATCTAGGGAACTATTAATGAAAAAATATTGAATTTTGTAGTATTTACCAACTATCTAGTAGCCTTATCATAGCATGATAATATCAATTTGAACTCCATGGCCTCACTAATTGAGGGATGGCCCAAAATAAAAGTATCATCACTAAATTGGAGATGAGATTTGATGGGACTATTTTTTGCAACTTGAATACCCTTAATTTTTCCTTTCATTTTTGCATTTGAAAAGGCTCTCCCTAATGCTTCCACTTGAATAATGAATAGATAAGAAGAAAGTGGATTACCTTGACAAATTCCACAAGATGACTTGAAGTAACCAACAAGAGAACCATTGATCAAAATAGAAAATTCCTGCAATGCTATAGCAACATTAAATCCACTCACACCAACTATAATAAAATCTAAACTTTCTAAGAATAATATGTAGAAAAGTCTAGGAAACCCTATCATATGCATTGTTCATATCTAACTTCAAGAGCATACCTGGTTTTTTAAAGGAATGAAGAGAATGTATGGCCTCTCCTACAATAATTATACCATTAAGAATTTTTTTACCATGAATAAAGCCACCTTGTTCCTCCGAGATAAGACACCCTAGAATGCCCTTCAACCTATTTTCCATAATTTTTGAAATGATCTTATAAAGCATATTACAAAGGCTTATTGGATGAAAATTATCAAAATATTTTATGTTGCCTTTCTTGGGAACCAAAGTAATATAAGTAGCATTGATCTCACTTATTATAGCATTCCTTTTTTTAGCTTCTTCAACCACAACTAACATATCACTCTTCAATAAGTCCTAACATTTTTCAAAGAAATTTACAAAAAATCCATTAGGGCCATATGCCTTGTTAGGATGGAAATAGAAAACTACTTCATGGAGCTCCTCCATAGATATCTTATTCATCAAGATTTCATTTGGTCCCTGAATGATAATTGATGGAATATTTTGCAAAAAATTTTCTTGTGCCTCCTTATCTTTCCTAGAATCTGAAAAAATATTTTTGAAATAATTAATTGCTTCCTTCCTTATATCTTCTTCATCCTCAATATTTATTCCATCTAGAGTTATAATAATTTTTATATGACGAACAATTTTTTTTTGTTGTAGCATATTTTTTTTGTATTTCTATCTCCTTGAACCATTTCTCTCTAGACTTTTAGAACCAATATGACTCATTTTTCAATTCATTATGATAATCAGAAAGTAATTATTTTTCTTTCACATAAGAATCCTAATCCATCCCATTTTTTTGAGTAACAAGTAAATATTTTATTCAAAAAAATTGATCATCTTATTTAAATTCATTTTGATATCCTACCTTTCTTGGCAATGCTCAAAATTTAGTTTTTTTGTTTTCTTTTATCTTCCTAGGATCTTTGAATCCCTTTTTATTTAAAATTTACCTTCTTATTAACTATATTTGTCCTCTTCCAACAAAGATTACTGAAGCCCTATTTGTTATTTTTTCTATTCTTGATATCTTTCATATTGCATTTGATTCCAAAGTTGTGCCCAAATGTCTTGTTCTACCTATGTCATCAGATATTCTTCTTATACTTTGGTATGCACTATTTCTAATAAATTCCTTAACATAATCCCCTAGGTCCTCTCTTATGAACCGAATTCCTCTTTAAAATAATCTATTATTTTGTTCTAACCATATTTGCCAGCAGATGAAGCCAATACCTAAATTCCAAGTCGTGTTTAGTTTTCTGGATTTAAAGGTGTTATGTGACCAATAGCCCCAAAAATTACTACCATTAGCAGGATACCATTATGTTTGGCTAAATATGGAGTACCACCAATTCCATATTGTGTAAGCATAAGAGCAATAAAAAAGGAGGTGTAGAGTAGAAAAAATGGTGCACCTAGCAAAGGGAAATGAAATGCATCTATTGTTCTATTTAAGCATTCAAAAGCGACATTAATGTAAGCATAATGACAAATAAGTGAAAGAAATGGAGGATTCTATTTATATTAATTTATTTGTTAAATACATGGTTACAAAACATCCCCTTGAGGGCTCTTAATTGATACAATCCATTACAGAAGTTAAAAATATCTAATCCTTTTAAAAACTCAAGGTGTGCTTTCAGTGTCTTCCTTGCACTCATGAGTTGAAAAGCAAGCTTTTTCTACTGCTATGACGATCTATCCATGTTCAAACTTGTAGCTCCTTCCTTGTGCATTGGAGTACCTAGATCTACATACAAGAAAGTGATATTGATTAGTAGCATATATGGATTAATATGAAATCAAAGATATACATGTAATATTCAATATAAAAGGTAAAATAGGCAGTGCAAAACTATTCCAAATTATACCAAAACTTAGCATAATTCATATTATCGGTAATTTGAGCAAGTTTTTAAGCAAATTTGAGTTGTCATTGATGTAAAAAGGAATGCAATTGATTGATTTCAAAAGAGTTTCATAATGTCTTATGAAGCATGACCAAAAAGGTTTTTCATTAAAACCCTGATGGAGCAAAATAAAAGGTTTTCCATTAAAACCATTGAAGGAGAAAATAAAAGGTTTTTCATAAAAACCATTCGAAAATAAAGTATAATAATTTTATTATACTAAGGAAGCTTAAAATTATTAATAAATTAATTTAAGTTAAGGTTAAAACCCTAGAGTGGGTTTTAGATTTGAAATTTGAAAATCTAATTTTAAAAAGCATCGACATGAGGAGGAATGTCAAATCAAGAATATAAGGGGGAGCACCCACCTCATTAATATTAACCATACCTTAGAATATCGTGCGAGCATAATAATCAGCGCTACAACCAAGGGAGAGAAAAAACATGATTTTCACGTGAGTAGACTGTTGAAGGTATAAGAGGAAGGTATTTATGCTTCCTTCATGTGGGCCTTCGTAGCCCATGTGGTGAGTGCCCAAGCACCTAGCACTTATGCAAGAGGAGACGATAGATTGAGTCACATCGAATCCCCTTTTTGTGGGGAGTACAAGGTATGCAGAATATTTTATGTACGAAATTTTTGGAAGTTTAGTTGGGCAATTTAAAAATTAATTTTGCATGTTTATTATTTGGTTCTAAGGTTGCAAGGGAGTTACAAGTTTTGGCAACATTAAATTTTTAATATTGTTTGCTCAAAGGTTTTGTGTGGAGTGAAAAGTGTTTGGTTGATATTCTATAGTGTTGAATATTATTAAGAGTGGTTAATATCCTATGGTGGTGGATATTATTTTAAGAGTGGTTGATATATTAGGGTGTTGGTCACTATTCTAAGATTGGAGTTGATAAGGTATATCCAAGTATTTTTGTTATGTATGATTTTTTGAGTGTAATTGAAAAAGGAAGAAATAAGGCATTGATTATATTTTGGTCCAAGGAATATCTTTAAGGAAATATTGGAATAATTTTTTATCTTCTAACCTTATTGAGTTTGGAAAATAAATGTTTATGGTTATGGTAGATTTGTGAGGTCTATTCCTTATCATAAAAAAAAAAGGTATGAGCACATTCCTTAATAGTTAAGTTGATTGGTTGGTTTTCTGAAAATAAGTTTGGAGTGAAAAGGACTTGATTAGGGTTTCCTTATTAAGTATGTTTGAGCTAATGCTTCAAAGTTTTCTGGAATAAAAATTTGTTATTGAAACCTTGTTTGATTAGCATTGTTGTTGAAGCCATTAATGGTGTAAATAATTTGAACTAGGGTTGGAGTATCATTGTTATAAGCATTGTTGTTGAAGTGAGTTGTTGAGCAAAGAACTTGAACTAGGGTTTGAGTATCATTGCTATAAGCATTGTTGTTGAAGTGAGTTGTTGAGCAAAGAAATTGAACTCAGATTTGAAAAGATCATGAGTATCATTGTTATGTGATATTTATTGCTGAGCATTGTTGGGAATATTTTGAGTTGGTGTTTACATGCTTGGACTAGGGTTTGTGAGAAAGGAGTGTTTCATTGAGTGATTGGTTGAGTAGAGTTGGTTGATCCTAGTCAAGTGGATGCATGAAGTGATTGTTCAAGTTTCATAAAACAAACTATTCTATATTCTAAATTGAGCATTGAATTGATTTTGAAGCATATTGAGTCTCTAACAATTCTCCTTATGTTTTTGTAGACACCTAAAATGTGTCATGTCAAGGCGACTACTCATATGGGACATGATAGAAGACCATATGGAAGACCTTGGATAGATACCAAGGTATAGTAGTGGTTTTTACCACTCAATTTTGGCACATTTTCCTAGTTAGTGCTAGCCTTTGCTGACACCTGCAGTTAGCAGAGCTGATAGCACTTGTCAACCGCGGTGAGTTCTTAGAATCAGTTGGCCTTCATCTGACCCAAAATTGGTTGCAATGACCAATTGGTTACAAATTGGAGTGGTTTGAGTGAGGAAGGTTTTGGATCATTCCATTCAACAAACTCAAACTACCTAATATTGTTCTTGGCTTCCTCATGAAGCTACCCCTAGCCCTGGGAAAATGCTATTTAATCCCCATTCAAATTGGGAAAATATATAGATAAACCTTGAATTGAAACGTAGCGAAGGCCTATCAAATTATATACTCACCTTGGTACATTGAGAGTAATAATTTGGCTACCCAATTGGAGATCACATGGCATTTGGAGTCAAGAAAGTTATGGAGGATTAGTAAGAATCAAGAAAATCAATTGAGCCCATTCCATCACCAAATTGAGCAATTCAACCACCAAATATGTCAGAGGATATAGAGACAACCCTTGACCATCAATTTGACAGAGAGATTCATATATTCAACCCCTAAATTGGAGTACAAAATCACTTCAAGCTCCACCATGGCTATCAACCATGGCTAACAGTGCTCACCATGCTTCAGAGCCATGGTCAAGTTAGTATCATTTATTTACCCATTCTTTAGCTGTAGGATTTGATTATTATTACTACATTAGTTATATCTCATGTTAATTAGCTTTATTAAGGATTTTAACTAGTGCAATTAGGGTTTTTAGTCATTTCCTTTCATTATTGCAGTTATGCTACTAATGGATCCTTTCATGCTTCCATGCTTTCAATTCCGCACTTAGACCATTAGATAGACATATATGCTTTTCCTTTACATGTTCTATGGTGATATTTCATGTTTAGAATAGGTCTAATATGTTTATTGCACTTTCTTGATTTCATGTTAATTACATCATCCTTTATGCAAGATTCTCTTAAAAGCCTCATCAAGAGATTCCTCCTTTGTATCTAATGTTTCTTGTTGTTTATTGCATGCATGATCAATAGGGTTTTGAGATGCAAGGCAAAAAATACCTCTAATCGTGGAGAAGAAAGTCTAAAACCTTGGAGCAGTTCGTGTCTTTGTGGAAGACACTTGGATTACACCTACCCTAGAAGGGAATTTATCATGTTGTAATTGTTGTATCAAAAGGGTATCCCTAAGAGGGATGTATATGTAATTTGGATTCATTTGAAATATTAATAAGAGAAGCATTTTTTTACTTTTGTGTAATTTCTTGTCAATTCATATGTGCATACCTAATTTTACATAATGTTCAATGATTATAGCATTAGGTGTTAGTATTTTGCATGGTATAGAAGGCGATCATGGTGGAAACCTCAAAAATTTAGTGATCACTAATGTTTTTTCTCTATGTTTTTGTTGTAGGTGCTAACCATGGTTGACAACCATATTTAATATTTGTCGCCACGACTGACACCCACAGGCAATAATCACAACCGCGATAAGTAGAAAACAAAAAAAAGTAGATATCAAACACCATCAGTAGACTTGGATCTGAGGTAGGGTCATTTTCTCCTCTCTGTATTTTTCTATCTATGCTTTTAGAGAAGCAGAATGCGATAGATGGATGCTAATTAGGAAAACATAGCAAAAAGCAAAAAAGAAAGTCCTAGATGTTTTCTTAGTTTTCTACTAGTCGTTGCTAGGAATAGCGGATCTCTGATTGAAGTCCGCCCTAGTCTCCAGCGGTCTAGGAAATTGCTTGTTTAGAGTTTGCATGCATGAGGCACAATCAGTGGCCATTTATATCATAGATAGTTGCATTATTTAAATATCATTTAGCATGGTTATACATTTTATTAAAAGTGAAACGTTCTTTTGAAAAGCATGTAGAATCATTTGAGTGTTGTTTTGTACATTTTTATTTCATGCAAAGTAAAAGGAACCACAAACTATGATACATTGGGAACTCTAGTGAGTTGGAAGTCATATCCAACCACTAATAGGGTTTCAATGATGGTGGCAGTGATTTCCATCCATTGGCCAAACTCCCACGTACCTTGTGTTCTAGACCAATACTAGATCCAAGAACCATCCATAGTCTAAAAAATTTGCATGTACTTCTCTTTAGAGGGTATAATGCTGATTGGGTGAGATTGGGTGAGGTTTTGGTAGAACATGTGCTCCCTGCCCGGGTGTGGATCTCATAACCACATTTCAAGGGGATTACATGACCTGGAGTTCATCGCCAGGTTGTCGAGTTATGAGCATACAAGTGAAAGCCTTTTAAACAATTAAGAAAGTCATAAACATATTACAAAACACGACAAGAGTTACTTTACTAATACAAAAAATTGAAAACACATCAAACAATTTAGGGCTTATTTAAAAACTGTAAAAGGAGAAATCATCATTGTATTATTTGTGTGTTAATAAAAGTTAAATCTAGACATAGGATACATAATGGTGCAAACACGGAGAGGCCAATTTGGGCATAGACCCGAGATCGAAGCCCGAGATCCACCTAATGCACAACACAATGTAGAATACCCTCAATAATAGAATTCTCTTGGACATTGTTCAGTGAGTATTAGAGGGGATAATTACACATGAGGAGATTTTGTTGAGAATACCCCGATTAGAGAAAGTACTAGACATCCCTCTAGACATAGATCAAAGCATGGCACTTTCCAACATGGGGGTTCTACACATGGTAGCATTTATCATGATCACATTTCATGGGCATCCACAAGTTCTATCAAAGAATATATCATTGAGGGATCCATATTGGTATCCCTTTGACCTATATCTAATGGAGGCTCAAGACCTCCATAATTCGAGTATAGATAAGCTCAAGATCTACCTATTTAGGGGTAAGTACATGGAACCACTTTCGAGCATAGGCCCATGCAGACTCCCTATAGAGGTGAACCTTGTAAGTTCACCATAGATATATCCAAAGTGGGAGATAATTGTATGCCGCCTCATGAGCCATGTCAAAGAAAATAATTAGACGGTCTAGATTGAGTCTTAGGGCATCTAGGATGTAATCCTATGCCTGCACCCTCTCGACCTATGAGTGAGTGTAGTGAAAGCACCATTAGGACCACTTGATAACCTAGAGAGTGCTCCAAGCATTCTCACAACATGTGTGCTCCAACATCTCATGCAGGCACAAAGTATAGAAGACAACCTAACATGAATGTTATTTTTATAGACAAAGGCAAGAGTGTGGTAAATCAGTCCATTGGAGGACATAACCATAAAGTTGCTGGAATAGAGCACATACATAAAAGGACTTAGATGACTGATCATGTTGATATATCTCATATACTGGTATCAGAGTAGAGATGATAGATCCTCCAAGACCAATTGGAGGATGTTCACGTAGAGAAAGAGTGCCTAAAAAATGAGAACTCTTAAACATAGAGGTTCATAAGACAAAAATTATATGAACAGTGCATGCATGAATAATGCATCCTTTATTAGAAGGAGCGTGTAGATAGAGGATCGATTGGCTAGCACCAATTTACCTCCTCACAGTGAGACCAAGGAGCATGTTGATAGACGATTAAATTCGTAGCTCGAGATATACCTTGAGTACATAGACACACATACTCACCATATGAATCAACACAAAGATCAACATCCAAAATCCAAACAATATGAGCATAGGCAGTATGAGGAAGAAGCAGGAGAGGAATTAGAACAAGAATATCCAAAAATCTCGCAATTCAAGGAGGAGGGTGAGCCTAGTCCGCCACCTCGACAAAGGAATAATCTACCTCTAAAGGTGCCTCTAAGGCAATCTCAAGAAGAGGAGTTCCTTTTCTTGCAGGCCTATAAGGCCTTAGCAAAGAAGGTCCAAGCCATAGAGAAGAAAGGAATGACTTATCAAAATCCTACCTTGAAAAAAATCTATAATGAACCTCTATGCATGTTAGTACCTATTTCGACCTATCCTGAGCATTTCAAGATGCCTAGACTGGAAAATTTTCAAGGAGAGGAAGACACACAGGAGCATGTAATGAGTTTCCTAGATATGTGCTTTTAGATTGAGAGCAACGATTATTTACTCCTGTGCACCTTCATTACCACCCTCTCAGGCCCAGCTCAAGAGTGGCTCAACCAATTAAAGAGGCACAACATCACTAGTTTAAAACAACTAGTCGATGAATTTCTTAAACGCTTTTCCTTTGACATCAAGAAAAATGTAAACTTATCCGACCTGGGTGCTTTAATGCAACACGATAATGAGCTAGTAATGAATTATGGAAAATGATGGAGGAAAATGATGGAAAATCTTCCATTCTCCATCCCATCCTCTGAATTAAATCAAATTTTCATGAAGATTTATGCCAAGCACATTTTGTTATTGCTACAGTTGCAGTAATACCAAAAATTTGAAGAGGCTTTGGCAAAATCGAAGGTGATAGAGTACATCAAGTTACAGGAAGGTAATTTGAAGCTCAAAACTAAGGAGTGGCACAAGAAAAGCACTGAGAGACAACAGGCCAAGCTATCCCATGTTACTCAGGTGGTGTTGAACCTCCAGAAAGGGGATAAGGAGCAACAACAATGAAACTATCAAGCCCAACCTCCTCCTATGCAATATGAGCATGCAAAAACAATTATAAGTGTAAAAATAAGGAACAACGCCCACCTCATGTATTAACTCAGTTAACACAGTCGTTGGATTAAATTTTTCATCAATTATGTGAGGTGAAGGCTATACACTTACCCGATGTCAAGTTAATGGACCCTAATCAGCCTAAGCCTAAGGGCTACAAGGATGATCAATATTGCATCTTTCATCCATCGAAAGGCCACGACATAGAGGTATGTTGGTCTTTCAAGCATATTGTGCAAAATATGATCAAAAGAGGTACGCTTGTTATCAATAACCCACAAGCACCTGATAATCAAAATATGGGGATTTACAAAAATCCTCTACTAAATCATGAGGTACCAAAGAATAATGTTGGCCAAGTCAACCAAGTACTCATAGAACCACCAACCTAGGGGTTCGTCAGAATGGTCAATGTTGTCACAAGGAATGAAAGGTATGAATGACAAAATCAACTGCCAATGCCTATTAGAGTCCAAGATTCACCTCCTCCAAGGCCATCCCAGCATGTGCTAGGCCCACCAACTAGACCGATGGTGACCATCAAAAGTAGGTTGGTCCAAAACCTATATATGACTCCAAAAATTTGAAGAGGCTTTGGCAAAATCCAAGGTGATAGAGTACATCAAGTTACAAGAAGGTAACTTGAAGCTCAAAACTAAGAAGGAGTGGCACAAGAAAAGCACTGAGAGACAACAGGCCAAGCTATCCCATGTTAATTAGGTGGTGTTGAACCTCCATAAATGGGATAAGGAGCAACAAAAATAAAACTATCAAGCCCAACCTCCTCCTGCGCAATATGAGCATGCAAAAATAATTATAAGGGTAAAAATAAGGAACAATGCCCACCTCACGTATTCACTCAGTTATCACAGTCGTTGGCTTAAATTTTCATCAGTTATGTGAGGCGAAGGCTATACACTTACCTAAAGTCAAGTTAATGGACCCTAATCAGCCTAAGCCTAAGGGCTACAAGGATGATCAATATTGCATCTTTCATCCATCGAAAGGCCACGACATAGAGGTATGTTGGTCTTTCAAGCATATTGTGCAAAATATGATCGAAAGAGGTATGCTTTTTATCGATAACCCAATAGCACCTGATAATCAGAATATGGGGATTTACAAAAATACTATATGAAATCATGAGGTGCCAAAGAACAATGTTGGCCAAGTCAACCAAGTACTCATAGAACCACAAACCTAGGAGTTCGTCGAAATGGTCAATGTTTTCACAAGGAATGCAAGGTATGAATGACAAAATCAACTACCAATGCCTATTAGAGTCCAATATGCACCTCCTCCAAGGCCATCCCAACATGTGCTAGGCCCACCAACTAGATCGGTGGTGACCATCAAAAGTAGGTTGGACCAAAACCTATAGATGACTCCAACAAAGTTGTTGATTTATGAGCTAATACAACAATCTCCCAAGCATAGGGAGACACTTATGGATATCTTAAGGTCCATAGAAGTGCAGCCTCAAGATCGCAAAGTGTTTACACACTTTGTGGGGCATGTGCAATAGTGTCAGGAGTCGGTCATACACTTCCATGATCACAAAGTCAAGATGGTTTCCACTGTTATAGTAGATCCACCACTGCATATCATTGCGTGTGTGAATCACAAACCGTTCAAGCAGGTTTTTATTGATATAGGGTCATCAATTAATACCATAACTACCAAGGCATTAACTCACTTGAAGTTGACTAAGACGCATATCATCCCTTCTACCTTCATTTTGAGAGCTTTTAATGATGCATAATGCTCAATGAACGGTACTATAGTTTTACCTATCCAGGTAGGACTAAAGACCATCCTCATGATGTGTCATGTAATCAAAGGTGCTATGCAATATAACATATGTATAGAGAGACCTTGGATCAGAGAAATGTATTGCATCCCTTCTCTTCTACATCAATGTATCAAATACGTCCATGAGGGATAGGTTCACGTGGTGCCTTTAGATGAAGAGCCCTTTAAATACGTGATTCTAGCAAATTTGTCAGGAGAATTCATGCTCCCATAAATGCACCTGAATGTGTAGCCAACGTCATCAATAAAAGAGCTAGGAGGTAAAAAACATGTGTGCTAAGCCTGCAATGTCCACATCTCAATGATCGAAGTACATGGGGGGGGGGGGGGGGGGGGGGGCCGGGCGGGGGCGGGCGGGGGGGGGGGGGGGGGGGGGGGGGGGGGGGGGGGGGGGGCGGCGGCGGGCGGGCGGGGGGGGGGGGGGGGGGGGGCGGCGGGGGGGGGGGGGGGGGGGGGGGGGGGGGGGGGGGGGGGGGGGGGGGGGGGGGGGGGGGGGGGGGGGGGGGGGGGGGGGCGGGGGGGGGGGGGGGGGGGGCCGGCCGGCGGGGGGGGGGGGCGGGGGGGGGGGGGGGGCGGGCGGGGCGGCCGGGGGGGGGGCGGGGGGGGGGGCGCCCCGCGGGGCGGGGGGGGGGGGGCGGGGGGGGGGGGGGGGGGGGGCGGGGGGGGGGGGGGGGGGGGGGGCGCGGGGGGGCGGGGGGGGCGGGGGGGGGCCGGGGGGGGGGGGGGGCGGGGGGCCGGGGGGGGCCGGCGGGGAGACGATAGCTGCTTCTACCAGATTGTATACATCTATGATGGATCGGGATGATAAGAAGTTGAAAGAAATATAGGTGAAAAATAGATGAAACAAATGCCCAATCTAATTATCATTAAAGCCCCATATTCCCATGGAAGTAGAGGAAATTCAAGGAGAAATAGAAGAGGCACCTCAGTCTGCTTCGCTTGCATATTTAGCAGAGTCATCTGGATCATAGGTGACCGCACATTTGGTTAATCCTAGATTAGGGGAATATATCATGCAGAAAGTGATGTTCACACCGATTATTAAGACTGTATAGGACATGGGTTGACCATGAGCCCATCACCTTCCCGTAGGGACGGTGGAACCATTAGGGGTACCACCTAACCAAGCCAACTTCATCTATGGAGGACTAGAACAATTTACATTTTCCACACCCATGGATGAGGATGATAATGAACCATTCACCATGAATATCTCTAATCTGGAGTATGCCATGCGATACTTCGAGAATTACCATTGGTATGGTTACGGTCTCAAAATATTTGAGCAAGGGCATAGAAGGCCATATGAACCACAGTATTAGTTTCCAATTGACAAGTTCAAGTTAGAATACTATATTCGAGGTCAAGAAAAACTTCTCTCAATATATTTAGACCACTTGCACCTCAGTCTAGGGGGTGAATTTGACTTCAATCCTTATCACCCTAATCCTTTTGCATTTCAGAGGGATAGCCGACTAGTGACTTATGTCACTGTGGTGCCACCCAAGAGATATCATACGAACATCTTGGTGGAGATTGACCTAGAACCCATTCCAAGAGACAACTTGGGTAATCAAAGTCATGGAGCTACCGACAATATTCGTATGCACATCTAAAGTCTAGACACAACTATAGACACCAAATCAAAAGTTGCTTCTGAGAAGGTTCATGCAGTATCCATCATCGAAAGTGATGGACCAGAATATAATTTTAGAATAGATGATGTTGAGTTATCCTCAAACAATGATAAATACAAGGATGACATCGAGTTGGCCTACTTGGGCCCTATGCTCTTGCATCATATTTTACCTTTGAAATCAATAAATACGAGCGAATAGCCCTTTGACAATGGTGATGGCTATCAAGACATAGCCTACATGGGGCCTCATGTGGACCATTGCCCAATTCCATTAGGTAGAGGTGAGTATATTTATTATGATAGTAATGATAAATATGAAATTGAGAGAGCCTATTCAGGACCTCCCTACTTATGCCATCATAATGCGCCATATATTGCTGAGGATTTGTGTATAGAGATCAATCTCCATCCTCACCTTAGGGGAAGACCATCGAATCTTAATGTGATTTATCACATGGTGTTTCCTGATCCACCAACATACATGGAGCTCCTCGAGCCCAATAATACCACTCGACAGTCTGTTCATGGACTGGATCTAGAGATCCTCATACCCCTAGAACCACATCTTAGGGATGGAAAGTTTTCTAATGTTGAGTCACGTGCACGTGGTCCTAGAGACATGATCCATTCCATGAATATGATCTCCATTTATTTGACCACTCCACTTTGCAATCCAACCAATCCTTCCAAGCCATTGTGTCTTAATGTAGATGCTATTGATTGGGATTGCACTGATTCACCTCTAGAGCCTAAAGATTTCTTCCCAAATGAGGAAATACTGCAACCTTTCTATTTTGCACCAGGCTGTACACATGATGCCTATCATGCTGATGATGCTTCCAATGAGGAACCTATAAACCTAGTAGACAACATCCACTTGATTCCTACACCTCACCAGCTTGAGGAGGGATCCCATATGTCAGTAGAGGAAACCTTTGAAGTGGATATCAGTAATGATCCCACTAATCCTAAGAAGGTTAAATTTGGAAAAATTTTGACTCCTGATGAGCGTGCCAACCTCATCCCTCTATTGAGAGAGAGACTTGATCTCTTTGCTTGGACTTATAAGGACATGTTAGGTCTAGATCTGAAATTGGTTACTCATAACCTTTCGCTAGATCTATCAAAGAAGCTAGTCAAGCAGAAACTTAGGAAGATGCATCCAATATTAGCCTTAATGGTTAAGGACAAGTTACAAAATCTATTGGATGTATATTTTTTCATTTCCATCGACTATCCAAAATGGGTATAAAAAATGGTGCCTGTAGGAAAACCTGATGGAGGGATCCGTATCTGTATAGATTTTAGATTCCTAAATAGGGCAACACCAAAGGATTCATTTTTGTTGCCAAACATAGATGCTCTCATAGATGCAACTATATGTTATGAGATGCTCTCCTTAATAGATGGTTTTTTTGGATACAATCAAATTCAGAATAAGCTCGAAGACCAACATAAAACCACGTTCATAACACTATGGGGGACATTCTGTTACAAGGTTATGCCATTCAGCCTGAAGAATGCTGGTGCTACATATCAGTGGGCTATGTACATATATCTTTCATGACTACATGCATAAGATATTAGAATATTATATCGATGACTTATTGGTAAAGTCATTGCTATGTTAAGAGCATGCTGAGGTCTTGAGGAAGGTATTCGCCTGATAGAGCATAATGTCAGTTTGAATCCTAAGAAGTGCATATTTGTCATAACTTTAGGAAAGCTCTTAGGATACATCATTTCAAAATGAGGCATCTAATTTGACCTAGTAAAGGTCAAGGTTATTTTATAAATGTGTCCCCCCACGAATATCACGGAATTAAGAAGGCTATAGGGAAAAGTAGCATCTATAAAGTGACTTATCACATAATTATTAGATAAATGTTGACCCATCAATTAACTGCTACACAAGGGGGTCCCATTCAACTAGGACAAGGACTGTCAAGCAGCCTTTACTGAGATTAAGCAATACTTGGTGACGCTAGTACTAGCTCCACCAAGGCCAGATATACCATTCTTACTGTATATATCAGTGACTAACTTTGCATTGGGAACTATGCTATCCCAAAAGAATGTGCAAAATAAAGAACAAGCCATATATTATATTAGTTGAACCTTGGTGAGTTATGAGCTAGGATATGCATATGTTGAAAAGTTGTTTTTAGCAGTAGTGTTTGCTACCAAGAAATTGTGATACTATATGTTGAGTCATACGACATATGTCATATCCAAACAAAATCCTTTGTAGTATATGATGAGCAATCCATATCATAATACACGTACTGTGAAGTGGATCATGCTATTGATAAAATTTGATCTAGAATTCATAAGCTAAAATTCCATTAAGGCATAAGTCATAGTTGATCAACTGGTTGAGGTTCCTCTCAAAAATGGTAGACCCCTCACCATTGAGCTTCCTGATGATGCAGTCTTTGCCTTATCAAAAGCACCCAAATCTGAGGAATCAGATAACAAATCCGATATGACCTTTTTCTTTGATGGTTAGAAGTGTGAGTAAGGGGGTGATGCAGGAATAGTGTTATTTACACCACAAGGATCTCCAATGCCCTTGTTGTTCAAGTTGGACTTTCCTTGCACTAACAATAATGCTAAATACGAAGCCCTAATTTTGGGTCTCCAAACAGTTGTCACCATAAAGATAAAAAGGATAAATATCTTTGGATATTCCCTTCTCATTGTTAACCAAGTTAAGGTATTATTTTAATTCTGATATTCGGTATTGAAATTTTAAAAGGATCTTGTTGACATTTATCTAGCTCAACTGGAATGGTACGACATCGAGGTAATATCTCATTCACCCAATAGATTTGTAGACATAATGGCATATTTGGGATCTCTAATCCCTTAGAATCTGTCTACTGATTTCACTACCATCCATGTAAAAATGTTGTCACACTCTATTGTGCAGTGCAAAGCATTGGATAACAAAGATTCAATCAACATGATTCATGTTGAACCAAACCATGAATGATTCTATAGAGCCAAAGACTTTCTAAAGAGAGTTTCCTAAGGATATTTAATCTCGTAGGATCCTATAGGGAGTGGTACTACTATTCACCACAAGGTTATTTTCTAGTTTGCAGTTGCAAATGTAGAACCACAAGGGGAACATGTTGTATTATCAGTCGAAGTCAAAGCTTATCATAACTGGACATCACAGATACATGACTTTCTTAGACTTGGTGTAATCCCTTAAGGATTATCGTGTGCTCAAAAGTGCACATTTAAATAGAAAGTGACAAAGTATGTTTTGCTAGTAGACATCCTGTATCGTAGAAGCTATGATGGAGTTATCCTTTATTTTCTTGAGCTCCAAGAGTCATCTTGGGTAATTTTTCAAGCTCATAATGGTACGTGCAGTGGCCATTTTAGTGGTATGGCTATCTTCAAATGCATCCTTTGCATGGGTTATTATTGGCCCACTATGGAGAAGGATTGCAATGTGTATATCAAGAAATGCATTAAATACTAGCATCATACACACCTGCCATCATACAACCCATTCAATCGGCTTGGCCATTTGCTCAGTGGGGATTTGATCTCATTGGTAAGATTTATCCTCCGTCATCGGGTCGACATACTTTAATTATTATGGCTACTAAGTATTTTACTAAATGAATGGAAGTCATTTCATTAACAATGACAACTAGAGTGCATATTACTAATTTTATACTCACTAATATCACAAGTCATTTTGGGATACCATCCAAGATAATTTTGGATAATGGAACGTCATTTAAGAAAAAAACTATGAGAGCTTTGACGTCTAAGTATAGAATCAAACATAGTTTTGTGAATCCATATTATCTGCAAGCAAATGGGTAAGCTAAAGCTTCAAATAATACAATGGCCTCCATCTTGAAAAATATGGTACAAGAGCACCACAAAGATTGGTACATCTAGTTGTCCCTTGCATTATGGATTTACAGGACTAGTATTCGAACACCCATTGGGGCAACTCCATTTTAATTAGTATATGGTGCTGAGGCCATTATACCCTTATATTTGGAGATTCCAAAATTGTACATCGTATTCAAAGAGTTCATTGATGACGATATCACGTGGAAAGCTCACCTAGACCAATTGATGCTACTTTATGAACGTCATGTGAATGCCCTTGAGCACCTCCACATTTATCAAGAGCGCTTAAAATGAGATTACAATAACAAAGTCCATTTGAGAGACTTTGAGTTTGGTGATCTTGTGTTGAAAAAGAACCAACAAAACTCAAAATTTTTGCTAGAGCTACAAGATAAATTTATGGATAACTGGTTAGGTCCTTATATGATATAAGAGAATATTGAACCTGGGACATATCACTTGACAATTATCGAAGGCGTTGAAGAGCCTAAACCTCTAAATATACTTCATATTAAAGTATTTTATGCCTAAACCATAAAAAGGCTCCAAAGGCATCTGTAAGCCCTTTGGACCATAAAAAGGCTCCAAAGGCATCTATAAGCCCTTTGGTCATTCAAAAAAGGCTCCAAAGGCATCTGTAAGCCCTTTGGTCATTCAAAAAAGGCTCCAAAGGCATCTGTAAGCCCTTTGGTCATTCAAAAAAAAGGCTCCAAAGGCACCTGTAAATCATTTTGTCATTAAGAAAAGGCTCTAAAGGCATATGTAATCCATTTTTTCAAAGCACAAAAGGCTCCAATGGTTTTTAAAATCCCTTGGTCAAAATGTAAAATCCATAATTTTTTTGGAAAAATATCAAAAATAAAAAACATTTGCATTTCATTTGCATCATTGCAATGCATCTTGCATCATGCATTTCATTTTCCACATGCATTTCATATTTGCATTGCAATAGGCATATCCATCCATCACACTTGCATTAGAATATATTCTGTTTACAATCCTACAAATGATACCATGTTTGTGTTTCAATCATGCATCATTGCATTTTCATCATTCGTCACCCTTGTGAGTTATTGTGTTTTTCAACACAACCCATATTGTTGCTATGAAGAATATACTAAGGTTTTTTTGGTCATTCAACCATACCTAGATGTCTTCTCAAGAGTTGATAGAAAGCATGCTTTGTTTTTGTAGATGAGGTCTAGTGTGTATAGCCCTTAGCATATCAAAATTCTATCACTAATCAACAAATTAAACAATCCTAATAAGGACTAGGGGAATATGAAAGCTATGAAGTAGGACCAAATATCCTGAGGTGAAAGGTTTATTATTGCTTATCCCCCTGTGCGGACGGTTCAAGAAATATTGGCAATTGACAAAAGGACAAGTTTATTCCCTACCCAGAATCCCTTGCTTACGTTAAAATGAGCAATATCCTAGAGTGATATCCCAGATAAATCCTTCACATTGATACCCTAAGATCAATATCCTAGAAATAGTTCACAAAAGAAATATCCCCAAAGGAAGTTTTTGAATTAAATTACAAAATGTAAATCCCAGAAAATCAAGTCAAATCAAGAACAAGTTTGCAAAGTAAAATAAAATCAGTATCAAATCCCTTGCTCAAGAAAAAAAAGAAATAAAAAAGAAATAAAAGAGAAAAAAGAAAAGAGAAAGAAATAAGAAAAATAAAAAAGAGAGAGTATATACAAAATAAATAGTGATTTTTGTCACTATATATGAGCAAGTATCCCAATAAATTGAAGAAAAGAAGGGAGCAAACTTGAATCCCTGGAATTGTCAGCACTACTATACCTTACGCATGACGATATGTCTGATACAATAGCATCTTGCTTTTATGCTGTCCAATGTTTGAATGTGGAAGAACTAGCTTCAGGTGTCTTGTATCACCTAGTAGCCTAGTCCAACTAAAATCTCAACCTAGGATTGGATAGACATATGCGGATCCCCAATCTTAGCAATGGGTTGAAAGAATCTCGCTTGACATTGGAGTATGCTTATGCCTTATCTAAATATACTCATTTGCACACACATGGATAATGAACAGTTAGGGCCTATCCTAATGAAAGCCTATGTTTCAGAAGTCTCGTATGGTTAGTATACAACTTTTGACAAGTCAAATAGGGTGTTTGCGTCTCAAGGAAAACCTTGAAAATTCCCAAATAGCAACAACCAATTTTCAATGGAAGCATCAAAACATCAATTTATTTTATGAGAGTTTTTTTATTAAAACTATATGTAATATATGTTAGATATCATATGAATGTCAGAAATGATGTTGAGATGGCCACTGACTATGTTAGCCATATTCTTTTAATTTACAAAAGCCCATAAATAGAAACCATATGTAATTGCATCTCACATATGGGTGTACTATCTTTCACAAGAAGATAAAGCAACTACAATCCATGATTGTTATACATTCGGTGTTGTCATCCAATAGATTGTTAAAACTCATATTGCATACATTATGTTTTAATTTATTAAAGCATACATGTCCATTTCACAAACACATTATCAAAGAAACAAAGAAAAATATGCAATACATACATGTCATAATCTATGTCATAACAACACAAATTAAATGCATACAAGTGAAGCATTATACATGCATTTAACATAAAAAATATGGCATTCATATGAATCCATAATAATTAGTACATATATATACATAACTCATAGCATATAATCATCTATCGCATAACAATATAGTGCATGTCATCTACACATTACATCATATAGCATAAAATAATGTAGTGCATCCATATGCATCTCATAAAACATAAACAATAAAAAATCATAATAAATTACACATATAATGAGTCTCAATGATTTATATATATATATATATATATATATATATATATATATATGTGTGTGTGTGTGTGTGTGTGTGTGTGTGTGTGTGTGTGTGTGTTAAAATAAATAGGCAATAGTACATCGTCATGATCAAAAAAACCCGTAGGCTACATATGTGTAGGTCCTCGACATTACACTCAAAAATGGTACAATGACATCTCTAAGTTCTATACTAGCCAAGGCCTATGTCCCTAGTCTATGAGGCACCATCATCACCTCCACCCTCCATGTGGATCCTCCGTGAGCTAGCACCAGAAGTCCTCTTAGACCTATGAGTCCTACAGTTGGAGCTAGCTGATGATTGACTTGTATCCCGAGTGCGAGTCTTCTGAGACCCTGAAGCTGTGGGTATCTCTAGAATCTCACCCTCGAGCAGTCCAATCTGCCCTCTCAGAGTGATAATAGAGGTAGATTTGAGTAACGCCTCCTCAATGTGCTACTCAACCAAATCCTGAAGTCTTCTGATCTCTGCCCACTGATCCAAGCCTGCTACTCCCTGCACTACTGGCACTGCTGGTACTGTTGGAATAGCTAGGGGTGCTAGAGCAACCTATGATGAGGAGGAAGTTGATACCCTAGCCTGGTAGGTAGTGAGAAATATTGTCGAAGAATCTAGCTACGACTGCAATAGAGTGCACTACCCTATGATATTATTTATCTTTGCATCAACTATAGTGATTCGGGTTTGCAGAGTAGTCTTCTCCTCCTCATAGTCTCACCATTGGTCCTACCCTGATGTTAGTATATATTGGAGATCCTTCACCTTTGCCTATAGAGTGGTAATGGTGGTATCTCACTATAGCATTTGTGTATGTAGAGAGCCTATCTAAGTATTTAGACTAGCAACATGAGCCCTAATCTCTCCAATATTATTGTCTAGTGGTGCCTCGCCCTCCTCAAGAGTGTCATCCTCCTCATAAATTGGTGGTACCTCCTTTATAGCTACCTCACCCCATCCACCCTTAGTCCTCTAACGAACTCGATGACCATGAGGATCTACCTCTACACCCTTGTCGCCCTCTGTTGCATCATATCATAAGTGTCCACCAGGTATCATAATCAACTGTGGTCCCTACATTAGTCAACCCTGACTCTTGAAAGTCATTGTCCTCCTCACCCAGTGGAGTCACCCTAGGCTAGGTCAAGTCTCTCTAAAGTGAGGTGATGGTATATGGTAGGAAGCTCCATAATATCCTACCTAATACCAAACTGTCAAGCGATGTGAGAGAAGTAAAAGAACTCTTCTATCATGGACTTTCATCAGAGGAGCCATCTGTCTCTATGTGTCTGACGCAACCTGTCAGTAGCCTTCGCCCATGGAGGGCAGTCTAGGTAGGGGTGCCAATGAATCTAAGCTAGTTGTAGCCTCAAGAATTGTGTAATATAATGATTCAGATCTCCTACGTGAGACCTACTCTTGAAGCCCTCCTGATCACGAGTCTAGCATGTAGTGTAACACTAGCATGCCACCGCAATAGTATCAATCCTTAGAGTTAACTCAATGGGATGCTCGATCTTGATATGCTACCACCTCTATATTTTTAGTATCAGGCTACACCCAATACCAAATCTGCTCCTACAGATGATCTGATAGAGCTCATTATAGAGTTGTGCTAATAGTGCACTGCCCTAGGACAAGAGCAGTGGACGATCAGTAGGACTCATGAGGACGTCCCTAGTCCTAGCTAGGAGGTTCCAAGGGAACCTCACTCCAAAAGAATCAAGTAGGACAACATGCATGATAAAGTGTATGAATACGACTGTGTGATCATCGAAGACCCTCATCATGTACCAGTTCTCAATGTGGACCCCTCTGTGGTCCAAGTCATGCTCTGCCTCCACATTACACTGGTTAAATTTTTTTGTAAATATGACCTTCTTTGAATCGATCAGTGAAGATGTGATGGGCTCGCCATCCAGAGGAATATAGAAGATATGGTAGACATCCTCCAAGGTCACTGTCATATCACTTGTGGGTAGGTGAAATGTATTGGTCCACACATCCCAATGGTGGGCCAATGTAGTCATGTAGGCTTGGTCGGGCCTGATGGTGGGGAGGCGTAGTATGTAGCCAAACCCTATGGCATCGAACCAAGCCCGATCATCCGGATCAAGGGCACCGCATAGGTTGTGAAGGATCTCATACTCCCTTGCTCT
This sequence comes from Wollemia nobilis, assembly GCA_028583015.1. Taxonomy (NCBI): domain Eukaryota; kingdom Viridiplantae; phylum Streptophyta; class Pinopsida; order Araucariales; family Araucariaceae; genus Wollemia; species Wollemia nobilis. The sequence goes on along the minus strand of JAQPPZ010001695.1, from coordinate 5,227,062 downwards.
CACAGTTAGGATCTAAAATAAATCAAAATGAGACCACAAATTAATAAAAGACAATAAAAAACAAGAACAAATATTTTAAGAAAATTTCAAAATGAAAAATAAAGTAAAAAAAATTTCAAAAGTATCAACAAAAAAATGAAAAAGATCATTCTAAAATAAAAAAAATCAATTGATTCTATCAAATAATCAAAAAAATTGATAAATTAAAATTTTTACCTAAAGTGGTCGAACCGCAGTTCAAACCGACAGTCGGGATGGGGAACAAAATTTTGACCATTGGATTTTAAATCCCACCATGGATGACAACCGTGGCCCCCAATTTACCAATCGGGGACTACATCTACCAGCCACAACTAGCAAGGATGACCTTTTCAAGGTCATTCCTTATCTTGGGGTTATCACAAGTCCCCTCATCGGACTGTACAAAAATATTCTTCTTTTTCTGTAATTGTGGGCATTGAGTTTTATCATGGCCTTTCCTCTTAAAAGAGTTACAAAATTTCTTGTTTGGAGCATGAGAAAATGAAGAAGAAGAAGAAGAATTTTTAGAAGAAAGGGATGCATAAGAAGTGGAATTAAAAGAAGAAGAAAAATTAGGAGATCTCTTTCTATCAACATGATTATTGTACCCATCCTCTATAGATGCACCTGAGTAGCGAGACTCTTGATGTTGTGCAATGAACTTCTCTTCGGCTAAAAGGGCATTTTTGAAAACATCGTCCAATGTAATGTAAACAATGTGTTTGGCTTCCCTATAAAAGCGGGCTAGAAGACCACTTTTAAACTTGGAAATCAAGACTACATCAGAATCGAAGATCCCAAGTAAAACTTGAAGGCGATTGAAGTGATGGATAAAATCATGCATGGATTCTTTCTTTCCTTGACGAAGGCATAGCCATTGATTCAATAAGTTATCCTCATAATTTGATGGATAAAATTAAGCCTTTAAAGTTTTTACCATCTCCTCCCACATACCAATTTTTCTATTGGCTATGAGAACCTTGGCTATGTTAGAAATTCTACACTTTGCAATTGGAACTTTCATTGTATCTGGCATCTGATGGTACTCGAACCAAGTATCCATGTCAAGAATCCAACTTTGGAGGACATCAGGATCTTGTGAGTCTTCATATAATTTTACATCACACACTTCGAACAGGAAGAATTTGAAGAACCTTGTAAATTTTGCAATATGGCAGCCATTTGTGCCATTTATGCTTGTTGTGCTACCATTTTTTCTTGTTGTGTTGTCATTTGTTCTTGCTATGCTGCCTATTTTTCATCATGAGAGGCTGTTATTTCAACCAATTTTTCAACGATGGCCATGTTTGTTGCCATAAGCTGACTAGGATTGGGAGCCAGGAGATTTACTTGGTGACAGGTTACTAATCAAAAAAATTGTTTCAACTTTGTGTAATATGCCCTTCCCTCCTAATGGCAAAATTAATTAGGATATTTAACAGCCTAACGGTCAAGAGGCACAACTTACAATGGCTAACGGTTAAACTCCCCAATGGTTAGGCAAGTGGGACTAACACAAGCAGTAACGGTTAAGAGGCATAAGTTACAATGGTTAACGGTCAAACTCCCCAATGGCTAGGCAAAGCGGGCTAGCCCAGGCGGTCAAGGCAGCACTTACAATGACCAATGATCAAATGCCCCAATGACTAGGCAAGGCGGACTAGCACAATCACTTCCAAATCAAGGTGGACAATACAACATGACTTGACCGGACGATGACGGACAACACGGGAGGAGAACACGTCAGTGCGGGAGGAGAATACAAAGCCTAATTTTTTTGGACGACTAACAACATGGGAGAAGCACAACACGTAAACAACACAGGCAACATGGGAGGGAGCATACGTCAGCACACGAAAAGCAAGAAAGGAATGGAGTAGTGATGTAGCAACATCGGCTTAAAAACTTTGTGACATCTCTAAATGGAGGAAGACGTTGTGGATCTCGGTGTTGAAATGTCAGATCTAGGGCATTTTCCAAAAGAGCACCTCAGTCATATCATTGAGAGTAGATCTACAAGGAGAGGCGATGGTAGGTGCTACGTAGTAAGGGTAGTAGTGGCTGCGACAACTCAAAAACTACACCAAAGCCCGAGATGAAGGATGATGTCATAAGAAACTTTCAAAATAATGACAAATCCAATGGCAGTATTGATAGTTGAGGTTAAGGTCAGAAGGACCCAGCTAGATGTGAGTCGGGGATGTAGAGGACTTCATCAAAGTTTTTCAAAATAAAATAGCATGCTCAAATGCTTCTATAAGGAAAATAGCATTCTTTCCAAGCCAAGACTTGTTGTTGGTTTTCTCATTCCCCTTGTGAACCAACCTGGCCTAGGGGAAGAGGATACTTGCCAATCAACACGTGAATATGATACCATTGATGTGGAAACAACACTTGAAAACTCGAAGCAAGAATGAGCACAATGAAAATTGATTTGTATTGCATACCAAAAATATATTTATAGGCATGTCTACCTTTACAAAGTGGAATTAAATGCACCAATATGTGTGCTTATTAAATGCTATTACACTTGATTCGTGTGAATAGGGATGATATGGAATATCAATCCCTATTAGGAAAAGTTGATAGCAATCTATATATTAGAAATAAGGGAAATGACTTGATGATTGTGGCAGTTTATGTGGATGATAATATTTTTGGGGGTAACAATGACAGAATGTGTCAAGAATTTGCAAGAAACATTACTAATGAGTTTGAAATGTCTATGCTTGGTGAATTAACATTTTTCCTCGGACTACAAATTTCACAATTAGAAAAAAAGATATTTCTTTCACAAACAAAGTATATAAAAGAGATGTTGAAGAAATTCAAAATGGAAGATAGTAATCCAGTTAGCACTCCAATGGTTATAGGGTGCAAATTAAGCAAAGATGATGAATCTCCTGATGCAAATCAAACTCTATACAAATCTATGATTGGTAGCCTGTTATATGTTACAGCCACCAGACCAGATATAATATAGGAAGTTGGTTTAGTGGGAATATTTCAAGCAGCTCCAAAATAATCACATGTGACAAGTGAAAAGAGTACTCAGATATCTCAAAGGAACAATGGAGTATGGTATATGGTATCCTATAATCAATAAGTTCACTCTCACAACATACACAAATGCAGATTGGGTAGGAAATATTGATGATAGAAAAAACACAAGTGGAGGAGCATTCTTTCTTGATGATTGCCTAGTTTCTTGGCTAAGCAAGAAACAACCATCAATATCACTTTCCACAACAGAGGTAGAATATATTGCAACGACAACATGTTTTTCACAGGCATTATGGATGAAATAGACTCTCAAATATTCCAGTATAGAACATGATCATCCCATTCCTATTTAGTGTGATAATACTAGTTCTATAAGTATCTCGAAGAATCCAATAATGCATGCTAGAACAAAGCACATTCCAATCAAGTATCACTTTTTAAGATAACAGGTTACAGAGCAACAAGTAATATTGGAATATATTCCTACAAAATATCAGATTGCAGACATATTTACAAAACCATTACCAAGAGAAACATTTGAGTGTTTGAGATAACAACTAGGAGTAAAAGTACTCCCACCCAAAAATTAATCACCTCAAGAGAGAAGGTGGTGAGGGTGTTAAGCTTAAGAGTCATATATTTTAGCCCCATAGATGTCCCTTTTGACATTGATGTAAAATGGGGAGATATTTGAGTAAGGGGGAGAGCATTGAGTTAGGGGGAGCAGCCTCCAAGGATAGCATTCAGAAAGGGGGAGTAGCCTCCAAAGAGAGCATTGAGTTAGGAGGAGCAGCCTCCATAAAGAGTATTGAGTCAGGATTCTTAGATATGGTTTTTGCAGTGATTGTGGTGATTTACATTAGAGGTGTTGCCATCAATGACAGAGGGGGATATTGTTGAAAATTTGAGTTATTTTATGTTGTCATTGATGTCACATGGATCACATTGAGTTTTGGTGGCAAAATTACTTCATAAATAATCATTTATGATATTTTGGAGAGCATGGAGGATCATTGATGTCACATTGATCACATTGAGTTTTGGTGGCAAAAGCACTTCATAAATAATCATTTATGATATTTTGGAGAGCATGGATATATATAGGGTTTTTGTGAAAACCAAGGCAGGTAAAATAAGATGTTTTATTTAAAACCATGGATGGCATATTTGAAATGGGTTTTTCTTAAAATACAAGTTGGATTTTTGTTTCATCGTAAAAGGTGCCCCGGTGATGGAGATATTTAATTTTAAATATTTAGTTTAAATTTTAAATTATTTAAAATTTAAAATTTTAATTTTAAAATTTAAAATAAAAGTAATCCATATAAAAGTAATCCATTAATTTTAATTTTAATATGAGGGAGAAAACTATATAAAAGGGTGCCTAAGGTTTATTAATCCTCAGCTTGCACTCGTGAATTAATGTGATTGTTGGAAAGCGAAAAGAGCTCGTGCAAAAGAGGGTTAAGTGATGAAAGCAAAAGATAAATCAGACGGCGTGTGAAACCCTCATCACCTTGGGCAGTGTGGCACATTGGAAATTGTATTTTGGCTAAGGCAAGTAGCAAAATGAATTTCAAGGTTTCAAATCCCCTTGGCTGCATTAGAAGGCGTTGGAAGAAAGGGCACACGAAGCATTTTTGGTTTGCATGAGAGGGAGGAGTGTTTTGAAGCACGTGGTGTCTTTCCCTCCCAAACGAGCATGTAGCTTGTGCGGTAGCTTGGCCGTAGTTAAGGCATTATGCAATGAGGCATCAAGGGATCGAATCCCATCAATGACAAAGGCAAGTTAATATTTTTTTTAATATTTTATTTTTCTAAAAGTTGCCCTAGGAGAAATAAGGGTTGTGATGCACTTTAGGAAAAAGAGAGATTTTTGGTGATTTTACTTTTGGAATTATATCATATTATATATCGTTGGAAAGATTATTTCGAGGACTATTTAATTAACTTGATTAGAGGGAGAAATAAGGTATGTGTAAAGAGATAATTATTGTTTTGTAAAGGGGTTCAAAAGTGAAGGTTGCTTTGTTATTTTCCAAAGGGGATTGATTCTTTCATGAGGGGGCATGGTGTATTTTATTGAGTAGGAGTAATAAGGTGTTATTTGGATATTATTATTGTGTTATTAATCAAGATATCTAACCCTTATTGAAAGTTGAAAAAAAAAGTTTGTTGAGTGTGGAAGATTTAGTGAAACAACTAATAAGGCATCAAAAATGTATGAGCAATATTCTCCATTGCCTTTTTTTATGGTGGTTGATTTCTAAAATATCATTGGAGAGAAAAGGATTGATTGTGGTTTCCTTTTCAAAAGTGGTTGGTTGAATGCTTCAAGGTTTTTCTTGTTTGAGAGTTGTGATTAAACCTTGTTTTATAAGCATTGTTGTTGAAGCCCATTGCTTGTACAAAGAACTTGAACTTGAGTTAGAGGAGAACATGAGTATCATTGTTATGTGAGAGTTATTGTTGAGTATTTTTGGAAACATTTTGAGTTGATTGATTCATGCTTGAACTAGGATTTGTGATAAAAAGTTGTTCCTTAAGGTGATTGGTTGAGTTGAGTTGATTGAGCCTAGTCAAGTGATTGTGTGAAGTGGTTGTTCAAGTTCCATGAAACAAAACTTCTATATTCTAATTTGAGTTGAGTTTTAGTTGAGAAAGAAATTGAGTTTGTGAATAGAACATATTGAGTCTCTAACAATTCTCTTTATGCTTCTATAAGATTGAGTTGAGTTGAGATTGATTTTATTTGATTTGAGTTGAGATTTATTTGCATTGAGATCATTGTGGATAATTGTTGTCATCCATTGAAGAGTGCATTGCTATTCATTTTTGAGTTCATCATTGAGCCTTACCTTCATAGATTTGTGGATGAGATTTGAGTGCTACTTAAGCATGATTGATTGAGCCTTTGAGAAGGCTTTTGGGATAGATTTCTAGACATATTTGAGGCAGCTTTTGTGCATGATTGATTGAGCCTTTGAGAAGGCTTTTGGGACATATTTGAGGCAGCTTTTGTGCATGATTGATTGAGCCTTTGAGAAGGCTTTTGGGATAGATTTGTGGATAGATTTGGGACAGATTTGAGCAAGTTCTTTGTGAGCTTGCTAAGAATATTTGAGCAAGTTCTTGGTGAGCTTGCTGGAGCATATTTTGAGCAAGTTCTTGGTGAGCTTGCTAAGCAAATTTGAGCAAGTTCTTGGTGAGCTTGTTGGAGCAGATTTGAGCAAGTTCTTGGTGAACTTGTTGGAGCAAATTTGAGCAAGTTCTTGGTGAGCTTGCTGGAGCAGATTTGAGCATGTTCTTGGTGAGCTTGCTGAAGCAAATTTTAAGTAGGTTCTTGGTGAGCTTGCTGAAGTAGATCAATAGATTGCCTATCTAAGCAGATTAGTGGATTGCCTTGTTGAGCAGATCAATGGATAGCCTACCTGAGCAGATCAGGATTGCCTAGTTGAGTAGATCAGTGGATAGCCTAGCTTTGAGAAAATCAAAGTAATCATTTGTATTGGGATAAGGATCCCTATTTCTTTATGAAATATTATAAGGATATTATCTTGTGGGAGTACCCCACATTGGGGGAACCACGTTAAATCTTGTGTCTCAATTATGTGTGGTGATTTGTGCTCTTGCTTACTATTGTTATCTATGTCATTAATGTACACTTCTATATTTGGTTATTGCAATTAAGGACACTAATTGATATTGGTTTGGAAAGAAAGTAAAAAGTGGGTGTTATATTGTTCACCCCCCTCTCAGTATAAGCTTGTGTTCTTCAGTTTCAATCGAAGGTCTCAAGCCTCTCATAGCCTTGAAGCCAAAAACCATGGAGCCATAGGTCAGGCCAACTTTTTGCATAGACACAAACCATAGGATTGTGGAACCAAAGGCTAGGCTATCTTCCTAACTCAATCACCACATGTTAAATGGTAGATGTCAAAGTATTTGCCTCTTTATTCCTTTGTATGGGACTAAATGATTGCTCTGATGGTAGAGGACACTTTAGGGTAGCTTGTGGGGCATCATATGCCCATAACATAGATGAATAGTCTATATGGGAGTCTATTATTAAGGAACTCAACCCACAGGTGGGGTAGGGTGATCCCTTAGACAAATATCCCCCCTTCCACTCTTGTTATTCTTGTTATTCCATAATATTTAAATGGATTCCCCCTTTCTTTTATCGCTCATGAGATTTTGTTTTAAATTTTCCAAAATCCTATGTAATTCTAGGAAGGACCTTTGGCATGGATATTTTGGGATGTGCTTCCATACCACCCACCTTTTTTTTATTAGTGTAATGTTATTATTATTTTAATAATATAAGTCACTTTTCAGAAAAAAAATTAAAGTACACATTTATGTGCATATATGTATAGATTTATTCATATATTAACATTTAATTTGTACTCAAGGTGCAATTAGGTGCTATGCAAATCCTTGTTGATGTTGCTTTAGACCAATCTAGTCAAGCGATTGTATTAATATTAAAAATATTTTTAAATATTTTTTGCATATATCTACTATCTAATATTGTTTGAAGCTCTTTTGAAGGAGTCATTGTAATTCTCAGGGATCGCTCCTGGTCCTCATGATCCAAATCCTAGGAGATTGATAAGGTGGTTTCCCCTCCTAATGGTTGGCTTAAATTGAATTTTGATAATCTCTCACAAGGTAACCCTGGGATCATTGGGGTAAGCAGTATTATCAAAAACAACAAGGGTGAACTGGTGGTGGCTTATGCTAAATATTTATCAAGCGTCTTAATTTGTGGAAGCCAGAGCTACATTTCAAGGTATTTTTCTATTGATTGAGTTGGGTGCTCTGTATGCTGTAATTGAAGGTGTCTCGTTAAACATAATAAATATCCTCAATGGAAACTCCTAGTTGGAAGGTTGCAAGTATTATGTGGGAATTGAGAAGAAATATTTAGCTTCTTAGCCAAGCCACGATCACTCATATTTTGAGAGAAGGAAATTCAATTGTTGACTTCATGGCCAATCTTGGTACCAACCGTTTGGGCTTAACGGTCTCAAAAAGTGATTTCTCTGAGGCCCTCTTGAATCACATTAATGAAGAAATTTCTTAATGATTGTTAGAGAGTTGTTTAGTGTTTAAATTTGAAGCACCTAAATAGTGCTCTTTTTGGGCGCGAGAATTCCAACGGTTATTGGGGGTCCTTTGCTAGCTAATGTACACTCTTCTTTTGCTCATGGTAGTTGGGGTTGTTTCCTTTAGCCTTTAATGCCTCAAATTCAAATTTAAATTGGTTCTTTTGGCGCTTAGGATGGGCGATCCCTGCTTCCTAGCATGTTTAATCCATCTTCCTTTTTTTATGGATCCCTTATGGCTCGCTCAACTAGCTTTTGCCCAAATTACATAGAGATGTGGATATTGTCCTCTTATAGATTTTTGTCCTCCTTGTCTTGGAGATCTTTGTTGGTGATACCTTTTACTGACTCATATTCTGAAAGAAATAATTCAAGAGGTGGAGTCGATTAAGAAGATCCAGAACTAGCTCAATTCTATTCTTTCTGCCTGGTTTGGATTTTTTCCCTTTAGTTTTAGTTTGGTTTTCTTGTTTTGCTATCTTGATCTCTTTTATTCTCTCACGTTGTTTGGCTACTATACCTTAATGTTGTTTCTCCCTTGGTAGAGTTGATGTAAAAGGTTGAGGGGTTCCTTTCAAAACCCTCAATTTTTAATAGTACCAAAAAATATACATTTTTTTTATTGGTAATAATAAGATATGAGGGTTTTGACCAGGAATCTCCCAACCTCTTACAACAACTCCACCAGGGAGACACACACCCACTCCCTCACACACTCACCCACGCCACGGTTTAAACCTTAGACCTTTATATATAAAAAGAAATATTTTATATTTATCTTATCTATTCCTCTATTAACATCTATTACATAAATTTTTTTTATTAAAATTACTTTAAAGTAATTTAGTTAAACAATTCTAAATATAATTAAAAATATTTTTTTATATATATTTTAAATTTATACTTAATTTAACATATATAATTCTTAAAATTTATATGAATTTAAATTTACTTATACTAATATTTTAGAGTAATATTAAATGGTGGTGGTGGAAAGTAAAATACTTTATAATGTAATTCAAAATCTGAATTCCATAAATGTTTTATAGTGTCACAAAAACACTAAATTTAAAAATAAAGATTATAATAATACATGAACCTAACACCGTATAGATTCAAAATCTCTTCACCATGTTTTTGAACTTTAAGTAAACATCAAAGTTACGGCGATTTAATATAAAATGGACTCGTTTAAAATGCTGAAAGCTAGGCTTTCCTTCCATTATGAGCTGGACTGCCTCCCACCATACATTGTTGATTTTTCAATTTAGGAAGGAAATTGAGCACATTATATTGTTCCATGCGACCTGGGACCCACGTCAAGGAGTACGTAATGAATTCCTACGTCACATGTCCAATGCATCATCCGCTTTTTCAGTAAATATGGGATGGATTGTCCACCTGGGACCCACGTCAAGGAGTACGTAATGAATTCCTACGTCACATGTCTAGCATCATCGCCTTTTTCACTAAATATGGGATGGATCGTCCAATGAACCGTCGCCACACTTTCCAATACATGGAACAGGTATGACCACGTCTACCACTAAATTGGGACAACGACTGAAAAAGAAGCTACAGCCGTTGATGCATTGCAAAATGCTACGTAGCGAAAATCTCGGACGAAAAGATAATTGTTCTTTCACATAGTAAAAAATTCAATATTCCTTATATGACTTAATATATAGTTTGATTTTGAACATATGGTTTGGTTTTGGATATTTTTTTTTAATGTAGGTTTGTTTTTCTTGAAAATTTATTATTTTAAATTGATTATCAAATTAATCATTATTCCATTAATAATTGTGAACAACTTAAAAAAATTTAATTAAATTTAAGATTTAAATGTTACGAAATAAAGTTATTGGATATTGAATAAAAATTTAAGATTTAAATGTTACTAATTAAAGTTATAGGATATTGAATAAACATCTTCCATGCAACTTTAAAAACATTAAAAACTACTTTTGCGTTTGAAAACTAAATGAAATATGTACCGTTGGGTTAAAATAGGTGAAATGTTGGGGTTTAGGGGGGGTGGGTGGGGGGGGGGTGTTCCTCCCTCCGCGTCTCTCTTTTTTTGTGGTTGGTGTTTTTTTTGTGTGGTGGGGGGGGGGGGGGGGGGTCCTTTCCGGTTGTTTTTTTTTTTTCCCCCTTTTTTGTGGGTTTTTTTTTGGTGGTAGTTTTTAAAAATCGTGATTGTATTAACAGGTGAAAATGTTATATTCAAGTCCAAAAACTATCACCATCATAATTATCGGTCCCCGCACACGTAACCGATAGAAGAGACGACGGAAGAGGTAAACGACAAAAGATAAATCTGTATAACATCTATCACTGACATTGTATCATCCACATGAATTTGTTGTGGGCATTAACTTATTTTGGAATCCATCAGTTGTAGTGATGGCCGAAGGTGATTATCTTTTCTGTGATATTCTGATTTGCGTCAAAAGTTTCAAAGCATCTGCTAAGCTTTCTTTCTTGGAACATTTAGGGTCATCCATGGTTGAACATGGCATGGCGTTGTTATGTGGCAATATTAAAGTAATTTTTTTTTTTTTTTTAATAGAAGCAATGGTTACAATCACGATTTTTAGTAACTATCAGCACAGCTGGTAGAGTTCAAACTATCTACGAAGGCTCCCAGGACTTCCACGGTCTCGATACATGGTAACCCGGGTCCCCGGATGCACAGGGGTTGCACCGTCATCATCAATATGGCTCACCACTAAGAGGAATCAGATCTGGGCTGTCTGTGCATGGGCAAGCCCGTGGGATTGGAACCTAGGTCTCCTCTCTGATAAACGCCCCAACTTACCAATCCACCTAAACCCACGGACTGAATATAGATGTTACCTAGTAAGGAAAACTACCGGCAAGGTACCGAATCTTGAATTTAGATGTTACCACCTATTTGAAAAACTATTTACATTCAAATTTTGCAGTTTTATCTTATTTGAAGTAAGAATATTCAAGCCCAATAACCATCATTCGTCACAAAGATCGGTCCCCGCTTAGGCACTGGGTACGAACTGCCAGGTTAAGAAAAAGGTGGAAATGTTATATTCAAGCCCCATAACTATCATCATCACAATGATCGGTCCCCGCTCAGGCACTGGGTCCACAACATTGAAAAGTCATGGGTCCAGAGCATTGATAAGTCAATAAATGCGGAAAGAGGGGCGGAGGTAAACGACAAAAGATGATTCTATATAATGTCTATCATGACATTGTATCCTCCACATACCAATTTGTGGGGATTAGCTTAGAGTGAATCTTGTTGCCATTTTGGAATCCATCGGTTGTAGCTGTTGGAAATGTTTAACCATATCACTCACCCGCAAGCGCTTCGCCGCGAAGCACTTGTAAATTATCCTCGGGGGATGGTTCGCTGCGAAGCAAAATTAAGACGCCCCCAAAAAAAACGGTGATTATTTTCTCCATACCATTCTCATTTGCTGATCTTCTTTTTGGAACATTTTGGATCATCCATGGTTGAACACGTCGTTGTCGTGGCAATATTAATGTAATAAGTGTCTCCTGTTTTTTTTGGGTGTTTTTTTCAGAGTCTAGAATGGCGACTGTGGAATATCCTCCTAGCATGTGGAACGACGATGTTATTAAAAGCCTCGTACAAACTCACAAGGTTTATTTTTATTATAATTTAAATAAAATATCATTTCCTTCCATCTTATTACTATTTCGTCTGCTTTCTTTATTTTTTGGAATTTATTTTGGATATGTTACTCATGAATTGTGTTCAAAGTCACAGTCATTTCCAGACTATATGAGTATGCAGACGTTGATATATGATATCAAAAACATGTTCCACTCCATGGGGAAGGGGAACATAAAGCCCATCTGCATATGATACTGCCTGGGTTGCACGAATACCCGCCATTCACAACTCTTCCCAACCGCAGTTTCCACAAACACTACAATGGGTTGTCTCCAATCAGTTAACTGATGGTTCCTGGGGGGAAGAATCTTTTTATTTACTATATGATAGACTTCTTTGTACTCTTGCATCTGTCATTACCCTCAAAATATGGAGAGTTCAGGGAACCCAAGTGCAGAAAGGTGACTTCATAGTTTATATATACATCCTAAGTACCGTAGCTTTTAGATTTATGCTTTTGTGGTTCACTAATTATATTAAATATCTGTTATTCTTTAAGTTTACCTTTTACTTATGTTTTGTAGGCATAGACTTTGTTAACAACCAGACTCAACAGTTCAATGAAGGGAAGGATTGCAATATGCCACTTGGATTTGTCATTTTATTTGCTTCTATGTTGAAAGAGGCTCATAGTTTAAGTCTGGGTATTTCCCACGAACCATTATTTATCAAGAGAATATTTGCAATGAGGAAGGATCAACTAAAAGGGTAACTTTATCTCTACCGCCGCTGAAAGCCCTGTTTTTGTTTTTATTTTTGTTTTTAATTCCTAAGACAAAAACTTTGCATCTTTGGTTTCAGGATTAACATTTCGGCCTTACACAGTCTACCTACGTCGTTTCTTTTTTACTTGGAGGGCCTGCACGAATTTGTCGATTGGAAAAAAATTATGGATCTTCTCTCCAAATATGGATCTGTAGCAGGCTCACCAGCATCCACAGCTTGTGCATTTATGCACACACAAGACGGAAGATGCCTGGATTTTATAGCATCTGTCGTCAGAATCTTTGGAGACCATGGTATGATACTATGTATATATATATACCTCTATGTAGCTACTTGAATTTCTCAAACACTAATGCGGTAATGACTGATTAGAAATTGGCTTTGCTTTTATGATTGTTGACAGTACCTGGCTTTTATCCTTGCGATCTCCGTGAACGTCTTCGTGCCATTGACACCGTTGAACGCCTGGGAATCGGTCGCCATTTCGAAAGGGAAACCAAGGATGCATTGGATTATATATACAGGTAGCTATTTTTTAATATATTTTTCATCCCCTCAAATAGAAAAAACGGAGAGGGTATACTTTTCGTACTTCTCCTCTTCTCCTAAAATAGTGAAAATTACACTATTCTGCCTAAGACTAATGTTTATTTTATATAGACATTGGACGCCGGAAGGAATAGGAAGGGGAAGACATGATACTATTGCGAATATCAATGACACAACTTTGGGATTTCGGATACTGAGACTGCATGAATACGATGTATCTTCAGGTCATTGTTTGTTACTTATTTTATTAGTTACTTCTATTTCAAATAAGCAATCGATTTGATCCAAATATGAAACGGTTCTTATATGAAAGGACTCCTATTATCTGCAGAGGTTATTTCGAATTTTATGGATGAGAATGGAGAGTTCTTTAGTTTTTCTGATAAAACACACAGAGACCTCGAAGGCATGCTGAGCCTCTACAAATGCTCACAAGTAGCATTTCCGGGAGAAAAAATAATGAAAGAAGCACAAGCCTTTGCCGTAGTTTACTTGCAGCAAAATCTAAAGCAGCTAAACCATTTCCGAAAAGTTCTCGTTGAAGAGGTGAATTACTCTTGGAATTCATGTCTCTATATGCCAAAAACAAAAGAAAAAATACATAATTATAATGTTTGATTCGATGATTCGATTTGATTTGACTTTAGAGCCGAACATTGTTTTAATTGGCCACTCAAGAAAGTCTTAAATATGTATGATGCAGGTCAAGTATGAACTGAAATTTGGGTTTCACCGGAGTTTGCCCAGAATGGAGGCAAGAACTTATATCGATATCTGTGGTCGCGGAAATGAAGTGTTTTTAGGGAAGACTTTGTATAAGTGAGGGCTATACCATAGCAGTAGATAAAGTTAATTATAATCTTTAAATTATTTCAAACTTTTTGTTTTAATCGCAGTGTGCCCTCAAATATTTGCAGGTTGCCATATGTTAACAATGAGAAATATGTGGAGCTGGCTAAAGTCGACTTCAATGCAATGCAGTCTATACACCAAATGGAGCTCCAGCAAGTGCACAAGTATGGCCTGATCAAATTTAATAGCCAAGATATTTCACCTCAACATATCGATGATTTGATTTTTATTAAACGCAGAAGTTAAAAAATAAGATTGCATTGCACAGGTGGTGGATAGATTGTGGTTTTAGGAATTTGAAATTCACCCGCGAGAGGCATATTGAGATATTTTTCACAATGGCGGCTAGCATGTTTGAACCTGAATATGGCAGAGGTAGAATGGCCTTCGCAAAAATTGGTTGCTTGCTTGTTGTTCTCGATGATCTTTACGATAAGTATGGTTCTCGTGACGACATCATGTTACTCAATGAAGCATTTGCCAGGTAATTTTTCAAAATATATATTTTGAGTCTAGATATAGAGACCATTTTGCAAAGAAAAAAATATATTGCAAAAAAATTAAAATTTATAAAATAATGTGAATTTATTAGGCCTTTTCTTTGAATTTATTATTTCTCTTTTAAATTTATTAAGTGTGCTAACACTTAATATATAAAAACATCCTACATCTTAATAATAATAATAAAACTATTTTCATATGTGATTTTTTTTAATTAATTAATTTATGTTTCTTTTTTATTTTAGAAAAAATATTTTTAATTTTTTTTTAAATAGAATTATTTATAATTTTTTTGTTTTAACATTTTTTTTTAATAAACTATATGTAGTTTATATTGGGGTCATTCTTATTAAAAAAATAAGACATTGCATTGCCCTCTTTACATTTCTAACAAGTTAATAATAGCATATCTAACTTTGCCTTACTATGAAAATATATTTTTCATTTGTTTTTTTTATAAAAGCTATTCTTCATCTTCTTCAAATTGCTAATTTCCACAATCAACTTCTTTTATGTCAGATGTTTTCTGTAATTAAAAAATTTGTGAAGATGAAATTCAACACCCTAATGGTTAAAATATTTGTTGCCCAACTTTTATATCTATAAATATATTTTCTATAATAACCTTACAATTTCTTAATATCATTTTTTTTAGAGTTATTATTCATTCCTCTAATATTCCAAGATATTATTTTCACTATTGTTATTTATTTTTATTTGTGGGTTTGGCCCCACTTCTTGTTAGGGCTTGTGATATTTGCTTTTGTTTTCTCATATCAATATTCCTTTGGGTTTCTTTTTCTCTTTGTTTTTGCTTCCTAGGTCTTCCTCTCTTTTTTCATTCTTAACTATACTTTCATCTTCATCATTCTCATAGTAAGACTTATCATCTTTAGGTTTGCCTTATTCTAAATGATGTGTAGTACAAGAAATAACTTCAAAAACACTTTCTTTTTTATGTTGCCCTAAAAAAATTAAAGTGCAAGGATTCTCTTTTGTAGCAATTACCATCTTATCCCACTCTAAAAAACCTAAATTGTTATGGGTTTCTTCCATCCTTATTTGTTTATTATGATGCTTTTCAAACCTTAAAGTGCAAGGGATAACATGTTCATCCCTTTCACTCTTATTATTTAGAGAGGATTCTATACTACTTGAAGAATATGAAGATGATTTACTTGAAATAAAATTGACCTTTTTTGTTGTCTTTGTTTTAGGATTTCTTTCCCCACCCTCTTTTGCACCTTTTAATTCCTTCTAAACTTACCAAATGATATTGGAGGTAAGCTTTCTTTGTCTTTTCTTTTGGAGTGTTATATCCTTGATCTAACCCATACTAGAAGATTTTTAATAGTTTCTATCTCATGAAAAATATTCATTCCATGGTCTCAAAAAAAAATGTATCTCTTCCCTTAAACTATGGACCACCAACTATTATTTTATTCCTAATTTTAAATTGGAAAAGATGATGAGAAAAATACTTCTAAAAAGAAAAGTCAAAGAATAATTTGAATTTAATCCCTACTTCCATTTTAAAAATAAAGAGCACACTCCTTTCTTGATGAGGTCACACATTCACTTCCGAATAAAAAAAACTATTTTTAATAATAGACTTTGTTACATTTTCCATTAAACATTACTTTAGAGGGGTTGCTCCTTAACAAGGCATGCTATATCTTCTCCTTCTCGTAGGTGGGATCTCAACACGTTGGACGGCATGCCTGATCACATAAAAGTTTGCTTTCTTGGCTTGTACAATACTGTGAATGAGCTAGCAGATGAAGCTGGTGACCTTCAAGGACGCGACATGCTCCAGTACTTTAGAAACTTGGTAAGACTTGTGAAAATATAATTAACTGAATTTACTCAGACTTCACTCTGTGATATGAAATCTGGTAATAAAGAATGATATTGCACAAGACTTGCTGTAGGCTACATATTTTTTTTAATTGCCGTCAATCATTTTAACAACGTGTATAGCTCAATCAACAGTTTCTTTAGAAAACATTGTTGTTGTCGTCGTCACATGTATTGATCACAGAATCGATCTCAAGATTAAAAAAAAAAAAAAACTATTTTTATATGATCAGTGGAAGATCCAGCTTGATGCCTTCAGCAAAGAAGCAGAGTGGTGTAAGCAGAAATGCGTGCCGAGTTGGAATGAATACTTAGATGTCGCCAAAGTATCAGTTGGATTTGCTACGGAGATTCTCACATTAATCCATTTAATAGGAGGAGTCGTCACTGATAACATTCTGCGCCAGATTGATGAGAGATCCAAATCTCTCCATCTTGTGTGCTTGACTGCGAGATTGATCAACGATACCAAAACGTATAAGGTAAATTGCAGTAATCTACTCGTATATTCTTCGACCACATTCATATTTGTACAATCTAACTTCGTTGTTTATTAAAAAATGGTGTTGAAGGCGGAAAGAGATCGTGGCGAGCTGGCTTCTGCGATAGAATGTTACAGAAAGGACAATCCCGAGGCGTCGGAAGAGGCAGCTTTAGGGCATGTTTACGGTGTTATTCAAGATGGCCTGATTGAACTGAATAAGGAATTGTTTAAATCCAGGCAACTGCCGAAAGATTTTAAAAATTTACTTTTAAACTCGGCGAGACTGATGCAACTCGTCTACATGCGGACGGACGCTTTCAATACATTGAACATGACTAAGAAAGGCATTGTGGACAAATGCCTTTTTCGAGGGATTGTATAGAAATGTTAGCGTCCACAACAAAATATGTTACCAAGAATATTAAGAACGTAGGTTGTTTTGATTCCGAAGGGTTGTTTTTTTTTTTGTTTTTCATTAGGTTAGGATTTATGAAAGTTTTTGGATTTATGAAAGTTTTACACCACTATAAATATTAGTGTTTTATATTTGCTTTTACTGGTATATTTGTTAAAATAAGTTATATGTGGTTTTTATTTGAGCTTATTTTTATCAAAATATTAAAATATTACATTTGGTGTGGTATTTATTCATTGTTTATTTTAAGTATATTATTCAATATTCTCAACGTGTTATGTTTTTATAATCAGCTCTTTGACATCATTTTGATTAAGATATAATATCTCATTTGACCAGTCACCTTTTAAAATTTGATTTTACGGGAATGAAGATCAACACTACAATTCGTTAATTTAGATGCTATCCGATTTTTCTCTATAAATATGCTCTATTACCAAGAGATTGCATCTAATAATAGATGATGAACATCAACAATAATATTATATTTTATTCTCCACATCCATTTTTTTAAATAGCATTGATACGAATTTGTGAGTCCCCCTTAATTGAAATATATTTCCATTCTTTTTCTATTGCAATTTTAATCCCTATAGAAGTGCTCTAGCCTCTACATAGTTGTTAGTTGAAGTTCCGCATGATTCTGAATAAGTGAGGAGAATTTTTTGCTTCGCTATTTCTTAAAACACCATCTCCACCCGTTTTTCTTAGATTTTCTTTAGAAGCACCATCAAAATTAATTTTAATCAACCTAATTTTTGGACATTTCCATTTTACCATAGATAGAAGTAGATCCTTTGTTTTAATTTCATTATCATAGGTGATTTGCCCATGTATGTTCAAATCCTATAGCTAAGTTATTAGCACCACTTTTTTTACAATTGAGGCTTCCTATGATGAGCATCATATTTATAGACATTTTACAAGAGAGGCAATAATATGATTATAAACTTGGGCATGATGTTGAGATTTATTTTAAAAACTTTTGTTATTTATTTCAAGCCATAAATTCCATCAAATAATGGAAGGGCCAATCCTCCAAAGAATACATAATGCTTTACTTTTGAAATAATTAATCCAACATCTTATCAACTATTTCAATGTTGATGGAGCTACCCAAAACAATTTCATATTTAAAAAAAAAAACAAATGGTGTGAGCAAACAAACAATGAAGAAGTAAATGATATGATGTTTATAAATCATTCTCACACAAGACATATATGAAGGGTCCATTATATCCTCTTCTTTGTAGAATCTCTCCTATAAGAATATTACTTTAAATTGCTAACCAAAGAAATGTTGAGGCCTTAGGGAGAGTCTCTAATGATAAGAAATTCTTCCAAGGATAATATTTGGGAGAAGGAAATTTTGATTTTTCTAAATACTCATATCTCAAATTGACTGTGTATCCACCATCTTTTGATAAATTCCAAACCAAATCATCCTTTCGTATAAAAATTGGAAAATAAAACTCTTGAAGCATATTTTTAAGTTCATCTATAATTTGTTTGAGTTCCTCTCATTCAACTAGGTTACTAAAATAAATCTATAATTTGTTTGTGTTGCTCATAATAATATAGTCTTTGATGTTTGGATAATTATATGGCAGGCATGCTTAAGCCAATGGTTGCCATTTTGAGTAAAAAATAAGAGAATAAGGCTTCAACCAAGCATCAGACAAAAAAATTGCATAACCCCCCTCATTCGTTCACCATCAAATATATTTATTTATCAATTGCAAACTCTTTGATATTAAGTTTCATGTTGATGATTCTTTGGATAGAGTTTTTTTCCTAAATAATTTCATTACATCAAGATAACCTATATGTTTTTGAAGTAATATTTTTACCCAATTCTTTCCTTGATATTTGAATAATATCCATCCAAGCTTTTCTCCTAATACCAAATTTATAAGTATGCAATTTTGCAAATATGCTCTTCTAATTTTCTTTCCTTTGCAAACCCTATCCCACTCACAAAGAGGAAATCAATTTATTTTCTCACAACCTTTCCATAGAAATTCAATTTGAATTTTATCAATTTTTGATGCAATACTTGTTGGCAGTATTGAAAGTGACATCATATAAATGGGAATGGATTTCAATGTAGTCTTTATGAGTTGTAGCCTTCCAACCATGATTAAGAACTCACCTTTCCAACATGCCAAACAAGATTTCATTCTATCCAAAAAGGAGATCCAAATCTCTTATTTATTTTATTTACCAGAGAAAGGAATACCCAAGTAGGTTGATGGAATGTTTTCAATTTTAAAACCTAATATTTTCACAATAATTTATTGTAAATCTAGGGAAGTATTAATGAAAAAATATTGAATTTTGTAGTATTTACCAACTATCTAGTAGCCTTATCATAGCATGATAATATTAATTTGAACTCCATGGCCTCTCTAATTGAGGGATGGCCCAAAATAAAAGTATCATCACCAAATTGGAGATGAGATTCGATGGGACTATTTTTTGCAACTTGAATACCCTTAATTTTTCCTTTCATTTTTGCCTTTGAAAAGGCTCTCCCTAATGCTTCCACTTGAATAATGAATAGATAAGAAGAAAGTGGATTACCTTGACAAAGTCCACAAGATGACTTGAAGTAACCAACAAGAGAACCATTAATCAAAATAGAAAATTCCTGCAATGCTATAGCAACATTAAATCCACTCACACCAACTATAATAAAATCTAAAATTTCTAAGAATAATATGTAGAAAAGTCTAGGAAAACCTATCATATGCGTTGTTCATATCTAACTTCGAGAGCATACCTAGTTTTTTAAAGGAATGAAGAGAATGTATGGTCTCTCCTACAATAATTATACCATTAAGAATTTTTTTTACCATGAATAAAGCCACCTTGTTCCTCTGAGATAAGACACCCTAGAATGCCCTTCAACCTATTTTTCATAATTTTTGAAATGATCTTATAAAGCATATTACAAAGGCATATTGGATGAAAATTATCAAAATATTTTGTCACCTTTCTTGGGAACCAAAGTAATATAAGTAGCATTGATCTCACTTATTATAGCATTCCTTTTTTGAGCTTCTTCAACCACAACTAACATATCACTCTTCAATAAGTCCTAACATTTTTCAAAGAAATTTACAGAAAATCCATTAGGGCCATATGCCTTGTTAGGATGGAAATAGAAAACTAATTCATGGATCTCCTCCATAGATATCTTATTCATCAAGATTTCATTTGGTCCCTGAATGATAATTGATGGAATATTTTGCAAAAAAATTTCTTATGCCTCCTTATCTTTCCTAGAATCTAAAAAAATATTTTTGAAATAATTAATTGCTTCCTTCCTTATATCTTCTTCATCCTCAATATTTATTCCATATAGAGTTATAATAATTTTTATATGACGAACAATTTTTTTTTGTTGTAGCATATTTTTTTGTTTTTGTAGTATATTTTTTTTGTATTTCTATCTCCTTGAACCATTTCTCTCTATAATTTTAGAACCAATATGACTCATTTTTCAATGCATTATGATAATCAGAAAGTAATTATTTTTCTTTCACATAAGAATCCTAATCCATCCCATTTTTTTGAGTAAAAGGTAAATATTTTATTCAAAAAAATTTATCAGCTTATTTAAATTCATTTTGATATCCTACCTTTCTTGGCAATGCTCAAAATTTAGTTTTTTTGTTTTCTTTTATCTTCCTAGGATCTTTGAATCCATTTTTATTTAAAATTTACCTTCGTATTAACTGTATTTGTCCTCTTCCAACAAAGATTACTGAAGCCCTCTTTGTTATTTTTTCTATTCTTGATAGCTTTCATGTTGCATTTGATTCCAAAGTTGTGCCCAAATGTCTTGTTCTACCTCCGTCATCAGATATTCTTCTTATACTTTGGTCTGCACTGTTTCTAATAAATTCCTTAACATAATCCCCTAGGTCGTCTCTTATGAACCAAATTCCTCTTTAAAATAATCTATTATTCCATTCTAACCATATTTGCCAATAGATGAAGCCAATACCTAAATTCCAAGTCGTGTTTAGTTTTTTGGATTTAAAGGTGTTATGTGACCAATAGCCCCAAAAATTACTACCATTAGGAGGATACCATTATGTTTGGCTAAATATGGAGTACCACCAATTCCATATTGTGTAAGCATAAGAGCAATAAAAAAGGAGGTGTAGAGTAGAAAAAATGGTGCCCCTAGCAAAGGGAAATGAAATGCATCTATTTTTCTATTTAAGCATTCAAAAGCGACATTAATGTAAGCATAATGACAAATAAGTGAAAGAAATGGAGGATTCTATTTTATTAATTTATTTGTTAAATACATGGTTACAAAACATCCCCTTGAGGGCTCTTAATTGATACAATCCATTACAGAAGTTAAAAATATCTAATCCTTTTAAAAACTCAAGGTGTGCTTTCAGTGTCTTCCTTGCACTCATGAATTGAAAAGCAGGTTTTTTCTACTACTATGATGATCTATCCATGTTCAAACTTGTAGCTTCTTCCTTGTGCATTGGAATACCTGGATCTACATACAAGAAAGTGATATTGATTAGTAGCATATATGGATTAAGATGAAATCAAAGATATACATGTAATATTGAATATAAAAGGTAAAATAGGCAGTGCAAAACTATTCCAAATTATACCAAAACTTAGCATAATTCATATTATCGGTAATTTGAGCAAGTTTTTAAGCAATTTTGAGTTGTCATCGATGTAAAAGGAATGCAATTGATTGATTTCAAAAGAGTTTCATAATGTCTTATGAAGCATGACCAAAAAGGTTTTTCATTAAAACCTTGATGGAGCAAAATAAAAGGTTTTCCATTAAAACCATTGAAGGAGAAAATAAAAGGTTTTTCATAAAAACCATTGGAAAATAAAGTATAATAATTTTATTATACTATGGAAGCTTACAATTATTTATTAATTAATTTAAGTTAAGGTTAAAACCCTAGAGTGGGTTTTAGATTTGAAATTTGAAAATCTAATTTTAAAAAGCATCGACATGAGGAGGAATGTCAAATCAAGAATATAAGGGGGGAAACCCACCTCATTAATATTAACCATACCTTAGAATATCGTGCGAGCATAATAATCAGTGCTACAACCAAGGGAGAGAGAAAACATGATTTTCACGTGAGTAGACTGTTGAAGGTATAAGAGGAAGGTCTTTATCCTTCCTTCACATGGGCCTTCATAGCCCATGTGGTGAGTGCCTAAGCACCTAACACTTAGGCTAGATGAGACGTTAGATTGAGTCACATCGAATCCCCTTTTTGTGGGGAGTACAAGTTATGCAGAATATTTTATGTACGAAATTTTTGGAAGTTTAGTTGGGCAATTTAAAAATTAATTTTGCATGTTTATTATTTGGTTCTAAGGTTGCAAGGGAGTTACAAGTTTTGGCAAAATAAAATTTTTAATATTGTTTGCTCAAAGGTTTTGTGTGGAGGGAAAAGTGTTTGGTTGATATTCTATAGTGTTGAATATTATTAAGAGTGGTTAATATCCTATGGTGGTGGATATTATTTTAAGAGTGGTTGATATATTAGGGTGTTGGTCACTATTCTAATATTGGAGTTGATAAGGTATATCCAAGTATTTTTGTTATGTATGATTTTTTTGGTGTAATTGAAAAAAGGAAGAAATAAGACATTGATTATATTTTGGTCCAAGGAATATCTTTAAGGAAATATTGGAATAATTTTCTATCTTCTAACCTTCTTGATTTTGGAAAAGAAATGTTTATGGTTGTGGCAGATTTGTGAGGTCTATTCCTTCTCATAAAAAAAAAGGTATGAGCACATTCTTTAATAGTTAAGTTGATTGGTTGGTTTTCTGAAAATAATTTTGGAGTGAAAATGACTTGATTAGGGTTTCCTTATTAAGTATGTTTGAGCTAATGGTTCAAGGTTTTCTGGAATAAAGATTTGTTATTGAAACCTTGTTTGATTAGCATTGTTGTTGAAGCCATTAATGGTGTAAATAATTTGAACTAGGGTTGGAGTTTCATTGTTATAAGCATTGTTGTTGAAGTGAGTTATTGAGCAAAGAACTTGAACTAGGGTTTGAGTATCATTGCTATAAGCATTGTTGTTGAAGTGAGTTTTTAAGCAAAGAAATTGAACTCAGATTTGAAAAGATCATGAGTATCATTGTTATGTGATATTTATTGCTGAGCATTTTTGGCAATATTTTGAGTTGGTGTTTACATTCTTAGACTAGGGTTTGTGAGAAAGGAGTGTTTCATTGAGTGATTGGTGGAGTAGATTTGGTTGATCCTAGTCAAGTGGATGCATGAAGTTATTGTTCAAGTTTCATAAAACAAACTATTCTATATTCTGAATTGAGTATTGAGTTGATTTTGAAGCATATTGAGTCTCTAACAATTCTCCTTATGTTTTTGTAGACACCTAAAATGCGTCATGTCAAGGCGACTACTCATATGGGACATGATAGAAGACCATATGGAAGACCTTGGATAGATACCAAGGTATAGTAGTGGTTTTTACCACTCAATTTGGGCACATTTTCCTAGTTAGTGGTAGCCTCTACTGACACCCGCGGTTAGCAGAGCTGATAGCACTTGTCAACTGCGGTCAGTTATTAGAATCAATTGGCCTTCATCTGACCCAAAATTGGTTGTAATGACCAATTGGTTACAAATTGAAGTGGTTTGAGCGAGGAAGGTTTTGGATCATTCCATTCAACAAACTCAAACTACCTAATATTGTTCTTGGATTCCTCATGAAGCTACCCCTAGCCCTGGGCAAATGTTATTTAACCCCCATTCAAATTGGGAAAAGATATAGATAAACCTTGAATTGAAACGTAGCGAAGGCCTATCAAATTATACACTCACCTTGGTACATTGAGAGTAATAATTTGGCTGCCCAATTGGAGATCACGTGGCATTTGGAGTCAATAAATCTATGGAGGGTTAGTAAGAATCAAGAAAATCAATTGAGCCCATTCCATCACCAAATTGAGTAATTCAACCACCAAATATGTTAGAGGATACAGAGGCAACCCTTGACCATCAATTTGATAGAGAGATTCAGATATTCAACCCCTAAATTGGAGTACAAAATCACTTCAAGCTCCACCATGGCTATCAACCATGGCTAATAGTACTCACCGTGCTTCAGAGCCATGGTCAAGTCAGTATCATTTATTTACCCATTCTTTAGCTGTAGGATTTGATTATTATTACTAGATTAGTTATATCTCATGTTAATTAGCTTTATTAGGGATTTTAACTAGTGCAATTAGGGTTTTTAGTCATTTCCTTTCATTATTGCAATTATGCTACTAATGGATCCTTTCATGCTTCCATGCTTTCAATTCCGCACTTAGACCATTAGATAGACATATATGCTTTTCCTTTACATGTTCTATGGTGATATTTCATGTTTAGAATAGGTTTAATATGTTTCTTGCACTTTCTTGATTTCATGTTAATTACATCATCCTTTATGCAAGATTCTCTTAAAAGCCTCATCAAGAGAGGCCTCCTTTGTATCTAATGTTTCTTGTTGTTTATTTCACACATTATCAATAGGGTTTTGAGATGCAAGGCAAACAATTCCTCTAATCGTGGAGAAGAAAGTCTAAAACCTTGGAGCAGTTCATGTCTTTGTGGAAGACATTTGGATTACACCTACCCTAGAAGGGAATTTATCATGTTGTAATTGTTGTATCAAAAGAGTATCCCTAAGAGGGATGTATATGTAATTTGGATTCATTTGAAATATTAATAAGAGAAGCATTTTTTTACTTTTGTGTAATTTCTTGTCAATTCATATGTGCATACCCAATTTTACATAATATTCAATGATTATAGCATTAGGTGTTAGTATTTTGCATGGTATAGAAGGCGATCACGACGAAAACCTCAAAAATTTAGTGATCACTAATGTTTTTTCTCTATGTTTTTGTTGTAGTTGCTAACCATGGTTGACAACCGTAGTTAATATTTGTCGCCACAACTGACACCCGCAGGCAATAATCACAACCACGATCAGTAGAAAACAAAAAAAAGGAGATATCAAACACCATCAGTAGACTTGGATCTGAGGTAGGGTCATTTTCTCCTCTCTGTATTTTTCTATCTGTGCTTTTAGAGAAGTAGAATGCGATAGATGGATGCTAATTAGGAAAACATAGCAAAATGCAAAAAAGAAAATCCTAGATGTTTTCTTAGTTTTCTACTAGTCATTGCTAGGAATAGCGGATCTCTGATTGATGTTCGCCCTAGTCTCCAGCGGTCTAGGACATTGCTTGTTTAGAGTTTGCATGCATGAGGCCCAATTAGTGGCCATTTATATCATAGATAGTTGCATTATTTAAATATCATTTAGCATGGTCGTACATTTTCTTAAAAGTGAAATGTTCTTTTGAAAAGCATGTAGAATCATTTGAGTGTTGTTTTGTACATTTTTATTTCATGCAAAGTAAAAGGAACCACACAAACTATGATACATTGTAAATTCTAGTGAGTTGGAAGTCATATCCAACCACTAATAGGGTTTCAATGATGGTGGCAGTTATTTCCATCCATTGGCCCAACTCCCACGTACCTTGTGTTCTAGACCAATACCAGATCCAAGAACCATCCATAGCCTAGAAAATTTGCATGTACTTCTCTTTAGAGGGTATAACACTGACTGGGTGAGATTGGGTGAGGTTCTGGTAGGGCTTGTGCTCCCTGCCCGGGTGTGGATCTCATAACCACATTTCAAGGGGATTACGTAACCTGGAGTTCATTGCCAGGTTGTCGAGCTATGAGCATACAAGTGAAAGCCTTTTAAACAATTAAGAAAGTCATCAACATATTACAAAAAACGTCAAGAGTTACTTTACTAATAAAAAAAATGAAAACACATCAAAAAATTTAGGGCTTATTTTAAAACTGTAAAAGGAGAAATCATCATTGTATTCTTTGTGTGTTAATAAAAGTTAAATCTAGACATAGGATACATAATGGTGCAAACACGGAGAGGCCAATTCGGGCATAGACCCGAGATTGAAGCCCAAGATCCACCTAATGCACAACACAATGTAGAATACCCTCAATAATAGAATTCTCTTGGACATCGTTTAGTGAGTATTAGAGGGGATAATTCCACATGAGGAGATTTTGTTGAGAATAACCCGATTAGAGAAATTACTAGACATCCCTCTAGACATAGATCAGAGCATGGCACTTTCCAACATGGGTTTTCTGCACATGGTAGCATTTATCGTGATCACATTTCATGGGCATCCTCAGGTTTTCTCAAATAATATATCATTGAGGGATCCATATTGGCATCCCTATATCTAATGGAGGCTCATGACCTCCGTAATTCGAGTATAGATAAGCTCAAGATATACCTATTTAGGGGTAAGTAGATGGAACCACTTTCGAGCGTAGGCCCATGCAGACTCCCTATAGAGGTGAACCTTGTAAGTTCACCATAGATATATCCAAAGTGGGAGCTAATTGTATGCTACCTTATGAGCCATGTCAAAGAAAAAAATTAGATGGTCTAGATTGAGTCCTAGGGCATCTAGGATATAAGCCTATGCCTGCACCCTCTCGACCTACGAGTGAGTGTAGCGAAAGCACCATTAGGACCACTTGATAACCTAGAGAGTGCTCCAAGCATTCTCACAACATGTGTGCTCCAGTGTCTCATGCAGGCACAAAGTATAGAAGACAACCTGACATGAATGCTATTTTTATAGACAAAGTCAAGAGTGTAGTAAATCAGTTCATTGGAGGACATAACCATAAAGTTGCTGGAATAGAGCACATACATAAACGGACTTAGACGACTGATCATGTTGATATATATCATAGACTGGTATCAGAGTAGAGATGATATATCCTCCAAGACCAATTGGAGGATGTTCACATAGAGAAAGAGTGCCTAAAAAATGAAAACTCTTAAACACAGAGGTTCATAAGACAAAAATTATATGAACAACGCATGTGTGAATAATGCATCCTTTATCAGAAGGAGCATGTAGAGAGAGGATCGATTGGCTAGCACCAGTTTAATTCCTCACAGTGATACCAAGGAGCATGTTGATAGATGATTAGCTTCACAGCCCGAGATATACCCTGAGTACATAGACACACATACTCACCATATGATTCAACACAAAGATCAACATCCAACATCCAAAAAATATGAGCATAGGCAGTATGAGGAAGAAGCGGGAGAGAAATTAGAACAATAATATCCAAAAATCTCCCAATTCGAGGAGGAGGGTGAGCCTAGTCCGCCACCTCAAAAAAGGAATAATCTACCTCTGAAGGTGCCTCCAAGTCAATCTCAAGAAGAGGAGTTCCTTTTCTTGTAGGCCTATAAGGCCTTAGCAGAGAAGGTCCAAGCCATAGAGAAGAAAGGAATGACTTATCAAAATCCTACCTTGAACAAAATCTATAATGAACCTCTATGCATGTTAGTACCTATTTCGACCTATCCTAAGTATTTCAAGATGCCTAGACTGGAAAATTTTCAAAGAGAGAAAGACACGCAGGAGCATGTAATGAGTTTCCTAGATATGTGCTTTTAGATTGAGAGCAATGATTATTTACTCCTATGCACCTTCATTACCACCCTCTCAGGCCCAACTCAAGAGTGGTTCAACCAATTAAAGAGGCACAACATCACCAGTTTAAAACAACTAGTCGATGAATTTCTTAAACGCTTTTCCTTTGACATCAAGAAAAATGTAAACTTATCCGACCTGTCTGCTTTAATGCAACACAATAATGAGATAGTAATGGATTATGGAAAATTATGGAGGAAAATGATGGAAAATCTTCCATTCTCCATTCCATCCTCTGAATTAAATCAAATGTTCATGAATATTTATGCCAAGCACATTTTGTTATTGCTACAGTTGCAGTAATACCAAAAATTTGAAGAGGCTTTGGCAAAATCTAAGGTGATAGAGTACATCAAGTTACAGGAAGGTAATTTGAAGCTCAAAACTAAGGAGTGGCACAAGAAAAGCACTGAGAGACAACAGGCCAAGCTATCCCATGTTACTCAGGTGGTGTTGAACCTCCAGAAATGGGATAAGGAGCAACAACAATGAAACTATCAAGCCCAACCTCCTCCTATGCAATATGAGCATGCAAAAACAATTATAAGGGTAAAAATAAGGAACAACGCCCACCTCATGTATTCACTCAATTATCACAGTCATTGGATTAAATTTTTCATCAGTTATGTGAGGCGAAGGCTATACACTTACCCAAAGTCAAGTTAATGGACCCTAATCAGCCTAAGCCTAAGGGCTACAAGGATGATCAATATTGCATCTTTCATTGATCGAAAGGCCACGACATAGAGGTATGTTGGTCTTTCAAGAATATTGTGCAAAATATGATCGAAAGAGGTACACTTGTTATCGATAACCCACAAGCACCTGATAATCAAAATATGGGGATTTACAAAAAACCTCTATGAAATCATGAGGTACCAAAGAATAATGTTGGCCAAGTCAACCAAGTACTCATAGAACCACCAACCTAGGGGTTCGTCAGAATGGTCAATGTTGTCACAAGGAATGCAAGGTATGAATGACAAAATAAACTGCCAATGCCTATTAGAGTCCAAGCTGCACCTCCTCCAAGGCCATACCAGCATGTGCGAGGCCCATCAACTAGACCGGTGGTGACCATCAAAAGTAGGTTGGTCCAAAACCTATAGATGACTCCAAAAATTTGAAGAGGCTTTGGCACAAGCCAAGGTGATAGAGGACATCAAGTTACAGGAAGGTAACTTGAAGCTCAAAACTAAGAAGGAGTGGCACAAGAAAAGCATTGAGAGACAATAGGCCAAGCTATCCCATGTTAATCAGGTGGTGTTGAACCTCCATAAAGGGGATAAGGGGCAACAACAATGAAACTATCAAGCCCAACCTCCTCCTGCACAATATGAGCAATGCAACAATAATTATAAGGGTAAAAATAAGGAACAATGCCCACCTCACGTATTCACTCAGTTATCAAAGTCGTTGGCTTCAATTTTTCATCAGTTATGCGAGGCAAAGGCTATACACTTACCCGAAGTCAAGTTAATGGACCCTAATCAGCCTAAGCCTAAGGGCTACAAGGATGATCAATATTGCATCTTTCATCGATCGAAAGGCCACGACATCGAGGTATGTTGGTATTTCAAACATCTTGTGCAAAATATGATCAAAAGAGGTACGCTTCTTATCGATAACCCACAAGCACCTGATAATAAAAATATGGGGATTTACAAAAATCCTCTACCAAATCATGAGGTGCCAAAGAATAATGTTGGCCAAGTCAACCAAGTTCGCATCGAACCACCAACCCAGGGGTTCATCGGAATGGTCAATGTTGTCACAAGGAATGCAAGGTATGAATGACCAAATCAACCTCCAATGCCCATTAGAGTCCAAGTTGCACCTCCTCCAAGGCCATCCTAGCATGTGCCAGGCCCACCAACTAGACCGGTGGTGACCATCAAAAGTAGGTTGGTCCAAAACCTATAGATGACTCCAACAAAGTTGTCGATTTATGAGCTGATCCAATAGTCTCCCAAGCATAGGGAGATACTTATGGATATCTTAAGGTCCATAGAAGTGCAGCCTCAGGATCCCAAAGTGTTTACACACTTCATGGGGCATGTGCAATAGTGTCAGGAGTCGGTCATACAATTCCATGATCACGAAGTCAAGATGGTTTCCACTGTTATAGCAGACCCACCACTGCATATCATTGCGTGTGTGAATCACAAACCATTCAAGCGGGTTTTTATTGACATGGGGTCATCAATCAATATCATAACTACCAAGGTATTAACTCACTTGAAGTTTCCCAAGATGCATATCATCCCTTCTACCTTCACGTTGAGAGCTTTCAATGATGCATTATGCTCAATGATTGGTACTATAGTTTTACCTATCCAGGTAGGACTGAAGACCATCCTAATGATGTGTCATGTAATCAAAGGTGCTATGCAATATAACATACTTCTAGGGAGGCCTTGGATCAGAGAAATGCATTGCGTCCCTTCTATTCTACATCAATGTATCAAATACGTTCATGAGGGATAGGTTCATGTGGTGCCTTCAGATGAAGAACCCTTTAAATACGTGAATCTAGCAGATTTTTCAGGGGAATTCATGCTCCCCTCAATGCACCTGGATGTGTGGCCAGCATCGCCAATCAAAGATCCAGGAGGTAAAAAAAAAAATATGTGTGTGCTAAGCCTGCAACGTCCGCATCTCAATGATCGAGCACATGATAGCTGCTTCTACCAGACCGTCTACATCTATGATGCATCGAGATGATAGGAAGTTGAAAGAAAATATGGGTGAAAAAGAGATAAAAAAAATACCCAAGCCAGTTATCATTGAAGCCCCTACTCCCATGGAAGTAGAGGAAATTCAAGGAGAAGTCGAAGAGGCACCTCAGCCTACTTCGCCTGCATCTTCAGCAGGGTCATCTGCACCATAGGTGACCATCCATTTGGTTAATCCTAGATTAGGGGAATATATCATGTAGAATGTGATGTTCACACCGATTATCAAGACTGCATAGGACATGGGCCGACCGTGAGCCCATCACCTTCCCGTAGGGATGGTGGAACCATTAGGGGTACCACCTAACCAAACCAACTTCATCTATGGAGGGCTAGACCAATTTGCATCTCCCACACCCATGGATGAGGATGATAATGAACCATTCACCATGAACATTCATTATCTCTCTAACCTAGAATATGCCATGCGATACTTCGAGCATTACCATTGGCATGGTTACGGTCTCGGACTATTCGAGCAGGGGCATAGAAGGCCATATGAACCACAGTATCAGTTGCCAACTGACAGGTTCGGGTTAGGATACTATATTCGAGGTCAGGATGAACTTCTCACGACATATTTAGACCACTTGTACCTCAGTCTGGGGGGTGAAGTTGACTTCAATCCTTATCACCCTAATCCTTCCATGTTTCAGAGGGATAACCGGCTAGTGACTTATGTCACTGTGGAGCCACCCAAGAGATATCATGCGAACATCTTGGTGGAGATCGGCCCAAAACCCATTCCAAGAGCCAACTTGGACAATCAAAGTCATGGAGCTACCGACGATATTGGTATGCACATCCAGAGTCTAGACACAACTATAGACACCAAATCAAAAGTTGCTTCTGAGGATGTTCATGCAGTATCCATCATCGAAAGTGATGGACCAGACTATGATTTTGGAATAGATGATGTTGAGTTATCCTCAAACAATGAGCAATCCGAGGATGAAACCGAGTTGGCCTACTTGGGCCCTACGCTCTTGCATCATATTTTACCTTTGGAATCAATAAATACGAGTGAAGAGCCCTTCGACAATGATGATGGCTATCAAGATATAGCCTACATGGGGCCTCATGTGGAGCATCACCTGATTCCATTAGGTAGAGGTGAGTGTCTTTATTATGATAGTGATGATGAAGATGAAATAGAGAGAGCCTATTTAGGACCTCCCTACTTGCACCATCGTAATGCACCTTATACTACTGAGGAGATGTACAGAGAGATCAATCTCCATCCTCACCTTAGGGGAAGGCCACCAAATCTTAATGTGATTTATCACATGGTGTTTCCCGATCCACCAACGTACATGGAGCTCCTTGAGCCCAATGATCCCATCCGATAGTCTATTCATGGACCGGATCTAGAGATCCCCATACCCCTAGAACCACATCTTAGGGATGGAAGTTTTGCTAATGTTGAGTCACGTGCACGTGGTCCTGGAGACATGATCCATTCCATCAATATGATCTCCATTTATTTGACCACTCCACTCCACAATCCAGTCGATCCTTCCAAGCCATTGTGTCTTAATGTAGATGCTATTGATTGGGATTGCACTGATTCACCTCTAGAGCCTGAAGATTTCTTCCCTAATGAAGAAATGTTGCAACCTTTCCATTTTGCACTAGGCTATGCACATGATGTCTATCATGCTGAGGATGCTTCCAATGAGGAACCTATAAACCTAGTAGATGACATCCACTTGATTCCTACGCCTCACCAGCTTGAGGAGGGATCCCATATGTCGATAGAGGAAACCTTTGAAGTGGATATCAGTAATGATCCCACTAATCCTAAGAAGGTTAAATTTGGAGAAATTTTGACTCTTGATGAGCATGCCAACCTCATCCCTCTATTGAGAGAGAGACCTGATCTCTTTGCTTGGACTTATAAGGACATGTCGGGTCTAGATCTAAAATTGGTTACTCATAACCTTTCGCTAGATCTATCAAAGAAGCCAGTCAAGAAGAAACTTAGGAAGATGCATCCAACAGTAGCCTTAATGGTTAAGGATGAATTGCAAAAGTTGTTGGATGTAGAGTTTGTCATTTCCATCGACTATCCAAAATGGGTATCAAACATGGTGCCTGTAGGAAAACTTGATGGAAGGATCCGTATCTATACGGATTTTAGAGACCTAAATAGGGCAACACCAAAGGATTCATTTTTATTGCCAAACATAGATGCTCTCGTAGATGCAACTACAGGTCATGAGATGCTCTCCTTAATGGATGGTTTTTTTGGTTACAATCAAATTCGGATTAAGCTCGAAGACCAACATAAAACTATGTTCATAATGCCATGGGGGACATTCTCATTACAAGGTTATGCCATTCATCCTGAAGAATGTTGGTGCTACATATCAGTGGGCTATGACATATATCTTTCATGACTACATGCATAAGATCTTAGAAGATTATATCGATGACTTATTGGCAAAGTCATTGCTACGTTCAGAGCATGTTGAGGTCTTGAGGAAGGTCTTCGATCACCTGATAGAGCATAATGTCAAGTTGAATCCTAAGAAGTGCATATTTGGCGTAACTTTAGGAAAGCTCTTAGGATTCATCATTTCAAAATGAGGCATCGAAGTTGACCTAGCAAAGGTCAAGGCTATTTTAGAAATGCATCCCCCCATAAATATCAAGGAATTAAGAAGCCTACAGGGCAAAGTAGCATCCATAAAGTGATTTATCACATAATTATCGGATAAATATCGACCCATGAATCAACTGCTACACAAGGGGGTCCCATTCAATTGGGATGAGGACTATCAAGCAGCCTTTGCTGAGATTAAGCAATACCTGGTAACGCTACTAGTACTAGCTCCACCAAGGCCAGATGTACCATTCTTGTTGTATATATCGATGACTAACTTTGCATTGGGAACTATGTTAGCCCAAAAGAATGTGCAAGATAAAGAACAAGCCATATATTATATTAGCCAAACCTTGGTGAGTTATGAGCTAGGATATGCATACGTTGAAAAGTTGTGTTTAGCAGTAGTGTTTGCTACCAAGAAATTGTGACACTATATGTTGAGTCATACGACGTATGTCATATCAAAACAAAATCCTTTGTAGTATATGATGAGCAAGACATATCATAATACACGTACTATGAAGTGGATCATGCTATTGATAGAATTTGATCTAGAATTCATAAGCCAAAAGTCCATTAAGGGATAAGTCATAGTTGATCAACTGGCTGAGGTGCCTCTCAAAAATAGTAGGCCCCTCACCATAGAGCTTCCTGATGATGCAGTCTTTGCCTTATCAAAAGCACCCGAACTTGAGGAACTGGATAACAAAGCTGATATGACCTTGTTCTTCGATGGTTCGAAGTGTGAGCAAGGGGGTGGTGCAGGAATAGTGTTGTTCACACCACAAGGAGCTCCAATGCCCTTGTCATTCAAGTTGGACTTTCCTTGCACTAACAATAATGCTGAATATGAAGCCCTAATTTTGGGTCTCCAAATAACTGTCACCATGAAGATAAAAAGGCTAAATATCTTTGGTGATTCCCTTCTCATTGTTAACCAAGTTAAGGGATTATTTCAATGTCGATGTCCGGTATTGAAAGCTTACAAGGATCTTGTTGACATTTATCTAGCTCAACTAGAATGGTATGACATCGAGGTAATCCCTCATTCGTCCAATAGATTTGTAGACACAATGGCATCTTTGGGATCTCTAATCCCTCAGAATCTGTCTACTGATTTCACTACCATCCATGTAAAAATATTGTCACACTCTATTATGCAGTGCAAAGCATTGGATAACAAAGAGTCAATCAACATGATTCATGTAGAACCAAACCATGAATGGTTCTACAGAGCCAAAGACTTTCTCAAGAGAGCATCCTGGGGGTCTTTGATCTCGTAGGATCCGATAGGGAGTGGTACTACCATTCACCACAAGGTTATTTCCCAGTCTGCATTTGCAAATGTAGAACCACAGGGGGAACATGTTGTCTTATCAGTCAAAGTCAAAGCTTATCATAACTGGACATCACAGATACATGACTTCCTTAGACTTGGTGTAATCCCTCAAGGATTATCATGTGCTCCATGAAGTGCACATTTAAATAGAAAGTGACAAAGTATGTCTTGTTAGCAGACATCCTATACCGTAGAAGCTATGATGGAGTTCTCCTTCATTGTCTTGAGCCCCAAGAGTCATCTTGGGCAATTTTTCAAGCTCATGATGGTACGTGCGGTGGCCATTTCAGCGGTATGGCTATCATCAAGTGCATCCTTCGCATGGGTTATTATTGGCCCACTATGGAGAAGGATTGCAATGTGTATGTCAAGAAATGCATTAAATGCCAGCATCATGCTAATCTTACGCACCTGCCATCATAGGCCTTACAACCCATTCAAGCGGCTTGGCCATTTTCTCAATGGGGATTTGATCTCATTGGTAAGATCTCTCCTCTGTCATCGGGTCGACATACATTCATTATTATGGCTACTAAGTATTTTACTAAATGGGTGGAAGCCATTCCCTTAACAATGACAACTAGAGTGCATATTGCTGAGTTTATACTCACTAATATCATAAGTCATTTTGGGATACCATCCAAGATAATTTTGGATAATGGAACATCATTTAAGAACAAAACTATGAGAGCTTTGACGTCTAAGTATAGAATCAAACATAGTTTTGTGACTCCATATTATCTGCAAGCAAATGGGCAAGCTAAAGCTTCAAATAAGATAGTGGTCTCCATCTTGAAAAATATGGTACAAGAGCACCACAAAGATTGGCACATCTAGCTACCCCTTGCATTATGGGCTTATAGGACTAGTATTCGGACACCCATTGGGGCAACTCCATTTTCATTAGTATATGGCACTGAGGCCATTATGCCCTTAGAGTTGGAGATTCCAACATTGCACATCGCATTGAAAGAGTTCATTGATGATGACATCACGCGGCAAGCTCACCTAGATCAATTGATGCTACTTGATGAACATCATGTGAATGCCCTTGAGCACCTCCACGTTTATCAAGAGCGCTTAAAATGAGCTTACAATAACAAAGTCCATCTGAGAGACTTTGAGGTTGGTGATCTTGTGCTGAAAGAGAACCAACAGAACTCAAATTTACCGCCAGAACTATGAGATAAATTTATGGCTAACTGGTTAGGTCCTTATATGATCTCAGAGAAGATTGGACCTGGGACATATCACTTGACATCACTCGAAGGAGTTGAAGAGCCTGAACCTCTCAATATCCTTCATCTTAAAGTATTTTATGCCTAAACCATAAAAAGGCTCCAAAGGCATCTGTAAGCCCTTTGGTCATTCAAAAAGGCTCCAAAGGCATCTGTAAGCCCTTTGGTCATTCAAAAAAAGGCTCCAAAGGCATCTGTAAGCCCTTTGGTCATTCAAAAAAGGCTCCAAAGGCATCTGTAATCCCTTTGGTCAAAGCACAAAAGGCTCCAATGGTTTTTAAAATCCCTTGGTCAAAATGTTAAAATCCATAAAAATTTTGGAAAAATATCAAAAATAAAAAACATTTGCATTTCATTTGCATCATTGCATTGCATCTTGCATCATGCATTTCATTTTCCACATGCATTTCATATTTGCATTGCATTAGGCATATCCATCCATCACACTTGCATTAGAATAAATTGTGTTTACAATCTTACAAATGACACCACGTTTGTGTTTCAATCATGCATCATTGCATTTTCATCATTCATCACCCTTGTGAGTAATTGTGTTTTTCAACACAACCCATCTTGTTGCTATGAAGAATATACTAAGGTTTTTCGATCATTCAACCATACCTAGAGGTCTTCTCAAGAGTTGATAGAAAGCTTGCTTTGCTTTTGTAGATGAGGTCTAGTGTGTATAGCCCTTAGCATATCAGAATTCTATCACTAATCAACAAATTAAACAATCCTAATAAGGACTAGGGGAAGATGAAAGCTACGAAGCAGGACCAGGTATCCTGAGGTGAAAAGTTTATTCTTGCTTATCCCCCTGTGCGGATGGTCCAAGAAATATTGGCAATTGGAAAAAGGACAAGTTTATTCCCTACCCAGAATCCCTTGCTTACATTAAAATGAGCAATATCCCAGAGTGATATCCCAGATCAATCCTTCAGATTGATACCCTAAGATCGATATCCTAGAAATAATTCCCCAAAGAAAAATCCCCAAAGGAAGTTTCTGAATCAAATTACAAAATGTAAATCCCAAAAATTCAAGTCAAATCAAGATCAAGTTTTCAAAGTAAAATCAAATCAGTATCAAATCCCTTGCTCAAGAAAAAAGAAATAAAAAAGAAAGAAAAGAGAAAGAAATAAGAAAAAGAAAAAAGAGAGAGTATATACAAAATAAATAGTGATTTTTGTCACTATATATGAGCAAGTATCCCAATAAATTGAAGAAAATAAGGGAGTGAACTTGAATCCTTGGAATTGTCAGCACTACTGTACCTTACACATGATGATATGTCTGATACATTAGCATTTTGCTTGTGTGCAGACCAATGTTTGAATGTGGAAGAGCTAGCTTCAGGTGTCTTGTATCGCTTAGTAGCCTAGTCCAACTAAAATCTAAACCTAGGATTGGATAGACATTTGAGGATCCCCAATCTTAGCAATGGGCTGAAAGAATCCCGCTTGACATCGGGGTATGCTTATGCCTTATCTAAATATACTCATTTGCACACACAGGGATAATGAACAGTTAGGGCCTATCCTAGTGAAAGCCTTATGTTTCAGAAGTCTAGTATGGTTAGTATACAACTTTTGATAAGTCAACTAGGGTGTTTGAGTCTCATGGAAAACCTCAAAAATTCCCAAATAGCAACAACCAATTTTCAATGCAATCATCAAAACATCAATTTATTTTATGAGAGTTTGTTTATTAGAACTATTTGTAATATATGTTAGATACCGGATGGATGTCAGAAATGATGTTTAGATGGCCACTGACTATGTTAGCCATATTCTTTTAATTTACAAAATCCCATGAATAGAAACCATATATAATTGCATCTCACATATGGGTGTACTATCTTTCACAAGAAGATAAAGCAACTACAATCCATGATTGTTATACATTCGGTGGTGTCATCCATTAGATTGTTAAAAATCATATTGCATACATTATGTTTTAAGTGATTAAAGCATACATGTCCATTTCACAAACACATTATCAAAGAAACAAAGAAAAATATGCAATACATACATGGCATAGACTATGTCGTAGCAACACAAATTAAATGCATACAAGTGAAGCAAATTATACATGCATTTAACATCAAAATATGGCATTCATATGCATCCATCATAAGTAGTACATATATATACATAACTCATAGCATCTAATCATCTATCACATAGCTATCTAGTGCATGTCATCCATACATCACATCATATAGCATAAAATAATGCATTGCATCCATATGCATCTCATAAAACATAAACAATAAAAAATCATAATAAACTACACATATAATGAGTCTCAAATGTCATATCATATATATATATATATATATTTTTTTTTTTTTTTATATATGTGTGTGTGTGTGTGTGTGTGTGTGTGTGTATCAAAATAAATAGGCAATAGTACATCGACATGGTCAAAAATACCCGTAGGCTACATATGTGTAGGTCCTCGACCTTACACTAAAAAATGGTATAATGACATCTCTAAGATCTGTACTAGCCAAGGCCTACGCCCCTAGTCTATGAGGCACCACCATCACCTCCACCCTCCCTGTGGGTCCTCTATGAGCTGGCACCAGAAGTCCTCTCAGACCTATGAGTCCTACGGTTGGAGCTAGCTGATGACTAACCTGTCTCCCGAGTGCGAGTCCTCTGAGACCCTGAAGCCATGGGTATCTCTAGAATCTCACCCTCGAGTAGTCCAATCCACCCTCTCAGAGTGGTAATGTAGGTAGATCTGAGTGAGGCCTCCTCAATGTGCTACTCAACCAGAGCTTGAAGTCTCCTGATCTCTGCCCCCTGATCCAAGCTTGCTACTCCCTACACTACTGGCATTTTGGTACTATTGGAATAGCTAGGGGTGCTAGAGCAACCTATGAAGATGAGGGAGTTGATACCCCAGCCTGGTAGGTGGTGAGAAATACTATCAAAGCATCTAGCTAAGACTGAAGTAGAGTGCACTACCCTATGAGCTTCTGTATCTCTGCATCAGCTGTAGTGATCCTGGCCTACAGAGTAGTCTTCTCCTCCTCATAGTCTCACCACTGGTCCTACCCTGATGTTAGTCTAGATTGGAGATCCTTCACCTTTGCCTCTAGAGTGGCAATGGTGGTATCTCACTATAGCATCTGTGTCTGTAGAGAGCCTACCTAAGTCTGTAGGCTAGCAACCTGAGCCCTAAGCTCTCCAATATCATTGTCTGGTGGTGCCTCACCCTCCTCAAGAGCGTCACCCTCCTCATCAGTTGGTGGTGCCTCCTCTACAGCTACCTCACCCCATCCACCCTCAGTCCTCTAACGGACTCGATGACCATGAGGATCTACCTCTACACCCTCACCGCCCTCTACTGCATCATCTGGGACCCTACCCAAGGGACCCTCAAAGCCCTGCCATACCCTGAGTGTCCACCAAGTATCATAATCAGTTGTGGTCCCTACATTAGTCAACCCTGACTCCTGAAATTCATCATCCTCCTCACCTAGTGGAGTCACCCTAGGCTAGGTCAAGTCCCTCTCTAAAGTGAGGTGATGGTAGATGGTAGGAAGCTCTAGAATGTCCTACCTAATCCTAAACTATCAGGTGATGCGAGAGAAGTAAAAGAACTCTTGTACCATGGACTTCCATTCGAGGAGCCATCTGTCTCTACGTGCCCGATGCAACCTATCAGTAGCCTCCGTCCATGGAGGGCAGTCTAGGTAGGGGTGCCAATCAATCTGAGCTAGTTGTAGCCTCAAGAATCATGCAATATAATGATCTAGATCTCCTACGTGAGACCTACTCTTAAAGCCCTCCTGATCATGAGGCTAGCATGCAGCGTAGCACTGGCATGCCATCGCAATAGTCTCAATCCTTAGAGGTAACTCAATGGGATGCTCGATCTTGATATGCTGCCACCCCTAGATCTATAGCAGTAGGCTGCACCCAATACCAACTCTGCTCCTATAGGTGATCTGATACAACTCATTATAGAGTTGTGCCAATAGTGCACTACCCTAGGATAGGATCAGTGGATGATTAGTAGGACTCATGAGGACATCCCTAGTCCTAGCTAGGAGGTTCCAAGGGAACCTCACTCCAAAAGAATCAAGGAGGACAACCTACATGATCAAGTGCATGAATACGACTGTGTGCTCATCGAAGACCCTCATCGTGTACCAGTCCTCAATGTGGACCCCTTCGTGGTCCGAGTCACGCTCTGCCTCCGCACTACATCGACTAAAAATCTATGCAAATATGACCTTCTTCACCTCGATCGGTGAAGATGTGATGGGCTCACCATCTAGAGGAATGTGGAAGATGTGGTAGACATCCTCCAAGGTCACTGTCATCTCACCTATGGGCAGGTGAAAGGTATTGGTCCACGCATCCCAACGGTGGGCCAATGTAGTCATGTAGGCCTGGTCGGCCCTGATGGTGGGGAGGCGTAGTACGTAGCCAAACCCCATGACATCGAACCAAGCCTGATCATCCGGATCAAGGGCACCGCGTAGGTTGCGAAGGATCTCAGACTCCCTCGCCCTCACAGTCAGGGTCTAACATAAAGCAAAATGAGGCCAAAAATTAATAAAAAACAATAAAAAATGAGAAAAAACATTTAAAAACAATTTCAAAATGAAAAATAAAGTCAAAAAAATGTCAAAAGTATCAACAAAAATATGAAAAACAACATTTCTAAAATAAAAAAAATCAATTAATTCTATCAAAAAATAAAAAAAATTGAAAAATTAAATTTTTTTCCTAAAGTGGTCGAACCACGGTTCAGACCCGCGATCGGGATGGCGATCAAAATTTTGATCGTTGGATTTTAAATCCCACCATGGCTGACAACCGTGGCCCCCAATTTTCCAATTGGGGACCACGTCTACCAGCCACGGCTAGCAAGGATGACCTTTTCAGGGTCATTCCTTATCTCGAGGCACCCCAAAATTTAAAGCCCTCCCCTCTACGCTAACCTAAGCTAAACCTAACTAAGGTGAGGTTCATTACCAATAATTTAATTAGGTTAATTTACCTCATTAATTAATGTGGTTAATTTTTAAATCGGTAAAATAACAAAGGTCAAGAGTTTGCGTGTTACCTTCGTAGCACCGGCTCCTCTAGGTTGATCCACCATCGGTGTGGATGAGGGTAAGATGAAAATGCGGTAGCGTTCCGTATCAGTTTTTGTCCTCTTCCCTCTCAGAGCTCTCAAATTGCAAAAGTTGTCAGGTGACAATGACGTTAAAAGTGATAGGAAATTTTTTAAATATTTCCTATTTTCTTCTTGACCGTGGCTGACAACCACAGGTGCATAATTAGGGTTTGTCGACCACTGTTGTCACCCATGGCTAAGAAATTTGATATTTTTAACTATTGTTGTCAAACACGGTTAGAAATATGCAATAAATGCTCTTAAATCCCATCGTGTGGAGTTCCAAAATGGTAAATTCTAAGTACCAACCGGATCAGAAAATGCAAAAAAAATAAAAAATTAACAAAATAACAAAAAAATCAGATAACATTAAAAGCCAAATGCACCTTGTATCCAGTTATTTACCCTATACACTTAGCGGTTGCAGTGACTTGCACTCCATGCAATCTAGACAAGATGAGTAAATTACCATAAGGACATTTGGGGTAAAATTCATCATCGTGGAATTGATATGCTTATGTTCAATCCCTAAGAAGGCCATAGTGGTCGACTGCTCCATGGGAACGAAGTGTTCATGTCAATTCTTCTATGATCCTCTCAGTAGATCATCGATAATATGATTCAACACATGCCTAATTGGAATTGCTTTCATTTTGATTCCCTAAGAAGGCCTTCATGGTTGGACCGCTCCATGGGATAGAAATAGGCAATTACTATTAATAGTTGCAATCATAGCTGATTAGGTCGTGCCAATATTCAAATGCTAAATCTTAATTTGTTCAAATATTTCATAGTGGTCAAGCGACCTCGTCACTTCATTTAATTGTCATTACCCTCATCGACTCGTCGCTTGAGGGGGTAGTCATAATATCAAATCATAATCAAAGTCAATAGAAGATCCCTTGATCGTAGATCCCTTGATCTTGTCAAAATTGCATTCATCTTATGAATCATTGCCAAAGACTATCATAAGCTTACCCTTTTGCTGGGGCAAAAAGCAAATATGATAGTTAGTTTGTAGCTCTCTTCCTTTCGGTTATATAGGCCTAACTCCTATTGTAGCACCAAAGCTACCCGAATGTCTGATGATGAGTGCAAACTCTTTCAAATTTAAGCCTTCCATCTAGTTGGAAGCAATGATTCTAGGATGCGCATCCTCTTTGCAGGACTCGGGCATCTAATGTTGATCAGACTAATGATCATCATGCAACCTATGACATCATTTTAGGAGGTCTATTTTTGCTCAACGTTGTTCGATCTCACAATGCATCTCAAAAGGGGCATCTGTAGACACCTAAAATGCATCATGTCGAGGTGACTACTCATATGGGACATGCTAGAAGACCATATGGAAGACCTTGGATAGATTCCAAGGTATAGCAGTGGTTTTTACCACTCAATTTGGGCACCTTTGCCTAGTCAGTGCTAGCCACTTCTGACACCCATGGTTAGTAGAGCTGACCATGCCTGTCAGTCGCGATCAATACTCAAAATCAGTTGGCCTTCATCCGACCCAAAATTGGTTGCAATGACCAATTGGTTACGGATTGGAGTGGTTTGAGCGAGGAAGGTTCTGGATCCTTCCATTCAACAAACTCAAACTACCCAATATTGTTCTTGGCTTCCTCATGAAGCTACCCCTAGCCCTGGGCAAATGCTATTTAACCCCCCTTCAAATTGGGGAAAGATATAGATGAATCTCGAATTGAAATGCAGTGAAGCCCTATCAAATTGCATACTCACCTAGGTGCATTGAGAGGAACACTTTGGCTGCCCAATTGGAGATCACATGGCATTTGGAGTCAAGGAGGCTATGGAGGGTTAGTAAGAATCAAGAAAACCAATTGAGCCCATTCCATCACCAAATTGAGCAATTCAACCACCAAATCTGTCAGAGGACACAGAGGCGACCCTTGACCATCAATTTGATGGAGAGATTCAGAGATTCAACCCCTAAATTGGAGTACAAACTCACTTCAAGCTTCGTCGTGGCTATCAGCTATGGCTAACAGTGCTCACCACGCTTCAGAGCCATGGTCAGGGTAGTATCACTGATTTCCCTATTCTTTAGCCATAGGATTTTCTTATTGTTACTAGATTAGTTATATCTCATGTTAATTAGCTTTATTAGGGACTTTGACCGGTGCAATTAGGGTTTTTAGTCATTTCCTTTCATTATTGCAATTATGCTACTAATGGATCTTTTCATGCTTCCATGCTTTCAATTCCATAATTAGACCATTAGATAGATGCATATGCTTTTCCTTTACATGTTCTATGGTGCTATTTCATGTTTAGCATAGGTTTAATATGTTTCTTGCACTTTCTTGATTTCATGTTAATTACATCATCCTTTATGCAAGATTCTCTTAAAAGCCTCATCAAGAGAGGCCTCCTTTGTATCTAATGTTTCTTGTTGTTTATTGCAATGCATAGCAAATGCCTCTAATCATGGAGAAGAAGGTCTA
Source organism: Wollemia nobilis (assembly GCA_028583015.1). Lineage (NCBI taxonomy): Eukaryota > Viridiplantae > Streptophyta > Pinopsida > Araucariales > Araucariaceae > Wollemia > Wollemia nobilis. Next base: position 5,183,723 of record JAQPPZ010001695.1, on the reverse strand, counting down.
AAACCTTGGAGCAGTTCGTGTCTTTGTGGAAGACATTTGGATTACACCTACCCTGGAAGGGAATTTATCATGTTGTAATTGTTGTATCAAAAGGGTATCCCTAAGAGGGATGGATATGTAATTTGGATTGATTCAAAATATTAATAAGAGAAGCATTTATTTTACTTTTGTGTCATTTCTTGTCAATTCATATGTGCATACCCAATTTTACATAATGTTCAATGATTATAGCATTAGGTGTTAGTATTTTGCATGGTACAGATTCTAAGAGAGTGATTGAAAGTGATTGAGTGTTATGATGACTATAGAGCATATTGAGTCTCTAAAAATTCTCTTTATGTTTCTATGAGATTGAACAAGTTTTGTATGGACTTGTTGAGATGATTTGAGGTAAGTATTTGAGAAGATTTATGGACAAATTTTGTGTGAGCTTTTGTGAAAGCTTAAAATATAGATGTTGAGCAGATTTGAATAAATTCTTGGGAGGACTTATTGGGTAGATTGAGCAAGTTCTAGAGAGGACTTGTAGAGAATATTTGGATAAGTTCTTGAGAGGACTTATTGAGCAGATTGAGCAAGTTCTAGAGAACTTTTTGAGCAGATTGTACAAGTTCTGTGGACTTGTTGAGCATATTGGACAAGTTCTGTGTGGACTTGTTAAGTAGATTGGACAATTTTTGTGTGGACTTGTTGAGAAAATTTAGATAAGTTATATGTGGACTTGTAGAGCAGATTTGGACAAGTTCTGTGTGGACTTGTTGAATAGATTTGAGACAAGTATTTGAGAAGAATTGAGAGAAAAGTTTATTGATTTGTTCAAACCTTGAGTTAAGGTTTAGGTGAGATCCAACAGAGTTGAGACAAACCTTGAGTTAAGGCTTGAGGACAAATATCAAGGACAAATTTGCGCTAGACCAAAGGACTATGTTTAGTGTATATTTGAGAGCAGAGTTTGGTGTAGATTTAAGGATAGGTTTGTACAAGACCAGAGATAGAGATTGAGAAGAGTTATACTAGATCAAAGGACTGTATTTAGTACAAACTTGAGATAAATATTTAGAGGTGACAAAGCAGAGAGGATAGTAGTCTCCAATGGATATAGATCCATTAGCCAGGGCAGTGAGGATAGGTCATCTGAGTGGGGACAAGAGTCTTCAATGGAGAGATATCCATAAGCTAGTGTAGAGGAGGTGATTTTCTTCTAGAGGATCACCAACCAGAGTAGGGGAGAAAGAGTTATCCTATAGATATATATCCACAAAATTGATATAGGGGATTAGTATCTCCTTTGGATATAGGTCCATAAACATTGTAATAGAGAAATAATTCCCAAGAGATTTATTGAGAAAATATTAGTAAAATATTTTCTTCATGGAGTAGCCCACATTGGGTGAACCATGTTAAAATTGGTGTATTTATTGTGTGTTATGATTTGTGCATTGATTTGGTTATTGTTGTTGATATTACCATTTATTATATTGATTAATACTATCTAGGAAAGAAAAATAAGAAATGGTCTTATACTGTTCACCCCCCCTCTCAATATAAGCTTGTGTTTTTCAATTGGTATCAGAGTGGGTTCCTTCAAAAAAGGTTTGACAACTTGAAGGAAAATATTACAAGAACACAAATGGCAAAGAAAGGCAATAGTAGAACCATGAGATACAAGAAGAAAAGAACACACATGGTCATGAAAAAAAAGGAAGATGAATTCAATATTGTTGTTTTAGGAGGAAAAATATAAATGGATTCTAGAGATGAATCAAGCAATGGAGAAATAACCAGGTTGATAAATTTTTGTACCAGATGTAGGAATATAGGTCACCATGCAACTTATTATCCACAAGAAGGTGAAGAATGTTTTGTTTGTGGTCAACTCGGTCATGATGCAGGTTATTGCAATGGGTTTAGTAGCGATGAAGATGCAGATATTTTCAGAAATGAAATTCTAGAGGTTGGTTCAAGAAAGGATAATAAGGACAATCAAAATAGGTATGAAGAAGAAAATATACTTTCAATAATAGAAGAAAAAGAAAATGCTCCTATAGAATATCAAAGAAAGAAATAAAAGGAAGAAGAGGAATCCACTCTTAAGGAACTTGTTGAATTAAAAAAAGAGAATTTAGAATTGAAGGCTCAAATACAAGAAGATGAGAAATGTAAGACAAAGCTTCTACAAGATCTATCTGACTTGAAAGATAAGGTTGAAAATGCAAGAAGAGTTGAAAAAGGTATGGTTGAACGGTAAAAGGTAAAAGAGATAGAATATGAAAGAATTATGGTTACTCTTGAAGAATTAAAAATGGAGAACTTAGTATTAAGGGTTAAAGCTCAAGAAGATGAGAAAGCTAAAGCAAATTTTCTACAAGAACTCACCAACTTCAAAATCAAGGTTGAAGAGGCAAGAAAAATTAAAGAAGGTATGGCCAAAACATTAAAGACAAAATATATAGAGTGTGAAAGATTAGAACATGAGATATTTTCACTAAGGATGGAAGTAAAAGTCTCTAAGGACAAGTTGCACAAGTTTGAGGAAAATACAAAAACTTTGGATAGGATTATCAATGCGTAAAAGTCATCAATCACCAAAACAAGACTTAGTTCTAAAAAATAACAAAGGAAACATGAAGTAGAAAAAGGAGATTCAAGCTCAAACAACAGAAAAGAAGAAGCATCAAAATAATTAAGTAAAAGAGAGAGTGAGACTTCTAAGGATATGTTGGATAATAGAAATTTCAATAGGGAAAGGAACAATACACAAGTAAGGAAAATATAGAACAGGAAACACGACAAGGTAGAAGAGACTAAGAGACCAATGGGGTCTAGCCAAAGTTACTTCAATGGAAGATGTTTTTCATGTCACAGGTTTGGGCACATAGCTTCACAGTGCAGGACACATGAGAGATAGGAGTATGGGAACAGATTAATTTTCCATAGGTATTGCTACTCATGTAATTAGTTTGGTCACAAGGTAATGAATTGTAAGGTTAATGACAGAAGAGGATATGGCTTCACTAGGAGTAATACTAAGACATTTGCACCTCTAAGGAATAATAAAATTAAGTGTTATAAATGCAATAATTATGGTCACACAAAAAAGTGATGTAGAGCATATATTCCAGAATCAAGCAGGAACATGAACATGAACATAAACATGAACATAAACATGAACATGTATATGAACAAGAATGTAGACATGGATAGGAACATGGTAATTTAAAATAATAAAAGAAGATAGAAGGTTCAAATAAGAAGGAAGAGGATAAAGGTCAAGAATAAGGCTTTCTCGGAGTATAAATACTCCCACCCTAGAATTAACCACCTCAAGAGGAGGTGGAGGATGGGATAAGCTAAGAGACTCATTCTTAGCCCCGAGCCCCAAGGGTGACCCTTTTCCATTGATGTCAAAGAGGTAGATATTTTAGTAAGAGGGAGAGCTTTCAGTCAGGGGGAGAAGATCTTCAGGGGAAGCAAAAACAATTTCAGTATTGGCATTTTTAAAAGAGTGGTTGCCATCAATGACAAAGGGGGAGGTTGTTGGTAATTTGAGCAAGCTTTTAAGAAAATTTGAGTTGTCATTTATGTCAAAAGGAATGCAATTGATTGGTTCCAAAAGAGTTTCATAATGTCTTATGAAGCATGACCAAAAAGGTTTTTCATTAAAACCCTCATGGAGAAAAATAAAAGGTTTTCCATTAAAACCATTGAAGGAGAAAATAAAAGGTTTTTCATAAAAACCATTGTAAAATAAAGTATAATAATTTTATTATACTAAGGAAGCTTAAAATTAATTATAAATTAATTTAAGTTAAGGTTAAAACCCTAGAGTGAGTTTTAGATTTGAAATTCAAAAATCCAATTTTGAAAAGCATCGACATGAGGAGGAATGTCAAAACAAGTATATAAGAGGGAGAACCCACATCATTAATATTAACCATACCTTAGAATATCGTGCGAGCATAGTAATCAGTGTTGTGACCAAGGGAGAGAGAAAACATGATTTTCATGTGAGAAGAGTAGGAGAGTTGAAAGCATAAGAGGAATGTCTTTATCCTTCCTTCACGTGGGCCTTCATAGCCCACATGGTGAGTGCCCAAGTGCCTAGCACTTAGGCTAGAGGAGACGATGAATCGAGTCATGCCGAATCCTATTTTTGTGGGGAGTAAAAAGTATGCAAAATATTTGATCTTCAAAATTTTCGGAAGTTTAGTTGGGCAATTTAAAAAAAAAAATTGCATGTTTATTATTTGGTTCAAGGTTGCAAGGGAGTTATAAATTTTGGCAAAATTAAATTTTTAATATTATTTTCTCAAACGTTTTGTGTGGAGTGAAAAGTGTTTGGTTGATATTCTATAGTGTTGAATATTATTAAGAGTGGTTAATATCCTATGGTGGTGGATATTATTTTAAGAGTGGTTGATATATTAGGGTGTTGGTCACTATTCTAAGATTGGAGTTGATAAGGTATATCCAAGTATTTTGTTATGTATGATTTGTTGAGTGTAATTGAAAAAAGGAAAAAATAAGGCATTGATTATATTTTGGTCCAAGGAATATCTTTAAGGAGATATTGGAATAATATTTTATCTTCTACCCTTTTTGAGTTTGGCAAATAAGTGTTTATGGTTGTGGCATATTTGTGAGGTCTATTCCTTATCATCAAGAAAAAGGTATGAGCACATTCTCCCATAGTTAAGTTGATTGGTTGGTTTTCTGAAAAATAAGTTTGGAGTGAAAAGGACTTGATTAGGGTTTCCTTATTAAGTATGTTTGAGTTAATGCTTCAAGGTTTTTTGGAATAAAGAGTTTTTGTTGAAACCTTGTTTGATTAGCATTGTTGTTGAAGCCATTGATTGTGTAAAGAACTTGAACTAGGTTTTGAGTATCATTGCTATAAGCATTGTTGTTGAAGTGAGTTGTTGAGCAAAGAACTTGAACTAGGGTTTGAGTATCATTGCTATAAGAATTGTTGTTGAAGTGAGTTGTTGAGAAAATAAACTGAACTAGGGTTTGAAAAGATCATGAGTATCATTGTTATGTGAGATTTATTGCTATGCATTGTTGGGAATATTTTGAGTTGGTATTTATATTCTTGGGCTAGGGTTTGTGAGAAAGGAGTGTTTCATTGAGTGATTGGTTGAGTAGAGTTGGTTGAGCCTAGTCAAGTGGATGTGTGAAGTGATTGTTCAAGTTTCATAAAACAAACTATTCTATATTATGAATTGAGCATTGAGTTGATTTTGAAGCATATTGAGTCTCTAACAATTCTCCTTATGTTTCTAAGAGAGTGATTGAAAGTGATTGAGCATTGTGATGAGTATAGAGCATATTGAGTCTCTACCAATTCTCTTTATGTTTCTATGAGGTTCAACAAGTTCTGTTTGGACTTGTTGAGATGATTTGAGGAAAGTATTTGAGAAGACTTGTGGATATATTTTGTGTGAGATTTTGTGAAAGCTTACAATATAGATATTGAGAAGATTTGAATAAGTTCTTGAGAGAACTTATTGAGAAGATTGATACAGTTCTAGAAAGGACTTGTAGAGTAGATTTAGATAAGTTCTTGAGAGGACATATTATGAATATTGATCAAGTTATAGAGAGAACTTGTTGAGCATATTGGACAAGTTCTGTGTGGACTTGTTGAGAATATTGGACAAGTTTTGTGTGGACTTGTTGAGCAGATTGGACAAGTTCTATGTGGACTTGTTGAGAAGATTTAGACAAGTTCTGTGTGGAATTGTAGAGCATATTTGGACAAGTTCTGTGTGGACTTGTTGAATAGATTTGAGACAAGTATTTGAGAAGACTTGAGAGTAGAGTTGATTTATTTGTTCAAACCTTGAGTTAAGGTTTAGGGAAGATCCAACAGAGTTGAGATAAGCCTTAAGTTAAGGCTTGAGGACAGAGATCAAGGAGAGATTTGTGCTAGACCCAAGGACTATGTTTAGTACAGATTTGAGAGCAAATTTTTGTGTAGATTTGAGGAAAGTTCTGTACCAAACCAAAGACAAATATTGGACAGGTTTGTACTAGACAAAAGGACTATATTTAGTATAAACTTGAGACAAAACTTTAGAGGTGATAGAGCAGAGAGGACAATAGTATCCACTTGATAGAGATCCATTAGCCAAGTCAGTGAGGACAGGTATTATGAGTGTAGATAGGAGGCTTCAGTAGAGAGAGATCCAAAAGCCAGTGTAGAGGAGGTAGTTGTCTTCTAGAGGATCACCATCCAGAGCAGAGGAGAAAGAGTTCTCCTGTGGATAAAGATATACAAACTTGATATAGGGGATTAGTATCTCCTTTGGATAGAGGTCCATAAACATTGTAATAGAGAAAGGATTCCCAAGATATTTATTGAGAAAATATTAGTAATATATTTTCTCCGTTGAGTAGCCCACATTGGGTGAACCACATTAAAATCGGTGTCTCTATTAGGTGTGATGATTTGTGCATTACTTTGGTTATTGCTATGGATATTGCCATTGATTATATTGATTAATACTATCTAGAAAAGAAAAATAAAAAGTGATCTTATACTGTTCACCCCCCTCTCAGTATAAACTTGTGTTCTTCACATATTATCTAATTTAGGAATGATCTATACAAAAATTGAGATGAGATTGTATGCAGAATCCATGGTCGTCCTTGTGTGTTCTAAATGGGACTATCATAATGAAAAACCTAATTAAAGATCCAAAATCCACAAAATTCTAGTATGATGCATATAAACTAATTTAGAAATGATATACATTGAAATTGACCCAAAATTATGTGCAAATTTATGGACATCCCTAAGTGTTCCAATTGGTACTATTAACCATCCTAGGTGGGGATGACCACCAAATCTGGTGGTTTTGCCATCCATTCCTCTTGGATCTGGTCCAAACTACTCCTACGGTTGTTGCCATAAAATTTGGTGATATAATTTATAGAAATGTGTGGGTTCTAGAATGGATTTATGTATTTGGGATCACTTGCAAACCTCCTTTGATGGATGGAGATTTCAAGGGCAAATACACAGGTAAAATGGAGAGTGAATCTCGATAGCACTTTGTTGCAAAATATTGCAAAGACATCTCTTTTTAAATTTGGGTGGAATGACTCCAATTTATATCCCAAGAGGGCCACATGGTCAAATGGGTAAGTTGAGGCATTCAAGGCAAGTGACACTACTTGTCAAAACCCTTGCCATGCATTGGGTGGAAGAGGCATCCAATTTGGATCTCGAATTTGTAGGTTGTGATGGATTTGATAGGCCCTCAATCTATCATAAATCATTGGGTGGGATAAATGGTAGAATTTGATTATCATTTATCCTACCCTTGAATTTTTGAGGGGCCTAGGCCATGGACATATCACCCAGGAATGGTTGTTAGTGGCCATATCTGTGTGAGATGGACATGAACTGTGGTCGTCCTGGGGTGGGACAATCATGGCTACATAGCCCAAAACTTCCTAAAAGTGGGGTAAACCTTCCCAAAAGTTGTTAGGACCACTATTTAACCCCTTAGAGTTTCCCAATGCGACTATATGGTATTTATAAGAGTGTGCCATTGTATTCTAATCAGATTGACATGATTTTAGTATCTACAGATGCCCCTTTTTGAGATGCGTTGTGTGAAATAGAGCATGGAGAAAAAATAGATGACTATTTTATCAAATGATTAAGGTTATTCAGTAACCTAAACAAATTTAGATGCCTCCATCATAGAAAGAGCATACATTCTTGGAATCCTCAATTTTGACATATTTGAAGGATTTGATTTTGGTATACCTTTCAACCACATTACAATGGAAGAATTAGGGGCTTATGGTATACCTAGTCTTGGTTCCTTATTTGGCTTATAAGCCTATTTTGGGATACATATACAAAGGCTTAAAGGATACCAAGACTTTGTTTTGATGAATTGGTGTTGAATTATATGCCCCAATGTAGGCTTGGAATTTATCTTTGGCAATAATTCTTTTGAATGTATGCAAGTTCCACTTTTGACTGTTTGAGTGTTGATTTTGATTATGAATTCAATATTATGACTCCTAAAGTTATGAGTCAATGAGAGCATGACTTGTGATGAAAGTGACGAGTTTCTTGACCAATATGACTTGATTAAGGTTCCTTCAATTTTACCCATTGTAAAATTTATTAATTTTAAGAGGATTTTGATGGTTTTGTTGATATTTCATGGAAGAAAAGAACTGGATACCTCATTCTGTGGAGTGGTTCGACTGCAATGGCCTTCTTAGGGATTGAAATAAAGACTTTTCCATTCATAAATAAATAGTTTTGGTTCCATATTGATACTTTAAGAATTTTATCAATTTTGACATATTTTTGGTGGTTTTTAGGCCATTTTCTTTGCCTTTTCTTCTATTTTTTTGGGATTTCATAGAAGAAAGGAAATGAATACCTCATTCCTATGGATAAATCCATCCACAATGGCCTTATTCAGGATTGAAGTTAGAATATTTCAATTTAGTGATGAATAATTTGGTTCAAATGGCCTTATGGTGATTTACTCATCCTGTCGGATTGCATGGAGCACAAGTTGTTGCAACCACCAAGTGTATATGGTAAAAATTTGGATACAAGGTGCACTTGAGATTTTATTTTTTGTTTATTTTATGATTTTTGAAGGTTTTGGGCTGGTAGATATGCTTAATTATCCTTTATGAAGCTCTTTGTGGTGAGCCAATATGTGCATTTATGCCTGCTTCTTGGTTTGCTAATGCATTTATGGATGCAATATCATGGATGCATGTATTGTAATATAATGTTGGTTGATGATATGTACATGTGTGTATGCATAATGACATGGATGATTTTTTAATTCGTATGATGAATTATGAATACCATTTGACACACTAGATGCTAGCACCATAGATTGTACAAAATTCAATGATTCATTTTAATATTATAATAAGACTATGTAATGGATTGTGAAAATGTAAAGTGAAAAACATGTGATAAATGGTATAGAATGAAATGCATAGTAATATGTTATAGAATTTCCTTAAGGTTTTCATGAGACTCAAACACTCCAGTGACCTAGTAAAAATTTCTATATTAACCATGCAAGACTTTTTGGCAAGGTATAAATCTGCTAGGATGACCAAGATATTCAATATCCCTGTGTGTGCATGTGATTTTATTGTTATAATAATGCATAAAGTTACCCCAGTACAAAAAAATATTTATGCAGCCCATTTTTACTAAAGATCACATAGTGAGTATCATTATCCTAAGTTTTTTACGTAGTTAGATTAGACCACTAGATAATATAGGCTACCAAAAGCTAGTTCATCTGTAAGAAAACATTGGTCTATACAAAATAAGGTCACTAATGTGACAGAAATATCATCATGTGTAAGGATACTTCCATTTCCAAGCAGTATTTATGATACCCAACCTATAATGAGGATCACCTTATGGTTATCAAATGCTGATAATTCCAAGGATTTCAGTCCAGTACTCTCTTATTTTCTTTTATTTTTTAATTGCTCTAGGGATTTGCTCATTTTTATTTTGGTAAGGGATTTTGGTAGTGGTGAGAACCACTCTTTATTTTACTTTTTTATTTTGTTAGTGGTGAGAACCACTTTTTCTTTTGGGGATTTTTTCTTTTGTTAGTGGTAAAAACCACTATTTATTTTTCTTTTGCTCTTGGATACTTTCCCAGATTTGGTGTGGGGCAAGGAATTTTTATTTCTTTAGGTAAATAGGAGCTTGTCCTTTTGTTAATTCTTAGTATTTTTGCACCATGCGCATAGGGGTATGAGCAAGGTAAAATTTTCAATTAAGGTAACAAGGACCACTTTGTAGGTTTTATATTTTCTTGTACCAAACTTGGATTTATTAATGGGAAAATGTGTTGGGATTTTTACCTATACAAGGTACAATAAAAGTAGGACTCTACCTTCCAAAAATTAGGATAACTTTCTACAAATCTAAAAATAAAACTAGAGATGTTTGAGTGACCGAAAACCCTAATGCCATCTTATAAAAAATGACTAGGTGAAGGGAAATAGACACAAATACAAAATGTGGGGAATGTAGATGGAAATGATAATTGTAATATATGGGTGTGAATAATGAATTTTGACAAAGGTTATTTTGAAAGATGACTAGAGTATAGACCTGGTGCTAAGCATGTATTATCAACTCTAGAATGTTTAATGCAAGTGATTGTATAATGCAGTGATATGAAATGTAATGCAATACCATATTTTTATGTTTTTTTATTTTAATGATGTTTTTGGATTTTGATAAATATATATAAATACATTTTACCAATGAGCTTAGTGGATGCCATTGGGGATTTTTGGGTGACCAAAGGGTTTATGGATATCTTTGGGGCTTTTTCAATGACCAAAGGATTTATGGGTACCTTTGGGAATTTTTAGGTGACCAAAGGATTTATGGATACCTTTGGGGATTTTTGGGTGACCAAAGAGTTTATAGGTACCTTTGGAGATTTTTGGGTGACCAAAGAGTTTATGGGTACCTTTGGAGATTTTTTGGGTGACCAAAGGATTTATGGGTACCTTTGGAGCTTTTTGGGTGACCAAAGGGTTTATGGGTACCTTTGGAGATTTTTGGGTGACCAAAGGATTTATAGATACCTTTGGGGTATTTTGGGTGACAAAGGATTTATGGGTACCTTTGGGGATTTTTGGATGACCAAATGGTTTATGTATACCTTTGGGGTGTTTTGGGTGACCAAAGGATTTATACATACCTTTGGAGATTTTTGGGTGACCAAAGGGTTTATAGATACCTTTGGAGATTTTTGGGTGACCAAAGGATTTATGGGTACCTTTGGGGATTTTTGGGTGACCAAAGGATTTATAGATACCTTTGGGGATTTTTGGGTGACCAAAGGATTTATGGGTACCTTTGGATGGACCCTTTATCTATGGCCAATACTCTGATGGAGATGGCAGAGAATCTCCTTGATAAAATTCAATTACCTCAATGTCGAGGTGCAATGACTTTAATGGGTTATTCAGATCATGCAAGGGTGCAATAAGATCTATGGAAATCATATTAATGTATGGATGATATCCATTGGATGAGCGATTGGGTCTATTGAAAAGAGATTGTATTAAGACTCATGGGGGTGGTTGTGGTGGAGGTGGAATGATTGGAGGTGATCTATGTGGAAGGGGGCAAGATTACACCTTGAGTGGTAAAAGCTGTCACCAAATGAGATGTTGCAATGGGAACATATGCATATAGAACTATTCTTCATCATCCAATGGGATTATTTGCTCATACTTTTCATCTAAACTAGGGGATTTAAGAGGTGCTACACCATAATTTGATTCATCATCAGTCATCCATTCATAAGGAGGACCTTGATCCTCTTCCTCATTGTCAAATGGGAGAGTACGTGAACCTTCACCTTCTTCATAGGATTCGGTGAAATCATAAGATATCCCTTGATTTATCATATTTGTAGGAAAATAATCCAAAGAGTGGCCATGAATATTATTATCATAAGGATCACGTGCAAGCTCATCCCTATAGTTCAAACCTAGACACTCTAAACTTTATGTGAGGACATCAAGAGGCACAAGCTTGTTGTGTCCTAAGACAAATTTATCATATAGTAATTGATATTGTGGCTATCAAAGAACACAAGTACCTTGTTTGTACAAACCAAAACCATATCCATGCCAATGGTAGAAATGGAGATATCACTTGGTATAGTTGGGATTGGACATAAAATTAATGTCCTCAAAAAAGGGTTCTTCATCCTCTTCTTACTGAGAAGATGGTTTTGTGCCACATTTAATACCGTCATATATGAATTTTTTTTGATTGGGAGGTATACCTAGAGGTAGATGGTACCTATGGAAATATGAGTTCATCCCATATTTTGTATTGTATCAATGGTTGGAATTGTTGTGATATTCCTCACTAGGTACTCTCCTAAACCCATAGTAGCTAAATGGACTATGACGTAGATGGTGAGGTTGGAGGAGATGGAAGTGAGGCTTGAGATAACTCAATGCTTACCTCATAAGGTGGTTCCTCATCTGCTAGACTAGGAATCTCTTCAATGGAAATGGTAGAGATGATTGTAAGGATATCATCAATAGGCCTGTTTGACTTGTTCCTCTACGAAGGATTTAATGATGATGAAGGTGTATTTGAAGGTGCAAATTACGAGGATGGTATAGAAGAAGATGGTAATTGATAAATTGAATATGATAATGAAGTATTTGGACCTTGAATGGATGTATTCAGTTGGAAGTCCACATGATTTGATGGTAAGGTTGAATTAAGGATATGTTGTACCAAGTTGCAGTATTTGAAGGGCTCAAGGTCTACAGAGACAACATGTACTTGCCCTTTGTGAGTGTACTTCAAACATTGGTGAGCTATGGATGGTACGCACTTCAAGTCCCTAATCTAAGGTCTACCCAATAAGGCATTATAAGCCATTGCACCCTCTAAGACATGAAAAAATATTGGTTTGGTTTTGTGCCCCACCTGAATAGGTAAGACTATAGTGCTAACCATTGAGCATAGAGTATTATTGAATACTCTGAGGGTATATGCAGATACAACAATGTGAGATGTTGGAAGACCTAGATGTTGGGGAGCATTTATGGTGATGATATTTCTTGAAGAACCAGTTTCAATTAGAACTCTTTTGTAAGGTGTTCCATTTACACATGCAATGATGTGTAAGGTAGGATCAACCACATAATTTGATATTGGTTTGAGTTCATGTTCATAAAAAGTGATTATTGGCTCTTTACATCGTTGAATGTGCCCAATGAGATTGATAAAGGGGTTAGACTCCTAGGGTTGTAGTTCAATCGACCTAAGGATCTCCATAAGATATTCTTGATGAGATGGAGATTGTTGGATAATCTCATAGATAAAGAGTCAGGTCGGTGTTGTTTGCAAGATTTGAGCAAGCTCACTCTTTCTAGTGACCAATGGATAAGGTGGAAGGCTTTGCACTGGAGTTCGTGGAGGTTGTGACATGGAGGGAATATCATTTTAAGTTGTATGTGGTACAACTTGATTTGGATAACACCTATTCCTTGTAATGGTGCTAACCATATTGATAAACCCTTGTTGAGAGGGTGTCGTATGGACATCATTTACCTATTTTTCTTGATTTGCCTATACCTCATGATTTGGCCACACATAGACAATAGAATAGAGAATCCATAGACTTAGTGAAGGACATAAATTGTCACGTAGGGTGACGTTGCTAGTTTTGCCTTTGATTCACCTAAGTATTGTTATTGTAACTTGCAGGAGAAGGTTGAGCTTGATATTTTATCCTATGAGGTGGTATTGGTTAAACAAGCCCTAGAATACTAATGACAACTTGATTAACTAATACCAACTTTGGTTGTGCCATATTTCCATTTCTATTCTTATTCCACTCCTTTTTATAGGGTTTTGTGATCTCTCCATCTCTAATTTTAATTTCTTCAATTGTTCTACCCTGTGCTAGAGCATCTTCAAGAGTTTGGTATTGTTATATTTGTAGCAATAATGAAATTGGCTTTTAAAAACACTGGAAAACATGTGATTCAACTTAGACACTAGTAGTAGGTATGTATTTTAGCGAGAAGTGTTCACCACTTGTTACCATAATCTATTATTGACTCATATTCATATTGCTTCAAACCCATGAGGTCTGTTAAAGTCACCTTTTGCTTAGTGTTAAAGGTGAAACATTCCAGGAATGCATCTACAAATTATTCCAAGCTATGGATGTTGTGCCTTGGGAATTGACTGTACCACTTTATGGTTGGTCCAAAGAGGGTAATAAAAAATGTTCTTAGAAGTAAGGCATAATTATCTTGGATACTGAAGCATTGGTTCATGAACCTAGTGACATGCTCTTGCACATCTTCCTCTCATTTAATCCATGCAACTTGGGCATTTTGAAATGCTCTAGGTATGGAGGGGAAGATATTTATGGGTGAAGCGATTTATTGCGAAGCTAGTGCAAAGTGGGATTTTGAAGCCCAAACACAAAGGTCTTGTTTTCTATGGTTTCCATGCGTTCAAGAAATGCTTTATATGTATAAGAGGATTTGATATCCTCTTCTTTGTTTTTCCCCATGGGGGAGGATGAAGAATGTCAAGCATATGGTGTGGTGGTTGATTATCATAAACACTACCTCCATAAGGTGATTATAGGTATTCCTATTCTATTTCCAAATCATCGTAGGCTCCATAAGGTGTTTCCTGAATTGGTCTACAAGGAGGAACAAATGCCTATGGAAGGTGATATATGTTTGGCCTGGAAGGCAAGTCTCTATTAGGCCTAGGAGGTCAAGGAGGAAACATTTAAATAGGCCTAGGAATCCTATTTTGATTAAAATTATGTTACCTCTGATGAACCCCCTATCTATGAGTACTTGGGGTAGGGACCTCGTTGCATAAGGTATTTTGAAATTTTTATTCAATTATTTGTTTCTCTAACTGATACTGGTGATCCAAGCATTGTTTATCCAATCAAAGATGACTGAATTGAGCTTTGCGGTCAACATATATTTTTACAAATTGATTTATCCAATTAGTTATACAAGGTCTATTAGCCCTAACACTATTGCCATGATGCCTATTGGTGAGCAGAAATTCATGTCCCGAAAAACATTCATTTATCTTCCATAAATTATCAATCCAGTAAGTTCGTAGACTTATTAGTGTCATGCATAGTATATGCCTACAGTGTTGGGGAATGAATTCCTTATGTACCTTATTGAGTTTGGTGGGGGATGTGTATGTGTTTTGATTTCAGCCAAACTAAATAACTAAGTGCAGAAAATTAAACAACTAAATTAAAGTGCTAAAAATAAATGTACAAAAATAAAATACGATAAAATAAACACACACCTAAAAAGCAGGAAAGAAATAAGTAAACTAATCTACATAAAGCAAATACAAAAATTAAACAGAGGAGGACTCCTACAGGGAGTGGACCCAACCTCCTACATATAGTCTGCCCAGCTAGCTGCGTAGAGGTTGCTCAAATAAGAGGAATTGCACTCTTAATAAATTTGACAAGAAGTAAAATAAATCAGCTCCTCTATAAAATTGATCGTCCCTTCCATCAAGGAAGACCTGTGCATTTATACAATGCCCAACCTTACTCTATTACAAATTTAGGCAAGTCTATTTCAAACTTGCAATTACAATAGATATGCAGTAAACATTCCAGCCAGACAATCCTAACAATCATGCAATAATAATAATAGTCACACACTAATTTTATCCGTAGGATAAATTAGGCATATTTTGTTTTGATATCAGTAATAAATCCATTCACGTGTTTGTCCATATTAGTCGCCAATGCAAAATAGATTATTTTCCTGATTTGTCACATTTTTTTTTCACACACATTGATTTTCCAGATAATTGCATTGTCTTGTTCACACACATCGATTCATCGGATAATTGTCACTCTATTCTATTCATGAGAAAATAATCCTCACCTTGCAAAGTTTAATCGACCAATCACTTAATAATAGAGGTGCTTTATTTAGTTTAATAATAAGGCACAAAATATCTCCCCATTTTTCTTCACGTGATTTGGTACCTATCCCAACTTGGTGCATATGACATGAAGTCAATGGTCAACATGGTCCCACTTACTTGCTTGGTCAAATATTTTCAAAGTATGGAGGTGTGGAGGTGCCTTCTTCATGAGGAAGGTGCCTACTTTTGTTGGGCGCCTTCCTTATAAGGAAGGCACCTACTCCTGTTGGGTGCCTTCCTTATAATGAAGGCACCTACTCATGCTGGGGGTGCCTTCCTTATAAGGAAGGTGCCTACTTCTGCTGGGCACCTTCCTTGAAGAGGAAGGTGCCTTTTTTTGCTGGGTGCCTTCCTTGAAGAGGAAGGCACCTACTTCTATTGGGCACCTTCCTTGAAGAGGAAGGTACCTGCTCTCTTGCCTTAGCCTATGTAAGCAGAAGTATGCTAGGTCCAAGTGGATGTCGACTGGAAAACACCATATTAGTAATAAAACCTACATTTATACACAATTCCCACTAAAAACACCAATCAAGCATAGTATCAGATTTTCTATCAATTATATGTATAAGTTATATAAAAATGCATATCACATGCTAATTAAACCAGTAATGATGCCCCTTAATAGTGTATAAAAATTTACATTTTTGGGACTCATCATCCCCCCATGCCTAACATGTGCCATGCCCTCATGGCACCAAAAGCTGAATTTATACCTCTTGTAGGATGACCATTTTTTTTAAATGGCCTTTAGTAGTTCAGTTTTTTCTTTGTTGACCCTGTTATTGAGCACTGTTGTGTTTTTCTTCCATTGAGTATTGTGTTTTTTTTTTAGTGCTGCTACAACATTGCACACATATTTAGAATTTTCTTTTGCTCGTTTGTTTATGCAAGTCAAAGCAGATTACAAATCCACTATATTTTTTTTCTTCTTCTTTAAATTAGAAGATTGCAATCCTCTCTCATTCCTTTGTAATTTGTTGTGGATTGCCATTCCATAGCACAATAGTACCATAAGTGACATTAGCCACTCTTTTTCTCTGGATTGTGGATTCAGGCCTCCTCTTGTCTTGAACTCAGTGAAAATCAGTCCGCACTGCTCCCTTTATTAAATATCCCAGATTGTGACTCCGATGTTCCACCAATCAATTCACCGTCCGAATATTTTCATGATGCACAAATGAAACAAGGTCAACTCTATTCACGTGAATGCCATAGCTTTTTTCTATTTTTTTTTCATTTTGAGGTAATAATATTTTTCATCCGAGGCATGTCATACATTGGAAATTCGATGGGAGATTTTGATAAGCTATATGGGCATCGACTGGTATTAGCATAGAAATGATTTTAAAATAACTATACACATAATTAACAGGAAAATCAGTACATATATGGGTGAATTTCATAGAACTTGATGTATATGATGTGGGTGGTGTGAGACATTTCATGTTGGTGCTTTGGGAGGTTTTATTTATTTCTTTATTTATTATTTTTTTCGGCTGCCTTCTTGCTCCACACCATTAATTTTTGTTGTTCTTCCTTCTTCTATTGGTGTGAATTTAACAAATTTTACATCACAACCATTATTTACCTTTTTTTATATTCTCCCCCACTTAAATTAGTGATGCCCTTGTCGCCAGCAATAGGTACCTCTACGTAACAGGTCTGTAGCCCTTCAAACATCAGGTTCCACACTGAACAATATGTACCCTCATCTAAGGGAGAAGAAAAATACTTATTGGTGCCTTCCTCTAGGTGGAAAAATGCTCTACTGTACTGGATTGATTGTAGGCACTAGCTTCCATGTGGTAAGCAAGTACCTTCTCCACTTCATCACTCTACTAATTATAGGGTACAAAATGTCACAACTGTTAGGTCTAGTTTAAGCCGACTCCGCCTACAGATCATGCTCATGGTTGTGTCCTGCGAAACTACACCTACAAAAATTAGAAAACAAGAATCATGGCCTGTGCCTAAGGCCCTAGCTCTTAGGATACCTTTAGATTGCACTCATAGGGCACGATTACCTACACACATGAAAGTAGTAAAACAAGAGTCATGACTTTGTGCTTGTTAGGCCCTAGCTCTCAGGATACCTGCAGCTTGCATTCCGTTCATGATTTCCTAAAAAGCAATAAGAAAGAAATTTTTATGCTAAGTAGGACATGTTTTGCACATTTTTTTTCATTGGGAGGATTTGCATAATTTTTTTTTTTTGATCAAGGCACCTCTATTGTATGCCATCAAGGCACCTCGTCACTTATTCTTCTCTTTTTTTTGTCCCTTATGCCATCGAACCACCCAAGTGTGGGAAATGGATCAAGGCACCCTAGATGTCAAGGCGCTTGCTTACTGTGGAAGGCACATTCTTTCTGTGGAAGGTGCCTTCAATGTATGTCACCTTCTTTATGTGGAAGGCGCTTCTAATGTATGGCGTATTCCTCATACGGAAGGTGCCTCCAATGTATGGCACCTTCCTCATACAGAAGGTGCCTCCAATGTATGGCGCCTTCCTCATGCAAAATGCACCTTCATTGTATGGAACATTCTTCACGTAGAAGACACCTTCTTGATGATCAAGGCATCTTGGAATTTATCATTTTTTTTTTCATGTATCCTTCCTTTTTTTCTTCTCTCATTTTTTTTCTTTTTCTCTCATTTTTTTTCTTCTTTGTTTTTTTTTTTTTAACGAAGGATTGAACATTCGTCAAAGCTTCCGGTATGGTATGGGGTCTCTCCCATGTCGATGTCTAACCCACTCTCACAAATTTGAGGTGATTTTTAATGGGGCTCATTTACCATTACTCGATGTTGTCTCGACACTCTACTCTTGCACTTTGTGTAGCATATTTGACTTTTTTTATCATCCAGGCTATAACAGTCATGCACTTTCTAGTAAAATTTTCCCCTAAATTCCATAAGCACCTTGGGCTGAAAGCCTTTCGCTTGATCAGGGTTACTTAGCCTGCCTTCAAGCGCCAATTTTTCCAAGGTAAAAATCTACTAGCTTTCACCTGTTATATTGGATGCTACACGATCAGGTACATAATACAGTTCGTATAGTGCTATTACGAACTCCATGTATGAATTTCAATTCATGAGATATTCATAGACACCTCCTTATTTGTCTACTTCGTACTTCATGTTGTCCTACAAAACATAAAAGAAAAATCTAAACTAAAGACATTAAAATAAAATTCTAACTAACTAATTTTTTTTTTAATTTTTTTATTATTTTTTTTCATCTTCTTATTACTTCTGGGCTCCTCGCTTGCTTTATTTAGCGACCGGTTGGAGATTTCTCATTTCCCTTATGGACCAAACTGGTCCTAGGGAAAGAGGATACTTTCTTCCAACAAGTAACAAAAATAAAGCTTCTAGTTTTTTATCTGTTGCTTTATTTAGCTACCGGTTGGGGATTTCTAATTTCCCTTCTGAACCAATATGGTCCTCGAGAAAGAGGATACTCTCTTCCAACAAGCAGCAAAATAAAAATTTATTTTTACTCTTAACTTGGATCCTTTTCAGTAGAAGATATATATATATATATAATGTTTATTGTGTTGTTGGTGGCAATGATGAAGGTGGGGTCTCCCCCATGCCTATATTTAAACTAGTCTTTCAAAAATCATCTGCTTCATTATCAACTAGTTTAATACGTCATAGCATGAGAAGAGCATTTTATCCCATGGCCTCAAAACCAAACTTTCTCAACATAATGGCAAAATGCATAGGCTAGAAAAATGACTACCTGTAGGTTAGCAACTTGGAAAAAACATGGCATAGCAGTATTTAAAAAATACATGCTAGTTTCTGATTCACCAGGTTGCCTTAAGTGCAAGTGAAGAGCATACTTCATAACAAGATGTTCTTTAAAACATTTTGCTCTATCATTTTTCTTGCTATTAATTTCATCATTTAAAAAATATTTACCAATACATTGCAAAAAGTTCAAGCCTATAATTTTTTTTTAATTTAAAACCAAGCTTCTAGAGGCACAATTTTTCAAGGGTTTCTGTATGTAAAAACACATCCCTAAATATTTTCAATCAGACCTGGATTGTGCTTATGTATTTTAATTTCTTGAAACCATTTAGAACATGATAAAACTCCATCATTGCAAGATTTTTCTAAATTTTTCAACAACACGTTTTGTTCCTACTTCTACACTTAATTTGGTACATCAGGTTCATTCCCACGTTTACCTGAGAAGCTAGAAAATGCAAACAATTACCTATGGGATTTGGCTCTGACTGTGTCGACAACTATTTTTGGCCTTATAAAAAGGCCCTTGGTGGACTCACACTTCTCAGGTAAAAGATCTACAGGTAATTTTAAATAGGATTTTTATCTAACCTATAAATTAGAACACTACAGTTTAGACACTCCCCGACAACGACACCAAAATGGTGAGCATAAATTCATGTCCCGAAAAACATTCATTTATCTTCCATAAATTATCAATCTGGTAAGTTTGTAAACTTATGAGTGTCACACACAGTATATGCCTACAGTGTTGGGGAATGAATTCCTTATGTACCTTATTCAGTTTGGTGGGGGATGTGTATGCATTTTGATTTCAGCCAAACTAAATAACTAAGTGCAGAAAATTAAACAACTAAATTAAAGTGCTGAAAATAAATGTACGGAAATAAAATGCGATAAAATAAACACACACCTAAAAAGCAGGAAAGAAAGCAGTAAACTAATCTACAGAAAGCAAATACAAAAATTAAATAGGGGAGGAATTCTACAGGGAGTGGACCCAAGCTCCCGCAGATAGTCTGCCCAGCTAGCTGTGTAGAGCTTGCTCAAATAAGAGGAATCACACTCTTAATAAATTTGACAAGAAGTAAAATAAATCAGCTCCTCTATAAAATTGATTGTCCCTAATGTTGCATTTATATAATGCAAAACCTCCCTTTGTTAAAAATTTAGGCAAGTCTATTTCATATTTGCAGTTACAATAGATATGTTGTAAACATTGCAGCCAGACAATCTTAACAATCATGCACTAATAATAACAATCACACACTAATTTTATTCATAGGATAAATCAGGCGTATTCTATTTTTATATCAGTAATAAATCCATTCACGTGTTTGTTCATCTTAGTCGCCAATGCAAAATAGATTATTTTCCTGATTTCTCACATTGTCTGTTCACACACATTGATTTGCCAAATAATTGCATTGTCTTGTTCACACACATCGATTCTCCGGATAATCGTTGCTTTGTTCTATTCATGAGAAAATAATCCTCACCTTGCAAAGTTTAACCGACCAATCACTTAATAATAGAGGTTTTTTATTTAGTTTAATAATAATGCATAAAATATCTCCCCCTTCTTCTTCACGTGATTTGGTAGCTATCCCAACTTGGTGCATATGACATGAAGTCAACGGTCAACATGGTCCCACTTGCTTGCTTGGTCAAATATTTGCAAAGTATGGAGGTGTGGAGGCGCCTTCTTCATGAGGAAGGCACCTAATTTTGTTGGGCACCTTCCTTATAAGGAAGGCACCTACTCCTACTGGGTGCCTTCCTTATAATGAAGGCACCTACTTCTGTTGGGCGCCTTCCTTGAAGAGGAAGGTGCCTATTTCTGTTGGGCGCCTTCCTTGAAGAGGAAGGCACCTATTTCTACTGGGCACCTTCCTTGAAGAGGAAGGTGCCTATTTCTGTTGGGAACCTTCCTTGAAGAGGAAGGCACTTGCTCTCTTGCCTTAGTCTTTGTAAGCAGAAGTATGCCAGGTCCAAGTGGATGTAGACTAGAAAACACCATATTAGTAATAAAACCTGCATTTATACACAATTCCCACTGAAAACACCAATCAACCATAATACCAGATTTTCTATCAATTATATGCATAAGTTATATAAAAATGCATCTCACATGCTAATTAAACTAGTAATGATGCCCCTTAATAGTGTATAAAAATGTACATTTTTGGGACTCATCACCTATCATGTTTAAGAGGATCTAAAACATCAACTATGAGCTTCCCTTGATTGGGAGGGGTCACGTTCACTTGTTCAATCCTAAACAAATGTTCTTTATACTCATCTAGATAGAAGCACATCGTGCTAGCATGGAATACATAAACTAAGGATAATCAAGACTCTCCTTATGTCTTCCTTCATCAATGAGGAAGGGAAGGGCTGAATTTTCTCATCTAGGGCAATGAGTATCATACTCATATCGGTACTTATACTACTGATACCTATTAGTGCAATTTAAGGGCGTATTTTGATTATTTGGGCCTGCCCATAGTGAATAGTCTTGATCTTGCACGTAGGTATGCAAGGTAGACAGAGCAGACACACAAATGCATGGTATTTCTCTATTTTTTTGTGCCTCAATGGATAGTTGTCATTCTTGAAATAAGGCATGTGATGTGTCTATATTAGGACCAAAACCTATAAGGGTGTCTCGCGTAGGGATCCCTTGTAGGTTAGGTTCCTGATTTGACATTTTAGGACTTGGGTGAGTAGGAGGCCACCAAGGAGGTATAATCATATCCTTAGGGTCAAATCGGAGATGGTCTATGTATCCTTATCTAATCTTCATAACATCAACCCTTGAATGTCCTTGGTTGCGGGTGCATACCATAACTACTTTATTCCAAACCCTACGTGATTATCTCCTTTACAAATTTTAATGATTCAACACATAAAAATAGAAACACACAATAATACAAGTGTTTATCCCTTTTAAGGATTAATATGTGTTCCTAAAACTATTTGGTGTATTTTTTATTTGTTGTTTTTCAAAGGGATATCTTTTCACGTGTTTGAATATTGTTGATGTAATTCTAAAGTTTTTTAAAGGATTTCACCTATATACTTGCATCTCGACAACCAAAAATTAAATTCCTATCATGTAAACCAACCAAAGTATGGAGATGAATCCCATACTTTATCAGGGAGCGCAAGTCCTACCAGTCCTCACCCATATTGATCGTGGGTAGTGATACACCATCTGAAGAGGAATGCGTACTATTCTCCACTACTAAGATGGTTCTTGGATTTGGCTTTGGCCAAAAAATAGGGTTTTTATCATGCAAGCCAACAGGTGGAGATGAAGCCCACCACATTGGTATTTATTAGTGGTTGGTGATGAAGTTCCAATATCACTAATATTAAAATGTGACGTACTGTGTGTGGTTCCTTTTATGCTTAAAGAAAGTAAAACAAAATAACACTCAATGAACCTTCACTAAATTCAAAAGAATGTTTCATTTTCAGAAGTATTTGACAAATGATGGAACCTACAAAATGCATATTCTATATGGAAACCTAACCGTTAGGTAGGTTGCAAGCAATCAAACCACACAAATACATACTTAAGCTATTATTTTCCTATTTTTCTTTTCTTTTAGTTGTTTTTAATCAAAAAGCAAAATCTACTCTTCAAAAAACAAGGAAAATACATAAAAATACTAAATCTAACCTTTTCTAAATAGTAATCATGCAAAGTAAAGGTTTAGATACTCATCTTGAAAGCCTAAGATGTCACTATTTCTATAAATTTGAGCTACAAACCCCCTATTTTGTGGCCATCCTAGGGTGGGATGGTTGCAAATTTGGGGGCCATCCCTTGGTGGGATGACTACTATGGCCATACCTAGGTGTTCCAATTAGGAAATCAAGGGTCATTTTAGGCTAGAACAACCAAAACTTGCAACATTTCAAAGATAAAAATAGGGTTAAAATTGTAAAAATAAAACAAGATAGGGGTCCCACCATGATCGCCACTATAGAGCGGAAAAAATAGCACACCTAGCAAAGGGAAATGAAATGCATCTATTGTTCTATTTAAGCATTCAAAAGTGACATTAATGTAAGCATAATGACAAATAAGTGAAAGAAATGGAGGGTTATTTTTATATTAATTCATTTACCAAATACATGATTACAAAACATCCCCTTGAGGGCTCTTAATTAATATAATATATTACAGAAGTTCAAATGATCTAATCCTTTCAAAAATTCAAGGTGTGCTTTTAGTGTCTTCCTCGCACTCACAAACTGAAGAGTGGAATCTTTCTACCACTGCGATGATCTATCCATGTTCAAACTTGTAGCTCCTTCCTTGTGCATTGGAATACTTGGATCTACACACAAGAAACTAAAATTGATTAATAGCATATGCATATTAAGATGAAATCAAATAAATGCATGCAATATTGAATATAAAAGGTGAAATAGGTGGTGCAAAACTATTCCAAATTATACCAAAACTTAGCATAATGCATATTATCTACTTTAGGAATGATCTATGCAAAAATTGAAATGAAATTATATGTAGAATCCATGGCCATCCTTGGGTGTTCCAATTGGGACTATCATAATGAAAAACCTAATTGAAGTTCTAGAACAGATCCAAAATGCACCAAATTCTAGTATGATGCATATAAAATAATTTAGAAATGATCTACACTAAAATTGACCAAAATTTATGTGCATATTCATGGCCATCCTTGGGTGTTCCAATTAGGACTGTTAACTATCCCAGATGGGGATGACCACCAAAATTGGTGGCTTTTGCCACCAATTCCTCTGGGATATGGTCCAAACATCTCATAGAGGTGTTGTCATCGAATTTGGTGATCTAATTCATAGAAATGGATGGGTTTTAGAATGTATTTTCATATTTGGAATCACTTGCAAATATCCTTCGATGGATGGAGATTTCAAGAGCAAATACGTGGGTGAAAGGGAGAGTGAATCTCGGTAGCACTTCATTGTGAAATATTGCAAATACCTCTCTTTTTTAATTTGGGTGGAATAACTCCTATTTATAGCCCAATAGGTCCACAAAGTCAAATGGGCAAGTTGGGGCATGCGAGGTAGGTACTACCACTTGTCAAAATCCTTGCCATGCATTGGGTGGAAAAGGCCTCCAATTTAGACCTCCAATTTGTAGGTTGTGATGGCTTTAACAAGCCCTTAATTTATCATAAATCATTGGGCAAGATAAATTATAGAATTTGATTGCCATTTTATCTACCCTTGAATTTTTAAGGGGCCTAGGCCATGGCCTTCCCACCCAAGGATGGTTACTGATGGTTGTCCCTGGATGATAAGGCCATGAACTGTGGCCATCATTGGGTGGGATGGCCATGGATATATGGCACAAAACTATCCAAAAGTGATGTAAACCTTCCCAAAAGTGGTTATGACCACTATTTAACCCCTAATGTTTTCCCAAAGGGACCATATGGTGTTGATAAGAGTGTGTCATTATAGTATAATCATATTGACATGATTTTAGTGTCTATAGGAGGTGGTTTATAGTTTCTACCTCTTGGAAGCACATTACACATCTACTAGATCCAATGAACCTTTTTATCCTCATATTGTCTTGAGTCATAATGCTTTTGTGAGCAACCTACCATATAAAAAAATTAAACTTCGGCTAACCTTTTGGTTGCCATATTTCTTTCCAGGGATGTTGTTGTTGGGGTTGGTTCTTGCTACTTTGGTGAGCCTTACAATAGCATGCTTTCACTATGTAAGTGCCTTGTTCCCCATATCCCCATGCTACTTGGTCACATCCATCTTTCCATCCATGTTAATTATTCTAGGATTTCTTTTAGTTCATGTTTTTTGGCTTCCTATTCTTCACCTAGCCACTGGTCCAAGTTTTGCCATCTTCCTGAAGCTGCTAGTTGTTGGCTTGGGGGGGGGTGAGATATTGAGATATAATATTTTTACCATTATTATGAAGAGTCCATCTCATGCCACTAAGATGAGGGTATTGTTTGAAAATGGAGGGGGGGGAATTCCCAAGAATCATCCCACACACTGACTTTTGTCCCATAACCTACTTTCTAATGTAAGTCTTCCTTAATCCGTGAGGCTCCTCTTTTGAGTGTTTTCCATATCTTTGATACCACAACTGTAACTAGAAACCGTGGGACATCCTCCATTTCGTGTGCTGGATAATATTTAGCTTTTAGAATTTGAATCCATAAATGCTTTGGGTTTGTGATCCACCACCAATATAACTTCTATATTATTGCTATGTTATTTGTTGTTGCAACTTTTATTCCAAGACCTCCCTCTTCCTTTGATTGATAGACTTTCTCCCAGCTTACCAAATAATTTTTATGGTTTTCTTGTGCTCATGACCATAAGAATTTTCTCATCATTTTATTCAAATCTTCGAGTATGCTCTTTAGGGCTACTAAAATGGAAAAATTGTAAACTGACATTGCTTGTAACACTGACTTCAAAAGTGTGACTCTACCTCCAAAGCTTAACCATCTATGAGACCAGTGTGACAACTTTGAGAAAATTTTATATTTTATGGATTTCTAGTCTTTATTTTTTAGTTTTTCTTCTATTAAGGGAATTCTCAAATAATATAATGGATGCAAGGCCATTGAGAACCTAAGAATATTTGTTATCCGATATCTGATTCTCTTATGTACATTAAAGAAGACAACTTTAGATTTTTCTTCATTTAGAAGTTGGCCAACGGTTGTAGTGTAGTAGTCTAATATTTCTTTGATACTAGTTGCTTCTTCTATTGGTGCTTCACCCTATAATATTGTATCATCTATGAATTTTAGATGAGTGATAACTATATCTCTATTTATTTGAATTCATGTAATGTTGTTCCCTACTTTTTTCTATTGTATGAGTCTTCCTAGTCCTTCTACAAAAATAATGAACAAATATGGAGAGAGAGGATATCCTTGTCTAATTCCTATGGTGGCCTTGAACAAGGGGGAGAGTGTTCCATTTATGAGCACTGAAAAGGAGACTATGGAGATGCATTCAAGTATCCAATTGATCCATTCTTTCTGGAATCCAAATATTTGTAAAATTTGATCCAAAAATTCCCAACTCACTCTGTCATAGGCCTTGGATAGATCTAAATTCAGGAACATTCCTTTTTTCTTTATTTGGCCCATATGATGTATAGTTTATTGTGCTATTATAATCCCATCTAATATTTGCCTACCCTGCACAAATCCTCATTTAGGAGATATGATATTTAGTAATATAGGTTTTCGTTTGTTGGCTATTACCTTGGTGATGATCTTGTAGATCACATTGCAAAGGGCTATCGGTCTATAATTTGTTAGATTATCCATATCTCCTTCCTTTGGAATAAAAGCTAGAAATGTATGGTTGAAGGATTTGAGAATCCTACTACTGGATATGGCTTATTCTATTGCTCTATTTATATCTTCTATAATATCCCAAAAATCTTTGTAGAATTCTATTGGTAGTCCATCAGGACCTGGGACCTTTCCTAATTGTATGGATAAGATTGTTTCTTTCACCTCTTCTTCTTTGATCTCTTTCATAAGATCCTGATTCTGCTCTTGAGAGACTAGTCTAGAGATACTTCCCAAGATTTCCTTCTAGGATTATTTTTACATATGTGGATATGTAGTAAACAAAGTGGAGAAATACTCATCAGCTACTTTTTGCATATCTAAATTGGTGGTTTCTAGGAGTCCTTTTGCATTTATTAAAGCATCAATCTGGTTATAGTATTTTCTAGCTATGGCCAATTGGTGAAAGAACTTTGTATTCCTATATCCTTGAAGTCAAGTAATTATAGATATCTGCTTCCAATAGGTTTATTATTATCTAGATCCTCTTCCTCCTGCATTAAGATATTTTCATGGGAGATTTGTTCCTCAAAAAGGGGTTTCAAACAAATTCTTTCTGCAAATCCTTGCATTCTCTCGACTAGCTCTGTTCTTTGTTGCTACAAATATTATCTTTAGAATTTGCTTTAGTTTTTCAATTTATATTTGATATATTTCAATCTATAGTGTAGCTAAAATTGTGCCTTCCAAATGTTGGTTTCCCTTGTTTCTACCATTGTTGAACTAACTCTAGTAATTCCTAGTTTAGAAGCCAAAATTTCTTAAATCTGAAGGAGTAGTTTTTGGATTTGGGAATTTTGTTTGTGATATTTATATGTACCAAAAAATGGTTAGAAGATAATAGGTTTATGAAATATGAATGAAAACTTCATAACTGGTGAATTTCTTCCTCTATTAATATCCTATCTAATATTTATTTTATTTCTTGGTATCCTTTCCTTTTATTGGTCCAAGTAGTATCACAACCTGTAGGTGGAATGTCAATCAAATTTAAATTATTATCTTGGACAATTAGGAGTTTTTCCTTATCATTGAGATGATTTATAACTCTCTCTTGGTCATTCACTGATATATTAGCATTAAAGTCTCCACCCACTAGGAACCTTTCTTATGGGTAAGCTTATCTAATAGTCCGGATTGACTTCCATTAGGTTTTTTGTTCTTGCATTTCATGCATCCCATAACAGTTAATAATCATCCATACTAAGTTTGATTCTCTATATCTCAATATGGTCATCAAAATCCCTCTATATGATGTTGCTCCTACCTACTAAAAAGTATCTCTGTTCTACAAAGTGGCCATTACCCGAAGAAACCATGGGAAGCTTGGGCCTCATAGTATCCATTCCTCCAACATATCTTGGATATTGTTTGCATTGCTTCCAATTATGCTCTAGTTTCCTATAATAAAACCACATCTGCATGGTTATCTTCTATCATATGTTTAACAACCAATTATCTAGAGTGTTCATTTAATTCCCTTATATTCCATGTGTGTATAATCATTGGAAACCAGTGTTGTAGAAGTTGGATATGGGTTTAACCACATCTACCTCTCTCAACTGTTATCCTTGTTGTATTTTTTATCTATTTGTCTTTCTACCTACTCCTTGAGAGTTTGTATTTTTTAGCCTTTTCTCCATTTGGCTTATCCCAAGGGTTGGATTTTTTGTAATTTTCTCTGCTATTATCATAATTACCTCCTTAGATGTATGTGGTTGTTTATTATATAGTACTAGTGCTTTTTTTTGTATCTGGTTATGATTGCTATTTATATTCTATCTGTTGTTCTTTGGTTGATGCAAATTGTACCTGTATGGATTGTCCTTCTTCTACCCCTCTCATTACTTGTAGGTATTGTTGTTTTTCTATATATGTATGTTGTAGATGATGAATGTCTTATGCTACCGATTTCTCTAGATTTTTTTTTGGTTTGAGTGCAATATTTATCCTTCCATTGGATCATATAGCTTGAGGATCTCATATTTATTGGATGGATCCCTTCCTTATTGGCATTGATTTGTATTTAATTCCTTCTGCTGATTTCTTCCTCTTTCCTAGTTATTATTTTTTATCCTTTTCTCATAACTATATAAAATCCTTTTTCATTTTCTTTTTGTTGAGGTTGGTTTCTTGGGTTTGGATTCACTAGATTTATCCCTCATTTGGCTAGTTTGGAGCAGTCTCTCACCAAATGTCTATATTCATGACATGCTCTACATTTGAAGGTACAAAATCATAGTCTATTTATTGTCTCCATATATTCCTTATGACTTTGAGGTCAATTTCCACTAGC
Organism: Wollemia nobilis; assembly: GCA_028583015.1. NCBI lineage: Eukaryota > Viridiplantae > Streptophyta > Pinopsida > Araucariales > Araucariaceae > Wollemia > Wollemia nobilis. Next base: position 5,154,772 of record JAQPPZ010001695.1, on the reverse strand, counting down.
AATGGTTTCCCAAGTCCATCTTCACACGTATTTTGGTATATGTTGTTGATCCTTCTCTTGTTAATTCTCTTGATCTGCCTATATATTTGCCTAAGAAATTACCTATCAACTCCAAAATTTTCTCTTTCTAGTATTCTAAAGGAAGTGAAAATAATTTTAGCCAAATTGGAGTTGTTGAGGGTTCATTTCTAGGATCAAAAGCGGGTCACCATGGTTGCATGAATAGACCTATAGGGCCTATGTTATATGGACCTCCCTTGAAATATATATCCTTGTCAAATATCATTATGAATTTAGCTATGAAGTATCCATTTGATAATGTAAAGATATCCAATTCCCTTTGTGGTGCCCAATGCTTTCTGGCCTAGGAGAAAAAGAACCTTGCAAAAGGTCAAAGTCCCACAAAATTCCATATTAAGGTATGCTTATATTTATACACAATCGTATATGCTATGAGTTCTACAATTTTTAGCACTAGGATTATTTATATCTGAGGTAAACATCTATTTATTTTGACTTGTTCTGATTTAGTCTCCTTTATTTTACCTATGGCTTATAGGATTTTCTGATCCTGTTCTCTTGTATCATCTCTTTCCACTACTACCTCTGATCACTTTCAAAAAGGATTACATATTACGTTCCTTGGGACTCTGAGTCCTTCTTGCAGAAGTCCCTTGTGTGATCCCTCCTACTAATGATTTTCCCATTGTATTCTCTCTACCTAGGGTTTGATCTCTTGATAAATTTAATTTTTAAATATTTTGAAATTTTAGCAAAAATCAAACCCTAAAAAGCATTCGAGTTCTCAATTGAAGCCATAAAAGGTACAACTACGGTAACAGGAAATAGAGATACCATATATATGAAAAAATATCTAGAATAAAGGAAATAAAATCAAGAAATAACATTAGCATACTTCTTTCTTTTCTTGATCCATCCCATTAATTTCTACTATCTCTTCTTAATTTTTGAGCTTGGATTCAATTTATTTATTTTATTTAAAAATGTTACCAAAACATTTTGCATTCCATATCTTCATTTTCTCCTTTAAATATTTTGACTTCTGAATAAACCTATAAATTCATGATCCTTTAAACTTTGACTCATCCCATCATAACATAACCATCTTGAAAAAATAGGGTCCTTGAGCCACATAGACTCGAAGTGAAATGGATTTGGATGACGATTATTATGTAAATCACAAGTCAAAATAATGGTTTTGTGATCTGATCTTGCGTGCAATAAAATATTTGAAGAGATTGTATACTTTGCTCATAACCATTTATTAGATAACAAGAATCTATCCTATAGTTCTGCTATATAATTTTTCCAATGCACCTATTATCCCATGTATGGAATAACATCCCAAAGGTCATTTGAATTTAAAAATGAAGCAACATATTGCATTGATTTAGATCATATTGGAATGCCACATTTATTTTCCAAAGGATATAGAAAAATATTAAAATTACCCCCAAGAATCCATAGATCATAATTAATCATCATTGTATTTGACAAAAATATGCTAAGCTCCTTTCAAAATATTTTACGAGGAGTAACTATAGTTGGAGCATATACATATATAAACCCAACTTTGATGCTTTCCTCTTTCCTAAAAAATAATCTAACAATCCAATTACTTTTTGCTTTTAATAGTTGTCCATACCATTTGCATTTATCCCATATTATTGCAATACTGCCTAAAGCTCCTATATAAGAGATTCTAAACAATCACCTATCTTCCAAATATTCTTAAAAGTATTCTTACATTCCTCATTGCTTAATTTTGCTTCTTGAATTAAAATAAACTCAAGGTTATAACAATCTATTAATTCCTTAATAACTTCTTTTTTAGGGTTTCCTTCATACCCCTAATATTCCATGATATAATTTTCATCATCAACACTTTTTATTTTTCTTATTGGGCTTAGCCCCACTTCTTGTTAACACTTATGATATTTTTATTTGACTTTCTAGATCAATATCCTTTTGAGTTTCTTTTCTCTTTGTTCCTACTTTGATGGCCTTCCTCTCCTTCTTTCATTCCTACCAACACTCTCATCTTCATCAATATCTTCTATTTTTTCATATTTTTCATAATGAGACTTATCTTCTAAATATTTATGTTTCCCTAAAGATTCAAAAGTGCAAGGAATAGTCGAATTAGTTTTATGTTTCCATGAAAACTCTAAAATACATATATGATCCTCCATAGTCATCACTTTCTTATGTTGGCCCAGAAATCCTAAATTTCCATGGATATCCTCCATAATATTTTCTTTACTATACTGTTGTTAAAATCCTAAAGTGCCAGGAATACAGTTCCAACTACTTTCATTTTTATTGTAAGGAGAAGATTTTATGCTACTTGAGGATAATAAAGGTGATTTACCTGGATTAAGCTTGACTTGTTTCATCTCATTTGCTTTAAAATTTTCCTTCCCATATTCCTTTATTTTAAAATTTGCCTTCTCCTCTTCCTTCGCACCTTTAGCTCCTTCTATATTTGAACTTGCACATTGTACTTCCTCATCCCCCATATCATTTTTTCTTATAATGGATGATTCGAGTAAACTATAATGGCCTTTGCCATATGATGATGTAGAGGGATTTTTCTAGCCATTTTCCTAGGAGTGGAAAATCCTTGAATTGAATCTACCCTCATGCCAGAAAATTTCCACCTCTTCCTCCATCAATTTCACTTTGTAGTCTCTTACCATGTACCTATTTTTATGATATTTGTGACATCAAAATGCAATGTTTTCATAGTCCACCTATTGATCCCATTATCTTGATTCAGATTTAATCCTAACTGACTATGGTAAAGGTTTAGAAAATCTATGGAAACACATATTTGAGTATATACAATCTGCCTTATCTCCTTAGTAGTTGGTCCCTCCTAGATGAATTCTCCTAGAGTATTACCAATATTCTTCAAAATATCCTTATTGATGAGTTGATAAGGAAGTCCAAAATTCATAATTCATACTAGAAGCCTTTTAATAGTTTCTATGTTCACAAAACAATTCTCACTCCAATGTCTTAAATATAATACATATTTACATTTAAACCATGTGCCTTCATCCATTATTTAGTCCTTTATTTTTGACCTGGAGAAAATACCAAGGAAAAATCCTTTTAGAAGAAAAGTTGTGGAGTAATTTGAATTCAATCACCACTTCCATCTGATCCAATTTTGAATCTCAAAAAAATCTGGCCAATATCAATGGAAGTTACATATTAAACCTTTAGTTTTGAGAACCATTATATCATGCTAAATCATTTCAACCTATATATATATATATATATATATATATATATATATATATATATATATATATATATATATATATGGTAATTTAAATGTTTTAACGTTGAATTTCAACATTTACATTTTTATCTTTTAAGTACTTTCATTAAAATCCAAGTTAATTTTGTGTCAAGTCATTTATATTCTTTATATGCTTTTCAAAAGTTAATGAAAATTTCTTTAAACAGTAAATAATAATTTATTAGTGGGTTAAGGAAAAGTAGAAGGAATAGATAAGTGTAAAGGTTATAATAATAAAAATTAATCATGTGCAAATTTATTATAAATAAGAGTTTAAATTTAAAAAAAGAATTATAAAATATATGTTATTGAAGTAGTTTCTTTTATATGTTTTATGTTATTATGAAATATTGAAAAATCTACTTTCTAATGTACCTATAATTTTATTTTAAAAAATTGAAAGAAAGATAACATGTTTCTTTTAACCCATGGATTCAAGTCAATTCCAAATATCTTTCTAAGATTTAAGTAATCAAATTTAATTAAATATGAAAATAAAAATCTATGAAATTAAATTTTGAAGTTTAATGTGGGAGACTACGAATGAAAAATAGGGGGAAGACCCAACAAGCAATTGTTTCTAAATATATATATATATATATATATTATTAGTTGGACAAAATAAATTTTGAAAGGACCTCCAAACCTTATAACAAAAATAAGCTAATATCTAGCCACTAGGATACTGAGGATATTTCAAACATTAAATCCAACCAACCCTTGGACACAACTACCTACACCTAGACCATCATACTAGCTGAACAAACCCAAACACATAAGCCAAACATAGATCAAATCTAGGTCCACACGCTTGCATGGATAAAAAGAGAAAACAAATTGAGCATGGAGGCCCAACCAAAACATTCAAAAAGCAACATCCAATGGGGAGGGTTCTAGCCACCCGCCCTAAGTGTTAAATTTCTTGCTAAGATTTAAGTAATAAAATTTAATAAAATGTTAAAATTAAAATCTATGAAAGTAAATTTTGAAGTTTAAGGTGGGAGACTAGGAATAAAAAAAATAGGGGACGACCCAAGAAGCAAAAATAAAGAGAAAAAGAAATCCAAAGGGATATTGATATGGAAAAAAATACAAATATCACAAGTGCTAAAAATAAGTGGGGCTAAACCCATAAATAAAATAAAAAATTAACAATGAATTAATATCTTTAAATATTAGGGGAATGGATAATAACCCTAAAAAAGTTATTTAGAAATTGTGAGGTTGCTATAGACAAGATATTTAAAGATATAGAAACTGGGCAACAAATATTTTTGCCATTAGTGGTGTTGAATTTTATCATGACAAAATTTAAATTTGAGAAGGCATATGATATAAAATGTGTTGATTGTAGAAACTTAATAGTTTGAGGAATATTTTGGGGAAGATGGATATTGATAGAAAGACAAATGAAGAATATCTTTGATAGAAAGGAAAAGTTGGATATGCTTTAATTAACTTGTTAGAAATATAATGAGAGGAATGTAATATCTCATTTTTGTAATGGGAGTGACCCCCAATAGAAGCCACACATAGTTTATTAAAGAAAAAAGTTTAAGATTGGAGAAATTAAAAGTAAATATCATCATAACCATAGCAAGGAGAGATTATCTTTTACATTATTGATAATATTTATATACACTACTAATAAAAATATATTAATTTATTGTTAAGACTTTCAAGACATATAACTTGTCCTTCAATACTCTAAAAGTAATTATAGAATCATATGAATTATTTTTAATTCATAATTCATAAAATTATATTTAATTATAAAATTGTTAAAAGAACATAACTTAAATTATATTTTAGTATTTATGCCTACTGTCACTCTTACTTAGTTGCACATCTCAATGCAAATTTGAGTCGATAACCCTATTGTGTGTATATTTTTGAAATAGCCAACCAAACAAAAAAAAAAGAAATTATGTTAACATATACATATATTCATCTATTAAAATTTAATTTGTACTAGAAGTAAAAATAGATACTATAATTATTCTTATTGATGTTACTTTAGACCTATTTAAACAAACAATTGCTAGTATACTTATAACTAGCTATACACAAGCAATTATTTGTTTAGATAGTAGAGTGAGAGAAAATGAAATAACACATTCATATTTATATCCTATCTATTGAACTATTAAAATTTAATGCAATTATATACTATAACTTACTGAAGTTACTTTAGATCTTGAAAGTATGTTTTTAATATTTTGAATTTATGCTTCATTCAACCACAACTAAAATATCACTCTTCAATAAATCCTAACATTTTTTAAAGAAATTTATAGAAAATCCATTAGGAACATGTGCATTTTCAGGATGGAAATAGAAAACTACTTCATGGAGCTCCTCCATAGATATCTTCTTCATCAAGATTTCATTTGGTCTCTGAATGATAATTGATGGAATATTTTACAAAAAAATTCTTGTAGCTCCTTATATTTCCTAGAATTTGACAAAATATTTTTGAAATAATTAATTGATTCCTTCTTTATATCTTCTTCATCCTCAATATTTATTCCATCTAGAGCTATAATATTTTTTATATGATGAGCAAAAAAAATGTTTTTGTTGTAGCATGATTTTTTTGTATTTCTATCTCCTTGAACCATTTCTCTCTAGATTTTTGGAACCAATATGACTCCTCCTTATTCAATGCATTATGATAATCATAATGTAATTATTTTTCTTTCACATTGGAATCCTGATCCATCCCATGTTTTGAGTAAAAGGTAAAAATTTTATTCAAAAAAACTGATCAACTTATACAAATCCATTTTGATATCCTACCTTTCTCAGCAAGGCTCAAAATGTAGTTTTTCTATTTTTTTTATTTGCCCAAGATCTTTTAAAATTTACCTCCTTCTTAACTGTATTTGTCCTATTCTAGAAAATATTAATGAATCCCTCTTTGTTATTTTTTCTATTCCTACTAGCTTTGATGTTGCATTTGATTTTAGAGTTGTACCCAAATATCTTGTTCTACCTCTATCATCAGAGATTCTTCCTGTACTTTGGTCTGCACTGTTTCTAATAAATTCCTTAACATAATTCCCTAGGTCCTCTCTTATGAACTGAATTCCTCTTTAAAAAATCTATTGTTTCATTCCAACCATATTTCCCAGTAGATGAAGCCAAACCCTAAATTCCAAGCTGTTCTTGGCGTTTTGGATTTGAAGGTGTTATGTGACCAATAGTCCAAAAAATTACTACCATTAGGAGGATACCATTCTGTTTGGCTAAATATGGAGTACCACCAATTCCATATTGTGTAAGGATAAGAGCAATTAAAAAGGTATATAGTAGAAAAAATGACTCACCTAGCAAAGGGAAATGAAATGCATCTATTGTTCTTTTTAAGCATTCAAAAGTGACATTAATGTAAGCATAATGAAAAATAAGTGAAAGAAATGGGGGGTTATCTTCATATTAATTTTTTAGCTTGGATTCAATTTATTTATTTTATTTAAAAATGTTACCAAAACATTTTGCATTCCATATCTTCATTTTCTCCTTTAAATATTTTGACTTCTGAACAAACCTGTAAATACATGATCCTTCAAACTTTGACTCATCCCATCATAACATAACCATATAAAAAAATTAGGGTCCTTGAGCCACATAGACTCAAAGTGAAATGGATTTGTATGACCATTATTACGTAAATCACAAGTCAAAAGAATGGTTTTGTGATCTGATCTTGCTTGCAATAAAATATTTTAAGGGATTGTATACTTTGTTCATAACCATTTATTAGATAACAAGAATCTATCCTATCTTTCTGCTATGTGATTTTTCCCAATGCACCTATTATACCATGTATGGAATAACATCCCAAAGATCATTTGAATTAAAAAATGAAGCAACATATTGCATTGATTTAGACCATCTTGGAATGCCACACTTATTTTCCAAGGAGAGAGAACAATATTAAAATTACCCCCAAGAATCCATAGATCATAATTAATCATCATTGTATTTGACAAAAATATGCTAAGCTCCTTTCAAAATCTTTTACGAGGAGTAACTATAGTTGGAGCATATACATTTATAACCCCAACTTTGATGCTTTCCTCTTTCCTAAAACATAATCTAACAATCCAATTACTTTTTGCTTTTAATAGTTGTCCATACCATTTGCATTTATCCCATATTATTGCAATACTGCCTAAAGATCCTATAAAAGAGATTCTAAACAATCACCTATCTTCCAAATATTCTTAAAAGTATTCTTACATTCCTCACTGCTTAATTTTGCTTCTTGAATTAAAATAAACTCAAGGCTATAACAATCTATTAATTACTTAATAAATTCTTTTTTAGGGTTTCATTCATACCCCTAATATTCCATGATATAATTTTCATCATCAACATTTTTTATTTTTCTTATTGGGTTTAGCCCCAATTCTTGTTAACACTTATGATATTTTTATTTGACTTACTAGATCAATATCTTTTTGAGTTTCTTTTTCTCTTTGTTCCTACTTTGATGGTCTTCATGTCCTTCTTTCATTCCTACCAACACTCTCATATTCATCAATATCTTCCATTTTTTCATATTTTTCATAATGAGACTTATCTTCTAAAGATTTATGTTTCCCTAAAGATTCAAAAGTGCAAGGACTAGTTGAATTAGTTTTATGTTTCCATGAAAAATCTAAAATACATAGATGATCCTCCATAGTCATCACTTTCTTATGTTGGTCTGGAAATCCTAAATTTCCATGGATATCCTCCATAATATTTTCTTTACTATATTGTTGTTAAAATCCTAAAGTGCTAGGAATACAGTTCCAACTACTTTCATTTTTATTGTAAGGAGAAGATTTTATGCTACTTGAGGATAAAAAGGTGATTTACCTGGATTAAGCTTGACCTCTTTCATCTCATTTGCTTTAAAATTTTCCTTCACATATTCCTTTATTTTAAAATTTTCCTTCTTCTCTTCCTTCACACCTTTAGCTCCTTCTATATTTGAACTTACACATTGTACTTCCTCATCCCCCATATCCTTTTTTTTATAATGGATGATTCAAGTAAACTATAATGGCCTTTGCCATATGATGATGTAGAGGGATTTTTCTAGCCATTTTCATAGGAGTGGAAAATCCTTGAATTGAAGCTACCCTCATGCCCAAAAATTTCCACCTCTTCCTCCATCAGTTTCACTTTGTAGTCTCTTACCATGTACCTATTTTTATGATATTTTTGACATCAAAATGCAATATTTTCATAATCCACCTATTGATCCCATTATCTTGATTCAGATTTAATCCTAACTGACTATGGTAAAGGTTTAGAAAATCTATGGAAACACATATTTGAGTGTATACAACATGCCTTATCTCCTTAGTAGTATGTCCCTCCTAGATGAATTCTCCTAGAGTATTACCAATATTCCTATTGATGAGTTGATAAGGAAGTCCAAAATTCATAACTCATACTAGAAGCCTTTTAATAGTTTCTATGTTCACAAAACAATTCTCACTCCAATGTCTTAAATATAATACATATTTACATTTAAACCATGTGCCTTCATCCATTATTTAATCCTTTATTTTTGACTTGGAGAAAATAGCAAGGAAAAATCCTTTTAGAAGAAAATTTGTGGAGTAATTTGAATTCAATCACCACTTCCACCTGATCCAATTTTGAATCTCAAAAAAATCTGGCCAATATCCATGAAAGTTAAATTTTAAACCTTTGGTTTTGAGAACCATTATATCATGCTAAATCATTTCGTCCTATATATATATGGTAATTTAAATGTTTTAACATTGAATTTCAACATTTGCATTTTTATCTTTTAAGTAATTTAATTAAAATCCAAGTTAATGTTTTATCAAGTCATTTACATTCTTTATATGCTTTTCAAAAGTTAATGAAAATTTATTTAAAAAGTAAATAATAATTTATTAGTGGGTTAAGGAAAAGTAGAAGGAATAGATAAGTGTAATGTTATAATAATAAAAATTAATCATGTGCAAATTTATTATAAATAAAAGTTCAAATTTAAAAATAAAATTATAAAATATATGTTATTGAAGTAGTTTATTTTATATGTTTTATGTTATTATGAAATATTGAAAAATTCTACTTTCTAATGTACCTATAATTTCATTTTAAAAAATTGAAAGAAAGATAACATGTTTCTTTTAACCCATGGATTCAAGTCAATTCCAAATATCTTTCTAAGATTTAAGTAATCAAATTTAATTAAATATGAAAATAAAAATCTATGAAATTAAATATTTAAGTTTGATGTGGGAGACTAGAAATAAACAAAAAGGGGGGAAGACCCAACAAGCAATCGATTCTATATATATATATAGATATATTATTAGTTGGACCAAAGGAATTTTGAAAGGACCTCCAAACCTTATAACAAAAAGAAGCTATATATATATATATATATATATATATATATATATATATATATATATATATATATATATATATATATATATTAGTTGTACCAAAGGAGTTTTGAAAGGACCTCCAAACCTTATAACAAAAATAAGCTAATATCTAGGCACTAGGATACTCAGGATATTTCAAACATTAAATCCAACCAACCCTTGAACACAACTACCTACACCTAGACCATCATACTAGCTGAACAAACCCAGACACATAAGCCAAATAGAGATCAAATCTAGGTCCGCACGCTTGCATGGATAAACAGAGAAAAAAAATTGGGCACGTAGGCCCAACCAAAACATTCAAAAATCAATATCTAATGGGGAGGGTTCTAGCCACCCGCCCTAAATGTTAAATTTCTTGCTAAGATTTAGGTAATCAAATTTAATAAAATGTGAAAATTAAAATCTATGAAAGTAAATTTTGAAGTTTAAGGTGGGATACTAGGAATAAAAAATAGAGGGGAAGACCCAAGAAGCAAAAACAAAGAGAAAAATAAACCCAAAGGGATGTTGCTATGGAAAAAAATACAAATATCACAAGTGCTAAAAAGAAGTAGGGCTAAACCCATATATAAAACAAAAAACTAACAATGAAATTAATATCTTGAAATATTAGGGGAATGGATAATAACCCTAAAAAAGTTATTTAGAAATTGTAAGGTTGCTATAGACAAAATATTTAAAGATATAGAAGTTGGGCAAAAAATATTTTTGTCATTAGTGGTGTTGAATTTTATCATGGCAAAATTTAAATTTGAGAAGGCATATGATATAAATTGAGTTTATTGTAGAAACTTAATAGTTTGAGGAAGATTTTGGGGAAGATGGAGATTGATAGAAAGACAAATGAAGAATATCTTTGATCGAAAGGAAAATTTGGATATGCTTTAATTAACTTGTTAGAAATATAATGAGAGGAATGTAATATCTCATTTTTGTAATGGGAGTGACCCCAATAGAAGACACGCATAGTTTATTAAAGAAAAAATTTTAATATGGGAGAAATTAAAAGTAAATATCATCATAACCATAGCAAGGAGAGATTATCTTTTACATTATTGATAATATTTATATACACTACAAATAAAAATATATATTTTTTATTATTTAGACTTTCAAGACATATAACTTGTCCTTGAATACTGTAAAAGTAATTATAGAATCATATGAATTATTTTTCATTCATAATTCATAAAAATATATTTAATTATAAAATTGGTAAAAGAACATAACTTAAATTATATTTTAGTCTTTATGCCTACTACCACTCTTGCTTAGTTGCAGCTCTCAATGCAAATTTAAGTCGATAACCCTATTGTGTGTATATTTTTGAAATAGTCAACCAAACAAAAAAAAAAGAAATTATGATAACATATACATATATTCATCTATTAAAATTTAATTTGTACTAGAAGTAAAAGTAGATACTATAATTATTCTTATTGATGTTACTTTAGACCTATTTAAACAAACAATTGCTAGTATACTTATAAATAGCTATACACAAGCAATTATTTTTTTAGATAGTAGAGTGAGAGAAAATGAAATAACACATTCATATTTATATCCTATCTATTGAACTGTTAAAATTTAATGCAATTATATACTATAACTTACTAAAGTTACTTTAGATCTTTAAAGTATTTTTTTTCATATTTTGAATTTATACTTCATTCAACCACAACTAAAATATCACTCTTCAATAAATCCTAACATTTTTTAAATAAATTTATAGAAAATCCATTAGGACCATGTGCCTTGTTAGGATGGAAATAGAAAACTACTTCATGGAGCTCCTCCATAGATATCTTCTTCATCAAGATTTCATTTGGTCCCTAAATGATAATTGATGGAATATTTTACAAAACATTTCTTGTAGCTCCTCATCTTTCCTAGAATTTGAAAAAATATTTTTGAAATAATTAATTGATTCCTTCCTTATATCTTCTTCATCCTCAATATTTATTCCATCTAGAGCTATAATATTTTTTATATGATGAGCAAAAAAAATGTTTTTGTTGTAGCATGATTTTTTTTGTATTTATATCTCCTTGAGCCATTTCTCTCTAGACTTTTGGAACCAATATGACTCCTCCTTCTTCAATGCGATATCATAATCATAAAGTAATTATTTTTCTTGATTATTTTTAGATTTTTTTATTTCATCAAATTTATCACAAGTGTTTTTCGCAGGACTGCCCAAACTTTCGAACTCGTTTCGGCCATATCTCACTCATCCGGACTCGGATTGAGCTAAAATTTTGAGGGTAGATGCCTGAAAAACCCTAGAATGTCTCCACCAATTTTCATATCATTTGGAGCAACACAGATCCTAGCACATCCCTATGTGTGAACGAGATATTTGGCAAGCGGCTATGCGAGGGTTTCATCTGGGTTGAGTGCAAGCAGCTCCAGAGGTTGGTTTTTAGGGCCTTCGGGCCCTAGCGGCCAATATTTTTGTGGTTTATGCTCAATATTTTAGCAAGAAATGTTGCAGGGGATCCAAGATGGGTTAGAAATTTGTCTTTCAATAGATCATACTATGAACTTGAGTGACAATGGCTTCCAATTTGCTGCACAAAAGAAAAGTGAAAACCATACCTTTCCACGATGTCTAGGGCAAGGATTAAAGAGATCACAAAACAAGTTTCAAGCAGTTGATCAAAAAATGGCTCATATCTCAAGTGAATCTGGTGCTAAGGTGCACCCACAAAATAATTCTACTATGAAAACCCCTGTCAAGGGTAAGAATTTTGAAGACTCAGTCCCAAAAATGAATTTTAGGGATGCCCTTCGTGGTGGACAGCCTCAGCCCAATGCTAATATCAATATTAGGGCTTCCCATAAACCTCTAAGAATGCCTAAGATTGATCCCAGGAAAATGGAGTCAGGATGTCTTAAAGCAGCTGATGGAACTCCTATTGTTAAGCTTGATATGGGTAACATTCAGACTGGCATTGAAGATTTGGAAAAAAGAGGACTAATTTGTCGGTTCGTGGGTTTTCATCCGAGTCTATCTGCTTTCAAAGTCTGGGCTGCAAAAATCTAGAAAACTAAAGGTGAGTTACAAATATCTATTTATCCAAATGGTTATTTTCTTGTTTTATTTGCTAATAATGAAGATAGAGAGAAAACTTTTCAAGGGGGTCCTTGGTTTTTTGGAAGGGCAGGGCTTTTCATGAAGCCCTGGCATACTAAATTTAAATCCGAAGAAGAGATGCCTTCTATAGCTCCCATGTGGGTTAGACTCTTTGGCCTCCCTATTGAATTTTGGAATCCTACTATTTTTTCTTCAATTGGAAACTCTTTAGGAACTTTTATGATGACTACTTGATTGTACTCAAAATTTTGAACATATTATTTATGCTCGAATTTGTGTTTTAATGGATTTTGACAAACCCCTACCTAAAAAGATCACATTACAATTTGGGGAAGACACTTGGGAGCAAGTAGTGGACTATGAGAACATTCCTTTTCGTTGTAGAATTTGCCATGAATATGGTCATTTGGCTAGTGCTTGCCCAAATAAAATTCTTGATCAAAAGAAAGAAGATATAAACTCAGCAGGTTTCCAAATACCTAAGAAGAAGAACACTAAAAAAAACTAGTTATGAAGGATCAATCAAAGTCATCTGCTAATATGTTTGAAATCCTTTCCACAAATGATGTCCCAAGTGAGGAAGAGGAAATAATGGAAACTAAAATCTTAGAAACACAATTTAAATATGAAGGGAAGAACTCGAGAGACAAACCAACAAATCAAAGGTTTTCAACAGAAAAAAAAGGAGAAAATTTACACAAGAAAAACAATCTTTCAAATGTCAAAACTTCAAATAATGCAGGTCCCAATATAGACTCCATTGAACCATCTAGTAAAATTTTGGCTGTGTACGAGCATTCTTCAAGGTTAGAAGCCATCTCAGATTCAATTGGAATAAGTCAAGAAACAGGGAAAAAAAATTGAAGATGGATTCTAATCAAAAAGTAGGTCGCAAGACCAATCAATATCATATGGTAAAAGAAGGTGAAAAGCTTGTAGAGGAAGGTAAGATTAATGCCCTTCCCAATTTTTTAGCCCTGGTATTAATGAAGATCATCACTTGGAATATTAGAGGACTCAAAGGGAGTCTTTCAAAACAAAATGAAATTAGAAGAATGATTCAGATAAATCATCCACATCTTGTTTTCCTTCAAGAAACAAAGATGTCAATGGAGGATATGGACTCAATTGCCAGTAAAATTTGGCCAGCTAGAAAAGTGGTTTCCCTCAGTTCCCAAGGGACTTCGGGTGGCATTGCTTGTCTTTGGGACCCAAAAGAGGTAGTTATTCACCATATGGTTGGCAGTTGGGGTTTGTTGGCTATAGCTATTCAAAGTAGACATTCCAACCAGATTATGCTCTACATTACTATTTATGCTCCGACTTCTTTGGAGGAAAAAAGAAGACAGTGGAAGGATATTACTCATATTATCTCTCATTTTCCTAAATCTTGGATCTTGATCGGAGGAGATTTCAATACCATCCTCTCTCTGGATGAGAAAATGGGGGGAAATAGAAATTTGGACAAAAGCACTGACCTCATGAGCGAATATATTGCAAACCTCCATCTTGTGGATATCCAACCAGATAATGGCCTTATGACTTGGTCTAACAGAAGGCAAGGCTTAGCTTGTATAATGGAGAGATTGGATAGGTTTTTGCTCTCTAAAAATTTCTTAATCCATGGTCACATTCCTAAAGTGAAGACTCTTAATAATGTTGGTTCGGATCATTGGCCAGTCATGGTGGAAATGTGGAAAACCAATGTGAGTTTCTCTCCTTTTCATTTTCAATTAATGTGGCTTAGAGACATTTCCTTCAGACCTCGTGTGCAACAATGGTGGAAGGAAGGTAAACCTAGGCATGGGACTAAGATGTTCTATTTTTCCAAAAGACTGCAATACATTAAATCCAAAATCAAGACTTGGAACTGGAAAGAGTTTGGGGATGTTCATAAAAAAAACATGAAGTTATTGCTCATCTTGAAAATTTGAATAAGAAAATCCATTTAGATGGCCTCACAGAGAAGAGAAGTGCAGATGAAATTAAACTCACAACTCAGTTAGAGGAATGGGAAAAAAGAGAAGAAATCTTATGGAAGCAAAAATCTAGAATTCAATGGCTCAAAGAAGGAGATCGAAACACAAATTTCTTCCACAAATATCTTCTAGCTCGAAGATCTCACAACTTTATTTCTTCCTTAAAATCAGATTCTGGAGATGTTGTTTATACTTGGGATGGCATGAACTCTATTGTTGTTGATTACTTTTCCAATATTTTTGTTGCTACTCCTCTTGACTCAGCTTCACAACAAAATGTTCTTCAAGCAATCCCTTCTCTTATCACTTCTGAGGAGAACTCTATTTTGACTACTCCTATTACTATCAATGAGCTTCAACAAGTAGTTTTTAAAATGCAAAAAGGGAAAACCCCAGGTCCTGATGGTTTTCCCATTGAGTTCTACCAAGAGTTCTGGGATATCCTTCATGTTGATTTATTAGAGGTGGTGGAAGAAGCCAGGAAAGCCAAAGAAATTTTGAAGGTTATCAATAAAACTTATATTACTCTTGTTCCAAAAGCTCAAGAGGTTGATCATATCTCAGCTTTTAGACCTATTGCTTTATGTAATGTTCTTCTCAAAATCATTACTAAAATCATGGCAGAAAGGTTGAAGCCTCTTTTGCATAAGATTATTTCCCCAGAGCAAGGGGGTTATGTGGAAGGACGTCAAATAGTAGATGAGATAGTTCTTGCTCAGGAAGCCATCCATTCCATGGATATGCAAAATTCTCCTTCCATGTTCATTCGGTTAGACTTATCCAAAGCTTATGACAGAGTGGATTGGCACTTCCTTATCAAAGTTTTGAGGCAATTTGGTTTCTCTAAGGATTGGATGGATTGGATTATGGGATGTATCTCTTCAGTTTCCTACTTAGTTCTTATCAATGGCAGGCCTTCTCGGTCATTCCCAGCTTCCAGAGGTATTAGGCAAGGTGACCCGCTATCCCCTTATTTATTCATCATTCTTGTTGAATGCTTGGGTAGGACTATAACCAAAAAGAGGGAAAACAAAACCCTTGAGGGAGTTACCATTGCTCATGGAGCTAGACCTATCTCTCATCTTCAATTTGTGGATGACTCTACTCTTTTAGGTAAAGCTACAGTTAAGGAAGCTTCTAATATTAAGCAAATCATTAGCTATTTTTCTAAGGCTATTGGGCGGTTGATCAATGAAGACAAATCTAAAGTTATTTTCTTTCATCTGCTCTACTAGACAGGAATCCATGGTCTTGGATAAATTAAGATATAAGAAGACCTCTCTTCCAATCACTTATTTAGGTATTCCCATAAATATTCAAAGGCAGAAAAATAAATATTGGAATTGGTTGTTGGACAAAGTCAAGAAGAAAATTGGAAAGTGGACCAACAAGTGGCTTTCTTACGGGGGTAGAATCACCTTGGTAAAATCAGTCCTTCAAGCTATTCCTATTTATGTTTCTTCCATTTTGAATATCCCAAAGGTTGTTCTTCGAGAATTGGATCAAATCAGTCATCGTTTCCTTTGGAGTGGTACTAAGGAGAAAAGAAAATGGGCCTTGGTGAAATGGGATACTTTATGTCTTCCTAAGAGTGAAGGGGGGTTAGGATTCCGGTCTTCTATTAATAACAACAAAGCTTTAGCTGCTAAATTATATTGGAGGATGTTGCATAACCCCAATGCTCTTTGGGCCAATAATCTCTGTGCTAAATATGCTGAGAACAAAAGTCCTGAAGACCTTGTTCGCTATCAACTTCCTACCAAAGGTTCTCCCATTTTAGCAGTTCTTAAGACTGGTGAGGATTTGATAAAGAAAAAATTATTTTGGATCATTCATAATGGTCAACAGGCAAATTTTTGGACAGATTCTTGGGATGGTCACAAGCCTTTGATAACTCGGTTTCCCGATTGGAGGCCTTGGATGGAGGAGCTTCACCGAGCTAATTGGATAAAGGTGGCTAATTACTGTCGGTACCATCTTGGTAATTCAAAGGTTGGTAGATATTGGATCCCTATTGAGGACTGGCCTATTCAAATCCCTAGAAAGGCAAAGACAAGATATCCAAGGCATCCTTCATATGAGATCCCTCTCTTGGTCCCATGAAAAAGATTGTTTTGGATGGAACAACACTACTAAGGGTGAGTATTCAGTTGCTCAAGGTTATTTGACCTTATGCCATAATAATCCCAACCATTCTTCTGACATATTTTCTCGATTGTGGGCTCAAAATCTCTGGCCTAAGGTGAGGTTCTTTAATTGGCTTTTATTGCATCGTAGGGTGCTTACTTGGTGAGCAACTTATGAAGCATGGTTTTCATGGCCCTTTTAGATGTGAAATGTGTGAAGAGAATGTAGAAAATCTCAACCATATTTTTATTGAGTGTACTTTAGCCTCTGAGCTATGGAGGAGAATGGCCACTTTACTTGGCTTACAGTGGTCCAATTTTTTTACTTTTGAACAACTTTGGAGGGATTGGCCTAATCAAGAGGGTGTTGATCATTTTATTAGGCGGTTAGTTTGGATGGGTTCTACCATTCTTCTTTGGAATATTTGGAATGAAAGGAACAACCAAATTTTTAATCAAGATAGGAAGGATATTCACTATATTTGGCAAAATACCATAGCCAACTTAGTTGAATCAGTCCATCAACTCCTTAATCACCCCCAAAACTCCCACCAAAGATGGGATCAAGTGATGCAAATATTGAAGATTAAATCTTCTAAGGGCAACCAACTTAAAGGGAATGTGAGTATTAGTAAGATGGATAGGACTAGAAATTGGCAACCTCCTCCTAAGGATTTTGGAAAAGTCAATACTGATGGAGCCTCTAGAGGGAACCCTGGAAAAGCCAGTGTGGGAGGAATTGGTAGACTTTCAGATGGCTCCCTGGTTTTTACTTTTGCTGAGAATTTGGGTATTCTTTCCAATAACCTTGTTGAGGGGTATGGTATCCTCAGAGGCCTTCAGGAGGCTACTAAGGTTGGATGGGAAAAGGTGTTAGTTGAGTCTGACTCTCAACTTATGATTAATCTCTTGAAGACTCCTTCTAAGAATCATAAGGTGGATTGGAGAATAAAAAGAATTATTGAGAAGATTCAATTAATCCAGATGGGATTTTTGAAAGTTGATTACAATCATGTGGTCAGAGATCAAAACAAGAGTGCTGATGCTTTAGCTAATTGGGCTTTGGACAAAGGTGATCTTACTTGTTATGGCCACCCTCCTATATGGTGGGCTTCTCAAATTAGGGAAGCTCTTCTTTCTATCATTTCTTTGGATGGCTCCAGTTCGAAGGTACCTAGTTTCTTCTTGTTTTTTTTTTTTTGCTTCTCTTTGGTTCATTCAGTTTTTTTAGTTCCCTAGCTCATTCTATTCTTTATTTTGTTTCCTCTGTTGATTCTTGCCTTAATAGTCTTCTGGTCTAGATAGGTCATTGTTATGTTCATTTTTTTTTTTTTTTTCTTTTTTGTTTTTTTGTTTAGTTTTTTAAGGTGGGTGGGTTCTTTTGTTTTGTTTTGTTTTTGTGTTCTTTGTGTTGTTTTTTGTTGTTCATGTGTTTTTGTTGTTTTGTTTTTTTTTTTTTATGTTTTTTGTTATTGTTCTTGTGTTTTTTTCATTCTTGTTCTTGGGTTTCTCTTTGTTTGTGTTATTTCGTGTTTTTATGTGTGAGTGTTTTCTATGTTTTTTGTTTTTGTTTATTGTCTGTTGTTGGTTGTTTTTTATTTTTATTTTTATTTTATTTTTTAGGTTTTGGTTGTGTTTATTTTTCATGTTTTTTTTGGGTTATGTCTTTGTAGTGTTCTGTTGTTTTTGTCTTGTTTGTGTTTTGTTATGTGGTTCTTGTGTTTTTCTATGTGGTTTGTGTTGTGGTTTCTTTTATCTTATTGTGCGTGTTTGGTTGTGCTTTTGTTTTTGACACACTCAAGGAGCATGTTTTTTATTTTATTTTATTATTTTTGTTGTTATTTACTTATTTTTAAATTGGTTTTGTGTGTTTGTTTGCTCCTTGAGTATGTCAAAGGTGGTAGGCCAGGTCCGAGTCCTGGGCGCTTTTGGCGGAATGGATACCCCTGCCTCCTTGGGTCTTACCCGAAAGTGGCATCCCTTTTGGGATGTTTTCCAAAAAAAAAATATATATATTTCTTTCACATTAGAATCCTGATCCATCCCATTTTTTTGAGTAAAAGGTAAAAATTTTATTCAAAAAAACTAATTAACTTATACAAATCCATTTTGATATCCTACCTTTCTCGACAAGGCTCAAAATGTATTTTTTCTATTTTTTTATCTGCCCAATATCTCTAAATCCCCTATTCTTTAAACTTTACCTCCTTCTTAATTGTATTTGTCCTATTATAATAAATATTACTGAATCCCTCTTTTTTCTTTTTTCTATTCCTACTAGCTTTCATGTTGCATTTGATTTTAGAGTTGTACCCAAATATCTTGTTATACCTCTATCATCAAAGACTCTTCTTGTACTTTGGTCTGCATTGTTTCTAATAAATTCCTTAACATAATTCCCTAGGTCCTTATGAACTGAATTCCTCTTTAAAAAATCTATTGTTTCATTCCAACCATATTTCCCAGTATATGAAGTCAATCCTTAAATTCCCAGCTGTTCTTAGCGTTTTGGATTTGAAGGTGTTATGTGACCAATAGTCCCAAAAATTACTACCATTAGGAGGATACCATTCTGTTTGGATAAATATGGAGTACCTCCAATTCCATATTGTGTAAGCATAAGAGAAATTAAAAATGAGGTGTATAGTAGAAAAAATGACTCACCTAGCAAAGGGAAATGAAATGCATCTATTGTTCTATTTAAGCATTCAAAAGTGACATTAATGTAAGCATAATGACAAATAAGTGAAAGACATGAGGGGTTCTCTTTATATTAATTTATTTGTAAAATACACGGTTACAAAACATCCCCTTGAGGGCTCTTAATTGATACAATCCATTACATAAGTTCAAAGTATCTAATCCTTTTAAAAACTCAAGGTGTGCTTTCAATGTCTTCCTCGCACTCATGAATTGAAGAGTTGGCTTTTGCTACCGGTACGATGATCTATCCATGTTAAAACTTGTATTTCCTTCCTTGCATATTGGAATACTTGGATCTACACACAAGAAATTGATATTTATTAATAGCATATGCATATTAATATGAAATCAATGAAATACATGCAATATTGAATATAAAAGGTGAAATAGGTAGTGCAAAACTATTCCAAATTATACCAAAACTTAGCATAATGCATATTGTATACTTTAGGAATAATCTATACAAAAATTGAGAAGAGATTGTATGCAAAATCCATGGCCATCCCTAGGTGTTCCAATTGGGACTCTCATAAAAAAAAGCCTAATTGAAGATCCAAAACTGCTCTAAAATACACCAAATTCTAGTATGATGTATATAAACTAATTTAGAAATGATCTACACTGAAACTGATCCCAAATTATGTGTAGATTCATGGACATCCCTGGGTGTTCCAATTGGGACTATTATCCGTCCCAGGTGAGTATGACCACCAAAACTAGTGGTTTTTACCACCAATTCCTCTAGGCTTTGGTCCAAAATACTCCTAGAGATGTTTTCAAAAAATTTGGTGATCTAATTCATAGAAATGGGTGGGTTATGGAATTGATTTGTGTATTTGGTATCACTTGAAAACCTCCTTTGATGGATGGAGATTTCAAGGGAAAATACACTGGTGAAAGGGAGAGTGAATCTCGGTAGCACTTCGTTGTGAAATATTGCAAAGACCTCTCTTTTTAAATTTGGGTAGAATGACTCTAATTTATAGCCCAAGAGGTCCATAGGGTCAAATGGGAAATTTGGAGCATGCAAGTCAAGTGCCACCACTTTTCAAAACCCTTTTCATGCATTGGATGGAAGAGGCCTCTAATTTGGACCTCCAATTTGTAGGTTGTGATGGCTTTGACATGCCCTCAATCTATCATAAATAATTGGGTGGGGTAAATGGTAAAATTTAATTGCTATTTCTCCTACCTTTAACTTTTTGAGGGCCCTAGGCCATGGCCATCCCACCCAGGGATGGTTATTGGTGGATGTCCCTGGGTGGGATGGCCATGAACTGTGGTCATCCTAAGGTAGGACGACCATGGCTACATGGCCCAAAAATTCCCAAAAGTAGGGTAAACCTTCCCAAAAGTTGTTAGGACCACTATTTAACCCTTGAGGGTTGCCCAAGGGGGCCATATGGTGTTGATAAGAGTGTGTCATTGTAGTCTAATCAGATTGACACAATTTTAGTGTCTATAGATACCCATTTTTAAGATGCGTTGTGTGAAATAGAGCACGAAGCAAAAATAGATGACTAAACTGTCAAATGATTAAGGTTATTCAGTAACCTAACCAACTTTAGATACCTCCATAATGGAAGGATCATACATTATTGGAATCCTTGGTTTTGACATATTTGAAGGATATGATTTTGGTATACCTTTTAGCTGCATTGCAATGGTAGAATTAGGGGCTTAGGATATACTTGGTCTTGGTTTCTTATTTGGATTATAAGTCTATTATGGGATACATATCCCAAGGCTTCAAGGATACTAAGACTTTGTTTTTTTTGAATTGATGTTGAATTATATGCCCCAACATAGGCTTGAAATTTATCTTTGGCAATAATTATTTTGAATGTATGCAAGTTGCACTTTTGAGTGTTTGAGTGTTGATTTTTATTATGAATTCGTTATTATGACTACCCCCTTAAGCGATGAGTCGATGAGGGCATGACTAGTGATTAAAGTGATGATTCGCTTGATCAATATGACTTGATTAGGGTTCCTTCAATTTTACCCATTATTAAATTTATCAATTTTATGAGGATTTTGATGGTTTTGTTGACATTTCAAGGAAGAAAAGAACTGAATGCCTCATATCGCTTGGAGTGGTCCAACCACAATGGCCTTCTTGGAGATTGAAATAGAGACTTTTCCATTCATAAATGAATAATTTTGGTTCCATATTTGATGCAGGAGCCTATCTTTAGAGGGGTTTTTTAAAAGAAGTTTTAAAGTAATTTTTTTATTACTTAAAATGGAATTATTTGAAGCAAAATATAATTTTCCGAAAATGGTAATTACTAAAAAAGATAATTTTTTATGAAAAAATAATTTGCCAAAAATAGTAATTACTTAAAAAAATATTTTTTGGTGGAAAAATCAATTTGCCGAAAATAGTAATTTTTTTATTTTTAGGGTTTTAAGCTTTAGGGTTTTCTTTTAAGGTTTCTTTTAGGGCTTCAAGTTTTAGGGTTTCTTTGGGGATATATATTCCCTTGGTATTGCATTGTAAAAGGGGGAAGTGAATCCAGGAATGAGGAAATTTTTTTTTATTAGTTTATTTTCATGTATTGTAGTTTTTATGTGAATGGAAGGTTTTACTGATTATTTCTATTTATTACAGTTTTTATGTAAATTGAGGGTTTTACATATTATTTTTATTTATCGTAGTTTTTATGTAATGAGAGGTATTTTATTTTAACCTCTTATAGCTGGATTTACATCATTTGGTATCAGAGCAAGTTGGATCTTGTTGAGAGGAGAAAAGAGAAAAAAAAAAAGAGAAAAGAAGATGAGAGCAAAGAGGCTTAAATTTTTTTTGGCACTCTATGTAGTGCTTGCAGAAGGTTTGTAAAACCTTGAAGATAGAAATTGGCACTCTGTGTAAGTGCTTGTAGGAGATTTTTTTATATAAAACCTCATAAGGAGGAATTAACACTTTGTGTAGTGCTTGTAGAAGGTTTGTAAAACCTTGGAGAAAAAAAATTGGCACTCTGTGTAAGTGCTTGTAGGAGGTTTTTTATGTAAAATTTGAGAGGGAGGAATTGACACTTTGTGTAGTGCTTGTAGAAGGTTTTTAAAACCTTGGAGAAAGAAATTGGCACTCTATGTAATTGCAGGAGGTTTTTTTTATATAAAACCTCAGAGGGAGGAATTGACACTTTGTGTAGTACTTGCAAGAGGTTTGCTATTTTAAAACCTTGAAGGAATAAATTGGCACTATGTGTAGTGCATGTAGGATGTTTGAGATATAAAACCTCAGAAGGCGATTGGTACTTTGAGAAGTACTTGCAGATGTGTGGCACTTTATGGAGAGCAATTATGAGTTTGATCGAAGGAACTCGCAGGAGCAGAGTTTTTTTCAACCAAAGGAGAATGATGCAGGAGCTTATCTTTAGAGGGTTTTTTTAAAAGAAGTTTTAAAGTAATTTTTTATTACTTAAAATGAAATTATTTTATGCAAAATATAATTTGCTAAAAATGGTAATTACTAAAAAAGGTAAATTTTTATGAAAAATAATTTGTCGAAAATAGTAATTACTTAAAAAGGCATTTTTGGTGGAAAAATCAATTTGCCGAAAATAGTAATTTTTTTTAATTTTTAGGGTTTTAAGCTTTAGGGTTTTCTTTTAAGGTTTCTTTTAGGGCTTCAAGTTTTAGGGTTTTCTTTTAGGGTTTATTTAGGTATATATATTCCCTTGGTATTACATTGTAAAAGGGGGAAGTGAATCCAGGAATGAGAAAAATAATTTTTTTATTGGTTTATTTCCATGTACTGTAGTTTTTATGTGAATGGAAGGTTTTACTGATTATTTTCATTTATTGCAGTTTTTATGTAAATGGAGGGTTTTACATATTATTTTCATTTACCATAGTTTTTATGTAATGGGAGGTATTTTATTTTGACCTCTTGCAATTGGATTTACATCAATATTGATCCTTTATGAATTTTATCAGTTTTGACATGTTTTTGGTGGTTTTTAGGCCATTTTATTTACATTTTCTTCTATTTTTTGGTGTTTTTTTAGGATTTCATAGAATAAATAAAATGAATACCTCATTCGCATGGAGTGGTCTAACCATAATGGCCTTATTCAGGATTGAAGTGAGAACATTTCAATTCATTTATGAATAATTTGGTTCAAATGGCCTTATGGTGATTTTCTCATCCTGTGGGATTGCATGGAGCATAAGTCGCTACAACCGCCAAGTGTATATGGTAAAAAAATGTATACAAGGTGAACTTGAGATTTTATTTTATTTGATTTTTTTGTTCATTTTATGATTTTTAAATATTTTGGACAGATATATATGCTTAATTATCCTTTATGAATCTCCTTGTGGTGAGAAAATATGTGCATTTATGCCTGCTTCTTGGTTTGCTAATGCATTTATGGATGCAATATCATGGATGCATGTATAGTAATATAATTTTGGTTGATGATATGTACATGTGTGTATGCATAATTAAATGGATGATTTGTTAATTTTTATGATAAATTATAAATACTATTTGACACATTAAATGCTAGCAACATAGACTGTATAAAATTTATCGATTCATTTTAACGTTATCATAATACTATGTAATGGATTGTGAAAATGTAAACTGAAAAACATGTGATAAATGGTATGGAATGAAATGCATAGTGATATATTATAGAATATCCTTGAGGTTTTCATGAGACTATAGCAAGGTATAAATATTCTAGGATGACCAAGATATTCAATATTCCTGTGTGTGCATGTGAGTTCATTGTTATGATAATGCATAAAGTTACCCCAGTGCCAAACAAGATTTATTCAACTCATTTGTACTGAATATCACCCTATGAGTATAATTATCCTGAGTTTTGTACATAGTTGGATTAGACCACTAGGCAATACAGGCTACCAAAAGCTAGGTCATCCACAAGGAAACATTGGTCTATACAAAATAAGGTCACTAATGTGACATACATTTCATCATGTTTAAGAATATTACCATTGCCAAGTAGGATTTATGTCACCCAACATATAATGAGGATCACCTTATGGTTGTAAAATGCTAAGAATTTCAAGGATTCAAGTCTAGTACTTCTTTCTTTTCTTTTCTTTTTGAATTGCTCTAGGGATTTGCTCATTTTTATTTTGGTGAGCAAGGGATTTTGGTAGTGGTGAGAACCACTATTTATTTTACTTTTTGCTTTTGTTAGTGGTGAAAACCATTTTTTATTTTGGGGATTTTTGCTTTTGTTAGTGGTAAAAACCATTGTTTATTTTTCTTTTGCTCTTGGATACTTGCCCAGATTTGGTGTGGGGCAAGGGATTTTGATTTCTTTAGATAGGGAGGAGCTTGTCCTTTTGTTAATTCTCAAAATTTTGCACCATGTGCATAGGGGGATGAGCAAGGTAAACTTTTCACTTAAGGTAATAAGGACCACTTTGTAGGTTTTATCTTTCCTTATGCAAAATTTAGATTTATTAATGTGAAAATGTGTTGGGATTTTGATGTATACAAGGTACAATAAAAGCAAGAATCTACATTCTAAATATTAGGATATATTTATACATAATCTAAAAAGAAAACTAGAGATAGTTGAATGACCGAAAATCCTAATGTCACCTTATAACAAATGACTAGGTGAAGGGAAACTGACACAAATACGAAAGGTAGGGAATGTATATGGAAATAATAATTGTAATATATATAGGTGTAAACAATGACTTTTAACAAAGTTGATTTTGAAGGATAGCTAGAGTACAAACATGGTGCTATACATGTATGATCAACTCTAGAATGCTTAATGCAAGTGATTGTATAATGTAGCGAAATGAAATGTAATCAATGCCATATTTTTGTGTTTTTATTATTTTAATGATGTTTTTGGATTTAGATAAATATATATATATATACATTTGACCAATGGGCTTAGTGGATGCCATTAGGCATTTTTGGGTGACCAAAGGGTTTATGGATACCTTTGGGGATTTTTGGATGACCAAAGGATTTATGGGTACCTTTGGGGATTTTTTTGGTGACCAAAGGATTTATGGATACCTTTGGGACTTTTTGGGTGACCAAAGGATTTATGGGTACCTTTGGAGCTTTTTGGTTGACCAAAGGATTTATAGATAACTTTGGGGAATTTTGGGTGACCAAAAGATTTATGGGTACCTTTGGAGATTTTTGGGTGACCAAAGGATTTATAGGTACCTTTGGAGCTTTTAGGGTGACCAAATGATTTATGGGTACCTTTGGGGATTTTTAGATGACCAAAGAGTATATGGATACCTTTGGGGTGTTTTGGGTGACCAAAGGATTTATAAATACATTTGAAGCTTTTTTGGGTGACCAAAGGGTTTATAGATACCTTTGGAGCATTTTGGGCGACCAAAGGATTTATGGGTACCTTTGGGGTTTTTTGGGTGACCAAAGAGTTTATAGATACCTTTGGAAATTTTTGGGTGACCAAAGGATTTATGGGTACCTTTGAATGGACCCCTTGTCTTTGGACAATACTCTGATGGAGATGGTAGAGAATCTTCCCGATCAAAGTCAATTACCTCAATGTCGAGGTGCAATGGCTTTAATGGGTTATTTAGATCATGAAAGGGTGCAATAAGATCTATGGAAATTATATTAATGGATGGATGATCTCCATTGGATGAGCGGTTAGGTCTATTGACAAGATATTGTATTAAGAATTTTAGGGGTGGTTGCAATGGAGGTGGAATAATCGGAGGTGATTTAAGTTGAAGGAGGCGATATTGCACCTCGAGTGGCAAAATATGTCACCAAATGGGATGTTGCAATGGAAACATATGCAGATAGAACTCTTCTTCATCATCCAATGGTATGATATGCTCGTACTTTTAATATAAACTAGGGGAGTTAATAGGTGCTACATCATAATTTGATTAATCATCGGTCATCCATTCATAAGGAGGACCTTAATGCTCTTCCTAATTATCGAATGGGAGAGTATGTGAACCTTAACCTTCCTCATAGGATTGGGTGAAATCATGAGATATCCCTTGATCTATCATATTTGTGAGAAAATCATCTAAATAGTGGACATGATTAGGATTAGTGTAAGGATCACGTGCAAGCTCATACCTATAGTTCAAACCTAGGTGCTCTAAAATTTTTGTGAGGACATCGAGAGGCATAGGCTTGTTGTGTCCTAAGCTAAATTTATCATATGGCAATGTATATTTTGGCTAGCAAGGAATGTGAGTACCTTATTTGTATAATCCCAAACCATAGCCATGTTAATGGCAGCGATGGAGATATATTATGACATAGTTGGGATTGGACATATAATTGATGTCCTCAAAAAAGGGTTCATAATCCTCTTCTTATTGAGGAGATGGTTTTGTGCCATATTCAATACCCCCATATATAGAATTCATTTTTTTGGGAGGTATGCCTAGAGGTACGATGGTACCTATGGAAATACGAGGTCATCCCATATTTTGTATTATATAAATAGTTGGAACTATTGTGATATTCCTCACTAGGTACTCTCCTAAACACGTAGTAGCTAAATGGACTATGACCTGCTATTGGATATGTCTCATCCTTTACAGAGGAAGTACTGTACGATAGGCCCCAACTTCAACATCTCCACTTTTTTTGGAGATATTTTCAGAGGTGTTGGTGGGATTCCCATGATTAGTGGGTATGGGTGGTTTTGGCCCATGGTATTGTGTCCACGATATTCTAATACCACATTGTGGTTTAGGGTTGTAAGAGCCTTTATATTGACTGTAATGTCCCATTACAGATAAGGTGAATAATAATATAAAAGGAGGTGTGGCTCTTTTTTTTGGACGTAGCCCAAATTGGGTGAACCAGGATAAATATCTTGTGTTCTATGTGCATGTATTGTATGAGTTGTTTATTTTCTTCTGAGTTAATTTATTTCTGCATTATTATTCTGGAATAAGTTTGAGTATAAATCTTCATATGGTATCAGATCCAGATTTTTAGCCATAGAGGGACATCTTTATTGCTAGGGTTTTAGTTCATTGAAGAGGATCTAGGGTTTCTAGGAGTTATAGAAAACCTATTCCAGAGTGGGAGTTTTATGCAGAAGGAGCTTTAAGTAAAATTATGTCAAATCATTCAAAGATAGAGATAGAGAAATTTTATGGAAAAATATTTAAGCTATAGAAATTAAAGATGGAGGATCTGCTCGTGGTCTGTTATTTCTAAATAGAAACCTACTAGTACATTTGATGAAGATTGGGAAAAGTTGAATGAAAAAGCAAGGGGTCTAATTCAATTGTGCCTTGAAAATTCAATATTAATAAATGTTTCTAGAGAAGCTACTACAAAAAATATCTAGGAGAAGATAGGGGCTCTGTATCAATCTAAGTGCTTGGTGAATAAATTATTCCTTCAAAAGAAATTGTATAATCTGAGGATGAATGAAGGGGATTCAGTAGCATATCATCTTAATGCAATCAATACAGTGGTAAGTCAACTTACATCTATTGAAATTAATTTGAGTGAGGAAGATAAATGTATTACTTTGCTATGCTCTTTACCAGATTCGTGGGATAACCTAGTTGTAGCAATTGGTAGTACAAATTCATCCATATTGAAGTTTGAATATGTTTTGGCATCTCTATTATTAAATGATATGAGGATAAAAGCCATGGAGAACACATAAAGGGATGCCCTAACAGTGAGAGGGCATGCCAAGGAAAAATATAAAATGAGATCTAGTGATATATCTAAGTTGAGAGGAAGATCCAAGTCTCAAGGAAGGTTTGAGAGAAAATGTTGGAAATGTGGTAAGCTTGGACACATGAAGAAGGATTGCAGATCAAATAATGTTGATTTTAGAAATAGATCTAATGAATCCACTTCCACAAAGATAAACAAATCCATAGATGACGGAGGGGATGTATATTTGGCATATTGCTCCACACATTCAGATAGTAAATATTAGTTTATTGATACTGGTGCCTATTTTCATATGAATTCTAATAGGGGGTGGTTCAATGAATATAAAATATATGATGGAGGGGGGGTAATTTTGGGAGATGATTCACCACTTAGAATCATTGTTCATGGAAGAGTGAAAATACTGTTGCAATATGGCAGAGTTAAAACCCTCCTAGGTGTGATGCATATTCCTGGTATTGCTAGAAATTTAATTTTTGTAAGCAAAATGGCTGATCCAGTAGTGAACATCAGTTTTAGTAAGGATTCATGCAAAATGGTTCATGGATCTATGGTGTTAGCAAGAGGAGTTTGGATTGGAACCTTGTATAAGCTATTGGGAAGCACTATAATAAATGAGTGTAATATCTTGACTATTTCTTAGGTTGAATTAGATAAAATTTCAATGCTATGGCATCAAATAATGGGACATATTGGATAAAAAATATTGCGTACCCTATACAAGAAAGGTATGGTTCAAGGTATCCCTAATTTCTCAATGGTTTTTTATTTTTGTGAATATTATATTTATGGCAAGCAGAATCATGTGAGTTTCCCATCTGGTGCTACAATATCAAAAGGGATATTAGATCTGATTCACAATGATATCTTTGGTCTTGTCCCTATTCCATACCTTGGACAATCATGGTACTATGCTTCTTTCATTGATGATTTTTCAAGATATGGATGAATTTATTTTCTTAAAAGTAAATTTGAAGTGTTTGATAAGTTTAGAGAATTTAAAGCACTTGTTGAAAATCAAACTAGGAAAAACATTAAGGTGTTTAGGTCTGATAATGGAGGAGAGTATTGTTCAAATAAATTTGAGGATTTTTGTAAGCAATGTGGTATTGCAAGACAAAAGACTACTCCATATACACCTCAACAAAATGGAGTTGCTGAGAGGTTGAACATATCACTGATGGAAAAGGTTAGAAGTATGCTTAGTGGTGTTGGTCTAGCATAGGAATTCTAGGCAGAGGTAGTGAATGCAACATGTTACTTGTGAAATCGATCTCCTACAACAGCATTGCTGGATCAAACTCCATTTGAAGCATGATTTGGTAAGAAACCCTCTCTTTCACATCTTAGAGTTTTTGGTTGTGATGCATACATGCATATTCCAAAGAAGAAAAGAAGTAAGTTTGATAATAAGGTTTCTAAATGTATCTTTATTGGTTATAAATATGGTGTTAAAGGATATAAAATTTGGAATCTAGAAACTAAGAGTACAGTTTAGAGTAGATATGTGGTTTTTAGAGAAATGAAAAGTGATCACAAGAATGAAGTAACAGAAGAAGAACCTAAAAATGTGCAATTTGATATCATGTAAGAATAATTTTACTCATTAGAAGAGGATGAACCAGAGGTTCATACACCTGTGGTAAGAAGATCAACACAAGAAAGAAGGCAACCTGAAAGGTATAGTCCATATTTTTTTCCTTCTTACTTTGTTTTATCTGTTATTGATGAAGATTCTAGAATAGTTAGAGAAGTTGTTAATTATGAAGAGGTAAACCTTTGGGAAGGATCCATGAATGAGGAAATCATGGCCCTAAAAAAGAACCAGACATGGGATCTAGTAAAATTACCTGGTTGAAGAAAAGTAATAGGTTGCAAATGGATTTTCAAGAAGAATCAGAATGTTGAAATTAAAGTGGAGAAGTATAAAGCTTGTCTAGTTTCTAAAAGCTATTATCAGGTAAAGGGAATTAATTATGATGAAATATTTCCCCTGTTGCAAAGCTTACCTCAATAAGATTTCTTTTATCTATGGTTGTTGCATTTGATCTTGAAATAGAGTAAATGGATGTAAAAAAATACATTCCTTCATGGAAATTTGGAGGAAAAAATCTATATGAGACAACCTAAAGGATTCATTGTTGAAAAAAAGGAGGATTTTGTATGTAAGTCAAAGAAATATTTGTACAGACTGAAATAGTCACCTATAATGTGGTATTAGAAATTTGATACTTATATTTTAGGACTTGATTTTGTTCGTAGAAATGTTGATCATTGTGTATACTCAAAGCAAATTGGTAATGAACTTGTCATTATACTTATGTATGTTGATGATATGTTACTAATTGGAAATAGTCAGGAAATGATCATGGAAGTGAAGTCTCAATTAGCATCACTGTTTGACATGAAAGATCTTGGCCCTGCAAATTTTATTTTGGGTATGCAAATAAATAGAGATCGTTCAAACAGAAAGCTGTGGTTGAATCATAAAAAGTATGTTGAGATAGTATTGAAGAGATTCAATATGCAGGATTGCAAACCAGTGAAGGTACCTATTCCATTGGGTGAAAAATTGTTTGCTGAATAATGTCCAAAAATAGAAGAAGAGGTAGAATAAATGTCTCATGTTCCTTATACAAATGTTGTAGGGAGTTTAATGTATGCCATGGTGTGTACTAGACCATATATTGCCCATGCAGTGGGAGTTTTGAGTAGATATAGGTGTAAGTATGGTAAATAGCATTGGACTATTGTAAAAGGGTTTTAAGATATTTGCATGGTACATCTAATTTTTCAATTTGTTATGAAGGTACAAGAAATAAAAACAAATCCTTGGATATAGAAAATTTTGTTGAGGCAGATTGGGTTGGAGATGTTGACTACAAAAGATCTACTAGTGCATATGTATTCAACTTGTTTGGAGGGGCTATTAGTTGGATAAGAAAAGGGTAAAATTTTTTTACTCTTTTAACCATTGAAGTTGAGTACGTGGAAACCACTGATGCAAGTAAGGAAGTAGTATGGCTACAAATACTATGTGCTGAAATTGGGTTCTTTTAAGGAGCTATGAAGATAAATTGTGATAGCCAAAGTGCTATATTTCTGGCAAAGAACCCTTCTTACCATTCAAGAACAAAGCATATTGATACAAAGTACCACTTCAGTAGGGACATGATTTAACAGAAGAAAGTATTGTTGGAAAAAGTGGATACCAAGGAAATGTTGCAGATGCTTTAACCAAGGTAGTTAGCACATAAAAGTTAATGTTTTGTACAGTTGAAATGGGTCTGGAAAGACTAGATGTTGGAACTAAAATTGATTATAGCCTTTATGCAAAGTATTCAACAAGTGGGAGAATATTGGATATGTCTCATCCTTTGCAAAGGAAGTACTGTATGGTAGGTCCCTACTTCGGCAACCCCCCTTTTTTCTGGAGATATTATCGAAGATATTTTCGAAGGCGTTGGTGGGATTCCCATGATTAGTGGGTATGGGTGGTTTTAGCCCATGGTATTGTGCCCATGGTATTCTAATACCACATTGTGGTTTAGGGTTGTAAGAGTTTCCTTTATATTGATTGTAATGTCCCATTATGGACAAGGTGAATAATAATAGAAAATGAGGTGTGGCTCTTGGTTGCTAGACGTAGATCAAATTGGGTGAACCAAGAAAAATATCTTGTGTTCTATGTGCATGTATTGTGTGAGTTGTTATTTTTCTTCTGAGTTATTTATTTTTGCATTATTATTCTGGAATAAGTCTGGGTATAAATCTTCACTTGCGATGGTGAGGATGGAGGAGATGGAAGCAAGGCTTGAGATAACTCAATGCTTACCGCATAAGGTGGTTCCTCATCTACTAGACTAGAAATATATTTCATGGAAATGGTAGATATTATTGAAGGGATATCATGAATATACCTCTTCATCATCTTCATATATGAAGGATTTAATGATGATGAAGATGTATCTGAAGGTGCCAATTATGAGGATGGTATAGAAGAAGATGGTAATGGATCAATGGAAGGTGATAATAAAAGAGTTGGACCTTGAATGGACGTATTCGGTTGGAAGTCCACATGAGTTGATGATAAGGACAAATCAAGGATATGTTGTACCATGTTATAGTATTTGAAGAGCTCAAGGTATGTGAAAACAACATGTACTTACCCTTTATGAGTTTACTTCAAACATTGGTGAGCTATGGAAGACATGCACTTCGTGTCCCTAATATAGGGTCTACCTAACAAGATATTATAAGCCATTGCATCCTCTAAGGCATGACATAATATTGGTATGGTTTTGTGTCCCACCTAAATAGGTAAGACTATAGTACCAACTGTTGAGCATAGAGTATCGTTGAATGCTTTGAGGGTATATGTGAATGCAATAATGTGGGATGCTAGAAGACCTAGATGTTGGAGAGCATTTGTGGTGATGATATTGCTTGAAGAATCAATGTCAATCCTAACTCTTTTGTAAGATGTTCCATTTACACATGCAATGATGTGTAAGGGAGGATCAACCACATAATTTGATATTGGTTTTAGTTCATGTTCATAAAATGTGATTATTGAATATTTACACTGTTGAACATGCCCCATGAAATTGATAAAGGAGTTAGAATCCTAGCATTGCAATTCAATCGACCTAAGGATCTCCATACGAGCTTCTTGTTGAGGTGGAGATTGTTAGATAAGCTCATAGATAGAGTCAGGTTGGTGTTGTTTGTAATCATTGAGAAAGATTACTTTTTGTGACGACCATTAGACAAGGTGGAAGGATTTTTACTGGAGGTGGTGGAGGTTGACATGGAGGGAATATCATTTGAAGCTGCAGGTGATGCAACTTGATTAGGATAACACCTATTCCTTGTCATGATGCGACCCATACTGATGAACCCTTGTTGAGGGGGTGTCGTATGGACCTAATTTACCTATTTTTCTTAATTTACCTGTACCTCATGAGTGGGAAATGGGTATTTAAATACACCCATTTATTGATTAGTCATTGCAAGAGGATTATCAAATTGAAGATCGTTCCTCTCAATCATGTCTTGTACTAGGTTTTTGAACTCATAGGACATTTACAAGTCATGCCCATTCTGCCTATTATACTTACAATATAGGTCTTCACGACATCCCATAGACTTTAGTTTACTTGTACTCAAATATATAGGTCAGATATCAGGTAGAGTAATTACTTTATCCACACATAGATGATCAAATAGGGAATCCATAGACCTAGCGAAGGGCATAAATTATTGCATAGGGCGACGTTACTAGTTTTTCACTTGATTCACTGAGTATTATTATTGTAACTTGCAGGATGAGGTTGGGCTTGATAGTTTACCCTTTGAGGTAAAATTGGTTACACAGGCCCTATAATACTAATGACAACTTAATTAACTACTTCTATCTTTGGTTGTGCTGAATTTTTCTTTGTGTTATTATTCGACTCCTTTTACAGGTTTTGTGATATCCCCATATTTAATTTTTGATTTCTTCTATTGTTCTAGCCTACGCTAGAGCATCTTCAAGAGTTTGGTATTGTTGGATTTGTATAAATAATTAAATTGGCTTTAAAAAACTCTTGTAAAACATGTGAGCCAACTCAAAAACTGGTAGTAGGTATGGTAGCTTAGCAAGAAGCGTTCACCACATGTTACCATAATTTGTGATTGACTCATATTCATACTGCTTCAACCTTGCAAGGTCTATTAAAGTTACCTTTCGCTTAGTGTTAAAGGTAAAACATTCCAAGAATGCATAAAAAAATTGTTCAAATCTATGGACACCATGCCTTGGGAGTTGATTGTACCACTCTACGACTGGGCCAGAGAGGGTAATCAAAAATATTATTAGAAGTAAGGCATCATTATCCTCGATACTGAAGCATTGGTTCATGAACCTAGTGATATTCTCTTGCACATATTCCTCTCCTTGATTCTATCCAACTTGGGCATTTTGAAATGCTTTGGGTATGGAGGGGAATGTATTGATGGATGAAGTGGTTGACTATGAAGCTGATGCAAAGTAGGATTTTGAAGCCCAAATCTAGAGGTCTTGTTTTCTATGGTTTCCATGCATTTAAGTAATACTTTATACGCATAAGAGGATTTGATATCTTCTTCTTTTATTTGGCCTCATGGGGGAGGGTGAGGAATGTAAAGCATATGGTATGGTGGTTGATTGTCATCAACCATGCCTCCATAAGGTGCTTCTAGGTATTCCTCTTTTGGTTCCAAATTATCGTAGGATTTGTAAGGTGTTTTCTGAATTGACCTACAAGGAGGAACAAATACTTGTGGAAGGCGATGTATGTTTGGCTTGGAATTCAAGTCTTGATTAGGTCTATGAGGTCGAAGAGGCAGCATTTGAAGAGGGCTAGGAAGTCTATTTTGATTAAAAGTAGGTTTCCTCTATTGAACCCCCTGTTTATGAGTACTTGGGGTATGGACCTCATCGCATAAGGTCTCTTGAATTTTCCATTCAGTTATTTTTTCTGTAACTGATACTTGTGATCCAAGCATTGTTTGTCTAGACAAATCTAATTAAATTGATCTTGGAAATCAACATATATTTTGACAACTTGATTTATCTGATCAGTTGTATGAGGTCTATTAGCCGTAGCAATATTTATATGATGCCTAGCCTATTTCGAAGGATCTAAAATATCAACTATGATATTCCCTCGATTGAGAGAGGTCACATTCACTTGAGGTTCAATCCTAAACAAACTTTATTTATACTCAACTAGCGTAGAAGCACACCGTGCTTACATGGAATAATTAAAATAAGCATAATCAAGATTTTCCTTATGTCTTCCTTCATCAATGATGAAGGGAAGGGATGAATTTTCTCACCCAGGGTGATGAGTATCATACTCATATTAGTACTTATACTAATGATACCGATTAGGGAAATTGAAGAGTGTATTTAAATCTTTTGGTCCTAACCATAGTGAATAGTCTTGATCTTGCATGTAGGTGTGCAAGGTAGACAAAGCAGGCACGTAGATGCATGGTATTGCTATATTTTTTTGTGCTACAATGCATGGTTTCCATTATTGAAAGAAGGCATGTGAAGTGTCTATATCTGGAAAGTAAGCTCCCTTATTAGGACCCAAACTTGTAAGGGTGTCTCGCGTAGGGGTCCCTTGTAGGTTAGGTTCCTGATTAAACATTCTAGGACTTGGGTGAGTAGGAGTCCACCAAGGAGGTATAATCATATCCTTAGTGTTAAATCAGAGATGGTCTAGATATCCTTTCCTACTCTTTGTAGCGTTAGCCCTTGAATAGGCTTAGTTGTGGGTGCATACCATAACTACTTTATTCCAAACCCTACGTGATTATCTCCTTTACAAATTTTAATGATTCAACACACAAAAATAGAAACACACAATAATACATGTGTTTATCCCTTTTAAATATTTATATGTGTTCCTAAAACTGTTTGGTGTGTTTTTGATTTTTTTAAAGGGATCTCTTTTCACGTGTTAATATTGTTGATGTAATTCTAAATTTTTTTAAAGGATTTCACCTGTATAATCATAGCTTGACAATAGGTAATGAAAGTCATATCACGTAAACAAACCAAAGTATGAAGATGAATATCATACTCAATCAGGGAGCACAGGTCCTACCAGTCCTCACCCATATTGATTATGGGTAGTGATACACCCTTTGAAGAGGAATGCACTCTATTTTACACTACTGATATGATTCTTGGAGCTGGATTTGACCAAAAAATAGGGTTCGTATCATGCGATCCAATGGGTGGAGATGAAGCCCATCGTCATTGGTATCTGTTACTAGTTGTGGATGAAGTTCCAACCTTACTAATATTAAAATGTGACATAGTGTGTGTGGTTCATTTTATAATTAAAGAAAGTAAAACGAAATAGCACTCAATGAACCTTCACTAAATGCAAAATAACATTTCACTTTTAGGAGTATTTGAAAAATTATGGAACCTAAAAAAAACATATTCTATATGGCAACCTAACCGTTAGATACGTTGCAAGAAATAAAACCACACAAATACATACTTAAGTTGTTTTTTCCTTTTTTTCTTTTCTTTTTGTTGTTTTTAATCAAAAAATAGGGAAAAGACACAAAAGGACTAAACATAACCTTTTCTAAACAGTAATCATGCAAAGTAAATGTTTAAATACTCATCTTGAAAGCCTAAGATACCATTATTTTTGTCAATTTTAGATACTAACCCCCTATTTTGTGGTCGTTCCAGGGTGGGACGATTGCAAATTTGGGGGCTATCCCTAGGTGGTACGACTATTGTGGCTATCCCTATGTGTTCTAATTAGGAAATTAGGGGTAATTTCAGGCCAAAATGGATAAAATATACAACATTTCAAAGAAAAAAATAAAATGGGATAGGGGTCCCATTGTGATTGCCACTGTAGAGCAAAAAAAATAGTGCACCTAGCAAAGGGAAATGAAATGCATCTATTGTTCCGTTTAATCATTCAAAAGCGACATTAATTTAATCATAATGAAAAATAAGTGAAAGAAAAGGGGGGTTCTTTTTATATTAATTCATTTTCCAAATACATAGTTAGAAAATGTCCCCTTGAGGGCTCTTAATTGATACAATGCATTATAGAATTTCAAAGGATCTAATCCTTTTAGAAACTCAAGGTGCACTTTCAGTGTCTTCTTCACACTCATGAATAGAAGAGCGGGATTTTTCTACCAATGTGATGATCTATCCATGTTCAAAATTGTAGCTCCTTCCTTGCATGTTGGAATACCTAGATCTACACACAAGAAACTGAAATTGATTAATAGCATATGTGGATTAAGATGAAATCAAATAAATACATGCAATATTGAATATAAAAGGTGAAATAGGTGGTGCAAAACTATTTCAAATTATACCAAAACTTAGCATAATATATATTGTCTACTTTAGGAACGATATATGGAAAAATTGAGATGATATTGTATGAAAAATCCATGGCCATCCCTTGGTGTTCCAATTGGTACTATCATAATGAAAAACCTAATTGAAGGTCCAAAACTGCTCCAAAATACACCAAATTATAGTATGATGCATATAAAATAATTTAGAAATTATCTACACTAAAATTGACCCAAAATTATGTGTAGATTCATGGCCATCCATGGGTGTTCCAATTGGGACTGTTAACCATCCTAGGTGGGGACGACCACCAAACTTTCTAGTTTTTACCACCAATTCCTCTGGGATCCGGTATAAACTACTCCTAGGTGTGTTTTCATCAAATTTGGTGATATAATTAATAAAAATGGATGGGTTTTGGAATGGATTTGCGTATTTGGGATCACTTGTAAATCTCCTTTTATGGATGGATATTTCAAGAGAAAATATGCGGGTAAAGGGAGAGTGAATCTTAGCAACATTTCATTGCAAAATATTGTAAAGATCTTTCTTTTTTAATTTGGGTGGAATGACTCCTATTTATAGCCCAAGAGGGCCATAGGGTCAAATGGGTAAGTTGGGGCATGCAATGCAGATGCCACCACTTGTCAAAACCCTTGCCATGTGTTGGGTGGAAGAGACCTCCAATTTGTAGGTTATGATGGATTTAACAGGCCCTCAATCTATCATAAATATTTGGGTGGGATAAATTGTAGAATTTGATTACCATTTATCCCACCATTGAATTTTTGAGGGGCCTAGGACATGGCCTCCCACCCAGGGATGGGTGCTAGTGGTCGTCTTTACCATAGAAATTTTATGATTTTCTTGTGCTCCTGACAATAAGAATTTTCTCATCACTTTATCCAAATATTTGAGTATGCTCTTTAGGGCTTCTAAAATGGAAAATTTGTAAATTGGCATTGCTTGTAACACTTACTTCAAAAGTGTGACTCTACCTCCAAATATTAACCATCTATGAGACCAGTGTGACAACTTTGAGAAAATTTTATCTTTTATGGATTTCCAATATTTATTTTTTAGGTTTTTTTCTACTAAGGGAATTTCCAAATAATCTAATGGATGCGAGGCCATTGATAACCTAAGAATTTTTGCTGTCTGATCTCTGATTCTCTTATGTACATTAAAGATGATAAATTTTAATTTTTCTTCATTTAGAAGTTGGCCAGTGGTTGCAATGTAGTAATCTAATATTTATTTGATACTAGTTGCTTCTTTTATTGGTTCTTCCCTCCATAATCTTGTATCATCTATGAATTGTAGATGAGTGATAGCTATATCTCTATTTATTTAAATTCCTGTAATGTTGTTCTCTATTTTTTTCTTCTGTATGATTCTTCCTAGTCCTTATGCAAAAATAATGAATAAATATGGAAAGAGAGGATCTCCTTGTCTAATTCCTCTACTGGCATTGAAAAATGGAGAGGGGGTTCCATTGATGAGCACTGAAAAGGAGACTGTGGAGATGCATTCGATCATCCGATTGATCCATTCTTTCTGGAATCCAAATATTTACAAAATTTGATCCAGAATTTCCCAACTCACTCTGTCATAGGCCTTGGATAGATATAACTTCGAGAACATTTATTTATTATTTATTTGACACATATTATGTATAGTTTCTTGTGCTATTACAATCCCATATAATATTTGTCTGCCCTGCACAAATCCTGCTTGTTCAGGAGATATGATATTTGGTAATACAGTTTTTAGTCTATTGGCTATTACCTTGGTGATGATCTTATAGATCACATTGCAGAGGGCTATTGGTATATAATTGGTTAGATTATCCATCTCTCATCCATTTGGAATAAAAGCTAGAAAAGTATGGTTGAGGGATTTGGGAATCCTACCATTAGATCTGGCTTCTTCTATTCCTCTAGTTATATATTCTATAATATCCCAAAAAGCTTTATAGAATTTTGTTGGTAATCCATCAGACATGGGGCCTTTCCTAATTACATGGAGAAGATTATTTATTTCATCTCTTCTTCTTTGATCTCTTTCATAAGTTCCTCATTATGCTCTTGAGAGACTAGTCTAGGGATACTTCCCAAGATTTTATTTTGGGATTGTTTTGAAAAATGTGGATTTGTAGTAAACAAAGTGGAGAAATACTCATCATATAATTTTTGCATACATAAAGTGGTGGTTTCTAGGAGTCCTTCTAAATTTATTAAAACATAAATATTATTATAGTGTTTTCTAGCTATGGTCGACTGGTTAAAGAACAATCCTTATTGAAGCCGAGTAATTCTAGATATTTGCTTCCAATAGGTTTCTTCTTTCTTATATAGCTCCTATTCCTCCAGCATTAAGATATTTTCATGGGAGAGTGATTCCTCTAAAATGGATTTTAAACAAATTCTTTCTGCAACTCCTTGCATTCTCTTGACTAGCTTTGCTCTTTTTTGATGAAAATATGATCTTTAAAATTTGCTTCAGTTTTTCAATTTATATTTGATATATTTCTATCTAGAGTGTAGCTAAAATTGTGCCTTTACAAATGTTGGTTTCCCTTGTTGCCACCATTGTTGAACTAACTCTAGTAATTCCTATTTTAGAATCCAAAAGTTCTCAAATCTAAAGGTGTCATTTTTGGATTGGGGTATTCTGTTTGTGATATTTAGATGTACTAGGAAATGGTTAGAAGATAACAGGTTTATGAAACATGAATGACAGTTTCATAACTGGTGAATTTCTTCCTCTATCAATATCCTATATAATATTTATTTTATTTCTTGGTCTCCTTTCCTTTTATTGGTCCAAGTAGTACCACAACCTGGATGTGGAATGTCAACCAGATTTAAATTATTAGCTTGGACAATAAATATTTTTTCCTTCTAATTGAGATGATTTAGAACTCCCTCTTTGTCATTCATCGAAATCTTGGCATTGAAGTCTCCACCCAACATGAACCTATATTTTGGGTAAGCTTCTCTAATATCTTGGATTGAATTCCATTGGGTTTTTTATTCTTGGACTTCCTGCATCCCATAAAAGTTAATAATCATCCAAAATGAATCTGATTCTCTATCTCTTAATCTGGTCATCAAGATCCCTCTAGTTGATGTTGCTCCTACCTGCTGAAAAGTGTATCTATTCCACAAAGTGGCCATTCCCCCAGAGAAACCATGGGAAGCTTGGGCCTCATAGTCTCCATTCCTCCAACATCTCTTGGATATTATTTGCATTGCTTCCAGTGATGCTCTATTTTTTTGTAATAAATCTACATTTGCATGGCTATCTTCTATCATACATTTAACAACCAATTATCTAGGGTGCTCATTTAATCCCCTTACATTCCATGTGTGTATAATAATTGGGAATCCATATTGTAGAAGTTGGATATGGGTTTAACCATTCATGCCTCTCTCAGTTGTTATCCTTGTTGTTGTATTTTGTCTTTTTTTGGTCTTTCTACCTACTCCTTGAGAGTTTGCATTTTTTAGCCTTTTCTCCATTTGGCTTATCCCAAGGGTTGAATTTTCTCTATTTTTCTTTTCTATTCCCATAATTACCTCCTTAGATGTATGTGGCTCTTTATTATATAGTACTATTGCTCCTTTTGTATCTAGTTGTGACTGCTATTTATATTCTATCTGTTGTTATTTGGTTGATGTAAATTGCACTTGTATGGATTGTACTTCTACCCCTCTCATTACTTTTAGGTATTATTGTTTTTCTGTATCTATATATTGTGGATGATGAACATATTCTACTACCGATTTCTCTAGATTTTTTTGTTTGGTTTGAGTGTAGTAATTCCTCTCTTTCCATTGGATCATATAGCGTGAGGATATCATATTTGTTGGACGGAGCCCTTCCTTATTAGTATTGATTTGTATTTCATCCCTTCTACTGAT
Source organism: Wollemia nobilis (assembly GCA_028583015.1). NCBI lineage: Eukaryota > Viridiplantae > Streptophyta > Pinopsida > Araucariales > Araucariaceae > Wollemia > Wollemia nobilis. The sequence goes on along the minus strand of JAQPPZ010001695.1, from coordinate 5,113,627 downwards.
TTCTTCCTATTTTCTAGTTATTATTTTTTTTTCCTTTTTATCATAACCATCTAAAATTATTTTTCATTTTCTTTTTACTGAGGTTGATTTCCTAGGTTTGTATTCTCTAGATTTATCTCTCTTTTGGCTAGTTTGGAGCAATCTGTCACCAAATGTCTATATTCATGACATGCTCTACATTTGAAGGAATAAACTCATAGTCTATTTGTTGTCTCTATATATTCCTTCCGAATTTGAGGTTAATTTCCACTAGCAATGGTTTTCCATGTCCATCTCCATACAAATTTTGGTATATGCTACTGATCCTCCTCCCGCTGATTCTCTTGATCTGCCTATGTATTTTCCTAAGAGATTACCTATCAACTGCAAAAAAAATTCTTTCCAATATTCTAAAGGAAGTGCAAATAATTTTAGCCAAATTGGAGTTGTCGAGGGTTTAGTTATAAGGTCAAAAGTTTCATGAATAGGCCTTCAAGGCCTATGTTATATGGATCTCCCTTGAAAGCTCTAACCTTGTCAGATATAATTATGAATTCATCTACAAAGTATCCATTTGGCAAATGTGAAGATATCTAATTCCCTTTGTGGTGCCCAATTATTTCTGGCCTAAGAGAACAAGAACCTTGTAGAAGGTCGAAGTACCACAAAATTACATATTAAGGTATGCTTGGATTTATACATAATCTCATATGCTATGAGTTCTACAATTTCTAGCACTAGGATTGTTTTTGTCTGAGATAAAAGTCTATTTATTTTTTCTTGTTTAGCTTTAGTCTCCTTTCTTTTACCCATGGATTATAGGATTTTTTGGTCATGTTATCTTGTATCATATCTCTTTTTGTTACTACTTCTGATCACTTTCACAAAGGATTACATATTAGGTCCCTTGGGACTCTAAGTCCTTCCTACAGAAGTTCGCTGTGTAAACCCTCCTATTGAGGATTCTTCCATTGTATTATCTCTACCTAGGGTTTGATCTCTTGAAAAATTTAATTTTTAAATATTTTAAAATTTTAGCAAAAATTGGACCCTAAAAAGCATCTTGGTGCTCAACTGAAGCCCTAAAAGGTACAAATACAACAACAGGAAAGAGAGCTCCCATATATATGAAAAATATCTTTGAGAACAAGGGAAATAAAATTAAAAAATAACATTAACATACTTCTTTATTTTCTTGATCCGTACCATTATTTTCTACTATCTCTTGTTAATTTTTGAGCATGGATTCAATTTATTTATTTTCTTTAAAAATGATACCAAAAGATTTGGTATTCCATATCTTCATTATCTCCTTTAAATATTTTGACTTTTGAATGAACTTATAAATACATGATCCTTCAAACTTTGACTCATCCCATCATAACATAACCATCTAAAATAAATCAGGGTCCTGGAGCCACATAGAATCGAAGTAAAATGGATTTGGATGACCATTATTAGGTAACTCACAAGTCAAAAGAATTGTTTTGTGATCTAATCTTTCTTGCAATAAAATATTTGAAGAGATTGTATACTTTTTTCATAACCATTTTATGATAACAAGAATCTATCCTGTCTTTTTGCTATATGATTTTGCCCAATGCACCTATTATCCAATGTATGGACTAACATCCCAAAGGTAATTTGAATTGAAAAATGAAGCAACATATTGCATTTATTTAGACCATGTTGGAATGCCACCCTTATTTTACAAAGGAGATAGAACAATATTAAAATTACCCCCAAGAATCCATAGATCACAATCAATCATCATTGTATTTGACAAAATATTCTAAGGTCCTTTCAACATATTTCACGAGGAGTAACTATAGTTGGAGCATATACATTTATAACCCCAACTTTGATGCTTTCCTCTTTCCTAAAAAGTAATCTTAAAATCCAATTAATTTTTTCTTCTAATAGTTATCCATCCCATTTACATTTATCACATATTATTGCAATACTGTCTAAATATCCTATAAAAAATATTGCTAAACAATCACCTATATTCCAAATATTCTTAAAAGTATTCTTCCATTCATCACTGCTTAATATTTCTTCTTGTATTAAAATAAACTCAAGGCTATAACAATCTATTAATTCCTTAATAACTTCTTTTTTAGGGTTTTATTCATACCCCTAATATTCCATGATATAATCTTCATCATAAACACTTTTTATTTTTATTATTGAGCTTAGCCCCACTTCTTTTTAACATTGATGATATTTTTATTTGACTTCCTAGATCAAGATCCTTTTAAGTTTATTTCTCTCTTTGTTCCTATTTTTATGGTCTTCCTATCCTTATTTCATTCCTACTAACACTCTCATATTCATAAATCTCTTCTATTTTTTCATATTGTTCATAATTAGACTTATCTTGCCATAAAAAATCTAATCTGCTTAGATGATCCTCCATAGTCATTACTTTCTTATGTTGGCCTAAAAATCCTAAATTTTTGTGGATATCCTCCATAATATTTTATTTACTATACTTCTCTTAAAATCCTAAAGTGCAAGGAATACACTTCATCTACTTTCATTTTTATTTTAAGGAGAATATTTTATGCTACTTGAGGATAATAAAGGTGATTTACCTATATTAAGCTTGACCTCTTTCACCTCATTTGCTTTAAAATTTGCCTCCCTGTCTTCATTTATTTTAAACTTTTTCTTCTCCTCTTCCTTTGCACCTTAAGCTCCTATATTTGAACTTGCGTATTGTACTTCCTCATCCCCCATATCATTTTTTTCTTCTAATGGATGATTTGAGTAGACTATAATGGCCTTTGCCATATGATGATGTAGAAGGATTTTTCTAGCCATTTTCCTAGGAGTGGAAAATCCTTGAATTGAAGCTACCCTCATGCCCAAAAATTTCCACCTCTTTCTTCATCAATTTCACTTTGTAGTCTCTTGCCATGTACCCAATTTTATGCCATTTGTGACATTAAAATGCAATGTTTTCATAATCCACCTATTGATCCCATTCTCTTGATTCAAATTTAATCCTAATCGACTATGGTAAAGTTTTAGAAAAATCCATGGCAACACATATTTGAGTATATATAACATGCCTTATATCCTTAGTAGTTGGTCCCTTATATATGAATTCTCCTAGAGTATTACCAATATTCTTCAAAACCTCCTTATTGATGAGTTGGTAAGGAATTCCAAAAATTATAATTTATACTAGAAGCCTTTAAATAGTTTATATGTCCACAGCAAAATTTTCACTCCAAGGTCTTAAATATAATATATATTTACCCCTAAACCATGTTCCTCCATCCATTATTTAATATATATTTTTTTGGATTGGTAGAAAGGGTTTTGAAAGGGTCCCTGGACCTTGTACAAAAAAATACTGAGAATATAGAATAGTGAAAAGAGAAGATGCCTAGTCATGCAACTGAGAAACTGTCCTGGGAACTACCCCAAAGAATGCTAAAAAAACAACCAAACAAAGGGGAAGGTACAAATTACACTAGAACAATGGCAACACAAAATGCAAAGGAAAAACTACTATCAAGAGTCCATCAAAAACCAAGTAGGACAAAAGAACTTACAACCAGGAACACAAACTTACTCCAGAGAAGGCCCATCCACACTATTATTTTCATCGGGGAGGATGACCTTGTATGTCTTAGATTTTCTAGCAGTGATGGCCTTAGATACACGGATTGCATGCTCAAGGCCAGTTAAGGCCTTCGATTGAGTCTAGAAATTTTTTTCCAACATCTCTGTGAGAATTTTAGAGGGGTTGTGATTGGCTTTGGATATCGCTCTTGCATCCATGAGAGACTGGTCTATCTCTGACACAAATACAATGGTGAGTTTTTCAAGGCTATTTATTTTCCTTATCCCTCTTCGAGTGCTTCTATGGTTAGTGGAGGTATTGTTGTTCATCGTGATGTTAATAGTTTAATGGTCCTTCTCAATGCACAATGATCGGATTCAAATCCACCTTGGTGGCAATTTTCTATAGCATATGGTCATAAATTACCAAGAACAACCCTTGGTGCTTGATGTGAGAAGAAACCTTCTTCTGGTAATTTTTTATTGAGACTTCCACAAAGCATCAAAGATATTCAGGGACGTTAACCTCTTTAACGTCTCTCAGAACATTTAGGAAAGCTAGGCAAAATATCCTCAAAGGTTCATCCACTTTGTTGATAGTGATGTATTGCATCACTGGAATCAAAGCTCTACACCAAGGATCTGCCAACTTCTCACAGATGATGCCTCCTTTATTGTCTCTAATCAATTTCTTCCCCTTATCCATGAAATGCTTTAATTCATCTTGAATGGAATGATTATCTCTATGGATATTGAATCCATCATTAGGAATCTCGGTGATCTCTACTAGAAGGTCGACGAAGACAACAAATTTCATTCCTCTGACCAGATTTGACCATTAACCCATGTGGATATGAAGTCCTTGGTGATCACATTGTCATACCCCCTGAATTTATTAAGGAACGGGAGGAAGCCATGGTTGTGGAAGATAATTTCAATATCAGGCTCAAGGTTTAGGTTATCAGGCTCGAGGATGGCCATTGCTGGAAAGGAGTGACTATTGGCAGGTTTGGGCTCACTGTACAAAACTTCATATAGAGGAATACTGATGTGCTAAAGGGAAAGGACATCATGGGCATTAAAAATTATTTAGCATGATCACAAGATAGCTTATTCCTTTTTTATTTTCAAGATATTCTTAGGATAAAGTTAAGGAAGACTTTGTCATGGGTAACGGTAAAAATGAGGAGGGTCTGGGTAGAGAAGTGTCCATTCGAGAGTGGTTGGCCTGGAGGGAGCTCTACAAAGCTAACCCTGAGCTTAGTGATGATCCAAACCACAATGGGTGAAGCTTGCCACATCAGAGGAGTCCTACCATTGATTGGATGATACACCATGAAAGGAGCTTGATGATCCAGGGATCAACCATTGGAGTGCTTCCCTTTGAAAAATATGAGGAGGGTGCAAAGATTGATGATTGCCAAGGAGCTGATGAATTTTTACACCTAATTGCTAATACTGAGGTTGAGGTGAAGAAGATTGTACACCTGAGTGGACTCCTCTCGATTGGGAAAAATGCCATGATTCAGCTTGCTTATCTTGTTATGGACACCATTATTATGAGTGGCCTAACCCCAAGCTTAGTGATGATCCAAACCACAATGGGTGAAGCTTGCCATGTCAGAGGAGCCTTACCATTGATTGGATGATACACCATGAAAGGAGCTTGATGATAAAGGATTAGGCCATTGGAGTGCTTCCATTTGAAGAGGATGAGGGGGTGCAAATATTGATGATTTCTAGGGATTTGATGACTTTCTGCACCTGATTGCTACTACTAAGGTTGAGGTGAAGAATATTGGACACTTGAGTGGGCACATATCAGTTGAGAAAAATACCATGATTCAGCTTGCTTATCTTGTTATGGGTGTCATGATTATGTGTTGAGGAAGGCCAAGCCTGCTGAGTCAAATAGCTATGATCTATCATGGAAATATCAACCTTTTTATTTCCTAGGCTAGGACAGTGCCACCATTTCCTAGGACTAGATAAAGGGTGGGGAACACAAATTTTGCAAACACCAGAGCTGAGATCATCAATGAAATTAAACTTCTTATAATTCCCAAGAATGGGATAGTGCCACCAATTTGACAGCCAAATGGGTCTATGGAAAACCTCTAATCGATGATAGCCACTCCTAGACACCTATTGCATAAGTTTCAGGGGTCATCCTTGGGTCTTGGTGTTACTGACTTGGACTTTGGGTGGATGAGATATCATATTAATTTTGGCCCTAAGGTGATGGAAATTGCATATTCTGACATGTGCCATAGGCATGGAAAAATATGTATTGGGGGTGTTAGGGAGGTGCTTGGTAGGAGGAGCCAAACCCTTGGAAATATCACCCTAAGGCGTAACCCGAGACTTGTAGTAATTATAGTGTACAGATATTTGGATTAGAGGTGTCAGTTCTAAGATTATGGGAAACAATTCCTCAAAACCTTAATGGAGGTTTCTCTAATGCCTTTGTTTGCCAACCAATATGCCACTTTGTTCCCCTCCCAATATTGGTGCTAAATGATAATGTTAGTGTATCTATTGATGAGGGCTTTGCATTCCTATAGAATGTTAGTCAATGACCAAGGTGGATTTGAATTACCTTTAATGTAATTGATAATGTGAAGTGAATCCCCTTCGATGATTAATTGATGAATGCTCATGTTGTCAATGAGAAGGAGACTTTGAAATAAGGCTCTGGCTATTGCCATGTTATTAGTTTGCATTCCCAAGTTTTTTGCAAATGTTAGTACAATTTGTCCCTAGTGGTCTTTGAGGATGCCTCCTCCTCTAGTGGTACCCAGATTTCCTTTCGTTGCCCCATCAAAGTTTAGTTTGAGCCACCTGAAGGATGAAAGAATCCACCTGATGGAAGACCTATTGATATAAGCACAAGGTACATGTAAAACATTAGAGATATTAAAATTGATAGTGAGGATAGCCTCAATTCCAAGAGGGAGATTTAGGAGAGGAGACGAGAGAAGCATTCTTGAACATTAAGGACAAGATTTTTAGAGTGGTCCTATGAGAGTCATTAGCTTGAGCTTTGAAAATCCTAAAGTTTCGCTCGAGCTAGACTTGCCAAAGGTAATGGTGGAGACAAGAGAGCCACAAGAAACTGAGCTGCTAGTTATTAAGTGGTCGGGGCCACTATTGAAAATGTTGGTGGATAATGGGCAGGTGAACCTAAGAGACACTAAAGTATTTTAAGACCTAGTTTAGCATAGCTAGGGAGAAAGGACACTCTAATAAAATATGGGTGATGGATTTCTAGTTATATTTGCAAGAAACACACCAATTGGGGATAAGGAGCCCTCTAGACATGAGATTGTCGATTTTGAGAATTCTATTCTGGGAGGCCAGCCACGAAAAGAAAGCAACTTTAGGAATGATGTTTTTCCCCCAAACATTGTTTGCTATCTCCCACTTAATAGTCAGAAGTTATTGTATGTAATAAGCAGTCTTAATAGTTTAAGTTCCATATTTTGATAAGCTCCAAATAGGGGTATCAAGGGACTGGATGTTGGGAATGATGTAGACGTGGAGATGATTCTGCAAATATCTATTAGCCTCAATAATATGGATGGACAGGTTGTTGATGGTCAAGTTTTTCCACTGGCATCTGGTATACCCCTAAGTGATGAAGTGAGCTATATTGTCTCTGAGAAGAGCATCTGTGATAGGTTTGAGGGTAGAAATATTAGGGTCATTGATAAGAGGTTGGTCACGCAGCAAGGGGTCTTTCCAAAACCTTATAATTCTCCTAGTTCCCAACCTCCATCTCAGGCATTGATTAATAATATCTCTAGTATGGAATAGTGAGTTCCAAAAATAGAATCCAGAAGGGAGGCGGTGGTCAACCACAAAGGGCGAGTGATGAAGGTATTTTTCCTTAATGATGTCAATCCATGTCGACTTCTCATTAGTTACCACTCTCCAAGCTTGTTTGGCTATCAGAGCCATATTCATTTTGCTGGTCCTTCTAAAGGTGAGACCTCCATGCTTTTTCTTGGAGCATGCTTTGTCCTAGGCTACAAGGGTGAACCTGTTCTAGTTTTCATTTCTAGCCCATAGGAACTTACGTTGGATTTGTTCAATATTGTAGAATATAGATCTTGGATCTTTGAAAATGGACAAAAAATAAACCGATATGCTTTGGAGGCATGCTTGAACAAGAGTGGCTTTAGCAGCCTGACTTAGCATTGCATCCTTTCACCCAGTTAACTTTTTATTAATACTTTATTTTTTAACTGGAGAAAATAACAAGGAAAAATCCTTTTAGAAGAAAAATTGTGGACTATTTTGAATTCAATCCCCACTTCCACCTGATATAATTTTGAATCTCAAAAAAATTTTGCTAGTATCCATGAAACTTACATATTAAACCTCTGGTTTTGAGAACCATTATATCATGCTAAATCATCTCATCCTATATATATATGGAAATTTAAATGATTTAACATTGAATTTCAATATTTACATTTTTATCTTTTAAGTAATTTAATTAAAATCCAAGTTAATTTTCTACCAAGCCATTTACATTCTTTATTTGCTTGTCAAAAGGTAAAGAAAATTTATTTAAAAAGTAAATAATAATTTATTAGTGGGTTAAGGAAACGTAGAAAGAATAGATAAGTGTAAAGTTTATAATAATAAAAATTAATGATGTGCAAATTTATTATAAATAAAAGTTCAAATTAAAAAAAAATATTATAAAATATATGTTATTGAAGTTATCTATTTTATATGTTTTATGTTATAATGAAATATTGAAAAAGTCTACTTTCTAATGTATCTATAATTTCATTTTAACAAATTGAAAGAAAGATAACATGTTTCTTTTAACCCATGGATTCAAGTTGATTCTAAATATCTTGCTAATATTTAAGTAATAAAATTTAATTAAATATGAAAATTAAAATCTATGAAATTAAATTTTGAAGTATAATGTGGGAGATTGGGAATGAAAAAAATAGGGGAAGGCCCAAGAATAAATAGATTATCTACATATATATATATATATTATATATATATATATATATATATATATATATATATATATATATATATATATATATATATATATATATATATATATATATATATATATATATATATATATTAGTTGGACAAAAGGAGTTTTGAAAAGACCTCCAAAATTTATAATAAAAATAAGCTAATATCTAGCCACTAGGAGATCGAGGACACTTCAAACATTAAATCCAACCAGCCCTTGGACACAACTACCTACACCTAGACCAACATATACTAGTTGAACAAACCCAGACACATAAGCCAAACAAAGATAAAAGTTGGGCACGCAGGCCTACATGGATAAATAGAGACAAAAAATTGGGCATGCAAGCCCAACAAAAACATTCAAAAAGCAAAATCCAATGGGGAGGGTTCCATCCACCCGCCCTAAGTGTTAAATTTCTTGCTAAGATTTAAGTAATCAAATTTAATTAAATGTGAAAATTAAAATCTATGAAAGTAAATTTTGAAGTTTAAGGTGAGAGACTAGGAATAAAAAAAAAGAGAAGGAAGACCCAAGAAGTAAAAACAAAGAGAAAAAGAAACCCAAAGGGATATTTATATGGAAAAAAAGAAGCAAATATCACAAGTGCTAACAAGAAGTGGGGCTAAACCCACAAATAAAATAAAAAACTAACAATGAAATTAATATCTTGGAATATTAGGGGAATGGATAATAACCCTAAGAAAAGGTATTTAAAAATTGTGAGGTTGTTATAGACAAATATTTATAGATATAGAAGTTGGGAAACAAATATTTTAGCCATTAATGGTGTTGAGTTTTATCTTAGAAAAATTTAAATTTGAGAAGGCATATGATATAAAAGGAGTTGATTGTGGAAACTTAACATTTTGAGGAAGAGTTTGAGTAAGATGGAGATTGGTAGAAAGATAACTGAAGAATATCTTTGATCAAAAGGAAAAGTTGGATATGCTTTAATTAACTTGTTAGAAATGTGATGAGAGGAATTTAATATCTCATTTTTCTAATGGGAGTGACCCCCAACAGAAGCCACACATAGCTTATTAAAAAAAAAGTTTTAAGGTGGGAGAAATTAAAGGTAAATATCATCATAACCATAGCAAGGAGAGATTATTTTTACATTATTAATAATATTGACATACACTACAAATAAAAATATACGTCCATCATCATAGTTTTCAAAAACAATGAGAACTTGTGAACCATATGAATTATGGCCATGTATAATGACTCCATCACTTTTCCATAAAATATGGAATACCTATGAAACCTTAGGAGCTAATCACACCACCTTGAGAAAATAACTTCTTTGGTCAAAATATTATAAATTTGAGATTTTGGAGGTCTTGTTAGAAATAGAGTATATTACATCATTTGGGTCATGTAAATGTATATTCCAAGGTACATACTTAGGACATTAGATTACTTTAGGGGGAATTTATCTAGTTACTTCATGCAATGTAATAAACACACAATGTTAATGTGCAAGTTGTCACTTGCACAACTAGGTAGAGTTTTGGTCAATGAACCTATTTTTATATATAATAAATGCCTTGTTGTAATACATATATAGAATCAAGAAATATATTTAGAGAGTGTATCTTAGAGCATAGTACAATTCTATGTAGATCACCATACATTGGTGATGGGTGCAATGTAGTTCAATACATTGTATTCTTTTATGGCATTTCTATTTACAACATATTTCAGTCATCTAGCATATTGATTTTATTTCATATTATTATTCATATTGTGATTGCTATCTCCTAGTGATAATTACATCAAAAGCTAACAGTGATATTAGAGCCACGGTAGATCTAGTCATAGTAGATCAATAGAAAAACCACCATTATTATTGAGCCTAAGTTTTTTGTCAACCTGAAATGCTGCTAAATTAGCCACTATAAAAAAATCTCAGAAGACTCTAGGTGGGAGAACTAGAGAGATCCCAAGTGAGGGGTGAAGGAAATCTCAGTTCGAAAAATACTGAGATTACATTTCACTAGAGTATTTTCCGTAGAGTTGCATGAAAAACTTGTGAAGACTAGGACTCAATATTCAATCCACTAGATTGATAAATTATCTAGTGAATATCATTCAAGATATATGAAATTTTTTAACTATTGCCTAAAAATTCTTTTGATGTAAATTGGGACTCCTCCTACAACAAAAAACTAGGAGACTCCAACTTCATTACCCAAAGGTCGACGTGCTTTCATAGTATAAAGATTAGTTCCTTGTGCAAGAGAAGAATACTATGGAAGAAGACTTATGGTGAAGAGTCATGGTGAAGTCATGAGACTAAAGATATCCATTGCTAGATTGAAGAACTTCATAGTTGAAGAATAAGCCATAGAAGCCTTGAAGAAGCAGCCATAGAAGTCTTGATACTAAAAAGGCCATAGAAGACTTGATATTGAAAATGCCACAGAAGCCTTGATACTAAAAAGGCTACAAAATCCTTGATATTAAAAAGGCCATAGAAGCCTTGATACTAAAAATACAATAGAAGCCTTGATACTAAATATGCCACATAAGCCTTAATACTAAAAAGACCACAAAAGCCTAGATATTGGAAAATATTCCAAAAGCCTTGATCCTAAAGAAGAATTCAAAAAAAATATCTGATTCAGAAGCAGATTAAGATTTTAGTACTAATATTTTTGTTGTAGGAAAAGAATATTCGGTGAGTTAGGAAACTTCCTACAAGAAAGTTAGGAAGAGTATCATATTTAGAATAAACTCAGCACATGAAGAAAAAATGAAGAGATTAGGGGAATATTTCATTGAAGAAATTCCAGTATCAGAAGAAGAAGAAGAACTAGGAGAGTCCTACTCACGTTTAGAAGTAGTGAAATCAGATATCCAAAAGAATATCTCACCACCAACACTTCCAAGAGTAGAAGGTTGAAGAAAAGGTCTCAATGAAGACCAGTAAAAGTTGCAAGATCAAATACCCTAGGAAGGTCTCAACAAGCATCTAGTAAAATACTAGGAGAGCCTTATTAAAGAAATCATCAAAGGATAACTCACTAGAGAAATCCACTTCCAAGGATAAGCCCTTGATAGTGAAGGAATTGGGACAATTATCGTCATCTAAAAGCAAGCCCAAGAGAAGGAGAATTTGGCAAGGAGTGCCAATTATGAGAAGGAGAATTTGTTAAGGAGTGCCAAATACTAGAAGAATAATCTAGTGAAGACCTCAAGATATCAAAAATCTTGAGAAGAAGTCTTGCTTGAAGTTAAAATTTGATAAGAAGAATTGAAGACAAAAGAAGCTCATCAAATCTAGGAGATTTAAAGATTACCTCTCATAGCAAAAGGCACTACTTCAAAGACAAATACTTCTCCAAATCCATTGTATATGGAGGATACCACAAGGTGAGAATAAGCCACCAAATATTATTCTCATGAAATAAATTTTGATACCATATTTTTGTGAAGAAGGAGCTATCTAGGACAATCTACAAAAAGCTACAAGATCCTACTCGGAGTAGCAACTTGGTGATCTTAGAAATCAAGATTCAAATCCTCTACATAATTATAAAAATAAATATGAAAGGTTTAAAAAGGTAAGAAAATTTTGGTGCAAATAAACTTGTTAATTGGATTACTTATCATATTTGTTATAGCATCTTAATTTAGATTAAAGTTGCAAGAAGAAGAAAAATTGGATTACGGTATTCAAAAAGTGCAAAAAGAGAAAAGTTTATTTTAAGGATGATTTGCACATTAATTAGGAGTTTATTAGATTTTAGTATTACATATATCAACTACCTATCATCTACTTTGGAAAAATAAAAATAAGACTAAGTCCTACAATATTGATTGTAGTGAAATTGCAGAATAATTATTGAAGGTTCATTTCAAATTATTCTTGATTAGTTGCAGTAAATTGATTAAGTGTGTTATATTTAAGGTTGATTGAAGTGATAATATGAAATTTTTAGTGCAATAAAAGTGAAATATTATTATATTCATTTGCACTATTCTATTTCTCTCAAAACATTTTGTTTATGTTCTTGAGAAGGGCACAAAATCATAAATTGTCAAAGTGTCTAAAGATACTATTAGTGCATAAAAATATGTAGTGCTTAGTGGCCAAGTTAAGCCAAAAAAAATGTTTAGAATCCTCCAAAACTTGGAGAAGAAGACAAATAACCGAAATAAAAAATAGAAGCTTCAAATATTGAGACTTGGTGAGTCTAAAATCCAAAGCATTACAGGGTTAATTGCATGGTACAAAGGGAAAAAACATATAGCTACAAATAAGCTTCTATCTACATAATTAAGGGTTTGGAATTATCATCAAAGTTTCCAAGAAAAAAAGGTAAGAATTCTAGCCAAAGAGACATCCTCAAAACCCCCATATTTGTATTAAAAAATCTACTATAAAAATCGAATTTTAAATATGCAAAAGAGTGCAATAAAATGTGCAATAAAGAAGGTTGTATATACATATAAGCTTACATGGTATTGCACTTATACAATACGTTATACATAGGAAGAGAGAAGATTTAAAAGTGCCTGAAAAGACACAATATCTATAGGGTAAGCCAACCAAGGAAGGCCGAACATTAGCACTCTTATTGCTTAGCAAAAGGAGCCACTCAAAGGGCTAATTCTATGCATATCTTGTATGGATGAACCTATAAAGTAAAATCCCATATAAAGCTATTATCAAGTTGAATTTATATAGAAAAAATGAGTGCTCATATACAAAGAGAATGCATCAAAATCTACTTCCACTAATATGGAATGGGAAACATAACAACAGGCTATCTACACTACAAAGAAGCATAGGAATCATCATGTTGACGACATAGAAGACAAAGGAAAACTGTGCTATATTAAAGGTATTAAACTTGAAGAAGATAATCCACAAAATGAGCACCAAAATTGCTATTCAAAGCTCCGTAGCACCTCATAAATTCACTTGCAAAAGAAAATATTGCTTGCTATCCAAGAAACAAAGCAATCTAAGAAAAGGCATATGAAAAGAGTTATAATATTCTCCTTGGAAGCGTTATAGCAAAGGAATTCATTTAGAGAGCTTGAATACCACTTGGCATAAACTTTCTAAGGTACCATTTCATCTCTCAACACTCAAGAAACCTCACACAAGAGTTACAGGGAATATCAAGGAAGTGGTGACACTTGTTATCTTCCACAAGCCTCACACAAGTGCCCACACGAGTGCTCATACATTACAAAGTGACCAAGAAGTGTTAAATAAGGAAATCAATATGTTAAGAAAGGTAGAGTGCTCATACGTAACGGATGTGATACGTGTCACAAAGTTTAAAACCTTTCTTCCATTAAAAAGTGCTCAAGTCCAAAGTAGTAAAGCAATAGGAAAGCATAGTTAAAGCATAGCAAAGCACAAAATGGAAGGAAGAAAGAGGAAGCATTAAAAGCTACTGGTATTGAAGATAAAACCTCTCCATATTTGCAGCAACTACATTCCAAAATTAAAGATAGGGAATTCCAAAGCATAAGAATTGTTTCTAGAACCAAAGGATGACATTAAAGTGTTGTTATATTAAACCCAAAAGGCACTGAACAGTGCAATTATATAATGTTCAAAGGTAAGGTTTAAAGCCCATTTATTATTACTTTCACTTTAGGGAGATATAAGGATTATAAGCTAAGGTCAAATCTTATATTTTGAAAGCAAAAACCATAAGGGATATCTTATCAAATTGAAATAATATCTACAATTTAACCTAGGAGAAGTAAGGAATTCTACTTGGTATTAAATTCTTTAATATTTTTCAACTATTATTAATTTTCTAATTTTCCAAAGTTGGGAGCAATAAGGGTTATAATATCAAACTAGGTTATTGGAAATTAGAAACACTTGAATAAAATCCTAAAGGTTACAAAAGAGGTTATTTATATTTCTGTTAAGGTTGAAAATTTATAATTTTCTTGTCTCAAATTTTTTTTAAAAGCAACAAAATAAATCCACATTAAAACCTCTTAAAAATTGAAAAGTTCTTAGTTCAATAGGAGTAATAAGGTGTTAGAAAAATTGATTTTTGATCTTTACAAAAACTATACAAAATCAACCAAAATTGAACTATACTTTACAAAAGCACTATATCATACTCCAAAATAATTAGGGAGTCATAAGGTATTCTAAAAAACTTGATAATAATAATAATATCTATCAAATATTATCAAATTGGGAAGATATAAGCTTTCTTAAAAACCTAAAATTAGGTGTCCATATTCTCATTACTAGGGATACATAAGGAAGCCTACAAACCTAAGGATTAATAAAGGTTTTATCAAATCAAGCTTATATAATTCAATAAGGAATCATATATCCTAAAACTTGGGAGCTATAAGGATGTATAATTACAAAAATACTTGTAAGAATAATTACTTCGGATAAGAAAAATCCAGTGCCATAAAACTTGGGATCATGAATATACTCAAGAAATTGGAAGGAAAGTTAGATCTAACTTCAAAAGTAATTCATAGTGAAGCCTTAGAATATAATTTTGATACTATGGAATGTTATATTCAAACCCGTCCCAATGAAGCAATTGACAATGGAAAAAAGTGATATTTCACTTTCCTTAGAATTTGTGAGCATATTATACATGACACTGCTCACATATGAACATTATAAGACAAAAAATTAAGAACAAAAAGAATCGATATAATTGCTCAAAAAGAAGGTAAAAATTAAAGAATCGTATCTATAATTTTTTTCAATCCTCATGCATCATCAACACTTCCTGTTCTAATAACTCAAAATATTATCATTATGCCTTAAGTTGTTGTTAAGAAACTTCTATAAAGATTAAATACAGGAAAGCATAATATTCCTCACAAGAAACAAGTACTAGCTCAACCTCCTATGAGAGCAGAGAAACTAGAATCAAAGGCAAAGCTAGAGATGAAGAAGACATAATAGATAAAGGAGGAATACAATGCAAAGTTAATTGAAAGAAGAAGCTTTAGCTATAACTTACTCTACATTATATGCAGACAAAAATTACCTATTGAACCTAAATACAAATAATGTAGAAGAAGAGTAAATATTTTAGGATGAATAAGAAGTGTTGAAAGATAATTTTTCCCAATTGCAAAATCACCATCACAGTGAGGATATTGTTAGAAAACCCTCTCTTGTAAAGAAATTTGAAATTTCTTCAAGGTTATTGCTTGCTTAATTGCTTAAATATGCTTGTTTGCTTTTAAAAGTATGCAAATATGTTGAAATACCTTAGAGGTGCATGTAACTGTTAACAAGGGGCATGTGGTTTAGTATTGATTTGATTTGCAATAATTTTGTTGCTCATGTGATTGTTAAAAATGTGTATTTATTGATCCACTATCTACTTTGAAATAATGATTCTAGAATGGTGATTTAATCCATTTTATCTCAAATTTTTAAAGTAGATTTTATCTTCTTTTGTTAAGCTTCATTTGAGCATGAAATAAAATGACTAAATCTAACTTTGAAATGTGAATCCTGGAATAGTGATTTAATTCATTTTATCTTCCTTGTTAAACAATTTTTATCTTGCTTTGTTAACAAATTTTATCTTGTTTTGTTAAGCTTTGTTTGAGCATGAAATAAAATGACTAAATATAACTTTGAAATGTGAATTTTGGAATAGTGATTTAATTCATTTTATCTTGCTTTTTTTTTAATAAATTTTATCTTACTTTGTTAACAAATTTTATCTTGCTTTGTTAACAAATTTTAAAATGATGGAACCTGTGGAGTGCAAGAATTTTTTTTTGTATTTTAAAATCTTATGAAATGTCTTAATTAAATGTGTCCAAAAATATTTAACATATTATCCTTTAGAGAAAAACTATTTGGATGCTTTAATTAATTCAAAATCCCCATTGTTGATTTTAATGCAAAATGATATAAACTTTAGGGCTTTGAGTGTTTGATGGAATTTAAGAAAATAAAATGGAAAATAAATTAAAAAAAAAGCTAAGATTATAGGAAAATGACAAAAAACTTAAATGAAATGGAAACAAAGTACTGAAAAACGATCAAAGTGAGCTACTGTAAATTAATCACTATTATTCTATAAAAAATGGAAGATCATGAATATTAAAATAAAACTAGGTTAGACCTACATCCACACAATCTAAATTTGGTTAAGTGCAAGAGTTTGAGGAATAAAAATATGTATAAAAAATATTAAATGATGCTACCATATCCATGCATAAAACACCACTAAATAAACTCAATACATGTATGAGAAAGATATGCAATAAAAATATTGTATTCAAAACCTTCTTTGGCTGCATACAAGGTGAAAAATTGGTTTGCAGTAACTTGAAAAACCTTCCAATCCTCTTCACGCCTCCTATTCCAAAAAAAATCTAGTCCAATTTCATGCCATCAAATGGATATTTCCAGCCAAAATTATTCATTTGTTTTCCCTCCTTCGTTTCACTTTCAAATGCCTTCTTTTCATATTCCTTTTCCTTCCTTTGATTTCCTAACGATATTTTCCAATGATTTATTTCATAATACCCATGCTTCTATTTCATCCTCTTTTCTTCACCTTGGCTTGTTATAGCCCTTGACATAATGATAAAATTCATCAATTTGTAACCACTGGTCTCCTTTTGCTATGAGAACATTATGGATGTTTACACTTGGTAATATATTCCTCATGCAAAGTAATCCTTCCCACCATAATAATAAATTGTCCACTTAATAACCAATATCACTCCTTTTTACACAATTCTTAGCATCATTGTAGGAAGGCTCCATTTTATATCCCTCCATATGTGCTCTATAGGAACCTATGAGGAGAAACTATTCATCATCATTGATATACGAAGTGAGGCCTGAAATAATTGATCCATTATATCAATATCGACCTCTATATCTAACTGGTTTCTTTTGGCTTTAACATATTTATCCCCTTTAATTTCCTTTATCAAATTATTTCTCCTATGAGATGACTCAAAACTTGTGCAAGTGAAGTTCCCAAGTCTACATGTAATGTTCCATCACTTAAAAAAAAATATGCACAAATTTAATCACATTGAAACCATACCAAATGCTACTACGAACCCTTATAAAGCTTGTTGTCATTCAGTATGCAAGAATGAAAATAATGTTGCTCCCTTGTTCATTATGACAGTCAAAACCTACAAAGAAATTGAGCTCCAATCCCAGGTAATTAGACTGCACTCTACCGTTGAGTACTCCTCCTAACAAAAAATAAAATAATAAAAAATAAATGCTTCCTTCACCTATAATTTTTTTATTCAAAACCAATTTGACATTGAAATAATTAACCTTCTTTTCCCATATGTATGTGTTGGAAGTTGGGGGTAGCACAAGATCTGTGCCTACAAAATTAATGAAGCCTATCCATTGCCTCTTTTCATAGGTAACTCTTACCATGAAACCCACCAACGTTTCGTACAATATCCCTTTCACTACCTTCAGGAAAGCACGTTGGCGTTGGGAACTTCTTTCCCCAAGATATTATCCACTTCCTCTCACACTTGTTTTTACTATTTCATGTGCATTCGATTATACTAGCGATGTAGGACTATGTTGTGTTTGAAGGTCTTTCATCAACCATGCATTCGACAATAAATGCTCTCACAACATCATTTATAGCCTTTGATTGGACATGTATGCAACTATTAACAATATCCTAATATTAGAAACATAGTTGTGTTGCTTTACCTGTTGAGCTAGAAATATGGTGACATTGACTACCATCCATATTTCTTCCATGGATTTGTGTGTAGATTCCTCTAACACCATACACTGGTTTACCTCAAAATCACTTCACAAAATAGTTGCATGCAATCTTCAATACGTTATTTTAACTAAAATAGGCTCAATATTTCATGTTTAGAGAGTAATGCCTTTGGTCCCTTGTACAAAGTGAGGGTTGATAATTATGGATACTATCATCCTCCTAGATGATGGGTTTGGCTCGCACAACAATATCGTCACTGTATCCCAAATAGACCATGATGATGTTGGCATAAGAGGTCTACTAGATCTATACAACACCATAGGGTGAATCCCACATTGCTAGGTGTTTGCCAATAAATACTATCGGATCGTCATCAAAGGTGAATGAGAGGTGGTCCACTTCATCGCTCCACAACATTTTCCTCATCATATCTTTATCATGCTCATATTTGGCTACCCACCAAATCTACCAAAGTACACATACAAATATTAATCCATAAAATATTAATATAAAATGTAGAAATTAACTTTATTATATATTTTATTTCATATTTATTTATTTATTTATAGATATATATTTATTATTATTATTTTCACTTTAATTTATTTATTAAAAACATGGGAATAAGGTATTTAAAAAATAACATGGAGGACTTTTCCTAGTAAATCCCATGGGAGCAAACACATGAAATCACAAAAGTATCCAATGATAAAATTATGACCACACAAACCTTTGAATTTTTGTTGACCTCTTGATGACGTCTTGCACTAGAACTATATCTAAATACTATGATGTTTTGACATGAAATTTACCTTTGCAACCAACCCTACAAAACTATTTGGTACAAATTAACCAACAAAACCCTCAATGCAAACCAAAATTCCAAAAAAACAATAAAAAAATTTTGTGGGTCCCCAAAATTGGGGTGGGTTGTGTGATAGTCACAACAATTGGTGAATCTTTTGGGAAATGCTCCTGAGCATTTTGGATAAATAACCCAATATGAAACCAAAAAAACAAAATATTAGAAAAATAAAAATAATCTAGAAATATCTAGAGCAAGTGGGGTAAATAAATTCAAATGAAAATAAATGAACAATTTGCTTCTACTCAGTGTGTGGAATGTGGTTCATTTTGCATTCTTA
This sequence comes from Wollemia nobilis, assembly GCA_028583015.1. Classification (NCBI taxonomy): domain Eukaryota; kingdom Viridiplantae; phylum Streptophyta; class Pinopsida; order Araucariales; family Araucariaceae; genus Wollemia; species Wollemia nobilis. The sequence continues at coordinate 5,094,200 of JAQPPZ010001695.1, read as the reverse complement.
AAACAATTCATATTCCATCATTTGTTTTGCATTTAGGCTATGGAATGTCACTCATAAATATGTGCCTCTACATTGCTCCACTACTAGTCGGGTGTCTATATCCCCAATGGAGATGACCTTGATCTCTTATAGATATTGCTCTACTACCAGTAGGGCGTGTATAGCCCCGGTAGATATTATTTGAATCACCCAGGCATGAGATGGCTTTTGTATTTTTTACTAAGTATTTAATTGCTTTACAAAATTTGAATGCCAACTGGGTTAGAGACCACTTAATGCTAAAGATAGAATGTATTATATTTTTGCCTTAATTTGCAAACCAAAATGACTTCATCCTTCAAGATTTCAAAGAATACCCCTTTAATGTAGTGAGTTATATGTGGAGCTTTAGAAAAATATCTCATTGTTTCAAAATCCACCATCTTTATCCAAAATCTAAGAATGATCACAAAACAACTTCATTTATTTTTTCTCAATTCCACCTTATTCCAAACTAGGCCATCCAACCTACATTACAAAAGAACAACTATCAATAAAGAAACTAGGAATTAGTAGCTATCACTAAACACTACCTCAATCAGAGGGACCAACCCAAAGCGCACTTGTGAAATGAAAAGAAAAACTCAAAAATAAACCAAAACCTAACCTAATGTGAGCTAAAACGAAATCAAATAGCAAAATCTTGCAAAACAAGAGATTATGTACACAAACGCCACACAAAGAAAACACTAAATGTAAAAGCACGAAAACCAAAAAGATAGATACAATAATATATCAACAAGGTACAAATGATGCAAGAATTTAGCTGCTTCATGGGTGAAAATAATGCTCGAGAAATTTCCCATTAACAGGTAAATGGATGTCCTCCCCACTCAAAATTTTCAACCGAAAAGTATTTTCTCCAAGAAATTTTAAAATCGGATGAGGACCAAGCCAAAGATAGTCAAATTTATTATGTTCAACCTTTTTTTCATGTGCCTTATCGCATAATAAAACCAAATCAAAGATCTTAAATGCCTTAGTTTTAGCTTGTTTGTTAAACCATCTATTAACGATATCTTGATGTTTACTAAAATTAAGTAAAGCATCCTCTCATTTTTCATCTAAATGAATAAGGTGAGTAAGATGAGCTTCAATTTTTTCATCTGTTTCAAGGTATTCCTTCATGAATTGTAAAGTTTGTAATTTATGATTTGAAGGAAAAATTGGATCCTGACCATACACTAAATGATAGGGTGATGTTCCTATGGATTCTTTAATTCTTATTCTATTTACCCATAATGCAAATTTTAATTTATTATGCTAATCTCGAGGATTATGTTCAAGAAATTTCTTAATAATTGACAACAAGTTCTTATTAGATGATTCGACTAAGCCATTACCTTATGGATAATAATTAGAAGAAAATTTTATGCTCACTTTATTATCGTATGCCCATTCTGTAAAACAGAGTGATGTAAAAGTAGAACCATTATCACAAATAATTGAATATAGTATTCCAAACCTAGTCACAATGTGTTCTTCCAAAATTTGAATAACAACCTTATTAGTACAATGCTTGGTGGGGATAACTTATGTCTATCTAGTACAATAGTCAGTGGTGGTAAGAATGAACTTGTGGGAAGCTGAGGAATTAGGGTTTATAACCCCTACAAAATCTAAGTCCCACTGAGCAAAAGATCTCATCTCAACTATTGGTTGTAATGGCATAGGTGCATGTATCTCTCTATTAGTTATAAGCTAACAAATATGACAATAAAATATATGGTAATGGGTATATTTAGAGATGTATGGCCAATAATAACCAAATATCAAGATCTGGTGTGCCATGGCATTTGCAGAACCATGCCCCATCTCATACTTACCATGAAACTTGTGTAAGATATGAGTGGCTTCTTTATTCAAGCAACAAAAAAAATTCCTTCATGGTTTTTCTATACTACACACCAATGTTAATCATAATGTTTGTATAATTTAAATGAAGAGCTATTCTTTGCATGGAATTCAAATATGAAGGATACATACCATTCAAAAGGAAATAAATAATATCAATATGCCACTCATCTTGTGTGATATCCTCTACGTTAAGATGTTGACAAGAGATCTAAGGATCTATTTATGCAAGTATTTTTGTCAATCCTTGTGTCCAAACTACCTTCATTTGATGGAACTCAAGATCAAAATATTGCAAGGTAGACATCCATTTTTATTGTTTCTCACCTAGTTTTTTTAAATCAACATGGTTTTCACAGCAGGGTCAGGTGCAATGCAAAAAACTCTACTATGCAAAATGTAATGCCTAAAATTTTTAACAATTTTGAATAATGCTTACACTTGTTTATCCAAAATGGTATATCTCAATTGTGCATCTTTCAAAGGTGAACTCATAAAAGCAATGGGGTTTTCAGAATCACTTTCACTTTTCTAAGTTAACATGCTAGAAAATGAATGATCAGATGCAAAAGTATAGATGAAAAATGGTTTCTTGTAATCAGGACTTACCAAAACAGGTGCATTAGAAATATCATCTTTATCACTTTGAAAATAATTCCTAGACTCACATTTCCAACTAATATTAACATTATTTTTTAACATATCATTCAATGGTTTAACAATTTTAGCAAATCCAGAAATAAATTTCCTAACAAAAATAATTTTACCAAAGAATGATCTAGGCTCTTTCTTACTACCCAAAAGAGGAATCTTTTGAATTATCTCTATTCTAATAGGATCTATAGAAATGCCATTTTTTGATATTACATGTCCTAACAATTTCCCCTTAGTTACTCCAAAGATGCACTTTTTAAGATTTAGTGAAATGTCATGTTCTCTACACCTTTGAAAATATTTTATCAAATCATCAATATGATCTCATTTTTGAGAAAAAAGGGATATCATCTACATAAATAAAAAAACATTTCCCAATGAGGTATTTAAAAGCATAGTCCATGGCACACTGAAATGTAACACCTGCATTAAATAAACCAAAAGGTATTCTCTTGTAAGCAAATGTTTCCCATTTAGTAGTAAATGCAGTCTTCATTCTATCATGTGGGTCAATAAGAATTTGATTATATCTAAAATATCCATCAAGAAAGGACATCATTTCAGATTCATTAACCATTTGTAAAATGTGATCAATAGAAGGAAGAGGGTAATTATTATGACCAAGATTATCCCTTTGAGGGATTAAATCCACCACACCCACTGGTTGGATGTGATGATGGTTTGTTCCTCACTTCTTTTCTAAAATTACTCTTATGTTTCTTTTTCACTTTTACTGCAAATTGATATGCATATTATACACTATGGATCTAAAGCATACTCAACTCATCTTATATTGCATAAATAAATCCATTTACATACCTTGCAACCTTCTATTCTTGTGACTCTTTAAGCTCCACTCGAATTGATAACTTGTAGAATTTATTGGTTTAGTCCTCAATGCTTTGATCCTTTTGCTTGTGGTTTTGTAATCTATGAAATAGTATTTGGGCATAATATTTAGGCAAAAATTTCTCCTTTAGTTTTTTTTTTGTCATTTTTTGCCAAAACCTAATATTTTCCTTTCCTTTCCTCTACCTCTTCTTCTATAGATAATCCCACCAAATCAACGCATTTTATTTCAACATTTTGTATGCAAGCTTTACTTCCATTTCCTTTAAAAGGTATCTCCACTTAAATAACCTCTCCATGTTATTCATCCAATCTATCAACTCTTCTGGTTTCAACCCTCCTGCATACTTAGGAACATCAACCTTGATTCCATCTCTATTTCCTTCCAAGGTCCTAATCAGCCTGACATTGAAATGATGCTCCTCTGGATTTCTCTTTGGTTCTTCCTCTACATGAACCTCTAATATATTGTCTTCTCCCTATTGAGGTATGATTTTATCAGGTTACAAAACGACTCGACAACTTAGAATTTAAAATTCTCTCTTGAAAAGAACGTAATGTTTATCCAAGGTTCTTACTTAATGTTTTATGTGTCATGCATAGATGTTTATATAAGTGCCTGAATAAACTCTTGGGTTTGCAAGTTTCTATTTACAAGGGGCTTGAGAATTAAGTAAATGATTTCAAGTTTATCATGTATAACATGCTTTTCACCAAATTCTATCCAAATGATAAAGTAAATCTGCCTTATGATTAAGATCTATTGATGTAAACTTAACAATACCATTGATTAAAATGCTTTCAAAAATAATTTGAAATAACAATTTGCCTCAAAATTTTAATAATGTAAAATTTCAATTACTTTAATAGAATTAAAGTATGTGAAATTTAAAATGAAATGTAAACCCTGATTATGAATGTTCACCTTTTAAAAGATCCAAGGTTTAATCGATTTTATTCACCTCAAATATAAAATCCACTTTAAAATATTTGAGAAACTTAATAAAAGTAAAATGTTTAACCCCGAATGATAAGGTTTTCAAACCTTATTAATGTGACTCATAAGGTTTTGATATAAGAATTATTTATGAACTCTGAATTTTATGATTTGAAAAATCAAGTTCATGAATATATTTTCTAAAGATATTTGTATATTAAATATTTTATGAAATAAAATATTTAATTACAAATATAATCCTCCAATGTAAGGTTTGAACCTTTAATTAAATAACATTCTATTTAAAATGTAAATTCCAACCAACATTTGATAAAAGATATCAATTCTAATTCCTGACTTTATTGAGTTAAAGTAAGAATCAGAATACTCATTTATCTTTATGAATTTATTTATTTAAATATTAAAATTAATATTTAAATCATAAATTAATAATAACCTAGTATGAAATTTTAATTTTCATGAACCTTGAACTAGGCTATGCAAACGTAATTGAATATCAAATAAGTAATCAAAAGTTTTATAAAGAAGAAATATTGTTCTATCTCGGACAAATGCTACAGACTGAAATAATCACAGAAACTAAAACCAAATCATTGCCCACCAGTATTCACACAATAAAACAATGATATGATGCAATATTTAGTGGAATTTTTAATTATTATACGAAACATTTTAATTATAATTAAAATACCAAAATGATGCTTATTTGAATCCCTGAAATATTTTGATATAATAAAAAATATTACAATAGAATCCGTTTCTCTGTGATTTCCAACTCTCTGTAGCTCTTTCCTTTCCTTTCCTTTGCTCCTTCAACTTTCGTTCTCTCCTTCTTTGCAAAAGTGTCCGAACCCTTCCATGAATATCAATGAATTATTTATAATTTGAAAATTTTAGTTATTCTATTTCATCACAGTTTTAGGAACGGATTTTATAACTATATTCTTCAACCCTTGCCCTTGTATTACCTGCATAATGAAATAATAATCATAATATTAAAAGAAAACCAAACTTTACTTTCCTATAACTTTCCTTTTTTTTCCAAAATTATTTCAAAGTTCTCATATTGCTAAATTAACTTGCTTATTTTTTGTTGAAATTGAAACCTTAAATCTTGCAAGTTTGGTATCATTAGAAAGATAAAATCCATATCTTTTTACCAAGTTTTTAATGAGATCAAACGGAGTTTTCTACCTCAAGATATGTCCATTTCAATTTTGCATTAATTTTAGGGTTAACCCTAAAATAAAATTTAATTATTTAAATTAAAATTAATCATTTAAACATTTGAAAATTATTTTAATCAAATTATTTGATTTGAAATAATGCAATTAATATGCAAATGATCAAAATATTCAATTTGAAGCATTGCAACTACATTAAAAACTTCAAAATGCAAATATGTCAACAATTCCAAAGTGAAAGCAAATTTTACAAGACCTTGATGTGAGAAAAATTGGATAAACAAAAATCCCTCGAAATCACAAAATTTAAGGTGGGTCCCTAATTTTGGGGTAATTTTGAAGGAGTCAGAAAAAATGGCGACTCTACTGGTAAATGTCCCTAGATATTTCGGACCTAAAAAACCAAACTTTGAAAACAATAAAACCCAAATATTAGAATTATAAGCATCAATGATATCCAGAGAATGAGAATAGACCAATTTGACATGAACCATCAAAATCATCAGCATTAGCTCGGTGTGTGTAAAGTGATTCATTCTATACATTTTGAAACCATTCAACATTCCATTGTCAATTTCACATTTCAGGATATGAATAATTTCTCTTTGAAGAAATACCTTCACCTAATTCTCTTCAGGCATTGCTCTACTGCCAGTAGAGTGTTTATAGCTCCGGTAGAGGCTATATGAAACTCCCAAATATTAGGTAAATTTGAATGTTGCATGTCATAAAACTTTGAATATTACATTTTTTTATTTTAAGACATAGCTTCACTGCCAGCCGAGCGTCTATAGCTCCGGTGAAGATTATCTAAAATTCCAAAATGTTAAGTAAATCTTGAATGTTACATTTTGGTTTCAGTATAGACCTAGCTCCACTGCCAGTTAGGCGTATATAGCCCCGATGAAGGTTATCTAGACTATGGTGATAGATTTGACTTTATTTTCAGCTTTATTCATCATTTTTTATCTCTCATTTCTATCCTCATTTTTTTTCATTTTTTTCTCTCATTTTTCTTTCATTTTTTCTCCCTTTTTATCTCTCATTTTTTCCTCTCTTTGATCTAAAAAATATGGTACTTTGCAACAAATCCACCTGCCACTTGGGTTAGATATCAGGTAAGGCTGAAAGAGTATATTAAATTCTCACCCTAATTTGCAAAATTGACAACTTCATACATGTAGAATTTCAAAAGATATTTCTTGATGTTTTTGTGGTGCTCGTGAAGCTTTTGCAATATGATGCTGATATTTCAAATTTCCTTATCTTATTTCACATTCATGAAGATATAGACTAACAACTTACTTTTATTTTTCTCTAGGTTTCATAGGTTTTCAAAACAGGTAATTTCATTCTATATGGCCTAGGATCAAACACCAAACAGAGTTATAAAATGACAAGTGTCTCAATAACAACTACCTTAATCCTTGAAAACCTTACCAAAACTTTATTAAAGACAAACATCATCACAAAACTCCCAAAATTTGGCAAAGCCAATTTATTGCAACATAACAAAATTTCACGAAACAACAAATTATGTACAAAACAAAACAAAAACACAAAAACCCAAAAAAAAACTATTTACAAAAATATACACTATGTACAAAATGATAACATATTTATGCTATCACCTTCCTGGATCCCAAATATGATTGGCACACTGTAAAAGACATATATGATTTGCATTCCAAGCTTTACATAAATCCAACCGAAAAAATATTAAGTGAAACGACGTAATCTTCATTTTACCTTTCACATCCCACTAATTTAATTCAAACTTATAAGCAATTTCATGTTTAAGATTTGATCCATTAAACCTACAAATAAATACATGATCTTCCATAATCTTATGCTTATTCAACAATATGGGAATTTAAAACCTTGATTCATCACTTTGACCTAAATTCTCATTTTCACAAGCATATAATATTTCTTTCAAATAAGAAGCATCTTATGAAAATTTTAATGCAAAATCATCATCTATGTTTTTAGGCCAATCATATTCATGTAACAATTTACAAGAATCTAGGATATTTACAAAATAAGAATCATTATAGTTTTGTATCCTAGATTGAATTGTTAACTATTGTTGAACTAGGTTCAATGATTCAAGCATGTCTTCTTTTTCATTTAGCAATGCAAACTTATTTGTAGTAGGAAAATACATCCACTCTATTTCTTTATCAACCTCCAATGACATCTCATCATAAATAATATCAAAATCCAATGAATGATTATGCAAAATTTTACCTGATTCTTGAATGTTTAGACATAGTGGATAAGATTCTACCTTTTGTATACTTTCATTTACCACTACTTGATGAGCCATTGTAATCTTTTATTTTTCTTCATGATCTCTATCATCACCACCATAATTTTGTATTCTTTCATCAATGACCTATTTTTTAGAAGCATCAAAATTAGGCATCCAATCAAGAATATGTCCCTCTTTTTCAAACCATAAATCTTGTTGATCCAACAAAGCAATAGTTTATTTAAGATGAATAGGAAATTATAGTTCTTTGTAAACCATACATGAATTTTCTTAATTTTAATATTCAATACAATCATGAAAATTTTCACTTAAATTTTTAGTATTTGAGAATGAAAGAAAAGAATTTACCTCTTCTTCATCTAAAATAGATGAATCATAAGAAAAAATTACCATTTATTTTCATTCTATTGTAGAAGAATGTTCTACAAACTCATGTTCAAAATGTTCAAATATTGGAATCTTCTCTACTTCTGAAATTGACATGTCATCTTCCAATTGGATAGAAATTACCAAATCGATAGAGGTTTCAACATCCTACATATCAAGTGAAATGGGAAATTCATCAGTAGGATAATTAGAAATAAATAATTCCTCATATCTTCCCCAACCATTATAATAATCATCTTCATGAAATATTTTATGAGATTGCATCCCTTATTTCATTTCTTCTTGATCATTATTTTGAGAATATTGAAAGTTTTTATCATCATTTTCAATGATCTCATCCAAATTTATGGAAGGTCCTGATTTATCATGTGTTTCAAAACTATTCCACTCTAGGACTTCTCCACTATATAAAAGAATATAACTTTTAGCATCTTCGATCTTTGTCTCATGAGAATAATTTATATAATTATCCAGATATGCATCTTGATGCATTTGTCCCTGTGCTTGATCACTATTTCTTTTAAGCTGTAGAATTAACCTTTGCAACTTGTCCTGCATTTTAGGTGAAGCAAGTACTTCATTAGAAAGAGAAGCAAAATATTCCCATTTATTCCACCAACAATAATCATCTTCTAAAATTAGGGAGTGATGTCTTCACACTCTATAAATTCAACAATCGAATACTTTTCAAGTTCATATTCATCACTTTCAAAAAAATTATCTTCAATGAAAAATTCATCTTCCTCAAGTAATAAAATTTTATGATCAGTCATAATGAAATTACCTCTAGAATCTTGCAATTTTGTAGCTTTAATTATTCCATTCACCTCTAAGGAATATTCTATTCTATTATATGTTTCAAAGCTAGTTACATATAAGGTTCCTCCAATATCTAAAGACTCATGCATTTCTAAATTTTGATAAATTTGATTACTACAATCCTCATTGATGGATATTGGATTTTAAACTTGAACTTCCTCTTGAACAATATCATAAGTGGTTGAAAAACTAGGACATTCAATTTCATTCGATGGTGTAAAAAAATGTGTATCATGACTCATAGGTGGTAATTGATTTGAAACCTTAGGGTTAAGTAATGATAATCTACCCACATCAATTCCTCTTGAAATCAACCATTGTTCTATAGCTATTGCCCCACCATAAGCGTTAGACAAGCATAAATATTTAAGAAAATTTTCTAAACACTTAACAGTAAAAGGATCTAAAGCTTCCAAGTATATTTGAATGACTTCTTCTTATGAAATGATAAAGTGTATCTCTATTTCAGTATACAACTTATGAAACCTATCATTAAATTGACTCATGGATTCATTAGGTTGTTTACAGATAGAGGAAAATTGATTTGATAACAAATCCATGTCAACCAATGTTCCAAAATATTCAAGAAACGTTGTTTCTAGTTGATTCTAAGAAGCGATAGAACCTACTGGTAATTGATAAACCAATGCATAATTCGAAAATGAAACATAATATTTTTATATGCCTAAATATGTTCTTCAGTTGTAATCATCCCATCATGCTTAAAATAGGGTAAATCATTTTCTACCATTGAACCAATTTTAATATGCAAGACTATGTATGAAAATTCACAAGAATTGAATCATAACCTAATTTTTGAATTTATGACAATTTATCATTAATGCAACATAAATAAAAAAATTCAATTTTTTTTTAAATAACACATTGCACATGCTAAAAATTAAAATATTACCTTTCAATCCCTCCTAGCACCAATTTTTTGAGGCGTTATTTTGTCAAATCATAAAACCACTCGACAAGTTAGAAATTTAAGTTCTCTCTTGCAAAGAATAGAATATATCTCCAAGGTTTTTATTCAAACTTTAATGTTTCACGTATATGCATAAATGTGTACTTTGAATAACTTGGTACGTTTGCAATTTTATTGTTTACAAGGGGCTTGGGAATCAATAATTGATTTCAATATATCATATATGATATGCTCTTCATCATATTATTTTATCTAAATAATTAAGTAAATTTGTCTTTGGATTAAGATTTATTGAAGCAAAAGTAATGATACTTTTAATCCACAAGAATGTTTTCAAATAACTGACCTGAAACTACAATGTACTCTAACATTTACTATAACCAAAACGGAGTGGATATCCTACAAATATAGTTTGAACATTTTGTCCAACTTTATTTCAATAAGTTGCGGATAAAAATAAATATAGGTTACTAAAGGGTGTTTGAATTCATGTTTGAATAATTATTTTATACACCATATTCAAACACTATTTTAGAGAATTATGTGAGGTTATTAAATATTTTCATAAAAAAAAAAATTAATACACGAACATGATAAATAAAGACGTTTATGAAATTAGTTTTAATCATAGACTACAAAGTTCATAAATGATGTCTACAGTAAGCCCTTTTAATTTATAATTAATAAAGTGTCCAAGACTTTATAATCATAGGGTTAAACATTTTATTTTATCCACTATCTCAAGTATCTTCACTCTAATTCTATATTTGAGATGGGTAAAGTCTTTTTATTGGATTAAATCGTAATTTTTAAAATTAATACTTACTATCATGGTTTATATCCATATTTCAGGAATTTCATGTACTTTAATTGGCATAAGGTAACTAAAATTTTATAGTAAATGTTAGAGTAAATTGTGGTTTCAAGTCAGTTATTTGAAAACATTCTTGTGGATTAAAAGTATCATTACTTTTGCTTCAATAAATCTTAATCCAAAGATAAATTTACTTCATTATTTAGATAAAACAATTTGATGAAGAGCATATCATACATGATATATTGAAATAAATTATTGATTCCTAGGCCCCTTGTAAACAGTAAAATTGTAAAGCTACCGAGTTATTCAAAGTACACATTTATGCTTAAACATGAAACATTAAAGTTTAAATAAAAACCTTGGAGATATATACTATTATTTGGAAGAGAGAACTTAAAGTTCTAAGTTGTTGAGTGGTTTTGTGATTTGACAAAATCACGCCTCAACACTCCCATATTCTCATTATTAGAATCTAGATCTACAAAATTCGTTGAATATATTTCCCTCATACATGCCATTATCCTATTCAACTGAGCAACTTGTACCTAAAGCTCTTGCACGTCTCTATTAATCTATGCATAACCTCCTCCTCTCCTCATGCTAATATGATCTATATTATTCCAAACAAAAAATAAGAATAGCAAAATAACTATAATCAATAAAATTTCCTTCTATTCCGTAGTAAAATTCAACTTGATTTTATACCAAATGACGTAAATCTAATTATAAGAGGTCAGAAAAAATGCCTCTCATCACATAAAAACTATGATAAATATAAAATAAACCGGTAAAACACCTATTCTCATAAAAACTGCAATACATTGAAATAAACAGATAAATGGTTTATTTACTCATTCTTAGATTTAACTCCCCATTACAATGCAATACCAATGGAATAAACCCCAAAGAATACCTAAAACAAAACCCTAAAGCTTAAATTCCTAAAGATAAAAAAAAAAAATTACTATTTTTGGCAAATTGTTTTTTTCCATAAAAATTGCTATTTTTAATAATTACTATTTTTGAAATTTTTTTTTTCATCAAAGTTTGTCATTTTTTAAGCGAAAAAACCCTTACGAGACCGCCTTGTTCTAAGAGACCACAACCAAGGGGTTCTACACTGTCAAAGTCACCCGAGATTCGCACCCGACCCTACCTGCACCAACATTATTAATTGGATTTTGGGTACCCAACTTTTTGGTAGGGTGGATATTTGAACCTGGGACATCCCTTGGAGGATCACCCTCTCCTATCCAGCTCACTTACAACACCTGGGTCAAAGTTTGTCATTTTTAGTAATTACCATTTTTGGTAATTTCTTTTCATCAAAAGTTGCCATTTTTGGTAATTACTATTTTAAAAAAATTGTCTTCTCATCAAAGATTGCCATTTTTAGTATTGTGCAAAAAAAAAAAATTGATTTACATGCAACTTAAAACACAACCTTGTAACACCCATATTAGGCATCCTAGAAAATATTGACACCTAATAATGCATAAAAAATAATTTAAAAACCTCTAAAAAAAAACACCCTCTGAAAGATAGGCTCCTACATCACACTTCAACTCAAGAGCCAAGATAAGGTAATTCTAATCAAAAGCAATGTTAGGGATGTAAAAATTGCCCCTTTACCAATAGTTGGGTTTCAATTAATGCTTTTGAAGACACTCTGGCGTAGTACCTTACTAATGCACAATCTGGCTAGGAGCCCACTCTATAAGAGTTAGGCACATAAGTTTGGTGGGATAAACTAGATAACAAGGATCCTCTCTCAAATACTGGTGTTGTCTCCATTTAGGGTTTATGTTCTCTCACCTTAGGGAGACTACTTTTGTTGTTTTAATTTTAGTTTTTTATTTGTAAATCCTAAAGTTTGCTATTTTTTCTTTTAGATAGACTAGTCATTTGACTTTTCAAGGTGTGCCTTTGTTGCCATCCATTTTTTGTGATCAGTGTATTATTTATTCTTTTAGAAATAAAAGTCACTTTTCAAAAAAATAAATAAATCCATTATATTTAATATTATTATAATATTAATAAATCAAGTTAATATGGATGTTCTACCTAGTGATAAGAAGAACAAATATATGACGTAGTAGATATTACACTAAAAGTGATTATCAAAGATGAGATGATTGAGCATGATATAATGGTTCTTAAAACCATAGGGTTAATATGTATGTTCCATGGATACACCCTATGTTTTTTTGAGATGCATATTAGGATCAAGTAGAAGTGAGGATTGAATTCAAATTACTCCATGACTTTTCTATCGAAAGGATTTTTACTCATTATCTTCTCTAGTTCAAAAATAAGGGATAAAAAAATGGATGGAGGCCCTTGATTTAAGGGTAAAGATGTATTATATTTGAGACCATGGAGTGATAGTTTTTCTTGTGAAGACAAAGACTATTAAAATTTATCTAGTGTGGATTAGGATTTTTGGAATTCCTTATCAACTCCTTAATAAGGAGGCTTTGAATAATATTGGCAATACTCTAGGTGAGTTCATATAGGGTGGCTGGAATACTAAGGAGAGAATACATACTATATACACTTGAATACATGTTACCATGGACATTTCAAAACCTTTTCTACAATCAATTAGGATTAAATTTGAATCAAGATAATAGGATCAATAAGTGGATTATAAAAATATTGCATTTTAAGGTTGTAAATATCATGAAACCAGACACATGATAATATATTACAAAGAGAAAATGATGGATATATAGATGGAGAATTTTGGGTGTGAGGTAAACTTCAATATGAAACAAGGAGATATTATCATAGGAGAAGTTAGGGTCAAATCAAGAATTTTCCACTTCTATGAAAGTGCCAAGAAAACTTATTTTTCATCATCAAATGTAAAACACCATTATAGTTCACTTGAATCAACCATTAGAAGAAGAAAATTACAAAAGGTATGAGGAAGTGCAATGTGCAATTTCAAATACAATAGGAGTTAAAGGCGTAAAGGTATGGGAAAGGAAATTCTAAAGCAAAGGAATATGGGGAGAAATTTTTTAAAGTGAATGAGTTTAAGGAGGTAAAGCTTAATCTAGATAAATCATATTCATTTTTCCCAAGTAGCATAAAATATTCTTACAATAAAAAAAGTAGTACAAAGTGTATTCATTGCACTTTAGTATTTCAAGAGCAACACAATAAAAAAAAAGTATATGGAGGATACCCAAGGATATTTAGGAACTCCAAGGAAAAATAATAAAGTAATGACTCTAGAGGATCATCTATGCACTTTATGGTTTTCAAGGCAACACAAAGAAGAACGTTTTAATGAGGCTATTTATTGCATTTTAGATTCTTTAGGGCAATATGAATCTTTAGAAGATAAGCCTCAATATGAACAACACAAAAAAATAGAAGAAATTGATGAAGATGAGAATGTTGGTGGGAATGAAAATGAAAAGGAATACCATCAAATAACAAAAAAATATAAAAATACACTCAAAGGGGTATAGACGTGGGAAGAAAACTAAAAATATCATGGGTGTTAACAAGAAGTGGGGCTAAGCCCAATAATAAAAGTAAAAGTGAAGATGAAAATGATATAATGGATTATTAGGGATATGAATAAGACCTCTAAAAAAGAGTTATTAAGGAATTAATATGTTGTTATAGGCTTGATTTTATTTTAATTCTAGAAATAAAAATAAGTAGCGAGGAATAATGGACGCAGTAAGAGACCCAACTCAAATCAATTAATAAATAATAAAACATCGGACAAAAATCAAATTTGATTTATTCATGCACCCATCGTCCACCTTACATTCATTTGCAAAATAATATTATATAGTGTATAGGGGATAAGAAGGGAGAATATAGGGGATAGAAAGGCGCGGAGGGATAAGGAGGTTGGAGGGATAAGGAGAAGGGAGGAAAAGGAGGGATAAGGAGGGAATATAGGAGGAGAATAGGAGAGGAAAATAGGATAGGGAGTTAGGGAATATTGCCGACAAGAAATTGCCGACAATCATAGGGAGTGGAGTGTTCACACTTAGGCTGAGGAAAGGGATTTTTCTAAGCCTCTTTAGGTGAACCCCTGTTCACACTTGCAACATTCTCCCCCTTAAAGTTGAGAGGACTGACTACACAGTCTCTCAGATTTACAAATTGAGCTTTTGTCATCGCCTTGGTGAAGATGTCAGCGACGTTCTCCAAAGTGTGACAGTATTGAAGCTCAACAATGTCATGTTCCACCATATCTCTGATGAAGTGGTACTTCATATCAAAATGTTTCGTTCTGCTATGGTGGACAGGATTATATGCCAACTGAATGGCACTGATGTTGTCGCAGTAGATTCTGGTCGGACCACTTTGTTGTTCTCCAATCTCTTCTAGTACTTTCCTTAGCCACAAGGCTTGAGTACTTGCATAAGTAACCGCTATATACTCTACTTCTGTTGAAGATAGCGCTACTACTCGTCTGCTTTTTGAACTCCAAGTTATTAGTCCCGATCCAAGACTAAAACAGTTTCCCGATGTTGACTTCCTGTCATCAATATTGCTACCCCAATCACTATCACTGAAGCCTACAAGCTTCATAGTGTTACATTTATGGTATTGGATTCCAAAATCCAATGTACCCTTCACATATCTCAAAATTCTTTTAGCTGCTCGCAAATGCAGCTCGGAGGGGTTAGACATAAATCTAGAAACAAGAGATACAACATACTGAATATCTGGTCTGGTGTTGGCGAGAAACATCAAACTCCCAACCATGCTTCTGAAAGTGGTCACATCAACTTTTGGTGCTCCATCATCTTTGCTTAATTGGATCCCATGTCCAACTGGAGTTGCAACTGGTTTGCAATGCTCCATAGCAAACTTCTTGATCATATCCTGAGCATACTTATGTTGACAGATGAAGATCCCCGTATCTAATCGATGAACCTCCATTCCAAGGTAGTAGTGCATTAATCCAAGATCTTTCATCTCAAACCGCGTCATCATGGAGTGTTTGAACTCCACATTCATTTTTTCATTACTACCCATAAAAATGAGATCATCCACATACAAACAAACTATGAGAATGTCTTTACCTTGCTTTAGGTAGTAGAGTGTGGGTTCATTTTTGCTCTTGGTGAACCCATAATCTTTGAAGTACCCATCAATGCGTGAGTACCAAGCTCTTGGTGCTTGTTTAAGACCATAGAGTGCCTTCTTCAATCTGTAAACAAGGTGTTCCTTACCTTGCACTTCAAATCCCTGTGGCTGCTCAACATACACTTCTTCTATCAAGTAACCATTGAGAAATGCACTCTTCACATCCATGTGTTGGACTTTCCATCCTTTATGTGCAGCTAAGGCAAGAACTGTTCTGATTGTCTCCTGTCTGGCTACAGGAGCAAAAGTCTCTTCATAATCTATTCCATATTTCTGAGTAAAACCCTTTGCCACTAATCTTGCCTTATGCTTCTCAATGCTTCCATCAACATTAAACTTGGTCTTGAAGATCCATTTACAACCAACACATTTCTTTCCTTTCGGAAGCTTCACGAGCTCCCAAGTGTCATTGTTTTTTATAGAGGTTATCTCCTCTTTCATGGCATCTTGCCAAATCTTCTGAGTACATGCCTTCTCATAACTAGAAGGTTCAAGTTGTGCACTAGTTAACAAAGCATAGTTAACTTGATCTCCCCTAGGTTCTCGTTGGGATTCATCATCACCATACAAGTGCATACTTTCTAATCTGTGTAAAAAAGATTCCATTTCACTAGCTTGACTCCTAGTATATCTTCTTGAAAATTTTTTATCCAACATCTGAGATGATGGATGATACTGTAAAGTTCTCTTACCTTTGGATGGAACATCAATATCCATTGGTGAGGAACTTACTGATCGCTCGTGGAGAAGGACTTGGTGAAGAAGTTGAATCAGAAGATGGACTTGGTGGATGTGTGGGCGGAGACTGCTTTCCTTTCTGTGGGAGCTATGGTTGCACCTGCTGAGCAACTACATCAGTGGCTTCAACATCACTGAATATTTGGGGCTTACCCCACTCTCCCCCTTCATCAAAAATCACATCCCTTGAAACCACTATCTTTCGAGTTGTAGGATTGTAGAGTCTATAACCCTTTGTGTTTTCACAAGTATCCTACAAAAATGCAAGCCTGACTCTTTGGATCCAACTTCTTTCTTAGCTCATCTAGAAGTGAGCATATGCCAATGAACCAAATACTCTGAAATACTTCACATTTGGTTTCTTACCATACCAGGCTTGGTAAGGTGTCTTCCCTTTCAAACTTGAAGTAGGACTTCTGTTCAAGATGTGAACACTAGTCCTTGTTGCATCTCCCCAATATGCATTACTCAAATGCTTTGTCTGAAGCATTGATCTTGCCATCTCCACAATGGTGCGATTCTTTCTTTCTACTACACCATTTTGTTGTGGAGTGTAGGCAATTGTGAACTGCCTCTTGATGCCATGATGTTTACAAAAATTCAAAAACTGATTAGAGGAGTATTCTCCTCCTCTATCCGATCTAAGACATTTTATAGAATATCCACTCTCACTTTCAACTTTTGCTTTAAAATCAACAAAGCATGCAAATGCTTCATCCTTATGCTTCAAAAAATATATCCAACACATTCTTGTGCAATCATCAATGAAAAGTAGGAAGTAAGAGTGATTACCTAGACTCTTGGTCTGCATCGGACCACAGATGTCTGAATGTACCAATTGAAGAGGATAGCTGGCCCTCCATGCTTGTCCATGAGGAAATTTTGATCTGGCATGCTTGCCCAAGGCACACCCTTCACAGACTTCCTTACTGTCTTGAACTTTGGGAAGTCCAGTTACCATTGCTTGTGAAGTTAGCAATTTCAAACTTGTTGAATTCAAATGACCATATCTCAAGTGCCATAGGACACTTGGATTGGTAATAGCAACATTTGCTAACTTATTTCCTCTTGGCTGGCCAAACTTCAAAGGGAATAATCTATTCTTTGACATTGGCACTTGTGTAATGATTCTATTACTATTGTTTTTGTCAAAAATGGTGCATTTACCCTCATCAAAAATCAACTTATAATTCTTTTCAAGCATTTGACCAACACTTAAGAGATTGTGTTGAAGATGAGGAGTGTAATAGATATCACTTACTTGCTTTATGCCTTCTTTCGTTGGAACCTCCATGGCTCCAATGCCTTCAATTGCCAATGACTTGTCATCTCCCAACCGGATGCTTGGATTTGTATGAGGAGTCTAACTTAGCAAATAGTTATTCTTTGCCACTCATGTGATTTGAACACCCAGTGTCCAAAATCCATGTATCATTCATATTTTGCTCTGTCTGGCCATAAGAAAGAAAGAGATTTGAGGACTCTTCCTCTTCTCCAAAATTCCCAAACTGACTGCTCTGGTTGCTGCTGCTTCCTTGCGAAGTCTTTGACCAACAATCTCGAGCATAATGGCCAGGTTTGCCACAATTGTAGCAAACTTGTTTTGATTTGTCTCCTCCTTTTCCTTTGCTAGATTGTTTCCCTCTGTATTGTTGTTGTCCTCCTCTATTCTGATTTCCACCTCTGTTGGATGATCCTCCTCTGTTAGGAGTTCCCCCTCTTTGATTATTCCTGCCTCTGCCTCTTTGTTGACCTCTGCCATGGCCTCTACCTCTTCCTTCATGTGTGGCAAAAGCTTTGTCATCTCCTCCATAGCTGGTGGTAGGAGTTTCCTGTAACCTCTCTTCATGTGAGAGAAGTGAACCAGTTAATGCATCAAAAGACAATGTGGTTAAGTCTTTGGATTCTTCAATAATTATTGCAACAGAATTCCATTTTGGAAGAAGTGTTCTCAACACTTTCTTCACCATCATCTCTGGCTTAATATCCTCCCCTAGTGTGACCATTTTGTCGACTCATGGCTTTCACTCGCACGCAGTAATCACCGACTCTTTCATTCTCTTGCATCTTGAGATTCTCAAAATCTCGTTTCAAAGTTTGCAGTTTTACCTGCTTCACTTGATCACTACCTCTATAGCTTTCTTTGAGGGCATTCCATGCATCTTGTGCATTTACATATGAGGCTATTCTAGGGAAGATAGTTCTATCTAAGGCAACATGAATATGATAAAGGGCAAATGAGTTATTTTTCCGGGCTTCCTTTTTAGCCCTTCTATCAGCAGTTGAAAAAGTTGCCCATTCTGCAGCAGTTGGTTCTTCATAGCCATCTTCTACAACATCCCAAAGGCCTTTTCCTATCAACAAAGTCTTCATTTTTATAGACCAGTAATCATAGTCGCTACCATTAAATTCAAGGATTGGTAGACTATTACTTGCAGCCATTTCAAAAAACAAACTTTGATTTCACTGAAATAAGCAATTACAAAGCAAAGTAATTCTCTTACTGATTGCTTGTTATGAGACTCCCAATACTGGCTTTAGCTCTAGCTCTGGCTCTGCTCTGGCTCCACTGGCTCTGACTCTGCTGGCTCTGGCTCTACTAGCTCTGGATTTACTGGCTTTGGCTCCACTTCAATATTGAACCCTTAAACGGGGTTCCAAGGGGCAGCGCCCTTGGCGTGCCACCCCCGTCACGAGACGGGGAGTCCAAAAAATTTTGGAGGTGCTAAACGGGTGCTCCGGAAGACTTCCCGTCACTTTTCCAGATTCACAATATGCAAATTTTCAAGCCCCCTTGGGCGAGTTTTAATTGACCACAAAAAACTCTTCAAATAAGGCTTTAAAATTTTTCTAAAGTTTAAAAAAATATAATTTAATAAATTTTTATATTTTATTTAAATTATCTTTTAAATTTATTATTAAAAAGATAATATTAAATAAATATAAAATTGAAATTTATTAAATAATTTTTAAAACTTTAAAAAAAATAAAACCTTATAAAAAAATTTAATTTTTTTTTACCTTGCCGCGACTTGACCCCGCGACCTCCCCGATACGACGGCCGCGATTTACCGCTGCGCCAAGCAGCCGAACTGGAACAGCAAAGGGTCTTCGCCATTTTAAGTTCTTCGGAGACAGATTTAAAAAAAAAAAAAATTTCCTTTCGCGTGGCGCTGGCGGGATTTGACCCGCGTCCGCCTCTCTGCTAGCGGACAAGCGTCGTCGTTGGGCTACGTCCCTTGGACAGCTCAAAGGGCGACAACCAAACAATTAAAGCAAAGGGGGGGGTTTGTTTTAAAAAAAAAAAATTCGGTTTTTTTATCCCACACGCGGTGGGAATTGGCCGCGTGAGGGTTTATTAACCCAACGGCGCCAATAACTTAATGACTGCCTTCGGGCAGTCACGGGTGTCGAATTTTGCCGCGAATTCCTCCAATTGCCAACCGACACGTCAGCACGACACGTGCCAAAATTTTGGACCAATTACGCACTGCCACATCACACGCCTCGTCAGCCAATCGGATGCCGCCATGTCAGCTGCCGCCTCGATCCGCATGTCGTCTCGTTAGCACCTTGAAATCGGTGCCGTTGCCACCTGTCGCCTCGGGATTCGTGTCGCTACCAAGTGTCACATCGGGATCCATGCCCGAACTGCCTCGATATCTGCCTCGAGATTTGATCCTGCTGACGACCTCTATCCGTGCGCTTGACGCCTGCCTCGCCTTGCCTTGCCTCGAGAATCGTGCTCGAATGACAACCGTATTCTGCCTCGAAAATCGTGTCCGGGCTGACTGGCTCTAATACCAGTAATGGACGCAATAAGAGACCCAACTCAAATAAATTAATAAATAATAAAACAGTGGACAAAAATCAAATTTGATTTATTCATGCACCCATCGTCCACCTTACATTCATTTGCAAAATAATATTATATAGTGTATAGGGGATAAGAAGGGAGAAGATAGGGGATAGAAAGGCGCAGAGGGATAAGGAGGTTGGAGGGATAAGGAGAAGGGAGGAAAAGGAGGGATAAGGAGGGAATATAGGAGGAGAATAGGAGAGAAAATAGGATAGGGAGTTAGGGAATATTGCCGACAAGAAATTGCCGACAATCATAGGGAGTGGAGTGTTCACACTTAGGCTGAGGAAAGGGATTTTTCTAAGCATCTTTAGGTGAACCCCTATTCACACTTGCAACAAGGAATGTAAGGATACTTTTAAAAAGATTTAGAAGATGGGTGATTGTCCAACAATATTTTCTAGAGCATTTGTAGGTAGTATTTACAACAATATGGGACAAATGCAAATGGGATGGAAAATTATTAGAATAATATAGTATTTGAATTGCTAGAATAATTTATAAGAAAGAGGAAAACATCAAAATTGGGGTTAATTAGGCTATTTATTTCATTTTACATTCTTTAAGGCAACATATATCTTTAGAAGATAAACCTCGTTATGAACAATATAGAAAAATAGAAGAGATTGATGAAAATGAGAGTGTTGGTGTAAATGAAAAAGGAGAAGAAGGCCATAAAATCATGAACAAAGATAAAAATACACTCAAAGGAATATCAACTTGGGAAGCCAGATAAAAATATCATAGGTGTTAACAAGAAGTGGGGCTAAGCCCACTAACAAAAATAAAAAGTGATCATGAAAATGATATCATGGAATATTAGGGATATGAATAATGCCTCTATAAAAGAGTTATTAGGGAATTAATAGGTTGTTATAGTCTAGAGTTTATTTTAATACAAGAAATAAAATTAAGTAGTGAGGGGTGTAAGGATATTTTTAAAAAGATTTAGAACATGGATGATTGTCTAGTAGTTTCTTCTAGATAATATTTAGGCAATATTGCAAAAATATGGGACAAATGCAAATGGGATGGACAATTATTAGAAGCAAATAGTAATTGGGTTGTTGGATTAATTTGTAGAAAAGAGGATAACATCAAAGTTGGGGTTATAAATATATATATGCTTCAACTATACTTATTGTGAAATATGAAAGGACCTTAGCATATTTTTGTCAAATATAATAACAATTCATTATGATCTATGGATTCTTAGGGGTGATTTTGACATTGTTTAACTTTGGAAAATAAGGGTGGTAGTCTAGGATGGTCTAAATTAATGCAAGATTTTGCTTCATTTATCGACTTAAATGACTTTTTGAATGCTAGTGTTTTCAATATACATGGTATAATATATGCATTGGGTAAACTCATATAGTAAAAATATTGGATATATTCTTGCTATCCAATAAATGGGTACAAATAAAATATACAATTTCTTTGGATATTTTATTGCAAACCCATTCTTTTGACTTGTGATTTACCCAACAATGGTCATCCAAAGCTATTTCATTTTCAATTAATATGGCTCCAAGACCCTAATTTATTTTAGATGGTTATAATATTATGGGATAAATAAAAAATTTGAAGGATAATATATAAAAGTTTCTTCAAAATATGAATTATTTAAAGGAGAAAATAAATATTTCAAATGACAAATTATTTAATTTTATATTTTTAAGGGAAACAAAAATTGAATCCAAGCTAAAAAATTTACAAAAGATAGTAGAAATTGATGGAATAGAACAACAAAAATGAGGAGTCATATTGTCTCCAAAAATCTAGGGAGAAATGGATCAAGGAAGGAGATAGAAATACAAAACTTTTCATGCTACAAAAAAAACAATTTTTTTATCATATCAAAAATATTTTAATTCTATATGGAATAATTATTATGGATAAAGAAGATATAAGGAAGGAAGCAATTGATTATTTCAAAAATAAATTTTTAGATAATGGGCACGATAAGGAGGCACAAGATAAGCTTTTAGAAAATATTCCATCAATTATCACACAGGGAGAAAATTAAATCTTGATTAAGAAGATATCTATGTAGGATCTACATGAATAAATTATCTCTTTCCATCCTAACAAGAAACCTAACCTTAATGGATTTCATGCAATTTTTTAAAAATATTTTAGGATTTATTGAAGAGTGATATGTAAGTTGTGGTTGAAGAGAACCATAGAATGAAGGCTATAATAAATGAGATCAATATCACTTATATTATGTTGTGTTCTAAGAAAAGTGGGAGAATTTTTTTTTTTAATAATTTTCATCTAATAAGCCTTTGTAATATGATTTATAAGACCATTTTAAAAACTATGATAAATAAATTCAAATACATTCTAGATTGTGTTATCTCAGATGAACAAGGTGTTTTTGTTCATCGTAAACAAATTCTTGATTTTATAATCATTCCGTAGGACGCCAGACAATATCTTGATTCCATGTAAAAACTAGGTATGCTTATGAAATTAGATATGAACAAAGCATAAGATAGGGTTTCCTAGAATTTTCTACATGATATTTTCAAAAATTTGGTTTTAATTATATTTGGTATGAATGGATTAAATTTTCTTATAGCATTGGAAAATATTCTATTTTGATTGGTGGTTCTTTTGTTGGTTACTTCAAGTCATATTGTGGACTCTGTCAAGGTGATTAACTATCACTTATCTATTAATTATTCTTATAGAGGCTTTAATGAGATCTTTATCAAAAGCAAATATAGAAATAAAAATCAAAGATATTCAAGTTACAGAAATGATCCCTTCAAATATTATCACCAATTTGTTGATGATAATTTTTTTTGGGCCATCCTCAATAAGTAAGGCCATGGAGTTCAAATAAATACTATCATTCTATGAGAAGAATATGATATAGTTGTTTAATACTACAAAATATAGGATTTTTTCATTAATACTTCCCTAGATTTACAAAATTTTGTTATGAATATTTTAAGGTTTACAAATGAAATTTTTTGATCAACCTATGTGGCTATTCCTTTGTCTTATAGAGGAAATAAAAAGGAGCTTTGCGTCTATTTTTTGGATAGAATGAAAGCTTTTATAGTGGGTTGAAAAAACATATTTTTAACCATGATAGGAAAGCTACAACTCATATTTACTATATTACAATCCATCCCTATTTATATGATGTCACTTTCAAGATTGATTGTAGGTACAACATCAACAATTGATAAAATTTAAAGAGACTTTCTTTGGAAAGATTGTGAGTAAAAATTTTGGTTGCCTCTTTGTAAGTGGATTATGGTTTACAAAGGAAAGGATATTAAAGTAGGCTTGTGAAATTTAAGACTTTTAAATTTAGCATTAGGGGCAAAGCTTGGGTGGGTATTATTAAAATATTAAGGGAAGAATCAGACAAAAATATTACTTCAAAAATATGTAGGTTCTCTTGATGCAATAAAATTAATTAGGAAAAGGATCATACCCAAAGGATCATCAACATAAAACTTTGTATCATATAGTTTGCAATTGATAAAGAAGCATATTATATGGTTAATCAATGAGAGGAATTATTCAAATTTTTTGTTTGATGTTTGGTTGAAGCTTTATATTCTAATCTCTAACTCAAAATGGTAACCATTGGCTTAAGCATACCTAGATTGTAAAGGTCCAAAGGTCAAAGAATATATTAATATAAGCAACAACTCCATACCATGGATTTCTATTAGTAACCTTTTTGAAGGAGAGGAACTCAAAGATATTGTAGATGAACTTGAAAAATTCTTAAGAGTTTTATTTGCCAACTTTTAAATAAGTATATTAGATTGTAGTTAGTTTGGTCAATCACGCTATTGATCTTTATCTTGGTGAAATTCAAATTTTAGAAGGTAATTGGCTAAGTGATATTTTATCTCTTTATAAAAATGATGTAAAGGAGTTGCTTTTGGAATAATATATTTAATAGAAAAAGAAATGAAAAATATTTATAATTAAAAGGTATGCTAAATATATTTTACTTGAAATAACATTAAATCTAATATTTTGATATTTTAATGGAAGTGTCCCTAATAAAAACCATATATAACTTACTAAAAATATTTTCATTTATATTCTAATTTACTAGATAAAGATATTTGTGAAGAACACAAGCTTATACTAAGAGGGGGGTTGAACAATATAAGACCACTTTTTACTTTTCTTTCCCAAACAATATTATTCAATATAATCAATGGCAATATCAATAGTAATAACTAAATAAATGCATAAATAATCACACACAAGAAAGACACCAATTTAATGTGGTTCACCCAATGTGGGTTACTTCACGGAGAAAATATTTAACTAATATTTTCTCAATACATATCTTGGGAATTATTTCCCTATTACAATGTTTATGGACCTCTATCCAAAGGAGACACCAATCCCCTAATCAAGTTTGTGGATCTCTATCCACAGGAGAACTCCTTTCCCTTTAGCTTTGGTTGGTTATCTTCTAGAAGAACTATTACCCCCACTACTCTAGCTAATGGATCTTTATCCACTAAAGACACCTATCCTCACTGCCCTAGCTAATGGATATCTATCCACTGGAGACTGTCATCCTCTATACTTTGTCACCTTCAAAGCTCTATCTCAAATTTGTACTAAACATAGTCCTTCAATATAGCACAAATATGCTCAATCTCTATATTTGGTGTAGCACAAACCTATCCTCAAATTTGCATTGAGAAACAATGGTGAAATTGTTCTATTGATCAACAATGCATTACATAGTTTTATAGTTCTTGAAAGAACTAAAAATAGACATGGTGGTTGAGAGAAATCCTCTTAAACTTATTACAACAAACTAACTTAAAGATAGCTCTTATCCTAACAACATGCTAATCTTGGACTATGGTTAAACATTGACCAACCAATCCAAAACCTCAATGTATGCTAATCAAATTAACTAGAAATATGTAAATCAAAACATTAAACTAAAACTAAATACTAGGACTTAATACTTAGGACTAAGGAGGCAATGTTGAAAATATTCCAACATTCTCCCCCTTGATGCTAAAGACACTCATGCAAGAGTTCTTTAAGCAAGTTGGAAGAAAATATTTCTCTTACGTTTCCTCCAATCTTGAATCAAGAAATCAGAATTTACAAAATACTTATGGTGGCACTCCTTCCACTCTTCATGTGGAATTTCCTGCAAATGCTTGAGTGCCTTCTTTTGTTGATTAGCTCCCCCTTCAACAAAAGTATCTCCTCTTGTGGTTTTCAGCAACCACTCTCTTACATATTTATCATTATGGTCTTTAAACCATGCTCTCACATTTTGATCTTCTTTTACATCTTCAACACTAAACAATACTCCACATGAGTATTTACAATTAATCATCTCACATAGATGATTATACCATACAACTCTTTCACATATTTTCACAAAAAATATCACAACAAATATGGCCATATAATGACCAACTACATATGCAACATAAAGTTGCTCCTCACACAAATATTCTCTCACAACAATGACTTTACAAGAATCCTTCTCCCAAGGAATTTTGAACACATCATTTTGATCCATGTGACCCAAGTTCTCCATCATTGTATTCTCTCCAAGAAGATTCTTCATCAAAGTTGTCTCAATGAGACAATCACCTTTCTTTTCATTCCTGCTCACAAAAAACAAATCATTAATCATAAAAACATTACCTTTAGTATGAGTAGATTTGGTGCTTCCCATAAAGCTATTTTGTAGCAGTTCTCCTTCATTGTATGGTGCTTCAAGATCAACCATCAACTCTTCACTAATAGTTCTCCTCCTTTGTTCAATCCATGTTGGTGTGTTGAAACACCATTCATTCAAGCAATCATACATAGTTGCCTTTTCAAGACAACTCTCTTTCTGCAATGTAGTCACTCCAAGTGAGTGATCTTCATCCATGAGTGATGTTTCCTTTGCCATTACGATAAGAAAATCAGCAATCTCATTTCCATTTTCTGTTTCTATCTCATTTTTCACATTCTTCTCCCCTTTTAGAGGAACTCTAACAATTTTATCTTCTCCTTGTAGGAGATCTTCATTTTCTCTGTCAAGAGAGCATACATCCATTCCAAGTGAATGGTCTTCAAGACAATGGTCTTCCATAAACATTGCTTCTCCATCAACATGCCAACAATTTTGGTTGATCCTATTATCTTCTTTATTCTCTCCCATGAGAATTTTAGGTGCATTATCCATAATACACTCTTCATTTATCTCCTCCATGAGATATTTTTTATCACTTTTTCTTCTATCAACAACAAATCCTCTTCTTCCTCCTCGTCCTCTTGAGGAATACACACCTCTTCTTATCTTTTCATCACAAAATTCAGCAACATATGCTTCCTCCATGAAGCATTCTTCATCTTGTTGGTTTTCTACATACAGGCCTTCCTCTGCAAGAAATAATTCTCCATTACAAAGCATGACTTCATATGAGTCTTTACAAGACTCTTCAAAAACTCCTTCAAAAGGATCTAATTCGAAAGCGCTTCAAGGAAGCAAGGCTCCTCCTTGCTTAAACAATATTCATGATTGTCACTCATGGCTTTATGGGTATCCTCATCAAACCCATAAGCATCCTTCAACACTTTCCATGCCATTGTAGCTGATCTACAATTGGCTATGAGAGGAAAAACATTCTTTTCCATTCCTCTCCTCAAATCCATAAGAGCTAAGCAATTTGCATATTGCTGCTCCTTCTTCTCTTTTCTCTCCTCACCTTGTAGCTTATTCCAAGAGGGTTCCTCATAGCCTTCTTGAACTATATCCCATAAGTCTTGAGCCTTCAAGAAGGTCTTCATCATTATGCTCCAAATAGCATAATTATCTCCATTGAATTTGGGTACTTCCAATTCTTTATACATGGTGGCCATTCTGCAATCCACCATTCATCAATATTCCACCTAGCTCTCAGCCACTCCTTTCCTGTAGACTTCTGATATACTTATCTGAAAATCCACTAAATTTCAGATCCAAATTCACACAAATGAGAAATATGTGATCAATTTACTTTTGCCCTTTCTAGATCTTAGAGTGTTTTTGAGACAACCTCAATGTTCTTCACATAAATCAATCCATACAACCCCAAAATTTCTGAAAATTAAACTCTGTATTCTTGAGACAATAATATGAAAACCCTCTAAATTTCAGAAGAAAAATCACAAAGGTGAAAAATATGTGATCATTTACTTTTTCCCTTTTTATCACAATTTCGGATCTAGGATTGTTGAAGGAAAAATAAATATTCACATAAATCAATCAATACAGATCCCAATGATCTGAAATTTTGTCTGAATTATGATTTTATCGAAATAATATTTCTCCCAAAATTTGAGAAGCAAATACCTTGTATTCCACCTTATACAACCATTTTATTGAAAAACTAAAAATGCTAATAAAATCAGAAAATTAGCTCCAAATCACCTGAAATTTTTACTGCATCCTCTTGATACAATTACCTAACAACCCTAAAAATTTCATAATCAAATACCTCAGGATTCGTGAGATATTAATGATTTACTCGAGCTCTTCCTTGCAAATCTGCTGAGTGCTGGCCACTTGAGTTTCTCTGACAAAGTGTGTGTTTCAGATCTCTTCACACCACTCTCCACAGGTTTTGATCCATTTGAGAAAACCTGCTCTGATACCAAATGAGAAACAATGGTGAAATTGTTCTATTGATCAACAATGCATTACATAGTTTTATAGTTCTTGAAAGAACTAAAAATAGACATGGTGGTTGAGAGAAATCCTCTTAAACTTATTACAACAAACTAACTTAAAGATAGCTCTTATCCTAACAACATGCTAATCTTGGACTATGGTTAAACATTGACCAACCAATCCAAAACCTCAATGTATGCTAATCAAATTAACTAGAAATATGTAAATCAAAACATTAAACTAAAACTAAATACTAGGACTTAATACTTAGGACTAAGGAGGCAATGTTGAAAATATTCCAACATATCTATTCTCTGATCTGTACTAAACATAGTCCTTCGGTATAGCAAAAAAATATCCTCAATCTCTGTTCTCAACCCTTAACACAAATCTTGACTCAATCACAAATCGACTCTGCTGGATTTTCCCTAAACCTTAATTCAAGGTTTGAACAAATCAATCAATCAACTCTGCTCTCAAATATTCTCAAAGACTTGTCTTAAATATACCTTGTAAGCTTCCACAAAATCTCACACTAATCTGTCCATAAGTCCTCTCTAGAACTTGTCCAAATATGCTCTACAATCTCTATCCTCAAATTGTATTGTAAGCTTCCACAAAAATCTCATACAAATCTATCCACAAGTCTTCTCTAAGACTTGCCTCAAATCTTCTCAACAAGTCCTCACTAGAACTTGTCCAAATCATAGAAACATAAAGATAATTGTTGGAGACTCAATATGCTTGACACTTATCAAAAATCTCAATTCATTTCAATCACTCTATTAGAAACATATAAAGAAATGTTAAAGACTCAATATGCTTCACACTCACAAACTCTCAATCACTTTCAATCTTTATTTTATTACAAAAACATATAGAAAATTTTTAGAGACTCAATATGTTTCACATTCATCAACACTCAACCTATTTCTCAAATCAATTCAGAATATAGAATAATTTATTTTACAAAAATTGAACCATCACATCAACACATCAACTTGACTAGGCTCATACAACTCTTCTCACCAATTAATATTTTCTTACAAACCCTAGTCAAATTATACTCACTCAAATATTTCCAATAATGTTCATCAAACAATCTTCACATAACAATGATACTCATGATCTTTGCAAACCCTAGTTCAAGTTCTTTACTCAACCACTCACTTCAACAACAATGCTTATCAACCAATCATAACAATGATACTCATGATATTGCAAACCCTAGTTCAAGTTCACTCAACTTAATCACCTCAACAACAATGCTTATAAAACAAGGTTTTATCAAAAACTCTCAATTCCAAAAACCCTTTAAGCATTAATTCAAGACAATCAACTAAACAATCCTTTTCACTCCAAATTTGCATTCACAACATTCAACACACAATCACTAGGAATAATATGCCCATATATTTTATTTGATGTAGAAGTGACCTTAGAAAATCTATCTCAATCACAATTTTCTCTTATGCCAATATCAATGGTTAGACACAACAATATCACTTTAACACTTTCTCAAAAATATTCCTTAGACACAAAATAATCACAACTCAATTTATGCCTTATTGCTTCTTTTTAAAAATAACACTCATCATACCATACATGAAAAATAATTTCTTTGATACACCTTATAAACTTCAACTTAAAATAATATCCAACACTTTACAAACACCTTACAACTCTTCCCAACCATTGAAGCAAATGATATCAAAATTTAATTTGCATAACCCTTATAACTCCCCATTCAAACTTATAAACCAAATATAATGCAAAAATTATTTTTTAATTTTTAAACAACCACTTCCAAAATTTATGGTGCCTAAATTCCAATGCATATCTTGCTTTCCCCAAAAAGTGGTTTCGACGTGATTCGATCCACCGTCTCCCTAAGGCCTAAGTGCCTTAGTGCTTGGGAGACCACTGTGTGTGCTATAGTCCCCACATGAAGGAAAAAACACTTCCTCCACCTTATGCCTCGTGCAACTTTTGACTTCTTCAAAGTGCACTACTCTCTCCACTTCATTGTAGCACTCATCGCAAGCAATTCAGATTAATTTTTTAGCGAAGACATGGTCAGTTATAAGGTGGGTGGATCCCCATTTTTATACATGATTTGATTTTTCTCCCACGTGGGCACTTTTAGTATTTTGAATTACAATTCGAATTATGATTTTAATAACCCACATTTGGGTTAAAACATTAATATAAATTAACTTTATAATTAATATTAAAACTAATTAATAATTAATTTACATACTTAGGTTAAGTAAATTAAATTTATAAATTAATTTATAATAAGAATTATATTAATTAATTTAAAACCTTTTATAATATTATAAAAATGTTATAATATTATTTACTTGGGCATCTTCTTTTGCACTTTTGTCCACATCTGATCTCCTGAAACTGGGCTATATTTTGCACATATTGGAGAACCTAAAAATGATGTTGCCACTGACTTGTTCTGAAAGATTGACATCAATGACCACTCACTCTTGACATCAATGACAAATTATCTACTCAAAATGTCCAACAATCTTCCCCTTTGTTATTGTTGGAAACCCAAATCCCTTTTACCAAACACTTGACCGTTTTCTTATTCTGCTCCCCTTGGGACATTGTTCCCCATGACTCAATGCTCTCTTATTGAACCAAATATATCCCCCTTACTCAAATATCTCCCCCTTTGACATCAATTGCAAAGGGTCACCTTTAAGGCTTGGGACTAAGAATGAGTATCTTATCTAAGCCCCTCCCCCACCTCCTCTTGAGGTGGTTAATTATGGGGTGGGAGTATTTCTACTCCCAACAAGCTTGGTATTTACCTTTGTCCTCTTTCCTTCTCATATGATCCTTCTAATTTCTTTGATTGTTCCTATCCATGTCCATGTTACTATTCCTATCTATATTCATGTTCCTGTTCATTTCTATATTCCTGTTCATGTTCCTGTTCCTATTCCTATTCATGTTCATATCCATATTCTTATTCATGTTCATGTTCTTTTTCATGTTCATGTTCATGCTTCATTATGAAATGTCTGCTATAAACCACTTTGTTGTGTGTCCATCATTATTGCACTTATAAAACTTAATGTTATTATTCCTTGGAGATGCAAATGTCTTGAGATTTATCCTAGTGAAGCCATCTCTATTATTGTTATGTACCTTGTAATTCAATGCCTTGTGACCAAACTAATTACATGAGTAGCAATGCCCATGGAAAAGATACTTGTTTTTGAAGTTTCCATATTCTTGTCTTTCATGTATCTTGCACTATGTAGCCTTGTGCCCAAACCTGTGATATAAGAAGCATCATCCATTGAATAATCCTTACCTTGACCCCATTGGTCTCTTAATATCTTCTTACCTATGTTGTTTCTTGTTCCATATGTTTCTCATTTGTGCAGTGTTCCTTTCCTTGTTGAACTTTCTATTGTCCAACATATCCTTACAAGTCTCATTCTTTCTTTCACTCTATTATTTAAAAACTTATTCTTCTTTGGTACTTGAGCTTGAATATCCTTTTTCTGCTTCTTGTTTCCCTTGTTCTTATTCAAAACTAAGTCCTATTTTGGTGACTGATGATCTTTCTGCATTGGTAGTCCTATCCAAAGTCTTTGAATTTTTCTCAAAATTGTGTAGTTTTTACTTAAAGCCTTTTACTTCCATCCTTAGTGAAACTATATCATTTTCTAGTTTTTCAAACTCTATATATTTTATCTTTAATTCTTCAGTCATACCTTCTTTCATTTTTCTTGCTTCTTAATGAAGAACACAAGATTATACTGAGAGGGGGGTGAATAGTATAAGATCACTTTTTACTTTTCTTTCCAATCAATATTATGCAATGTAAAGATAGCAATATAAATAGGTAATAACCAAAACAATGCATAAATCATCACACAAAATAGAGACACCACAATTTACATGGTTCACCCAATGTGGGCTACTCCATGGAGAAAATATTTCACTATAATTTTATCAATCAATATCTTGGTAATCATTTCCCTATTAAAATTTTTATGGACCTCTATCCAAAGGAGACATCAATCCCGTAAATTAAGTTTGTGGATATCTATCCATTAGAGAACTCCTTATCCTATGCTTTGGATAGTGATCCTCTAAAAGACTACTACCTCCACTACACTGGCTTGTGGATCTCTCTCCACTGAAGACTCTTGTCCTCACTCAGAAGACCTATCCTCACTACCCTAGATAATGGATCTCTATCCACTAGAGACTACTATCCTCTGCTCTCTATCACTTCCAAATCTCTATCTCAAATTTACACTAAATTTTGTCCTCAATGTTTGTCCTATGATCTGCACTAAACATAGTCCTTTGGTCTAGCACAAATATGTTCTCGATCTATATCCTCAAACTTTAACTCAAAGCTTTATTCAATCTCAAATAAATTCTGTTGGATCAGCCCTAAACCTTAACTCAAGGTTTGAACAAATAAATCAATCAACTCTGCTCTCAAGACTTCTCAAAGACTTGTCTCAAATATACCTTGTCAACTTTATGAAAAACTCACCCTAATCTATCCACAAGTCCTCTCTAAAACTTGCTCAATTTGCTCTACAAATCCTCTCTAGAAATTTTCCAATCTGCTCAATAAGTCCTCTCAAGAAATTATCTAAATATGCTTAATATCTGTATTGTAAGCTTCCACAAAATCTCACACCAAATTTGTACACAAGTCTTCTCAAATAATTGCCTCAAATATGATCAACAAGTCCACACAAGAAATTGTACAATCTCATAGAAACATAAATAGAATTGTTAGAGAATCAATATGTTCTACACTTATCACAATGCTCAATTAATTTCAATCACTCTCTTAGAAACATAAGGAGAATTGTTAGAGACTCAATATGCTTCAATTTCAACTCAATGCTCAATCACTTTCTCAAATCAATTCAGAATATAGAATAGTTTTTTTTATGGAACTTGAACAATCACTTCACACACCCACTTGACTAGGCTCAACCAACTCTACTAAACAAAACACTCAATGAAACAATCCTTGCTCACAAACCCTAGTCCAAGCATATGATCACTCACTCAAAATGTTTCCAACAATGCTCAACAAAAAATCTCACATAACAATGATACTCATGTTATTTTCAAACTCTAGTTCAAGTTCTTTGATCAAAAACTCACTTCAACAACAATTCTTATAAAAAAATCTTCACATAACAATGATACTCAAACCCTATTTCAAGTTCTTTACACAACCAATGGTTTCAAAAACAATGCCTATAAAACAATCTCCACTTAGGAATGATACTCAAACCCTAGTTCAAGCTCTTCACACCACCAATGGTTTCAACAACAATGCTTATAAGACAAGGTTTTAACAACAAATCTTTATTCCATAAAACCTTGAAGCATTAACTCAACACATCAAATACGAAAACCTAATCTTGTCCTTTTCACTCCAAACTTATTTTCCAGAAAACCAACCAATCAACTCAACTATGGAAGAATGTGCTCATACCTTTTTATTGGTGATGAAGGAATCTCATAAATCTTCCACAATCACAAACACTTATTTGCCAAGATCAAATATATTATTAGATGATAAACTTCCTCAAAATACAATGTAAATATCAAGACACACATACACCTTATCACTCCATATTTAATAAAATATTCATCGATATTTACAAAAATAATACACCACTTACACCTTATAATCTCCCAATTAAAACAACATTCAATGCACTCTTATTTTAAAAATAACTCAATGCTAGAAGTTTACTCTATCCTTTTAAAACTTCAACAAATCAATGTGACACAAACACTTTATTAAAATAAACCTAAAACCTTATTCCTCCAACTTATCAAAAATATTTTTCAACTAACAATCCTTTTAAACAACCCTTTTAACTCCAAAATTTAGGCAACTCACAAAAATAATAATAAAAATTTATTAGCTTACCTTGGAAGGGATTCAAACTCACACCGTAGCCTCAACCAGTGCCCTAGCCATGGCTCCAACCACCGCGTGACCTAGGCGCTCGCTTGGGGAGTAAAGAGCACCACATGATCCAAAAGACTCCTTGCCTTGCCTAGAAAAATAATGTGCACCTTTCCTTTGGTGCTTCCAACACTAATGCAACCACCAAAAATGATGCCTCTACATTTTGAATGCAGGTCTCCTAGCGCCCAAAAACTCTAACCAGTGTCCTATTGCCATAAGGCCACGTTGCCTAGTTGGTGCTTGGTAATTTGGTGTTATTCCTTTTAAAACTTATTCATTGGTGCTAAAACACAATAGTCTCTTGTCTTATTCCGGACGAGTTCAACACAATTGCTTGCATTCATTAATCGAGCAAAAGGATAAGGTTTAATGCCTCTAAGGCATTGGTATATATATTGAATTTCCCTCCATCATGCATAAAATTGATGATCAAACTTCCTCAAAACTATTAGACGTCGATGCTTTTTATTTCCCTTTGAATTTATTAATTTATAAATTTTTTAAATTCATTTGAATTTAAATTTTATAAATTAATTCTTTAAAACCCTTTGGTTTTATTAAGGTCATCTTTCATTATACAACTTGGTATAAATAATATTTATTCATAAAATTTAAATTCACTTTGAATTTAAATATTTTATCAAATAAATATTAAACCTTCCTTTAGCTTTGCAATAATATTCCTTGGGTTTTTATGAAAAGCCTTTTAACTTATGCTTCCACATAATATTAAAAATATTATGAAGCCCTATTGCCTTTAACCGCTACATTGTTCCTCTTGACCTTTGACATCATCATTGGATTATTCCTAGACATTAATGACAACTTTATTTCTTGACAAATTCCTTGACATCAATGACAACTTGACTTAATGATTCAAAATGTCCAACAATATCCCCCTTTGTCATTGATGGCAACCTAAATTATTTTTACTAAAAACTTGGCTTTTCTTTGTTCTGCTCCCCCTAGGACATTGCTCCCCCTTGCTCAATGCTTTCTCATTTTTACTCAAGTACCAAATCTCTCCCTCTTAATCAAATATATCCTCCTTTAACATCAATGGCAAAGGGTCACCTTTGGGGCTTAGGGATAATAATGAGCCTCTTATCTTAGCCCCTCCTGCACCTTATCTTGAGGTGGTTAATGTTGGGGTGGGAGTATTTCTACTCCTAGAAAGCACTGTTCTTTACCTTTATCCTCTTTCATTCTTATCTGATCCTTCTGATTCCTTTGACTATTTCTTTCCAAGCCCATGTTCCTGTTCATGTCTTCATTCTTGTCCCTATTTTTGTTCCTATTCATATCCATGTTTCTATTCCTATTCATATCCATGTTCCTATTCATGTTCCTGTTACTGTTCCTTCTTGATTCTAAAATGTCTGTCTACACCACTTTGTTGTATGTCCACCATTATTACAATTATAACACTTAATGTTATTATTAGTTGGAGGTGCAAATGTCTTAGGATTTATCCTAGTGAAGCCATATCCTTTTCTATCATGAACCCTGCAATCCATTACCTTGTGACCAAACTGATTACATGAGTAACAATACCCATGGAAAAATTTTCTATTTTTAAAATTCCCATTTTCATGTCTTTCATGTGTCATGTACTGTGAAGCCAATGCCTAGAACTATGATATAAGAATCATCGTCCATTGAAGAAACCTTTCCTAGACCCCATTGATCTCTTAGTCTCTTCTACCTGTTTCATGTTTCATATATTCCCTACTTGTGCAATGTTCCTTTCCTTGTTGAACTTTCTATTGTACAACTTATCCTTAGAAGTATCACTCTCTATTTTACTTACTTCTTTTGATGCTTCTTATTTTTTGGTGTTTGATCTTGAATCTCCTTTTTTTGCTTTCTATTTCCCTTATTCTTCTTTAGAACTAAGTCTTGTTATTGTAACATATGACCTTTGTGCATTGATGATCATGTTCAAAGTTTTTTAATTTTACCCAAACTTGTGTAGCTTGTCCTTAGAACCTTTTACTTCCATCATTAGTGAAACTATCTCATGCTCTAATCTTTCACACTCTAGATCTTTTACCTTTAATTTTTCAGCCATAACTTCTTCAATCCTTCTTCCCTTTTCAACCTTGATTTTGAAGTTGATGAGTTCCTATAGAAACTTTGCTTTTGCTTTCTCATATTCTTGAGCTTGAACCCTTAATCCTCATTTATCACTTTTTAATTCTTCAAGAGTAACCATAAGTTTTTCAAATTCTATCTCTTTTACCTTTGACTGTTCAACAATACCCTTTTCAAATTTCCTTGCCTCTTCAACCTTATCTTTAAAGTCAAAGATATCTTGTAGAAGATTTGTATTACATTTCTCATCCTCCTGTATTTGAGCCTTTAATTCTAAGTTATATTTTTTCAACTTAACAAGTTCCTTAAGAGTGGCTTCCTCTTCTTATTTTTTTGAATCTTCTATAAGAGCATCTTCTTTTTCTTCTATTATTGAAAGTAGAGTTTCTTCTTCATACCTATTTTTACTATCCCTATTATCATTTAGATCCATTTCATCTTCACTAATTCTGAACCCATGACAATAGCTTGCATCATGATCGAGTTGATCACAAACAAAACATTCTTCACCTTCTTGTGGACAATAAGTTGCATGGTGACCTGTATTCCTACATCTGGTACAAAACTTTATCAATATGATCTTTTCTCCACTTCTTGATTCATATATTGAATCTATTTCTATTTTTCCTCCTAAAACAACAATATAAAATTCATATTATTTTTATTTCATGACCATTTGTGTTCTTTTCTTCTTATGTCTCATGGTTCTGCCTTTGCCTTTCTTTGCCATTTGTGTTCTTTTAAGATAGTCCTTCAAGTTTTTAAACCTTATTCGAAGGAACCAGCTCTGATACCAATTGAATAAAATAAGCTTATACTGATAGGGAGGGTGAACAATATAAGAAATTTTTTTACTTTTCTTTCCAATCAATATTATGCATTGTAAATATAGTAATATCAA
Source organism: Wollemia nobilis (assembly GCA_028583015.1). Taxonomy (NCBI): domain Eukaryota; kingdom Viridiplantae; phylum Streptophyta; class Pinopsida; order Araucariales; family Araucariaceae; genus Wollemia; species Wollemia nobilis. Next base: position 5,057,050 of record JAQPPZ010001695.1, on the reverse strand, counting down.
CAATAGTAACCAAAGTAATGCACAAATCATCACACACAATAGAGACACTATAATTTACATGGTTCACCCAATGTAGGCTACTCCATGAAGAAAATATTTCACTAAAATCTTCTCAATCAATATCTTGGGAATATTTTCCCTATTACAATGTTTATCGACCTTTGTATAATGGAGACATAAATCCCGTAAATCAAGTTCATGGATCTCTATCTATAGGAGAACTCCTTCTCCTCTACTTTGGCTGGTGATCCTCTAGAAGACTACTTCCTCCACTGTACTAGCTTGTGGATCTCTCTCCACTGAAGACTCTTATCCCCACTCGTAATGCCTATCCTCACTGCCCTGGCTAATGGATATTTATCCACTAGATACTAATGTCCTCTGATATCTATCACCTCCAAAGATCTGTCTCAAATCTGCACTAAAATTTATCCTCAATTTCTATCCTCTGATCTACACTAAACATAGTCCTTCGATCTAGCACAAATCTATTCTCAATCCCTATCCTTAAGCCTTAACTCAAATATTGATTCAATCTCAAATAAAATCTTTTGGATCTGCCCTAAACCTTAACTCAAGGTTTGAAAAAAATAATCAATCAACTCTACTCTCAAGCCTTCTCAAAGATTTATTTCAAATATGCCTTGTAAGATTTCTCAAAAGCTCACCCTAATCTGTCCACAAGTCCTCTCTAGAACTTGCTCAAATATGTTCTACAAATACTCTCTATAACTTTTCAAATATTCTCAATAAGTCCTCTCAAGAACTTATCTAAATCTGCTCAATATCTGTATTGTAAGCTTCCATAAAAACTCACACTAAATATATCCACAAGTCTTCTCAAAGACTTACCTCAAATCTGCTCAATGAGTCCACACAAAACTTGTCCAATATCATAGAAACATAAAGAGAATTGTTAGAGAATCAATATATTCTAAACTTATCACAATGCTCAATTAATTTCAATCACTTTCTTAGAAACATAAGGAGAATTGTTAGAGACTCAATATAATTCAATTTAAACTCAATGCTCAATCACTTTCTCAAATCAATTATAGAATATAGAATAGTTTGTTTTATGGAACTTGAAAAATCACTTCACACACCCATTTGACTAGGCTCAACCAACTCTACTCAACCAAACACTCAATGAAATAACCCTTGCTTACAAACCCTAGTCTAAGCATATGATCACTCACTCAAAATGTTTCCAAAAATGCTCAACAACAAATCTCACATAACAATGATACTCATGTTATTTTAAAACTCTATTTCAAGTTATTTGCTCAAAAACTCACTTCAACAACAATGCTTATAAAATAATATTCACATAGCAATGATACTCAAACCCTATTTCAAGCTCTTCACACAACCAATGGTTTCAAAAATAATGCTTATAAAACAATATCCACATAGCAATGATACTCAAACCCTAGTTCAATTTCTTCACACCACCAATGGTTTCAAAAATAATGCTTATAAGACAAGGTTTTAACAACAAATATTTATTCTAGAAAACCTTGGAGCATTAACTCAACACATCAAATAGGAAACTCTAATCAAGTCCTTTTTACTCCAAACGTATTTTTCAGAAAATCAACCAATCAACTCAACTATGGAAGAATGTGCTCATACTTTTTTCTTAATGATGAAGGAATATCATAAATCTACCACAATCACAAACACTTCTTTGTCAAGCTCAAAGAGATTATTAGATGATAAAATTCCTCAAAATACAATGTAAATATCAAGACACACATACACCTTATCACTCCATATTTAAGAAAACATTAATCGATATTTAAAAACATAATACACCAATTACACCTTATAATATCCCAATTAAAATAACATTCAATGCACCCTTATTTTCAAAATAACTCAATGCTAGAAGTTCCCTCTATCCTTTTAAAACTTCAAAAAATCAATGTGACACAAACACTTTATTAAAATAAAGTTGACACCTTATTCCTCCAACTAATCAAAAATAATTTTCAACTAACAATCCTTTTAAGAAACCCTTTTAACTTCAAACTTTAGGCAACACACAAAAATAATAATCAAAACTTATTAGCTTGCCTTGGAAGGGATTCGAAATCATAGTGCATCCTCAACTAGAGCCCTAGCCGTGGCTCCAACCACCGTGTGAGCTAGGCGCTCACTTGGGGATTAAATATCACCACGTGCTCCAAAAGACTCCCTGACATGCCTAGCAAAAGAATGTGTTCCTTTCCTTTGGTGCTTCCAACACTAATGCAACCACAAAAAATGTTGCCTCCATGTTTTGAATATAGGTCTTCTAGCACCCAAACACTCTAATCAATGTCCTATTGCCACTAGGCCACACTGCCCAATTGGCACTTGGTAATTTGGTGTTGTTCCCTTTAAACCTTATTCACTGGTGCTAAAACACAACAGTCGCTTCTCTTATTCTGCACGAGTTCAACACAATTGCATCCATTCATTAATCAAGCAAAAGGATAAGGTTTAATGTCTCTAAGGCATTGGTATATATATTGACTTTCCCCCCTTCATGCATAACATCGACGTTGACTTTCCTCCAAACTATTAGATGTTGACGCTTTGTATTTCCCTTTGAATTTATTAATTTATAAATTATTTAAATTCATTTGAATTTAAAATTTATAAATTAATTCTTTAAAACCCTTTGGTTTTATTAAGGTCATATTTCATTGTACAACTTGGTATAAATAATATTTATTTATAAAATTTAAATTCACTTTGAATTTAAATATTTTATCAAATGAATATTAAACCTTCCTTTAGCTTTTCAATGATATTCCTTGGGTTTTTATGAAAAACCTTTTAACTTATGCTTCCACATAATATTAAAAATAGTATGAAGCCCTTTTGCCTTTAACTCTACATTGTTCCTCTTGACCTTTGAAATCATCAGTGGCTTATTTCTAGACATTAATGACAACTTTATTTTTTGATAAATTCCTTGACATCAATGACGACTTCATTCCTTGACATCAATGACAACTTGAATTAATGACTCAAAATATCCAACTCTTCAACCTTAATTTTGAAGTTAGTAAGCTCTTGTAGAAATTTTGCTTTTTCTTTCTCATCTTCTTGAACTTGAACCCTTAATCCTGAGTTCTCCATTTATAATTCTTCAATATTGACAATAAGTCTTTCACATTCTAGCTCTTTTACCTTTGAATGTTCAACCATACCTTTTTCAACTCTTCTTGTCTTTTCAACCTTATCTTTCAAGTCAGAGAGATCTTGTAGAAGTTTTGTTTTACATTTTTCATCCTCTTGTATTTGAGCCTTTAATTCTAAGTTCTCCTTTTTCAACTTAACAATTTCCTTAAGAGTAGCTTCCTCCTCTTTTTCTAAATTTATCTCTTTTATTTGGTCTTCAATACAAGTATTTTCTTCTATTACTAAAAATAGAGTTTGTTCTTCATACCTGTTTTGACTGTTGTTGTTATATTTTTCTGAACCAACCTCTAGGACTTTAGTTCTAATAGTATCATATTCATTTTCATTGCTACTAAATGTGAACAAAGAGCCAAAATATAATTAAAATAAATTATCAACATTACATTTGGCTTAGAAATGTCTAAGCATTATATAGGTTACATTATAACCTAATTAGCACTATTAACGCTACCAGATGCATTAAGAGAAGAGTGCACTAACAGCTAACCTAGGAAGAGAAGTGTGTGCTAACAACTAATCTAAAATATCTGACCTAGGATATTTTAGATATTAATCTAGGTTTACTAGTAGATATTATGAACAGTAAATATATCTATGGTTTGTAGTAAAAAGTAAATGTAATAATCTACCTATGTAGTATAATGCAATATACTATCTATTTTACCTAGTGGATTAAAAGGGTAAATATCCCAAATAATGGAATATTACTCTAACATCCCCCCTTATTACATTATTTGGGTAGTGTATATAATTGCCCTAATACAATGAAAAAGATGTTGAATTGTTGGTTCTTGATCAGTCATAGTGCTCTGGCTTCTCCTAAGCAAAAAGTGGGTCATTCCTCACTTTGTCTTCACACCAATGAATGTCCTTATAGTAATATCATCATCCAACCGAATTGCATGGGTAACCAACCACTACAATCACTAGGTGTAGTAGAATAGATCACTTCATACAAGGTTCATTTAGTTTACAATATGAGTTTGTAAAAGATAAGGTAGCTAAAGTGTCGGTTGCTATCGAAAATGCACCCTTATAAGTTCCCCCCTTATTGTTGCAAAACATGTTGTAATTAATTTTTGAAAGAAGTATGAAAAATGTTTCAGTCACTGCCGAAAATGCATCCTTATAAGTCTTCTTCCTTTTTTACAAATATTTGTGAAGAAAAGAAATGTATATTCCCCCTTAATTGCAAAAGATGTGCAACTTAAGAAGCATTGTGAAGGATTTTACAAATATTGCATCCTAGGCAATTTTACACCAGAAAATTCCCTCCTTTTGTTACAAGAACTTCAAACAATGAGAGTTTTCTATTTATGAAGCCTAAAAGAGAGGTACAAACACCCCTTTATTATAATTTCTTCAAAAAAAAAATTATGTTATTTATGAAGCCTAAAAAATATAGAGAGAGGAAATGGTGATTTGCTTAAGGTGACAAAATGTGTTTTCCCTCTACAATATTGTCTTAGCAATAAGCACTGTGTGTGCTTTTTTTGAACCAGAATCAGAATCGAAACTAGACACTTCACTAGCAATATTGCCTTTGTTTTGCTTTTGTGTTGTGCCTTTATCTTTCCTGTTTTGCTTGTTTGTGAACCAACACCGATTGGTGTCATGGTTGTCCTTTTTACAATGCGAGCAAAACCTCTTTTGAGATTGCTTTCCCTCACATTTTAAGGATGATCCTCTCTTTTGAAAGTTTCATTTATTTTTATCACCCTTATAGTTTGAATAAAGTGCAAGTTGATTTGCTTCCTCAGTTTGAAGTAAATTGACTAACTCCACAAAGGTGACAACTCTTTGTGAAACATTAAGGGATGTAATCAAAATTTTGTAGGATTCAGGAAGAGCTATCAAGATTACTGAAGTCAAAATGATGTCTTCAACTTTAGCCCCCAAAGCATTAATCTTAGACTTTAGATCTGCCACTCTGTAGAGGAATAGTTCTACTGATTCACCTGACTTCATATGGAGTGTATGAAGTTGTGTTTGAATGTTTAGAACAGTTGATTGATTCTTACCTTCAAAAATAGTACTAAGTGCATCCCATCAGCTTTACCATTTTTAGCTTCACTTATGTGAGGTTGGATCTCATCAGTAGTTGCAAGGAGTATCAACATGAGAAGATGATTGTTCCTTTTTTTCCATGCTTTTTTATCTACTCCTGGTGATGCGGGTCTTATTTTAGTGCCATAAACTAAATCCCACATGTCATCTACAGTCAAGATGGCTTTCATCTTAGTTTTCCATGCTAAATAGTTAGGACCCTTTAGCAATTGTGTATAACTTAAGTATTTATTGATAGTTGCCATGATAAAGGTCCTATAATTTGTACTAAGATGATATTTCTTTCACTCTCAAGTGGTATTTAATGATGCCTGCCTAAAAAATCTCTTGAAGAGAGATAATCAGTTGGAGGAAATTAAGCCAAAAAAATAAGAGATGAAAGATAATTCACTCAAAAAGATATTTAATGGCACCTACATAAAAATCCTCTTGAAGAGTGATAATTAGTTCGAGGAAATTAAGCCAAATAAATAGAGTGAATTAGGGGCTTTTGTTTGTAGGAGAGAATATCAAAATGAATATTGGATTTAAATATGTGCAATGGTTAACACAAATTTATTATGAAATTTTGGGGTATGGAGTGTTATTGATTCTATGACTTTTAATTGTAAAAATAAATAATGCAATAATCAAACAAGAATGCCCACAAAATTCTTATCACCTAGGTGTCAGATGCAACCGAAAATGTACATAATTTACCAATAAAGGTGTCGAGTAAAATCGAAAATGCACCTTTTAATTTTTGCAACAAAATTTGAATTTGTGTTGTGCAAAAAATTGATATGTTTTTGTCTCCTCGTCTTACAATTTTACAAATAATTTGGCAATAAACAATTGCCTATCTTTCCTGATTTTGCAAAATAAACAAGTTTGATTTGTTTGTAAGTGCTTCTCACTTTTGTGTTACAATTTTACAAAAGAAGTACAATGTTGTCTTCCCCCCTTTATTTTGCAAAACTAACAAATAGAGAACTCCTTCCAAGACAAATCGACACATGACCTACATTTGAAAGGCTTCCAGAACTAGTCGACACACGACGTAGTTTTTATGGACCCAAGGTCTTCAATTTCTTCTCAACTTTGCAAAAAGAATGTGCAATTTTATGTCTTATATCCCCCCTTGGAGAAAACAAATGCACAATTTCAACTTTGATGGTTTGCAAAATTTTGTTTTTGAGTCTCCTTGTTTTTCAATTTTGCAAGCAAATGTCTTTGATTTTGGCCCCCTTTTATGTTGCAAAATTACAAGGTTTTGAGAAGAGTTTAAGGGTTTTCTAATTTGCAACAAAATCATGCTAAGTTCTTGTCTTTTATCCCCAAATTTGGAGAAAACAAAGAATACAAATTCTTGTAGTTGCAATAAATAGAACCCTTTTTATTTTATTTTAATGCATAATTTCTAATTAATTTCAGCATAATTTAATTAATAATAAAATTAATTTGATAAAAAATCATTATAATTTGGTAAAAAAAATATTATTTTAACCAAAATAATAAAATTATTAAAAAATATACTTAAAAAAATAATTAAAAATAACACAAAAAATATAAAAAAATGTTTACCTTGTGCAATTTGTTGAGATAGACAAAAAAATGGCTTTAAGAGCACCGACGAGGTTTGAAATCGAGACCCTAAAGGCGTTGAGGGCCTTAGCCCAACCCAATACATCGGGCGGGCTAGGCTGGCTCATGGAAAGGAAAGGTGCCCCAATGATTTTAAACAATCAGATGCCAATTTTTTTTTAAATTGCAACCATTATCCCACATTGATGGGAAGGTGGGCTTTTTGCGGTATAAAGGGAAAATAGTTTCCTTATTTGTTGATTTCCTACGGGTAATTACCGTCAGGCCTACCCTTTTGCTGATGCCGATACCAACCAAAAATAGACACTTCAAATCTGTCCACATCTTCCAACTAGCCATGTCATAGGTCACGTAGAGGTGCCACGTCACTCATACCAGCTTGGTCTAGGATTTCATGCCCAATCAATTGTCCAGTAAACACCTTGGTTCACATGCCAACATCAAATCTTCCTAGTCATCTCCCTCAAGAATCATGCTAGCCATGTAGTCTACCATGTCATTTCCTTTCCAGGTCACTATCTCAGTCACCTCTCGAGATTTGTGTTGTCTAGATCAACACGTCAGATCTGGCTGGTCGCGTCAAGTCCTGACAAGTTGCATTCTTGATCTGTGAGTCCTCCATATTTTAGGTACAAGTCAGTGTAGGTAGTGAGTCCAAGGTGTTTTTGGTCAGTCTGTGTAGTTCCTGATAAGGCTCCTCCCTGTTAGGTTTCTGTCTCGTCGTTCATCATGTTGGGTCCTGAGTTAGGGCGCTCCTATCTTCGTTGGTAGAGGGCGCTCCTTCCCTCTGTCGAGTGATTGAGTGGTTGGTGGTTGCCACCTGGGAGGATGCACCTACATTCCTTAGGTGGCCTATCATCGGACATCGGGTCTATTTCGGTGGAACGAGCCTCGCTCGTATTGTCCACCATGTATTTGATGCCAATGTGAACAAAAGTGAGAGCCAAAATATAATTAAAATAAATTATCAACATTACATTTGGCTTAGAAATGTCTAAGCATTATATAGGTTACATTATAACCTAATTAGCACTATTAACACTAATAGATGAGTTAAGAGAAGAGTGCGCTAACAGCTAACCTAGGAAGAGAAGTGTGTGCTAACAACTAATCTAAATTATCTAACCTAGGATATTTTAGATATTAATCTAGGTTTACTAGTAGATATTAACAACAGTAAATATCTCCATGGTAAGTAGTAAAAATTAAATGTAATAATATTCCTATGTAGTATAATGCAATATACTACCTATTTTACCTAGTGGAGTAAAAGGGTAAATATCCCAAAGAATGGAATATTACTGTAACACTAAATCCATTACAATAACCTGCATCATGACTAAGTTGACCACAAACAAAACATTCTTCACCTTCTTATGAACAATGAGTTGCAAGGTGACCTATCTTCCTACGACTAGTTTAAAACTTTATCAATCTGGTTATCTCTCCATTGCTTGATTCATCTCGTGAATCTATTTTCATTTTTTCCTCCAAAACAACAATATCAAATTCATATCCCTTTTTCTTTTATGACCATGTGTGTTCTTTTATTATTGTGTCTCATGGTTTTGCTTTTGCCTTTCTTTGTCATTTGTGTTCTTGTAAGATCTTCCTTCAATATGTTAAACACTTTTTGAAGGAACCTGCTCTGATACCAATTGAAGAACACAAACTTATACTGAAAGGGGGGGGTGAACAATATAAGATCACTTTTTACTTTTATTTTTCAAATGGTATTATCCAATATAATCAATGACAATAACAATAGTAATAACCAAATTAATACATAAATCATCACACACAATAGAGACACCAATTTAACGTGGTTCACCCAATGTGGGCTACTCCACAGAAAAAATATTTAACTAACATTTTCTCAATAAATCTATTGGGAATCATTTCCCTATTACAATATTTATGGATATTTGTCCAAAGGAGACACCAATACCCTAATCAAGTTTGTGTATCTCTATCCATAAGAGAAATCCTTTCACCTTAGCTCTGGTTGGTGATATTCTAGAATAACTATTGCCCCCACTACTCTGGCTAATGGATCTCTATCCACTGAAGACACATGTCCTCACTGCTCTGGCTAATGGATCTCTATCCATTGGAGAGTATTGTCCTCTATACTCTATCACCTTCAAAGATTTATCTCAAATATATACTAAATAGAGTCCTTTGGTTTAGCACAAATATGCTCAATATCTATCTCTAGTCTAGTACAAAACTATCCTCAAATTTACACCAAACTCTGTCCTCGAATCTACACTAAACATATTTCTTTGGTCTAGCACAAATATATCCTCAATATCTATCCTCTAATCTGTACTAAACACAATCCTTTGGTCTAGCACAAATCTATTCTCAATATCTTTTCTCTGATTTGCACTAAATACAATCCTTCGGTCTCGCACAAATCTATCCTCAATCTCTGTTCTTAAGCCTTGACACAAATCTTGAATCAATCACAAATCAACTCTGTTGGATCTGCCCAAAACCTTAACTTAAGGTTTAAACAAATCAATCAATCAAATCTATTCTCAAATCTTCTCAAAGACTTGTCTCAAATCTACCTTGTAAGATTCCACAAAATATCACACTAATCTATCCATAAGTCCTCTCTAGAACTTGTCCAAGTCTACTCTACAATATCTATCCTCAAACTATATTGTAAGCTCACACAAATATGTCCACAAGTCTTCTCTAAGACTTACCTCAAATATTCTGAATAAGTCCTCAATAGAACTTGTTCAAACTCATGGAAAAATATAGAGAAATATTAGAGACTCAATATGCTTCACACTTACAAACTCCCAATCACTTTGAATATTTATTTTATTACAAAAATATATAGAGAATTGTTAGAGACTCAATATGTTTCACATTCATCAACACTCAACCTCTTTCTCAAATCAATTCATAATATAGAATAATTTATTTTACAGAACTTGAACCATCACATCAACACATCAACTTGACTAGGCTAATCCAACTCTTCTCAACCAATTAATCTTTGCTTACAAACCCTAGTCCAAGTATACTCACTCAAATGTTTCCAACAATACTCATAAAAAATATTTACATAACAATGATACTCATGATCTTTGCAAACCCTAGTTCAATTTATTTACTCAACCAATCACTTCAAAAACAATGTTTATCAACCAATTATAACATGATACTCATGATCTTGCAAACCCTAGTTCAAGTTCACTCAACTTAATCACCTCAACAACAATGCTTATAAAACAAGGTTTTATCAACTCTTAATTCTAGAAACCCGTGAAGCAATAATTCAAGACACACTCAACTAAACATTCCTTTTCACTCCAACTTTGCATTCAAAACATTCAACACACACTTACTAGAAAGAATATACCCATACCTTTTATTTGATATAGAAGTGGCCTTAAAAAACCTGTCTCAATCACAATTTTCTCTTATGCCAATCTCAATGGTTAGACACAATAATATCACTTCAACACTTTCTCAAAAATATTCCTTAGACACAAAATAATCATAACTAAATTTATGCCGTATTCCTTCCTTTTAAAAATAACACTCATCATACCATACATGGAAAATAATTTCTTTGATATACCTTATAAACTCTAACTTAAAATAATATCCAACACTTCACAAACACCTTACAACTCTTTCCAACCATTAAAGCAAATGATTTCAAAATTTAATTTGCATAACCCTTATAACTCCCCATGCAGCCTTATAAACCAAATATAATGCAAAAATTAATTTTTAATTTTTCAACAACCACTTTCGAAATTTCCAGTGCCTAAATTCCAATGCATACCTTGCTTTCCACAAAAAGGAGTTTCGACATGATTCAATCTACCATCTCCCTAAGGCCTAGGCACATTAGCACTTGGGAGCCCACCATATGGGCTATAGTCCCCACGTGAAGGAAAAAACACTTCCTCCACCTTATGCCTCATGTGCCTTTTGAACTCTTCAGGGTCCATCACTCTCTCCACTTCGTTAAGGCACGCGTCGTAAGCAATTCACATTAATTTTTGAAAGAAGGCATGATCAGTTCTAAGGTGGGTGGATCCACTTTTTATGCACAATTTTATTTTTCTCCCACGTCGGAGCTTTTAGTATTTCGAATTAAAATTAAAATTATGATTTTAATAACCCACCTTTAGGTTAAAACATTAGTATAAATTAACTTTATAATTAATATTAAAACTAATTAATAACTAATTTACATACTTAGGTTAAGTAAATTAAATTATAAATTAATTTATAATAAAAATTATATTAATTAATTTATAATTAATTTAAAACCTCCTTTTATAATATTATAAAAATATTATAATATTATTTACTTTGGCATCTTCTTTTGTACATATTGGGGAACCTGAAACTAATACTGCCCACTGATATTGCCACTGATTGGTGCTAAAAGCTTGACATCAATAACCACTCACTCTTGACATCAATGACAACTTATCTACTCAAAATATCCAACAATTTAAAAAACTGTGTATTAACACTCATTTCCCTTTTCATTCTATCTTGTTTTCCCTCTTTTATATTAATATGTGATTGCCTACATTGTCTTTAATTACTATCTTCGGAGAATTGAGTGAGTGTTATATTTTTAACATTATTGGTAGTTTTGATGAAATTTTCAATCCATATAGTTTATTCTTGAATGTCCTAAAAATAATTATAGAATAATTTATTTTGGAACATTATAGAATCTTCTTTTTGGAATATTTTGGATCATTCATGCTTGAACACGACATTGTCGTGGCAATATTAATGTAATTAGTGTTTTTGTTATTTTTTTATTATTTTTTCCAGATTCTAGAATGGCGACTGTGGAATATCCTCCTAATGTATGGAACGGCGATGTTATTAAAAGCCTCAGACAAACTAACAAGGTTTTTTTATTATAATTCAAATAAAATATCATTTCCTTCAATCTTATTATTATTTCGTTGTGATCTCCATGAATGTCGTCTCCTTGTGATCTGAGGTTTTAAAAAATTATTTTTGATGATTCTACCGTCGTCGGGGAGTGTAGAGAGAAGAGTTCTGGAATAAAGCTACATGGGAGTGACGAACTGAGGTCGGGCTACACAGAAGTGAAGCCCCAAAGTCAAGTTGTGCAAGGTTTTTACCCGAAGTCAGGCTACACAAAAGGTCAACACCTGACTGTGCTAGTCAAACTGTGTGCAATCGGGTTGCATAGGAAGAATGTGCAAAGTCGGGGAGGAGGTGGTCAATGCCTGACTATGCTGGTCAAAGGCAGCGAAGTCCGACTGCGCTGCGCAGTCGGGCGGGTGGCCAAGACTTAGCCAAATTTTGGCTAAGTTTGCTGCACCGTCGGACTGCGCAGTTTGTAGCCTATGCGGTCGGGCTGCGCTGCAGTCAGGCAGGAGCCAAACACTTAGCCAAATTTGGCTAAGCTATTTTTGTGCTTTGCTCCTTCAAAGAGCGCACATAAGCTGGAGCGCTATCGGGCTTCACAGCGTTGTAGGGAGGGAGTGAACGACGAAGTGACCAATGGCAAAGATTGCCCAAATTTGCACCTTTCAGATTTCGAACACTGACGTAAAGGAACTTGAAGGTGCTTGTTGCCTATAAGACGTCGGGAGTCACAGTGTTTTAGATGCAGATGAATATAAATTGTAGAGGAGACTTAAAACCACAAATATGCAGTTGGATTTAATAAACCCTTGAAACTAACTAAATGCTGACAAACATATATTTATCAAGCATGCAAATACATTGAACCTCAACAGAGGATTTTCAATCTTCTGCATGTAAAACTGTAGGATAACAGATAAACAAAGGCTATCGAGACTTCAGCTCGGAGTTCAACCTAATGAGCTTTCTTGCTCACTGAACTGCTTTCGTCAATGACTCTGCAAAACGACTGTTGTCTTCTCCTCTTGCACTCTGATGCCCGTCCCTCCAAAAAACCCCTACACCTCTTCTATCTTTTCTGAAGACTCGAACTACTTTATATAGCCATGGGGAGAGGAAGATAGGGCTTATCTTCTGACAGGTTCTGACAGACCCTGAACTAGGGTTTCTGACCAATCATCAAACTGGCATTAACTTATGCGGCGATCGGATCTGTCAGACGTCACATCTATCAGAAGGCACGTGCGACGTCAAGTCAAAAATTTTGTCGGGATGCCCGACTTCGCGAGCGTAGTCCGGCTTCGCCCAAGTTCGGAGCGCAGTTGGGCGGAGGCGTGAAATCAGGATTAATATTTCTAACACCCTCCTTTAAGCCTGATTTCATGAGCGCTTTGACTCCAAGTTGCTCTCACAATCTGCTGAAGTCTTCCTCCTTCAAAGGCTTCATGAAAATATCTACCAACTGCTCCTTGGATCTGCAAAACTGTAGCTAAATTTCTCTGGACTTCACCAACTCTTTGATGAAGTGATAACGAATGTCGATGTGCTTCATTCGACCATGGAACACGGGATCCTTTGATAGTGCGATGGCCGAATTGTTATCACAAAAAATTATTGTCGCGCCTTCCGAAGGATAGTTCAGTTCACTTAGAACTCTTCGTAGCCAAACTACCTGGCATGCGGTTGACGTGGCGATGACATATTCTGCTTTGGCTGTGGACAACGCAATGATGGGTTGCTTCTTGGACGCCCATGAGACTACCCCTGATCCGAGATGGAAAGCATACCCGGAGGTGCTCTTTCGATCATCGATGTTGCCAACCCAATCACTGTCTGTGAAGCCCACCAGTTCCAACTGGTCCTATCTGGCATAAAATAGGCCATGGTTCCATGTCCCATTGACATAGCGCAAGATCCTCTTGCCTACTTGCCAGTGCGTGTCCTTCGGAGTCTCCATAAAATGGCTGATCAGACTGACTCTGAACATCAGATCTGGTCGAGTTGCAGTCAAATACATCAGACTGCCAACTAGCCTCTTGAACAGGGTTGGATCTACATTCCTCCCTGAATCCAGCTTGCTCAGCTTCAAACCTGTGGCAATAGGTGTGATGGCAGGTTTGTTGTCCTCCATATTAAACCACTTTAGGACATCCTTCGCATACTTTCCCTGAGAAATGAAGATGCCATCTATCGATTGGTCAACTTCAATGTCGAGAAAATACTTCATCAACCCTAAGTCCGTCATCTCGAACTCCTTCTTCATGGTTGTTCTAAACTGGGCAAACAATGTTGTGTTGTTGCCAGTGTAAATCAAATCGTCCACATATAGGTAGACGATAATGAGCTCACCTGCTTCATTTGTCTTCATGTACAGGGTGTGCTCATATGGGCATTTGACAAACCCATTCTCCTAAAAATAGCTGTCAATCTGACTGTACCAAGCTCGGGGTGCCTGCTTCAAACCATACAGGGCCTTCTTCAGCTTCAGGACTTTGCCCTCCTGGCCTTCAATTTCATAACCTGGTGGCTGGTCTATGTAGACCTCTTCCTCCAACACTTCGTTGAGGAAGGCTGACTTGACATCCATCTGGTACATCTTCCAACCCTGTTGGGCTACCAATGCTAGGATCATCCTGACTATGTCAAGTTGGGCTATAGGCGCATATACCTCATGGTAATCAATGCCTGACTTCTGCTTGTAGCCCTTCACCACCAGTCTGGCCTTATGCTTGTCAACTTCTCCTTGGGTGTTGAACTTTGTCTTATACACCCACTTGACCCCAATGGTCTTCTTCCCTGCTGGAAGATCTATCCAGTTGCCATGTATCATTCTTCTCAATGGCTTCAATCTCCTCGTCCATCGCCTGCACCCACTTCTGATTCTGACTTGCATCTTCGAACTCCACTGGATCAACTTTAGTAAAGAATGCAAAGTCAGAGTACTCTTCATCTTCATGGGTTTGGGTTGCCTCATAAATTTCTTGCAAGCTCCTTGTCTTCGTTGGCGTCACCAAGTTTTGGATTCTACTTGCAAGTGGAGGCGACCGAGATGGTGTGGCTATATTGATGCTAGCACTACTGCTACTGTTGGAGGCTGCAGGTGGCTGCACACTGCCCTCCTCCAAGTCAACAGACTCTACTACTATTGGCTAGTCGGCTAGTCTCTGACTTCTAGTTCCAGGCTTCATCTTCAAGAAACTTCACATCACGATTGATGATGAGCTTCTTCATCATAGGGTTGTACAACCTATATGCCTTCGCCTACTCATTGTACCCTATGAAAATGCACTTCTCATCTCTATCATCCAACTTTTGCCACTTCTCTTCTAGAACATGTGCATATGCAATGCACCCGAACACATGCAAGTGAGCCACACTTGGCTTCACACCGCTCCAAGCCTCCTGAGGGATTTTGTCCTTCACGCTTTTGGTGGGACATCTGTTCAGCAGGTAGACTACACATGTTACAACCTCTACCCAAAATTCGTGTGACAATCCCTTCGCCTTCATCATGCTGTGTGCCATCTCCATGATGGTCTGGTTCTTCCTCTCAGCTACGTCGTTCTGCTACGACGTGTATCTGGCAGTGAGCTACCTCCGAATTTTGTGCTGCTTGCAGTAGTTGTGGAATTCATTGGAGATGTATTCACCTCCACCATCTATCCTGAGAGTCTTGATCTGATATCCGCTCTGTTTCTCCACTAGAGCCTTGAACTCCTTGAATCTGGAAAATGCTTTTGACTTCAGTTTGATGGCATAGATCCAAGTCTTACGGCTGAAGTCATCTATGAACGTCAAGAAGTATTTGTTGTCGGTAAACATGCTGGTCTGCATCGGACCACAAATGTCTGAGTGCACCAGCTCCAGTGGTTGTGATGCTCTCCAAGATTGATCGAAAGGGAATGAATCCCTATGTTGTTTTTCGACTAAGCAGCCCTCACAAACTTGATTTTGCTTCTCTATCATGGGTAAACCCTTCACCATCTACTTCTTGTGTAGTTGATTCAGGCCACTGAAGCTCAGGTGACCAAATTTGAGATGCCACAACCAGGTAGCATCTTTCACAACTACACTCAGAGACATCAATGATTCATTCTGAATCTACAGTAGAAACATTTTATTCTTCATCATGGACACGGTTGCAATCTGCCCATGCGACTTGTCTCTGATGGTGCAAGCTCCATATTTGAACTGGATCGTATGTCCCTTCTACACGAGTTGTCCAATGCTCAGCAGGTTGTGCTTCAGGCCAGGCACATAGTAGACATCACAGATCTGCTTTCGTTCATCGTGCCTGGTGCGGATGAGGATCTTTCCTTTCCCCATCATGGGAACCTTGTTGTTGTTCCCCATATTCACCTCAGACTGGACTATTTCATCCAGTTGTGAGAACATTTCCTTGTTCCCCATCATGTGGTTGTTGCACCCATTGTCTAAATACTAGACATTCTTCTGGCACTCCTCCTCAATGTTGCAAGTTAGCAACACATTTCCTCCTACCGCATTTTTGGTTATCTTCGTGTAATGGGCCTACTGTTGGTTCTCCTTGGCCATCCATTTTCTGCACTATGAGATGTAATGGCCGAACTTCTTGTAGTAATAGCACTAGACCTTTGACATGTCCTTCTTCTGACCAGATCTAGCTTGCTAATTTTTTGAACCACCTCTTCCACCTTGCTGATGGAAATTATAGTTGGTCTCTCCCTCGCTAGGGTTTGACCGTCCTCCTTGCTTGTTGCCTTTCCCATGCCTACCTCTACCTCTTCCTCCTTGAGAACTAGAGGCACCATGGTGGGATTCTTGTCTGCCGCTGTCTCGAAATGAGACCTAAGCCTTGAATGCTTGCTCTAGAGAGGTCTGAGATGAATGACTCAACCTCTGCTCATGTGTCTGCAACGAACCCATGAGCTCATCTATCGAGAGGGTTGTTAGATCCCTCGACTCTTCGATTGCTATCACAATCGAGTCAAACTTGGCAGGCAGACTTCTGAGAATCTTCTCCATGATTCTCTGGCTCTACATGATTTCTCCATTCAACCACATCTGGTTGATAATGTCCATCATCCGGGTGAAGAAATCACTCATGGACTCGGACTCACTCATCTGCAGATTTTCAAACTCCCTCCTAAGCATCTGCAACTTCACCAACTTCACCTTGTTGGTGCCCTAGTACGAGCTGGCCAGAATCTCCCAGGCCTGCTTTGCCTTGGTGGTTGATGCGATCCATGGGAAGATGGACTCCTCGACCACTTGCATGATGTAGAAGAGGGCCTTCTGGTCCTTCTTCGTGTTCTCCTTCAATAGGTCCTTGTCTGCTTGAGAGAGGGCGACCAGTGCTACTGCATCTACCGGTTCTGGGTAGCCATTCTCGACTAACTCCCATAGCTCCTGAGATCTGAATAGGATCTTCATCTAGATGCTCCAGTAATCATAATTCTTCCCGTTGAAGCGTGGGATCTACAACTACAAGTTGTTGCTGTTGGAAGCCATTTTGCTTCGGTCTCCGCATCAAGGGATCAGTGGCTCTAATACCAATTTGAAGTTTTAAATTTTATTTTGATGATTCGGTCACCATCGGGGAGTGCAGAGCGAAGAGTTCCAGAATGAAGCTGCACGGGAGTGACGACCCGAGGTTGGTCTATGCAGAAGTGAAGCCTCGAAGTCGGGCTATGCAGGGTTTTTACCCAAAGTTAGGCTATGCAAAAGGTCAATGCCCGACTGTGCTAGTCAAACTATGCACAATCGGGTTACGTAGGAAGAATGTGCGAAGTCAGGGAGGAGGTGGTCAATGCCCGACTACGCTGGTCAAAGGCAGCGAAGTCCGACTATGATGCGTAGTCGAGCGGGTGGCCAAGACTTAGCCAAATTTTGGCTAAGTTTGCTACGCCGTCGGACTGCACAGTTTGTAGCTTGCGCGGTCGGGCTGCGCTGCGCAGTCGGGCATGAGCCAAACACTTAGCCAAATTTGGCTAAGCAATTTTTGTGCTTTGCTCCTTCAAATAGCGCACATAAACTGGAGTGCTACCGGGCTTCACAATGTTTGTAGGGAGGGAGTGAACGACGAAGTGACCAATGGCAAAGATTGCCCAAATTTGCACCTTTCAGATTTCGAACACTGACGTAAAGGAACTTGAAGGTGCTTGTTGCCCATAAGACGTCGGGAGTCGCAGTGTTTTAGATGTAGATGAATATAAATTGCAAAGGAGACTTAAAACCACAAATATGCAGTTGGATTTAATAAACCCTTGAAACTAACTAAATGCTGACAAACATATATTTATCAAGCATGCAAATACATTGAACCTCAACAGAGGATTTTCAATCTTCTGCATGTAAAACTGCAGGATAACAGATAAACAAAGGCTACCGAGACTTCAGCTCGGAGTTCAACCTAATGAGCTTTCTTGCTCACTGAACTGCTTTCATCAACGACTCTGCAAAATGACTGTTGTCTTCTCCTCTTGCACTCTGATGCCCGTCCCTCCAAAAAACTCCTACACCTCTTCACTTTTCTGAAGACTCGAACTACTTTATATAGCCATGGGGAGAGGAAGATAGGGCTTATCTTCTGACAGGTTCTGATAGACCCTGAACTAGGGTTTCTGACCAATCATCGAACTGGCATTAACTTATGCGGCGATCGGATCTATCAGACGTCACATCTATCAGAAGGCACATGTGACATCAAGTCAAAAATCTTGCCGGGATGCCCGACTTCGCGAGCGTAGTCCGCCTTCGCCAAAGTTCGGAGCACAATTGGGAAGGCATGAAATCGAGATTAATATTTCTAACATGATCTCTTTGAACGATTAACACCATTGAACACCTAGGAATCGGTGGCCATTTCGAAGGGGATACCAAGGATGCATTGGGATACAAGTAGCTCTTTCTTAATATGTTTTTCATCCCCTCAAACAGAAAATGTAGAGGATATAAATTTCGTACTTTTCCTCCTAAAATAGTGAAAATTACACTATTCTGCCTAAGATTAATGTTTACTTTATATTGACATTGGACACCGGAAGGAGTAGGAAGGGGAATACATGATACTATTGCGAATATCAGTGATAAATCTTTGGGATTTACGATACTCAAACTGCATGAATACAATGTATCTTCAGGTCATTGCTTTTTAGTTATTGTATTAGTTACTTCTATTTTCAATAAGCTATCGATTTGATACAAATATGAAAATATTTCTGAACCACAGGGTAACAAATGATAGAATATCCCATGTCACGTATGAAAGAGTAGCAAGTTAGGGTGGGGATTTTCATGTGTTAAATAGAAGGATGTAATGCAGAGTGTTATAAAAACATAGAAAGCTTATCGCAATCGAGGGCTATTAGGTAGGGCAAGCTACAGTTGGCATGGGAGGTTCGATAACGACAAGGAGAAGGGAGGCAGTGAGAAAATGGGAATGTCTTGTCTCGTACGTGTGAGTTCAAAAGTTTGAAAAAATGGCCACTGATTCTATTGGTGGGGTTTTGGGGAATCCTGTGCTTGAATCCATAGTTCCACTTGAAGGAAATAAAAATGAATGAAATCGCCGTGCAATTAATTAGCCGTGAAAGCTTCGCACAAAGGGAGGTTCATTGAATTTGTCAGCGATGAAGCTGCTTCGGCAGTTTGGGCAGCGAAGCAACTGCTTCGCAGGAGAGTTTTCCGAAGTAAAATCACTTCGAGAATTTTCAGGCCGAAGTAGCTGCTTCGCAGAGTTTATTTTTGAAGTGGCTGCTTCGGACAGGAAAACTACGAAGCACGATAGCTCACGACAAGTTTGGGAGCTTCGGGCGAAGTGGCTCCAGAATTCCACTTCGGGGAGATAAAGTGCCGAAGTGCTTCTTCGGCAGAATGAAGCAAACAAATAATCTTCCTTCAGGATCGAACGGGTGTTTTACCACTTCGAGACAAACCCTGACTGAAGTTTGTCTGCGGATTTAAACAATACTTCGAGGCAGAGAACAAATACACAGAGACCCAAATTTCCAGGAATAAATATTTTATATATTGAAATAAAGCCGGATTTATAGAGCTTCTTTCTGAAGCGGTTACAGACTTCTGCAAGATAAAAATCTGCAGGATAAACACACGGATTTTCCTTGGAGACTGCTGCTCCACTCTCCGGTTGTTGGTGACTGCTGCTTTCACTCTTCTGCTGCTCTGTTGGTTGAAACCCTAGCTACTGTGGCTGCTTTGTGCTCGCTATTCCTCTCTACTGCTCTCCTCCAATCTCCTACTAAATGACAAATGGCCCGGTATTTATAGACGAGAGATGAGGACAAAAGGCGGGATAAATTCACCAACCGGCTGACAGAAAAATAAATGCCGAAGAGAGTTTTCAACCAATCGCCGAGCAACCCCAACTACTCGCACGCTTGAAAAATTAATGCCACGATTCTTGCACCTGATTTCCGCTTCCCCAATTTGAAATGCGAATTGCTGGAATGATGTTACTTCGCCGCGAAGCATTTTCAGGGGGCAACAAATTTCTGCTTCGCAGCGAAGTGCCTTCAAGGGGCACGTTTTCATTGCTTCGCAGCGAAGTGTTGTTAGGGGGCGTGTTAATTCTGCTTCGCAGCAAAGCACCTTTCGGAGGCAAATAATTTGTGCTTCGCGGCGAAGCGCTTGCGGGCGTGAAAGTTGGTTTAATTTTTCCAACACCCTCCTTTAAACCAGATTTCACAGATTCTCTGACGCCCAACATATCTTGCAGTCTGGCGAAGTCCTCCTCCTTCAAAGGTTTTGTGAAGATGTCAGCTACCTGCTCCTTGGACCTGCAAAACTGCAACTATACTTCACCGAATTTCACCAACTCTCTGATGAAATGATACCGGATATCAATGTGCTTCGTCCGGTCATGGAAGACTGGGTCCTTCGAGAGGGCGATGGCAGAGTTATTGTCACAAAATATTGTTGTTGCTGCTTCTGACGGATGATGTAGTTCACTCAGAACTCTTCTCAGCCAGACTACTTGGTAGGCGGTTGAGGTGGCAACAACATACTCTGCCTTTGTTGTAGATAAAGCAACAATTGGCTGCTTCTTCGAGGACCAAGAGACAACTCCGGATCCAAAATGGAAGGCATATCCAGAAGTGCTCTTTCGGTCATCTATGCTACCAGCCCAATCGCTATCGGTGTAGCCAATCAACTCAAGCTGGTCTTGTCTGGCATAGTGAAGTCCATGATTCCTCGTGCCATTGACATATCATAGAATTCTCTTGCCTACTTGCCAGTGAGTGTCTTTGGGTGACTCCATAAACCGACTGATTAAACTCATGGTAAACATCAAATCTGGCCTGGTTGCGGTCAAGTACATCAGGCTTCCAACTAACCTTTTATAGAGAGTTGGATCAATGCTTCTACTGTTGTCAGTCTTGCTCAACTTCAAGCCAGTGGCTACCGGGGTGATGGCAGGTTTGTTGTCCTCCATCTTAAAATGCTTCAGGACATCCTTAGCATACTTGCCCTGAGAAATGAAGATGCCATCTGCTGATTGGTCAACTTCAATGCCAAGAAAGAATTTCATCAGCCCCATGTCTATCATTTCAAACTCGATCTTCATGGCTGTTCTGAACTCCTCAAATAGACTGCTGCTATTGCTAGTATATATCAGATCATCCACGTACAGGCAGATGATTATCATCTCACCCTCTGCGTTTGTCTTCAGATATAGGGTGTGCTCATATGGGCATTTAGTGAACCCATTCTCCTAAAAATAGCCATCAATCCGGTTGTACCATGCCCGGGGTGCTTGCTTCAGCCCATACAGGGCCTTCTTCAGCTTCAGAACCTTGCCTTCTTGCCCTTGTATTTCATAACCGGGTGGCTGGTCTATGTAGACCTCTTCTTCCAACACTCCATTCAGGAAGGCAGACTTGACATCCATCTGATAAATGCTCCATCCCTTTTGAGCTGCCAGTGCCAGAATCATTCTGATTGTGTCAAGTCGGGCTACAGGTGCATACACCTCATGATAGTCAACTCCTGACTTCTGCTTGTAGCCTTTCGCCACTAATCTGGCCTTATGCCTGTCAACTTCTCCTTGGGCGTTGAACTTCGTTTTATACACCCACTTGACCCCAATGGTCTTCTTTCCTACTGGAAGATCTGTCAGCTACCATGTCTCATTATTTTCAATGGCTGCTATCTCCTCATCCATCGCATTCACCCATTTGCTATTCTGACTTGCCTCTTCAAACTCCACTGGATCACACTCAATAAATAAAGCAAAGTCAGAATATTCTTCATCTGAATGATTATGGGTTACCTCATAAATGTCTTGCAAGCTCCGAGTCTTCGTAGGTGTCCTCAAGTTTGGAATTCTGCTTGCAAGTGGAGGTGACCGGGATGATGAGGTTGTGCTGCTGCTGGCACCACTATTGCTGCTTGGAGGTATAGGTGGCTGCACACTATCTTCCTCCAAGTTCATAGGTTCAATAATTGTTGGTTCAGGCTGACCAGTCTTTGACTTCCAGTTCCAGGCTTCATCCTCCAAGAACTTCACATCGCGACTGATGACAAGTTTCTTCGTCATCGGATTGTACAACCTGTATGCCTTTGCTTGTTCGTTGTACCCTGTGAAAATGCATTTTTTAGCTTTGTCATCCAACTTCTACCTTTTCTCATCTGGAACATGTGCATATGCAATGCACC
The DNA here is from genome assembly GCA_028583015.1 of Wollemia nobilis. Lineage (NCBI taxonomy): Eukaryota > Viridiplantae > Streptophyta > Pinopsida > Araucariales > Araucariaceae > Wollemia > Wollemia nobilis. Next base: position 5,034,649 of record JAQPPZ010001695.1, on the reverse strand, counting down.
CAAAAACTCGCAAATGAGCCACACTTGGCTTCAGATTGCTCCAGGCTTCCTCTAGAATTTTGTCCTTCACACTCTTGGTGGGACATCTGTTCAACAGATAAACTGCACAACTTACAACTTCTGCCCATAACTCATGTGGTAGACTTTTTACCTTCAACATGCTCCGTGCCATCTCCATGATAGTTCTGTTCTTCCTCTCAGCTACACCATTCTGCTGCGGTGTGTATCTGGCAGTCAACTACTTTCAAATTCCATGTTGCTTGCAAAAGTTGTGGAATTCGTTGGAGATGTATTCTCCTCCTCCATCAGTTCTGAGAGTCTTAACTTGATAGCCGCTCTATTTCTCAACTAGAGCCTTGAACTCCTTAAACTTCGCAAATGCCTCTGACTTCAGCTTAATGGGATAAACCCAGGTCTTCCAGCTAAAGTCATCTATGAAGGTCAGGAAATATTTGTTGTCGGCATATGAGCTGGTCTGCATGGGACCGCAAATGTCTGAGTGCACCAGCTCCAATGGCTGTGATGCTCTCCAAGATTGTCCTATAGGGAATGCATCCCTGTGTTGCTTACCGACTAGGCAACCTTCACAAACTTGGTTTGGTTGCTCAATAAGGGGTAAACCCTTCACCATTTGCTTCTTGTGCAGCAAATTCAGGCCACTGAAACTCAAGTGACCGAATCTGAGATGCCACATCCAGGTAGCATCCTTCACAACTGCACTTAGAGACATTAATGATTCATTTTGAATCTGCAGTGAAAACATTTTGTTTTTCGTCATGGACACGGTTGCGATTTGTCCATGCACTTTGTCTCTGATGGTACAGACACCATCTTTGAACTGCATAGTGTGTCCCTTCTACACAAGTTGTCCAACACTCAGCAAGTTGTGTTTCAACCCAGGCACATAATAAACATCACAAATTTATTTCCTTTCACCGTGTCGGGTGCGGATGAGGATTTTTCCTTTCCCCATCATAGGAACCTTGTTGTTGTTCCCCATATTGACTTCAGACTGGACTGTTTCATCCAGTTGTGAGAACATCTCTCTGTTCCCAGTCATGTGGTTGTTGCACCCACTGTCAAGATACCAAATATTTTTCCTGCTCTCCTCCTCAATACTGCAAGTCAGCAGCACATTTCCTCCTATCGCATTTTTGGCTTCATCCGTATAATGGGCTTGCTGTTGATTCTCGTTCGCCATCCTCTTTCTACACTGTGAGATATAATGGCCAAACTTTTTGTAGTAATAGCATTGGACCTTAGATTTATCTTTCTTCTGATAAGATCCACTTTGTTGATTTTTTCCAGTGCCTCTTCCTCCTTGTTGATGGAAGTTGTAGTTGGTCTCTCCCTCGCTAGGGTTTGATCTCCCTCCTTGCTTGTTACCTCTCCCACGCCTGCCTTTGCCTCTTCCACCTTGAGAACTAGAGGTGCCATGGTGGGAGTCTTGTCTACCGCTGTCTCGGAATGAGACTTGCACCTTGAAGGCTTGCTCCAAAGAGGACTGAGTTGAGCGGCTCAGCCTCTGCTCATGTGTCTGCAAGGAACCCATGAGCTCATCCACCGAGAGGGTTGTCAAATCCCTCGATTCCTCTATTGCAATTACCACAGAGTCAAACTTTGCTAGCAGACTTCATAGAATTTTCTCCACAATCCTTTGATTCTGCATAATTTCACCATTCAACCACATCTGGTTGATGACATCTGTCGTTTGGGTGAAGAAGTCACTCATCGACTCTGACTCACTCATCTGCAGGTTCTCGAACTCCCTCCTGAGCATCTGTAGTTTCACCAACTTCACTTTGTTGGTGCCCTGGTATGAGCTGGCCAAAATATCCCAGGCCTGCTTGGCCTTGGTGGCTGATGCAATCCATGGGAAGATGGTCTCCTCAACCGCTTGCATGATATAGAACAAGGCTTTTTGATCTTTCTTTCGGTTCTCCTTCAGAAGGTCTTTGTCAGCTTGGGAGAGGGCGGCCAGTGCTGCTGCATCTATCGATTTCGGGTACCCATTCTCCACCAAGTCCCACAACTCTTGTGACCCAAACAAAATCTTCATTTGTATACTCCAGTAATCGTAATTTTTGTCGTTAAATCATGGGATCTGCAACTACAGGGAATTGTTTCCGAAAGCCATGCTTCTATCTCCGCATCACGACACAACGGGCTCTGATACCAATTTGAAGGAAATAAATAAATGAAATCGTCATGCAATTAATTAGCCGTGAAAGCTTCGCACAAAGGGAGGTTCACTGAATTTGTCAGCGATGAAGCTGCTTCGACAGTTTGGGCAGTGAAGCAACTGCTTCGCAGGAGAGTTTTCGAAGTAAAATCACTTCGGGAATTTTCAGGCCGAAGTAGCTGCTTCGCAGAGTTTATTTTCGAAGTGGCTGCTTCGGACAGGAAAACTGCGAAGCACGGCAGCTCACGGCAAGTTTGGGAGCTTCGGGCGAAGTGGCTCCAGAATTCCACTTCGGGGAGATAAAGTGCCGAAGTGCTTCTTCGGCAGAATGAAGCAAACAAATAATCTTCCTTCAGGATCGAACGGGTGTTTTACCACTTCGAGACAAACCCTGACTGAAGTTTGTCTGCGGATTTAAACAATACTTCGAGGCAGAGAACAAATACACAGAGACCCAAATTTCCAGAATAAATATTTTATATATTGAAATAATGTCGGATTTACAGAGCTTCTTTCTGAAGCGGTTACAAACTTCTGCAAGATAAAAATCTGTAGGATAAACACACAGATTTTCCTTGGAGACTGCTGCTCCACTCTCCGGCTGTTGGTGATTGTTGCTTTCACTCTTCTGCTGCTCTGCTGGTTGAAACCCTAGCTGTTGCGGCTGCTCTGTGCTCGCTATTCCTCTCTGCTGCTCTCCTCCAATCTCCTACTAAATGACAAATGGCTCGGTATTTATAGACGAGAGATGAGGACAAAAGGCGGGATAAATTCACCAACCGGCTGACAGAAAAATAAATGCCGAAGAGAGTTTTCAACCAATCGCCGAGCAACCCCAACTACTCGCACGCTTGAAAAATTAATGCCCCGATTCTCGCGCCTGATTTCCGCTTCGCCAATTTGAAATGCGAATTGCCGGAATGATGTTAGCATTTTCAGGGGGCAACAAATTTCTGCTTCGCAGCGAAGTGCCTTCAAGAGCCACGTTTTCATTGCTTCGCGGCGAAGTGTTGTTAGGGGGCGTGTTAATTCTGCTTCGCAGCGAAGCACCTTCCGGAGGTAAATAATTTGTGCTTCGCGGCGAAGCGCTTGCGGGCGTGAAAGTTGGTTTAATTTTTTCAACACCAGTTGACACCTCTGTGGAGCACATTGTGACCTCTGTTGCCCTTGTTCTCACCGGAGGACTTGAACATTAGGCAGGATGCTGATTGCCTTGGCGATGCCATGATCAAGACTTCACATATAGCACAAACGCCTCCCACAATAATTAGAGGGTCCGATGCTGTTCATGTCATGGATTTTTCTTTCTCTTTTCCTGGTACTTTAGAGCTTCATTATTACGAGCGTTGATACATGACTCCTCCGTGTGCAATTATTTGCCGATATTCGGCTTTGAGAGCGAAGCCATGGGAGATTCCTTTCCCACTCGGTCTTATGTGAAAGGAATCCTATTATCTGCAGAGGTTATTTCAAATTTTATGGATGAGAATGGACAGTTCTTTAGTTTTTATGATAAATCACACAGAGACCTCGAAGGCATGCTCAGCCTCTGCAAATTCTCACAAGAAACATTTTCGAGAGAAAAAATAATGAAAGAAGCAGAAGCCTTTGCTGTAGATTACTTGCAGAAAAATCTAAAGCAGCAAAATCATTTTCGAAAAGTTCTCGTTGAAGAGGTGAACTACTCTTGGTATTCATGTCTCTATACCCCCCCAAAAAAAACAAAAAAAAAACATAAATACAATGTTTGATTCCATGTCTCTATACGCCACAAACAAAAAAAGACAAAAAAAAAACATAATTACAATGTTTGATTCGATGATTCGATTTGACTTGACTTTATAACCGAACATTGTTTTAATTGGCCACTCAAGAATGTCTTGAATATGTCTGATGCAGGTCAAGTATGAACTGAAATTTGGGTTTCACCGGAGTTTGCCCAGAGTGCAGGAAAGAACTTATATCGATATCTATGGGAGCGGAAATGAAGTGAATTGTATAAGTGAGGGCTATACCATAGTAGTAGATACAGTTAATTATAATCTTAAAAGTATTTCAGACTTTTGTTTTAATCGCAGTGTGCCGTCAAATATTTGTAGGTTGCCATATGTTAAAAATGAGAAATATGTGGAGCTGGCTAAAGTGGACTTCAATGCAATGCAGTCTATACACCAAATGGAGCTCCAGCAAGTGCACAAGTATGGCCTTATCAAATTTAAGAGCCAAGATATTTCACCTCAACATATCGATGATTTGATTTTTTAATAGACGCAGAAGTTAAAAAATAAGATTGCACTGCACAGGTGGTGGATAGATTGTGGTTTTAGGGCGTTGAAATTCACCCGCAAGAGGCATATTGACATTTTTTTCACAGTGGCGGCTAGCATGTTTGAACCTGAATATGGCAGATGTAGAATGGCCTTCACAAAAGTTGGTTGCTTGCTTCTTGTTCTTATGGTTCTCGTGACGACATCATGTTATTCAATGAAGAATTTCCCATTTTCAAAATATTTGTTTTGAGTCTAGATATATGGACCATTTGTTTGCAACGAAAAAATATGTTACAAAAAATAAATTAAATTTATAAAATTACCTGAATTTATTAGGTCTCTTCTTTGAATTTATTATTTTTCTTTTAAATTTATTAACCGTGCAAAAACCTAATATATATGAACATCTTGCATCTTAATAATAAAACTTTTTTATAACTTATTTTTTTCTTTTAATTAATTAATCTATATCCCTTTTCTATTTTCAAACTAACATTTTTTTTTCAATTTCTTTTCTCTTTATTTTTTAATAAAACTATATATAAACAATTTTTTTTTCCTTTAAAAAATATTTTTAATAACATACTTTTTTCCATTTTCCACTAGACATTATTTTCAATATTGGTTAGGTATTGCTCATTAACAAGGCATACTATTTCTTCTCCTTCTCATAGGTGGGATCTGAATACATTGGACGACATGCCTGATCACATAAAATTTTGCTTTCTTGGCTTGTACAATACTGTGAATGAGCTAGTAGATGAAGTTGGTGACCTTCAATAAGAGAAACGGAGGAACAAGAGATGCGGTGGAGCTTTAGAGCGAGCGGAGTAAATAGGTTTTTGCGGGAGCTATTGGGGCGGAAGGCGTAAGAAAGATTGGGTGGAGTTTTAAATAACGTTCGCCCAAAGATGGCTTGGAAAGTACCATCGAAAACTAGGTGGGCTTATATCACAAGTTTGCCCTAAGTCGACTTCAAGAGTGTCGCCCAAGCAGTGGGCGGTAATTACGACTTGGGTGGGAATTTGCTAAATTCCACCCGACGGGTTCTAAGCTTATTATCCGCCTTACGTCCAAGTTGAAAGTTCCACCTGACAATGTTGCCAAACCTTTGTTCGATGGAATGAGAAGGGAATATTGAGTCTCGCCCTTGTGCCACTTCTTATTTCCACCAAGTAAACTTCCGCTCGAATTATTTCAGGCCTGTCAAGAGTCTTCCACGGCTGATTGGATGGAGATTAAATAGACCATATTTATATTTCACATGGAAGCATAAGTACACAAATAAATATATTTTCAACTTAGATTAAATAAATATATTTATATATTACTCAAAATATGCTTCTCGTTCCTCAAGATTTAAACATACATTTGCAACTTAACAAGATTGTAGGTTAAGCACTCATAGGTTTTTTCTGAAGACTGCTGCTTCAACTCCTTTCTCTTCTCTCTCTTTCTATGTCTATTTCGCGTTGCTTCTCCTTTTCTCCACACACTCTACGCTTTCTAACTAATACCAACAATTCATATTTATAGATCTGGGGATGGATGGAAATGTGGGAAAGGTTTACCAACAATCTGACATGCACTAAATGCAAAATGATGTCAAAGGACTTCCTCAATAGTTGTAGTCAAATCGTGAACTATCGGTAATTAGTTCAAGTACAAAAATATATGGAGATTGATGCAGAAGATAAATGTCAGTTAAAGTCTTCTTCCTTCAAAGATTTTATGAAAATATTTGTAACCTGCTCTTTGGACCTACAAAACCGTAACTCAATTTCATTAGATTTCACCAGTTCTCTGATGAAATTGTATCGAATGTCAATATGCTTGGTCTTGCCATGAAACACTGGATACTTTGATACTACTATGGAAAAATTATTGTCACAAAATATAGTTGTTGCCCCTGTTGGTTGATGATTCAAGTCACATAAAATTCTTCTCAGCCAAACTGCCTAGCATGTGGCTAAAGTGGCAGTAACATACTCTGGCTTAACAGTTGATAATGCAACAATTAGTTGCTTCTTTGATGACCATGAAACTGCACCCGATCCAAGATGGAAATCATAACCAAAAGTGCTCTTCCTATCATCTATATTGCTGAAACAATAACTATTTGTGTAGCCAACAAGCTCAAGCTGGTCTTTCCTTATATAGTAAATTTTATGGTTTTTGGTCCCATTGACATACCACAGTATTATTTTCCCTTCCTACAAGTGAGTGTTCTTCGATGCTTTCATAAAACTGCTAATCAATTTTATTGTAAATATTAATTCTGGTTTGGTTGCTATCAAGTACATGAGACTTTCAATAAGTTTTTTGTAGAATGTTGGATCAATATTGCTTTCGCAATAATTCTTGCTCAATTTCAATCCTGTTGCAATCAGTATGATCGTTGGTTTATTGTCCTCCATTTTAAACCTCTTCAAGACATCTTTGCATACTTTCCTTGAGAGATTAAGATACCATCCGTAGATTGGGAAATTTCAATACCAATAAAATATTTCATCAAACCTAAGTTCGTCATCTCAAACTCCTTTGGCATTTTTAAACTGCTCAAATAGCATATTGTTATTGCCAATATAAATCAGATGATCTACATACAAGGAGACTATTATCATCTTCCCCTCTCCATTGGTCTTCATGTAGAGAGTGTGCTCATATGGGCATTTTATGAACCCATTCTCTTGAAAGTATACATCAATGTGGGTATACCAAGCCCTGGGTGCTTGTTTCAACCTATAGGGTTTTATTCAACTTTAGTACCTTGTCTTCTTGCTCCTCCAACTCATAGATGGGTGCTTGAATGTAGACCTATTCTTCCAACACTTCATTGAGGAAGGCAGACTTGACATCCATCTGGTAAACATTACACCCTTTTTGGTCTCCTAATACCAAAATCATTCTGACTATGTCAAGTCTCACTACAGGTGCATGTACCTCATGATAGTCAATCCTTAACTTCTGCTCATAGCCTTTTGCAACCAATCTAGTTTTATACCTTTCAAATTCACCTTAGGCATTAAACATAGTTTTATATACCCATTTCACTCCATTGGTCTTCTTACCTGCTGAAATATCCATTAATTGCTACGTCTAATTTTTATCGATGGCTTCTATCTCATCATCCATTGCTTTCACCCATTTTATATTGTAAATTGTGTCTTCAAATGAAATTGGATCAAACTCAGAAAATAAAGCAAAATCAAAATGTTCTTCATCTTCAATTCCATTTCTAGTTACCTCATATAAGTCTTGCAAGCTCCTTGTATTCGATGGAGTCCTCAGGTTGGGAACCATTCTTGCAAGTGGAGGTGACCTTGATAACGAGGTAGTGTTGATGTTGGCACTGGTACAACTACTTGAGGCTACAAAAAGATGCACTCTATTTTTGTCCAAATCATCAGACTCAATAATTGCTATCTCTAGTTAACTAGTCTTGGATTTTTGGTTCCAAGCATCATCTTCCAAGAACTTCACATCTCGGCTTATAATAAGCTTCTTTGTGATAGGGTTATACAACCTATAAGCTTTTGACTCTTCACTATAACCAATGAGGATGCATTTTTCTATCGTTGCTTCTTCTTCTTGCTTTATGGAAGTTGCAGCTGGTCTCTCCTTCATTGGAGTTTGACGTTCCTCCTCTCTTATGACCTCTTCTATGCTTACCTCTATTATTATGTCATCTTTCTCCTTGAGAACTTGAGGCAGCTTGGTGGGATTATTCTCTTTTATTATTGTCTCAAAATGAGAATTGTCTTAAATACCTATTCCAATGAGGTTTGAGATGATCGACTCAGCCTCTGCTCATGTGTTTGCAAAGAACCCATGAGCTCATCTACTAAGAGGGTTGTCAAATCCCTTGATTCTTCAATTACAATCACCACTAAGTCAAACCTTACTAGTAGGCTTCTTAGTATTTTCTCCATAGTTCTTTGGTTCTCAATATTCTCATCATTCAACCTCATCTGGTTGATGATATCCATTATTCGGGTAAAGAAGTCACTCATGGACTCTAATTCACTCATATGAAAGTTTTCGAACTCCCTTCTAAGCATATGCAACCTCACCAGTTTCACTTTATTGGTACCTTGGAAGGAGCTAGCTAAAATTTCCCATGCCTCCTTTGATTGGGTCATTGTTGTAATCCATGGGAGAGTAATTTCTTCCATTGCTTACATTATGTAAAATAATACCTTCTGGTCTTTCCTTTGATTCTCCTTCAATAGATCCTTCTCCGTTTGGGAGAGAGCGCTTAATGCTGCTAGATCTATGGATTTTGGGTAGCCATTCTCCAAAAGGTCCCATAGTTTCTGAGACCCAAATAACATCTTCATCTGGATGCTCTAGGTAATCATAGTTTTTGCCATTAAATTATGGGATCTGCAACTGCAATGAGTTACTATCGGAAGCCATTGCTTCCTATCATCTACTAATGGCACTAAGTCTGATACCAATTTGAGAGAAACCAAGGAACAGGAGGTGTGGCAAAGCTTTAGAGAAGGCAAAGTAAACAGGTTTTGGTGGGAGCTATGAGGGTGGAAGGTGGAAGAAATATTGGGTGGAGTTTTAAATGATGTCCGCCCAAAGATGCCTTGGAAAGTACCACCCAAAAACTAGGTGGGGTTTTATATCAAGTCCGCCCTAATTCAACTTCAATAGGGTAGCCCAAGCAATGGGTGGTAATTACGACTTGGACGAGGATTTGCTAAATTCTTCTTGGTGGGTTCGAAGCTTAATATCCACCTTACGTCCAAGTTGAAAGTTCCACCTGACAATGTTGCCAAACCTTCGCTCGGTGGAATGGGCAGGGAATATTGAGAATTCTTCCCTTGTACTACTTCTTAATTTCTAAGAAGTAAACTTTTCTCTGATTTATTACAGTCCCGCCAAGAGTCTTCCTTTGCAGATTGGATGGAGATTAAACACAAAATATTTATATTTCACACGAAAGCATAAGTACACAAACAAATATATTTCCAACTTAGGTTAAACAAATATATATTTATATATTGCTCAAAATAAGTTATACAAGATGCTTCTTGCTCCGAAAGCTTTTCACATACATCTGCAACTTAGCAAGATTCCAAGTTAAGCACTAAGAGGATTTTAATGAAGACTGCTCCTTCGACTCCTTTCTCTACTCTCTTCTTCTGTGTCTACTTCGCATTGCTTCTCCTTTTCTCCACGCACTCTACTCTTGCTAACTAATACCAGCGATTCATATTTATAAAGTCGGAGATGGAAGGAAAGGCGGAAAAGGTTCACCTACAATCTGATATGTATTATATGCAAACATGATGACAGAGGACTTCTCGAACAACTCCAGTCTAATCGCGAACTATCGGTAATTAATTTGAATACAATTAAATATAACTATTAATTCGAATACAATTAAATATAACTATTGATGCAGAAGATAAAATCTATCGAATGATGTCGAATCTGGTTTAATTCTCTAACATTAAAGAACACGACATGCTCCAATAAAACTTGGTATGACTTTTGAAAATATAATAAACTGAATTTACTCAGAGTTCACTTTGTGATATTAAATATCGGAATAAAGAATGATATTGCACAAGATTTTCTGTAGGCTATATACTATTTTTTAAAATGCCGTCAAGCATTTTAACAACGTGTATAGCTCAATCAATAGTTTCTTTAGAAAGCATTGTTGTTGTCGTCGTCGCATGTATTGATCATTGAATCGATATATAGATTAAAAAACTATTTTTATATGATCTGTGGAAGATCCAGCTTGATGCCTTCAGCAAAGAAGCAGAGTGGTCTAAGCAGAAATACGTGCCGAGTTGGAATGAATACTTAGATGTCGCCAAAGTATCAGTAGGATTTGCTACGGAGATTCTTACATTAATCCATTTAATAGGACGAGTCGTCACTGATAACATAACATTCTGCGCCAGATTGATGAAAGATCCAAATCTCTCCATCTTGTGTGCTTGACTGCGATGTTGATCAACGATACCAAAACGTATAAGGTAAATTGCAGTAATCTACTCGTATGCTCTTCGACCACATTCATATTTGTAGAATCATGACTGCATTAATTGACGAAAATTTGTTTTGAAAAAATGGTGTTGAAGGCGGAAAGAGATCGTGGCGAGCTGGCTTCTGCGATAGAATGTTACAGGAATGACAATCCCGAGGCGTCGGAAGAATCAGCTTTAGGACATGTTTACGGTTTTATTAAAGATGGCCTGATCGAATTGAACGAGGAATTGTTTAAATCCAGGCAACTTCCGAAAGATTTAAAAAACATTATACTTTTTAAGCTCGGCAAGATTGATGCAACTCGTCTACATGGGGATGGATGCTTTCAGTACATTGAACATGACTAAGAAAGGCATTGTGGACAAATGCCTTTTTCGAGGGATTGCATGGAAATGTTAGCGTCCAGAACTAACATTGTTTTAAGTGTATGTTAACAAGAATATTAAGAATGTAGGTTGTTTTAAGGGTTGGGGTTTTGTTGAGGGTTAGGATTTAGGAAAGTTTTTATAAATATATATTAGTAAATGTTATATTTGTTTGTGATTATTATAATGAATATAATTTTTATTTTTTTAAGGTTTGGTTAGTTTTATTATGGAACTTCTTGTTCGGTATCTTATTTCATTGTGATTTTTTATAAGGATAAGAGTTAAGCTTACATCATGACCTGTGATAAGGAAGAGAGCTAAGCTTACACCATGACTTCTGGAGAGCTTATATCATAACATCTTATAAGGGGGAGGAAGGACCTTATCAATAAGGAGTTTAACACACAACCATGTGAATTTAACACACAAGCACCTGTATGTCATCATTTAAACTTTTTCGAAAACCAAAACCCATATGGTTACACTGTCCCTCAAACATCCTTATGTAATTTCATTTAAAATCCAAGTTAGTCAGAAATAAAAAAAAAATTATATAAAAAGTAAATAATAATATATGAGTGGGTTATGGAAAAGTAGAAGGAATAGATATGTGTAAAGGTTATAATAATAAAAATTAATGATGTGCAAATTTATTATAAATAAAAGTTTAAATTTAAAAATAAAATTATAAAATATATATTATTGAAGTAAAATATATATATATTTTGACGAGGAACTTTTTATATACAACATATCCGCAACATGTGAAGGGAGAGATTTGAACCTTTTATATATATATTTTGAAAAAGTTTATTTTTGAATATATTTAAAATTTTATTTTAATAAATTGATAGAAAGATACAATGTTTTTTTAATCTATGGATTCAAGTTTATTTTAAATATCTTACTAAAATTTAAGTAATCAAATTAAAAATTAAAATCTGTGAAAGTATAGTTTGAAGTTCAAGGAGAGATTATATTTTACATTATTAATAATATTGACATATGATACAAATAACAATATATTGATAAGGCTTTCAAGTCATATAACTTGTCCTTGAATATTGTAAATGTAATTATAGAATCATATGCATTATTTTTCATTCATAATTAATAAAAAATTATTTGATTATAAAAATTTTAAAAGAACAAAAAAATAATTATATTTTATCTTTATTCATACTCCTACTCTTACTTAACTGCATCTCTCAATGTAAATTTCAATTGATAACTTTAATTTGTGTATATTTTTGAAATTTTTTACCAAAAAAAAACACATTTACAATAATATATTCATCTATTAACTTTTAATTTGTACTAGAAATGTAATTATAGACTATAATTATTCTCATTGATGTTACTTTTAAACAAACTATTGCTAGTACACTAGCACTAGCAATTGTTTGTTTATATAGTAGGGTGAGAGAAAATGAAATAACACATTCATATTGGTATCTTATCTATTCAACTATTAATATTTAATGCAATTATATACTATAAAAATACTTGTTAAGTTATTGTATATCTTGAAAGTATTTTTTTAATATTTTAAATTTATACTTCATTCATGACTCTCTCTCTTTGTATAATATATAAATAGAGTTTTAATAATTAATTATACCAAATTTTACATAATATTATTTTAAAGTGATAGTCAATGAGTTTAGAGAGAGAATTTTAATAATTAATTATACCAAAATTTACATCATATTATTTTAAATTGATATTCAATGGGTTTAGAGATAGGGTTCATAACAATGCATGGCCCTAACACTAAGTGCACTTATAGATCCAAAATCTCTCACATTTCAATGACCTCTACTTGAATATCTAACGTGCATTAGGCCTAATGGTAAAGGTTTTGGTACTTGAAATAAAAATATATAAGGTTCATATAGATCAACGACATATTATCAAATAAGTCAAATGAGTTTGGTGCAAATTATAGGATTAATATTTAGTCGAATGAGTTTGATGTAAATTATGGGATTAATTTTTAGTCAAATGAATTTGGTGCTAATGGTGGGAAGTGTAGTGTATTTTCAATGAGATTTAATAAATTAAATTTTAATCCAATACAACTAATATGAAATAGCTATTTTAATCACATGGACATATATTTTAGCTCAACTATATTCAATAATTTAAACTTATGTTTCACTTCCATAGGCAGATGTTAATAATATTTATTTTTAATTTTTTTTTTTTTTGTGTTATTAAAAATGGAGAGGGTTTTAAATGGATCCCACAACCACAAAATTCAAAATATCACTTAGGTATCCAGGTGTTGTAGGTGAGTTGGAGAGGAGAGGGCAATCCTCCAAAAGAGGTCCTAGGTTTGAATCTCCACCCTACCAAAAAGTTGAACTGGGTACCCAAAATCCAATTGATAATGTTGGTGCAGGCAGGGCTGGGTGCGACCCCTAGGTGACTTTGACGGTGTAGAACCCCCTGTTCATGGTCTCTTAGACCAAGGCGGCCCCGAAAGGGATTTTTTGCTTTAAAAAAAATACCACCTAGGTGAGAAAGACCAAAACTAAACCTCACTAGATAACATGAGTTAGACCAGAAAAGGATTGCAAAAACTAAGACCCTATGACACATAAGAAGAGGAGAACTGAGATAGTTCTAACCCAACCTACCCATCCCTTGAGCAACATAAGCAATCATACAAGAAATATCTTTAGAACGATCCATCGCCGACCTCAACGAAATCTAAATTTTCTTTTGATTAATATCAATGAGCTTCAAATTATGAAATATCAAGTTTTTTAACTCCTCTGAGACCTCTGGGACATAGACCTCCTCGATCGATTTCTCTTGATGGTGGTCATGTAGGACATGTTGTGGCTGATCCACAACACACCCCAAATTGGGGACCCACCTTTTTTGCATGCTTTCAAAGAAGATCTCAATGACCCAGATGCTAAAAATCAAGAAAAAGGGGCAAAATTGCACAAGGATAAAAAGTGTCACGATATCGCGACATGTCGCACCATCACTGTCGAAAATTGAAAATTGTCGCGATATCACGACATGTCGCGCCATCGCTGCTGAAAATTGAAAATTGTCATGATATCATGACGTGTTGTGTTGTCGCGGCCGAAAATGAAAAGGTGTCGCGATATCGCGACATGTTGCTCCGTCGCGGTCCAGAGAGGAGAGAGAAAGGAAGAATGTAAAATTGTTGTGAAATCATGACATGTCACAAAATCACGGGTCAAACCAGTCAAACAGGGCAAAGCAAAAAAGCGTCACGATTTCGCGACAGAAAGCAACAAAGGGGCATGAAGCAAAAAAGCGTCGCGATTTCACGACAGGTTGTAGCCAAGGTGTACGGAACGAAAAATCATCATGATTTTGCAATAGGAAATAGCAAAGGGGCCCAAAATAGAAAAGCGTCGCGATTTCACGACGAAAAGCTGGCAAAGAGTTACGAAGCCCAAAAACGTCGCGATATCGTGACAGGTCACGTTTTCGCGGCTCCAAGCAGCGAAAGTGTACGAAATGGAAAATATGTCATGATTTTGTGACATGTCATGTTTTTGCGGCCAAATACAACAAGAGCAGCCCGAAATTGAAAAGCGTCACGATTTCGTGACAGAAAGCCACAAGACATGCCAAGGATGAAAATCGTCACGATTTCACGATAGAAAAATAGAAGTGTACAAAATGAAAAGTTGTCGCGATATCGCAACATGTCGCCATTTCGCTGTGCATGAAGGCAGGAAAGGCTGTTGGTAGCAAAACGTCGCGATATCGAGACATGTCGCGTTTTCACGATGAAAGTAGAGGAGCAAAGCTACATGCTATTTTTGTCATGATTTACATGGGGGCTGTTACAGAACATGTAGAAAAGTGCGGAACATGTGGCATACATGTGTAAAGGGTTGCAGAAGCGTTATAGGTCACAGAGAAGATCAAGCGTCTCGATGTCGAACATAAAGTCAAAAACAACGAAAAGGTAGGGAAGGTGAAACGGAGCGATCTGGAAGATGAAGTGAAGCGTCACAGGGTGAAATAGAGAGCATTGCTAGAAGTATAAAAATAGAAGGATAGATTGGTACAAGGGTCGAAAACTGCTGCAGGCAGAGTTGTAGTGCCTAAGGCGAGTAGCCATTTTGGGCCTGCTCGGGAGTGTTTTTCTTCCTTTTTTTTGGTTTTGAGAAAACCAGAGAGTTTGCTATTGTAACATGATTTATTTTTAATGCAGGAGTGTTCAGAAATTTGCATCTTGTTGGCAAGAAAGAAGGAGTCATTTTTTGCATGCAAGATTTAATTGTTTTATTTTTCCCTTTCAGATTTCTAGGCTTATAGGTGAAGTTTAATGCAAGTTCTCTTGGTTGCTTCATGCGAATGTCTAAATCTGAAATTACAGTCGAAACCCCAGAGACTAGCACTTAACTTACTTGGATTGTGCGTGTTTGCAGGTTCAATAAGTTAGGTTGCATGCATGGAAATCTCATTATCTTCGATTTTTCCAAGACGGGATAGCATCAAACTAAATGCAATTTTAATTTCTTTTTTCTTTTGCATTTTATTTTCTTTTTGCTGCACTTTATTTTCAGAAGTTCCAATTTTATTTTTTCAGCATTAAAACAAAATTAAAAAATTAAAAAACTTCAAAATCCATAAATAATTCCTTCATGTTATGGCATTTCATTAAATTTTATTTTGAAGTTACAACATGGTCATATAGAGACCAAATCACATTTGCTTTATCAGGGTTCAATGAACAATCATTAAGTTTCACAGTAAAATAAACCATAGTGCCCCTTGTTTTTAGTTACTTGCAACCACTAAGGTGTTCCAAGCATTTTAATTGAATATCTTAATACACAGATGCAAAATGCTAACATAACAGGAACCTTGGAGAAGTTACTTGTTTAATTTCTTTGCAAGCAGAGGATTTAGAACCCAAATCCTATCAAAGAGTGTTTTTTCACAACTGGGTGAAAATACCACTCAACAGATTGGCGCAAAAAGGAGGGCTTGAAGCGGTTTATTTTATCATGATTTTAGATGCTACGGGTTTATAATTGTTTAAGAGCTTTACATTGCTAAATATTTCAAGTCCATTTGATTAGCATCTTCGGCCTCTAACACCACTCAACAGATTGGTGCTAGGAGGGCCAAACGGGTTTATTTTAGTGTTATTTAAATTTAAATTTTTAGGTTCTCTAACACTCAGCAGATTGTATAAAGGACGGCCTGAATTTATTTACTTATTCTATTTTAAGCAATTTAGGTATGTTGTATATTTTTATGACAGAAACAATGTGATTTGATTTAATTTTGAAAATTTTGGTTTTGACTAACAAAGTGTTGTTTCATGCAATTACTTTCATTTGATTTTTACATCTCTTGGTTGATGCTAACTTGATTTTTTTTTACCTTGCAGGTTGAATATTCAACAGATTTGGTTCTAAAATTACATTTTAAGTTTCACTAATGGCAACACTTGAGGAGCAAATGGTATCCCTGAGAGCTGAAATAGGGTCTCTAAGAGAGAGAATGGTATCAATGATAGAGGATCATTATAAGGATTTATCTATACCTGTGGTACCCTATCAAATTCCTAAAATGTTATTTGATTTTTTATGGTTTTTTAATCAAGAAGTGCCACTAGGATACTTGCAAAAACTGCATGTCTACAAGGATACATTATGTAAATTCTAGATTTTCTATGAGGAGGTGGCTTGTAAGTTATTTGCATACATTTTGGATGACAAACTATTCTTTTGGTACAACCAATTACCTATGGAGGTTAGGACTTCTTGGATACAGCTAGAAGCAGCCTATCTTTATCAGTTTGGTAATCAGGTTGACTTAGAAATCCTGAAAAATTAGTTTACCTCCATATGTAAAGAACCTAATGAATCCTTGAGTCAATTCAATGGAATATTTCATGAGTTGCACTCCCAAATGTGGGAAAATTTTAACACATTAGAATAGGAAGCCATGGAAGTATACCTAGGAGCCATACAGCCCACACTTGCTTCACTCATTGAGGAAAAACTGAGTGGTTTGTCCCTAGAGAAAATCCATGAGGTCTTAGAAGAGTTAGAATGGCAAGGTCTTGAAGAAGAAAAGGCACAACATGTTCACATGAGAGATTGTTCTTTTGATGCCAACCTACACCAACCATCAAACATAGCACCCTCCACTCCAATGATACCTAAGGTGAATGATCAAGGGGATGAATTTGAATATCCAAATCTTACAACCACCTTAGATGTAGTCCACAGGAAGGTGCAAATTGATAAGCCAACATCCACTAGTGAGGATTATGCAGAAATGATCTCATTCATAGAGATGCACGATTATCCGGATGAAGGGGTTCTAAATTCGACAATGTTTGATATATGTGATAGGACGGAACCCACCATATAATTGAATGAAGTGGTTGAAAGTGAAATGGAAAGAAAATCAATAAATAAATTTGAAGATATGATAGAATTTCACCACTTGTTCTTGGAAGATACTATTGATGAAATGTGTAAAATTAAGGATCAAGAAATTCTTCACCCTCCAAATTGGGATAAAACTGAATCATGGGTTACTAATTTGGATTATGATGGCCTTACAAATTTGAATTCAAGAAACGACCCACTTTTGGAAATAATTGAACCATCTAAGGAAGGTGAAGATGAGTTTGATGAGAAGCATATTGATGAATTGGAAGATGTTGAAGAAGTAGTTGAACGTCACCACTTGATTTTGAAAGATGATTATTATGATGCTTGGAAGAAGTGGGAAGATTTTACTCATTCCAAAACTACTAATGAAACTTGTGTGCCAATTGATATGCAGGATGACATAATCGCCTACTCAAAGGAAGATATTACAACTCCTGTACAATTTGAGGATGTTTTGGAAGAGGGTTTTAAATCTCATCAAATTTTGGAAGATTATAATGATCCTATTGCCAAGGACAAAGAAGAAAAAGAATTTATGAATGAATCTAGGGATCATGTCACAAACATCATGGAATTTCATTTTATGGATTTGGATGACGATTTTTACAATGGTTGGGGGAGATATGATAATGCATTATTTTCTCACATCCCTATAAATGAAACTCATATTTCACTTGATATGCAGGATGTTGAACTGTCTACATCATACGAAGATCTCATATTCACAGGATTTGAAAAGGTGACAAAATTTGATCATGTTGAATATAAATTCATTGAAAGTGTGGATGCAAGTTTGCATGATGATTTTGAGGATTCACATGAAGAGATACCATGGATAGTGAACAAATAATTAGAACCAAATGATAAAGAGATTGATCAATTGGAAGCAACTCAAATGAAGGATCATCAAGATGAGTCATGGGACATACACTTTGACCAAAAACATTTGAGGGTTGAGAATTTGCATGACCATGTTTTAAATAATTTGAATGATGAAATGTCATTAAAGGTAAATGAAAAACAAGGTATAATTTTTAATCACACCTTTAATAACATGGTTTTAATGAATGGAAAAGAAGTTGATGCACTTGAATTGTTAAACCAAATTCATCAACAATTGCTAATCGAATCTAGGGTAAAAACTGTTAATGATCCTAATTTAGTAAATATCCTAGATGCTTGCAAATTGTTACACAAATTTGATTGGCCTACAAATTTGGAAAATAATTTGGCTTTAAAATTTGTAGAAATAGGCTCCTACTTACAAAATTGCATATTTGAAAAGGATAGCCTAATTCTAAATCAAGGAGGGAATTATGAAGTTTACATTTTAAAGAATAGACAAGATAAAATTGAAAATCATTTATTGTCTAATCATTTTAGTAATTTGATGCTCACCTATGGGATTATTATTGGAACTAAATCAAATTGGTATGGTGAGCATGGCAAGTGGAAATTTGTTGCATTGTTTGGTCTAGTCTTGTTTTTGTGGGATTCCCACAACATTTGGCATGCATATCACATTATATTTTTGTTGAAATGTTCTAATCATGTTTGGGATCCAGGAAAGTGATAGTCCAAGCTTTGCATCATCTTGTATTATAGTGTACATTTGTATATGGATTTTGGTTTCTGGTTTTGGGTTTGTGTTTTCAAGTTTCATTTTGGGATTGCAATTTGGATTTAGATTTAAAGTTGTGTGTTTATTTGACATGTTTTGTTTGTCTATATAAAAAAAAACAAAAAAAAAAAATGATGATGAAAAAGTTGCCTTGAGATGCTAACTTATGTTCTAGATTGGGGAAATATGGAACATTGGAATTATGTGGTAGAAAGCTCCGCAAGAAATACAAATAATTTAATAATATCGTTTGAGACTTGTGATGCATGAAGTAGTCAGTTTTATATGGCAATATTTCATATGCATTTCAAAAGAAAATGCATTCATATTACATCTCACTTTGCACATACATGCCATCTTAGTTGCAAATGCATTTCAAATACAAATCATTAAAGTGTGTCAAATCCTCTTAAGGTTATGTTATCACATAAATCAGAAGAAAATCCTAAGGTTGGGAACTGAGTCTTGAGATATCTAGAACCAAGCACATTTTGTACACATTAAAAAGGATCTTGAGCAAAATGATCAAAACCTTGCTTAGAAGAAGGGTTGGGCAAAAGAAGTATTTCATGTCTATCCTATTTATGCAGCATGATCCTTAAGACAGTGGTTTTCACCACTTCCATAAAGCTTAAAGCCTAGAATCAGAGTAGTAAGGATAGGGCTAAATCCTCATCGAACTTAGGTTGAGGATCCAACTCCCCAAAGCTTTGATTTGACCTACATGGAATAATAAGGATAGGGCATAAATTCTCATCTCGCTTAGGTTGAGAATCTGATTCCCCAAAGCTCCTATGTCTCATTTCATGATAAATCTTGGATTGGAAGGATCGTACTACTTGTCCTCTGCAAAGGATGGGTAGTCATCCCCAAGGTCCAAGCAATAAAATTAATATTCTCCATTTTCATCCAAAGCTTGGATTGGAAGGATCGTACTACATGTCCCTGGCAAGGATGGGTAGTCATCCCCAAGGTCCAAGAAGTAAAAAAATTAATTTTTCCCATCTCATATTTATATTGGATTGGAAGGATCGTACTACTTGTCCTCTGCAAAGGATGGGTAGTCATCCCCAAGGTCCAAATAAATGAAGCTAAGTCATGGATTATGGGGTTAAGTATGCCCATGCATGGCAGCATGTCTTATCTAAAAAACAAGACCACTGACTGTTCAAAGGGTTAGACTAGCATGACCATTTCTTCCATAATTGGTTAAATTATTTTGCTCAAAGTGAGGTAATGAATTCCAAATCAGAGTAGTAAGAATAGGGTTCAACTCCCATCTCGATTAGGTTGGGAGTCTAATTTCCCAAAGCTCTGATTTCACTTTCACTTACACATGGGTTCAAAATAGTAGTGACTCATAACCAACTTTGGGATCTAATAAAGCAATTCATTATACATATAGTTGATCCTAAGAGGTTTTGATAATCTTGAATGTTTGTGTATGATACTAGAAGGACTATGCCTTTTATAAAAGCAAAATCTCTTAGCATATTTATTAGGTTACACAAATCATTCATAATCTCACATGTGCATTCATGTAAAACTGACAATGGAATGTTGATCAATTTCAAATGATAGGGAATGAAATACATTGCACACACCGAGCTAATACTTGATGATTCTGATGTTTCATGTATTTCTGATCTTTGGGGCATGAGTTTATATTTTTGATGTGCTAACGCATGTTTTCGAGTTTGTATGCTTCTAGGTTGGGTTCTCACTAAAATGCTCAAGAGCATTTGACAGCAGAGTCACCATTTGTTGTGGTTGATCCACAACACACCCCAAATTGGGGACCCACATTTTTTGCATGCTTTCAAAGAAGATCTCAGTGACCCAGATGCTAAAAATCAAGAAAAAGGGGCAAAATTGCACAAGGATAAAAAGTGTCGCAATATCACGACATGTCGCGCCATCGCTGCCAAAAATTGAAAATTGTCGCGATATTGTGACATGTCGTGCCATTGCTACCGAATATTGAAAATTGTCGCGATATCGCGACATGTCACACCATCGCTATCGAAAATTGAAAATTGTCGCAATATCGTGACATGTCGCGCCATCGCTGCCAAAAAATGAAAATTGTCACGATTTCGCGACGTGTTGCGCTGTCGCGACCAAAAATGAAAAGGTGTCACGATATCGTGACATGTTGCTCCGTCGCGATCCAGAGAGGAGAGAGAAAGGCATAATGTAAAATTGTCACAAAATCACGACATGTCACAAAATTGCAGGTCAAACAAGTCAAACAAGGCAAAGCAGAAAAGCGTCACGATTTTGTGACAGAAAGCAGCAAAGGGGCATGAAGCGAAAAAGCATCACGATTTCACGACGGGTTGCAGCCAAGGTGTACGAAACGAAAAATCATCACGATTTCGTGATAGGAAACAGCAAAGGGGCTCCAAATAGAAAAGCGTCGTGATTTCACGACAAAAAGCTGGCAAAGGGGTACGGAGCCCAAAAACATCGCGATATCGTGACAGGTCACGTTTTCGTGGCTCCAAGTAGTGAAAGTGTACGGAATGGAAAATATGTCACAATTTCGTGACATGTCACGTTTTCGTGGCCAAATACAGCAAGAGCAGCTCAAAATTGAAAAGTGTCGCGATTTCGCGACAGAAAGCCGCAAGACATGCCAAGGATGAAAATCGTCATGATTTTGTGACAGAAAAATAGCAAAGTGTATGGAATGAAAAGTTGTCGCGATATCGTGACATGTTGCCATTTCGCTATGCATGAAGGCAGGAAAGGTTGTTGGCAAGAAAACGTCGCAATATCACGACATGTCGCATTTTTGTGATGAAAGTAGAGGAGCAAAGCTACATGCTATTTTTGTCGCGATTTACATGAGGGCCGTTACAGAACATGCAGAAAAGTGCGAAACACATGGCATACATGTGTAAAGGGCTGCAAAAGTGTTACAGGTCATAGAGAATATCAAGCATCTCGATGTCAAACATAAAGTCAAAAACAACGAAAAGGCGGGGAAGGTGAAACGAAGCGATCTGGAAGATGAAGCGAAGCGTCACAGGGCAAAACAAAGAGCATTGCCAGAAGTATAAAAATAGAAGGACAGATTGGTACAGGGGTCAGAAATCGTTGTGGGCAGAGTTGTAATGCCTAAGGCGAGAAGCCATTCTGGGCCTGCTCGGGAGTGTTTTTGTTCCTTTTTTCTGGTTTTGAGAAAACCAGAGAGTCTGCTATTGTAACGTGATTTATTTTTAATGCAGGAGTGTTCAGAAATTTGCATCTTGTTGGCAAGAAAGAAGGAGTCATTTTCTGCATGCAAGATTTAATTGTTTTATTTTTCCCTTTCAGATTTCTAGGCTTATAGGTGAAGTTTAATGCAAGTTCTCTTGGTTGCTTCATGCAAATGTCTAAATCTGAAATTACAATCGAAACCCCAGAGACCAGCACTTAACTTACCTGGATTGTGTGTGTTTGTAGGTTCAATAAGTTAGGTTGCATGCATGGAAATCTCATTATCTTCGGTTTTTCCAGGACGGGATAGCATCAAACTGAATGCAATTTTAATTTTTTTTTTTTTTTTGCATTTTATTTTCTTTTTGCTGCACTTTATTTTCAGAATTTCCAATTTTATTTTTTCAGCATTAAAATAAAATAAAAAAATTAAAAAACTTCAAAATCCATAAATAATTCCTTCATGTTATGGCATTTCATTAAATTTTATTTTGAAGTTACAGCATGGTCATATAGAGACCAAATCACATTTGCTTTATCAGGGTTCAATGAACAGTCATTAAGTTTCACAGTAAAATAAACAACAGTGCCCCTTGTTTTCAGTTACTTGCAACCACTAAGGTGTTCCAAGCATTTTAATTGAATATCTTAATACATAGATGCAAAATGCTAACATAACAGGAACCTTGGAGAAGTTACTTGTTTAATTTCTTTGCAAGCAGAGGATTTAGAACCCAAATCCTAAAGAAGAGTGTGTTTTCACAACTGGTTGAAAATACCACTCAACAAGACATTTAATTCAGGAGGGGGAAGAGAGAGGGGAGGAGTCATCGTCCTCACCCACTTTACTACGTAGGCATTTAGATTTACGTAAGCCACTACCCACAACAACATGGGTGGGCTTTAGGTCCACATTCACAAGCTCCTCCACAACCACCTTAGGAGACACATCAAATTTAACAGAGGGGCCAACCGAGGGAGCACAATTACCACCATCATAAGCCTTACCCCGAACCCATTTAGAAAAAACTTGAATCTTTTTAGAAACCTTCTCAAGTCCCGATCCAAAGGTAAATGAATAAATATCATCACTACACTCAGATTCAGCCTTTGAAACCACCTTAGAGCCACCAATAGTAGGACCAGGTAAATCCACAATCACCTTAGAGCCACCCATCATGGGACTAGGTAAATCTGCAAAAGGCTTAAGGATATCATCAACAACTAAACCATGTTCTAGAGATACCTGTTCAAACACAAGAAAGGAAATATCTTGATGGATGGGGGCCTGACCATGACCACCTTGCATGTTCACAAAAGACTTCTTCAAAGACTAGAAAAGAAATAAAGGAATATTCATGTGAGCATGATGATGCAAGTGGTTTAAAAATATAACATGAAAACTCCTAATTATCTCATAAGAAGAATCTAAAGTGAAAAATCCATAATAACCCTAGCAACACGGTCCCAAGGAGGGGACAAGTTCAAAGCACTAAAGCCATTTTGGACTCTAGGCATAAATTCCTCTTTATCCAAAAAAGACTAATCTCCTACAACAAAGAGTGTCTATCATAATTGTGATAAGCACCATCTAAAATGAATCTGGTGGTCCTACTAATAAGCTCTGCCATGACCTGGAACGATCATGATCTAAACCTGACCCAACTGTTATTCCAAGTAGCAACCATATAAGCACCATATTGTGACCATGGAACTTCTGAATGCACTCCAGAAGACATCCTTCCACCAAAATAACTTTAACATCATCTCCAAAGGTGATGGAAATAGGTTTCAAACATGGCTTACACAAATTTTTCTTAGGAGAGAATATCTTCACCTTACCCATAAGAACGAAAAACCAGATTCTCCCAAACATAGACAGGAGAGAAAAACCCAACTAACCACACTTGAACCAGGAAGAAAACTTCGATGGAGAAGACCCCATGGCATACCAAGATAAAAATACATGTTCCTCACCACAAAATTTGAAATTCAAAGACCAAAGAGGGAGTTGGGACTCACCAACAAGGAAAACCTATGGATCTCGAGAAATGACACAAAGAAATATAGGCCATCCCTGGGCTAGAAATTTGAAATCAATGCAGTGGGTAATAAAAAAATATCCTTCACAAGAAAATACGACATAAACAACATAAACATACAACAAGAACAACCGAGAAAATTCTTGGGATACGGGGGGAAGAACCCAAAAACCATAAAATCAACCACAAAAGGGCTACCCCCACTTAGACATTTATTTTTAAAATTATGAAACATCATTAAATGTTGTATTATAACATGAATTGTTAAAATAAATAATAAAATTATAAATATCCAATTAATTTAAAAATAAAATGATATATTTTATGTTTGAATTCCCCTTCTCAAAATTGATAAAATACAATCCTAAAAATTATCAATGATTTAAATAATAATATTCTTCTTACGCTATATTCTATAGGGTTTTGAAAATAAATGGAACTCAATTGAAATGTTGAAAGCTAAACTCTCCTTCATCTATGAGCTGAATTGCCTCCCACCATACTTTGTTGATTTTTAAATGGCTTATAGGATCAACATTTATGAAGGAAAATGAGTACACCAAATTGTTCCATTAATGTGAAGAGTTATACCCAAACTTATTCCAGAATAATAATGCAGAATTAAATAATTCAAAAGAAAATAACAACTCACAAAATACATGCACATAGAACACAAGAGATTTATCCTGGTTCACCCAATATGGGCTACTCCAACAAACAAGAGCCACACCTCCTTTTCTATTATTGTTCACCTTACCCGTAATGGGACATTACAATCAATATAAAGGAAACTCTTACAACCCTAAACCACAATGTGGTATTAGAATACCATGGGCACAATACCATGGGCTAAAACCACCCATACCCACCAATCACGGGAATCCCACCAACGCCTCCGAAAATAGCTCCAATAATATCTCTGAAAAAGGGGCCCAAAAAGGGGACCGCCAAAGTAGGGGCCTATCGTACAATACTTCCTCTACAAAGGATGAGACACATCCAACATTCTCCCACTTGTTGAATACTTTGCATAAAGGCTGTAATCAATGTTAGTTCCAACACTTGGTCTTGCCAGACCCATTTCAACTGTACAAAACATGAACTTTTCTGTGCTAACTGCCTTGGTTAAAGCATCTGCAACATTTTCCTTGGTATCCACTTTTTCCAGCAACACTTTCTTCTATTCAATCATGTCCCTACTGAAGTGGTACTTTGTATCAATGTGCTTTGTTCTTGAATGGTAAGCAGGGTTCTTTTCCAAAAATATAGCACTTTGGCTATCATAATTTATCTTCACAACTCCTTGAAAGAACCCAATATCAACACATAGTCTTTGTAGCCATACTACTTCCTTACTTGCATCAGTGGCTGCCATGTACTCAGCTTCAATGGTTGAAAGAGCAACAATAATTTACCTTTTGCTCATCCAACTAATAGCCCCTCCAAACAAGTTGAATACATATGCACTAGTAGATCTTCTATTGTCAAGATCTCCAACCCAATCTGCATCAACAAAACCTTCTATATCCAAGGATTTGTTTTCTTTACTTGTACCTTCATAACAGATTGAAAAATCAGATGTACCACACAAATATCTGAAAACCCTTTTTACAGCAGTCCAATGCTCTTTACCAGGTTTAGACATATATCTGCTCAAAACTCCCACTGCATGGGCAATATCTGGTCTAGTACACACCATGGCATACATTAAACTCCCTACAACATTTGCATAAGGAACATGGGACATTTCTTCTACCTCTTCTTCTATTTTTGGACATTGTTCAACAGATAATTTTTCACCCAAAGGAATAGGTACCTTCACTGGTTTGCAATCCTGCATACTGAATCTCTTCAATACTATCTCAACATACCTTTTCTGATTCAACCACAACTTTCTGTTTGAACGATCTCTATTTATTTGCATACCCAAAATAAAATTTGCAGGGCCAAGATCTTTCATGTCAAACTGTGATGCTAACTGAGACTTCACTTCCCTGATCATTTCCTTACTATTTCCAATTAGTAACATATCATCAACATACAAAACTATAATGACAAGTTCATTACCAATTTGCTTTGAGTATACACAATGATCAACATTGCTACGAACAAAATCAAGTCCTAAAACATAAGTATCAAATTTTTGATACCACATTCTAGGTGACTATTTCAGTCCGTATAGATATTTCTTTAACTTACATACAAAATCCTCCTTTCCTTCAACAATGAATCCTTCAGGTTGTCTCATATAGATTTCTTCCTCCAAATCTCCATGAAGGAATGCAGTTTTTACATCCATTTGCTCTATTTCAAGATCAAATGCAACAACCACAGATAAAATAAATCTTATTGAGGTTAGCTTTGCAATAAGAGAAAATACTTCACCATAATCAATTCCCTCTACCTGAGAATAGCCTTTAGCAACCAGGCGAGCTTTATATTTCTCCACTTTACCTTCAACATTCTGCTTCTTCTTGAAGATCCATTTGCAACCTATTGCTTTTCTTCCACCAGGTAATTTTACTAGATCCCATGTCTTGTTCTTTTTTAGGGCCATCATTTCCTCATTCATGGCTTCTTCCCAAAGGTTTACCTCTTCAGAATTAATAACTTCTCTAACTGTTCTAGGATCTTCATCAGTAATAGATAAAACAAAGGAAGAAGGAAAAGCATATGGACTATACCTTTCAGGTTGCCTTCTTTCTCATGTTGATCTCCTTACCACAGGTGTATGAACCTCTGGTTCATCCTCTTCTTCTTCTTTTGAGTAGGATTCTTCTTCCATGAGATCAAATTGCACCTTTTTAGGTTCTTCTTCTATTACTTCCTTCCTGTGATCACTTTTCATTTCTCTAAACACCACATCTCTACTGTAAATTGTACTTTTAGTTTCTGGATTCCAAATTTTATATCCTTTAACACCATATTTATAACCAATAAAGATACATTTAACAACCTTATTATCAAGCTTACTTCTTTTCTCCTTTGGAATATGCATGTATGCATCACAACCAAAAACTCTAAGATGTGAAAGAGAGGGTTTCTTACCAAACCATGCTTCAAATGGAGTTTGATCCAGCAATGTTGATGTAGGAGATCAATTTCACAAGTAACATGCCACATTCACTACCTCTACCCAGAATTCCTATGCTAGACTAGCACCACTGAGCATACTTCTAGCCTTTTCCATCAGTGATCTGTTCAATCTCTCAGCAACTCCATTTTTTTGAGGTGTATATGGAGTAGTCTTCTGTCTTGCAATACCACATTGCTTACAAAAATCCTCAAATTTATTTGAACAATACTCTCCTCCATTATCAGACCTCAACACCTTAATATTTTTCCTAGTTTGATTTTCAACAAGTGCTTTAAATTCTCTAAACTTATCAAACACTTCATCTTTACTTTTAAGAAAATAAATCCATGCATATCTTGAAAAGTCATCAATGAAAGAAGCATAGTACCATG
The DNA here is from genome assembly GCA_028583015.1 of Wollemia nobilis. Taxonomy (NCBI): domain Eukaryota; kingdom Viridiplantae; phylum Streptophyta; class Pinopsida; order Araucariales; family Araucariaceae; genus Wollemia; species Wollemia nobilis. The sequence goes on along the minus strand of JAQPPZ010001695.1, from coordinate 5,007,057 downwards.
ATTGTCCAAGGGATGGAATAGGAACAGGACCAAAGATATCACTGTGAATCAGATCTAATACCCCTTTTGATCTTGCAACACCAGATGGGAAACTCACACGATTCTGCTTGCCATAAATACAATGTTCATAGAAATAAAAAACCATTGAGCAATTAGGGATACCTTGAACCATACCTTTCGTGTATAGGGTACACAATCCCTTTTCTCCAATATGTCCCATTCTTTGATGCTAGAGCATTGAACTTTTATCTGATTCAGCCTCAAGAATAGTTGAGCTATTGCACTCATTTTTCATAGTGCTTCCCAATAGCTTATACAAGGTTCCAATCCGAACTCCTCTTGCTAACACCATAGATCCACGAACCATTTTGCATGAATCCTTACTAAAACTGATGTTCACTGCTGCATCAACCATTTTGCTTATAGAAATTAAATTTCTAGCAAGGCCAGGAATATGCATCACACTTGGGAGGGTTTTAACCCTACCATCCTGCAATAATATTTTCACTCTTCCATGACCAATGATTCTAAGTGGTGAATCATCTCCCAAAAGTACCTCCCCTCCATCATATCTTTCATATTCACTGAACCACCCCCTATGAGGAGTCATATGAAAAGAGGCACCAATATCGATCAACCAATCTTTACTATCTGAACGTGTGGAGCAAGATGCCAAATATACATCCCCTCCTTCATCAATGGATTTATTTATCTCTGTGGAAGTGGATTCATCAGATCTCTTTCCAGAATCAACATTCTTTGATCTACAATCCTTCTTCATGTGTCCAAGCTTACCACATTTCCAACATTTTCTCTCAAACCTTCCTCGAGACTTGGATCTACCTCTAGACTTAGATCTATCACCAGATCTCATTTTATCTTTTTCCTTGGCACGCCCTCTCACTGTTAGGGCATCCTTTGATGTGCCCTCCATGGATTTTCTCCTCATATCCTCTGATAATAGAGATGCCACAACATCTTCAAACTTCAATGTGGATGAAGTTGTACTACCAATTGCTACAACCAGGTTATCCCATGAATCTGGTAAAGAGCATAGCAAAGTAATACATTTATCTTCCTCACTCAACTTAATTTCAATAGATGTAAGTTGACTTACCACCGTATTGAATGCATTAAGATGATCTGCTACTGAATCCCCTTCATTCATCCTAAGATTATACAATTTCTTTCGAAGGAATAATTTGTTCACCAGGGACTTAGATTGATATAGAGCCCCTAACTTCTCCTAGAGATCCTTTGTAGTAGCTTCTCCAGAAATATTGATTAAGACTGAATCTACAAGGCACAATCGAATTAGACTCCTCGCTTTCCGATTCAACTTTTCCCAATCTTCATCGGATGTACTAGCAGGTTTCTCTTTAGAGATAATAGACCACTGATCTCTGTCCATGAGCAGATCCTCCATATTTAACTTCCATAGCTCAAAACTTTTTCCATCAAATTTCTCAATCTCTATCCTTGATTGATTTAACATCATTTTACTTCAAGCTCCTTCTACGTAAAACTCCCACTCCGGAATAGGTTTTCTATAACTCCTAGAAACCCTAGATCCTCTTCAAATGAACTAAAACCCTAGCAATAAAGGCATCCCTCTATGGCTAACAACTTGGCTCTAATACCATATGAAGAGTTATAACCTAAACTTATTCCAGAATAATAATGCAAAATTAAATAATTCAGAAGAAAATAACAACTCACAAAATACATGCACATAGAACACAAGAGATTTATCCTGGTTCACCCAATATGGGCTACATCCAACAAACAAGAGCCACACCTCCTTTTCTATTATTGTTCACCTTGCCCGTAATGGGACATTACAATCAATATAAAGGAAACTCTTACAACCCTAAACCACAACGTGGTATTAGAATACCATGGGCACAATACCATGGGCTAAAACCACCCATACCCACCAATCACGGGAATCCCACCAATGCCTCCAAAAATAGCTTCGAGAATATCTCTAGAAAAATGGGGCCCAAACCCCCCCGACCCACTCATCGACGAGTGGGACCGTCAAAGTAGGGGCATTTCGTACAATACTTCCTCTGCAAAGGATGAGACACATCCAAAAAAATGTGGACTTGGGACCCACATCAATGATTAATGATAAATTATATGACACAATTTTAGAATCATGACCTTTCTAAGATTTTTGTCAAGTCTAATAAGTCCATAATCATATTTTTCACAAACCATGGGAACTTGTGAACTATATGGATTATTGTCATGTTTAATAACTCCATCACCATAATTTCCATAAAATATGGAATACTTATGAATCCTTAGGAGCTAATCACACCACCTTGAGAAAATAACTTCTCTAGTCAAAGGAGCTTTGCACATCTTAAAAAATGGAGAAATCCCAAGGTAGTGACATGTTACATAGTTACAATATTTAAACTTTAGATTAGATAAAAATTTAAACTTATCGATTAAAATTCAAAAAAGGTCATAAAAAATTGTAAAAAACTATATAAAGTAATCTTATAAAATACCCAAAAAATAATTATAGGTCATATTTAGAGGATGTAAACAACATTCACAAATAGTTTCCTTCTTAGTATTATTTACATCATAGTTTAAAAAATATAAGACGCAAATAAAATAACATCAACATAATGTGTCATATAGTTTCCTTTTATTCTCCAAACCACAAATACTAACTTTTAACTAGTCTAGACCTGGTACCTAAGCAAGGACTAGTATTTGTGATGGTGTTAGTTTGTGGACACGTTCTTATCAATTAATAAACTTAACATTTTCATATTTCCTTTTATTTTACATTCCATAATTCATTTCAATAGGTCATTGTGGTTATTTAAAAAAATAATAATAATACCCCATATTTTACTTACTCTCTTAAATACTAGATGGAATAATTATGCAAAATCTAAAGTTGTTGACTTCATAAAAATTTTAGCAAAATGAGAACACTATAAAATTATATTCCTTAGCTATTCTATTAGCCTAAGAATCTCTCATTTAGGAATAATATGATAGGTCCTTATTAGTGTGTAAGAAATTGATGTATTACCTAGGTCATGGTATTTTGTTGTTGTTAGTTATGATCCACACAACTTGACTAATATTCTTCATCCTAATCATCATATTCTTAATATTGCTTCTCATATTTTAATAAGTCCATAAACAATAGATATTAGAGGAATATTTAATGATTTTAATGTTATCCATTGTTGGAAATGGGAAAAGACAAATATCTATACAAAATATCGTTAACAAGCAACAAATACAAGATAGAATTTCCACCAAATATTTCATCATTTTATCTCATTATTTTCCAACCAAAATTTGCATACATCTATATTTATGTTTTATGGTGTCTCTTAGTTTCAAGAGATAATTGGTGTTTCACATTTAGCTTTATATTTTTACCTTCTCTCATTCTCATGGGAGATATGAGTATCCAAATTTATATGATACAACATCATCATTCATCCCTTATTTACTACATAGCATCAAGTAATATAATAATTACATCAAAAAATAAATTAATAAAGTCTAATATAACCCTTATTATATTATTTAGTATAAATATTATTACCAATCCATTATTCTAGGGATGGTACACTGTAATTGTGCTTTGACTCTAGCTTTGAATTTAGTGCTAGTATTGGATCTCGCTTTGGCTCTAGCTCTACCATTGGATCTAGCTCTAGTGTTGGCTCTAGCTCTATTAGATTTACCTCTTTGGCTAGCCACTAGGTTTCCCTGTAGGTCATCATTGCCTTTGGGTAACCTTCCTTTGGGTTGCTTTCAAGTCATCATCACCTCTAGGTCTCCATTAGTTCATTTACCTCTAAGTTGACTTTGGGTTCTCATTACCTCTAGGTCAACCTCTAGATCTGCCTTTAGGTCATCACCTCTAGGAAATTACCACTAAATGATAGTTTTGGAATCTTCCACATCTTTTGGAATTTTCTACATAATGTTTTACTACAAGTTTTCCATGCATTGTTTGGGTCATATTCTTTTGATACTAAAATAATTTATTTCAAATTTTCCAAGATATTTTTCTATGGAAAATTTTACATTACTCCCATTCAAAAAATCCATCTTTTGTAGAAATGATTTGAAATTTCTTTTATTTTATCCCATTCTGATACATTCATCCATCCATAATTTATATATATTATTGGTCACTTTCTCTTTGTACCAATAATTTATTTAGGAGTTATTATTACCCCAATAAATCTCATAAGAATGTAGGTTCCAACACCTTTTTTTCACATGTCTAGGTCTTCCATAATGACTACAACAACTCACCCTAGGAACTTTTGCATATGATTATTTCTTCACAATTTTTGTGTCACTACTTTCTACTTGTCTTGTATATACAAGATATTCATTATTTTGCCTTATACCTAGAATTATGGGAATTTTAACACCTTGTACATATCTTCCCAAACCTATACCATTCCATCCCTTTTTTCATGATTTTTTATCTAATACATTTGGTATTCTTTTTAAAGCATCTAATTTCTTCATCACCACTTTGATTTTTGTCACCATCACCAAAAATGTTCAAACACCCAATTTATTTATCTCTACTATGGTCTTTAACACTATTACCAACAATATTAAATTACCACACATCATCATCACAAATACCTTCAACACAATCTGAACTATCAATGTCACTTTCAACTCTAATAATATGGCCATCTTCTTGCATAATATTTTATCTCATTAACAATATCCAAATTACATGTGTCACAACATATATCTTCCCTTTCAACAATATAACATGTATCACAAAACCATCTACCATCATGGGCCTCAAATTACTAGTATCACAACTGAGATCTATCCTTTGAAGAAGATCACTTGTATCATAAAAACATCTTTTATCATAGATTTATCCTTCAAATTTTCAATTATTTCCATTTACTTTCTATATTGAACTTCAAATATATCAAGAGTCAATAGTGCCATGCACATTCTTCTCACTACTCTAATAGATATTATCACACCATTTTTAAACTATCCTTATTGAACTTTTTTGAGTATTACCTACAAACAAGATCTTAGTTTTCAAAACTCACCATCTTCACTATCTTTTTATGACACACACTTTTGAATTTATCCCTATTTTTTGGCTTATTTACTATATTCTTTATTTCTTGGTGTTGACACTTCCTTGGATATAAGGACCTTATGTGTTATTTTACATTCTTCTTCACAATCTTGTTCTGATTCACCCTGAGTAATACACCCTTACTATTGTTGCCTTTGTTGAGATTTCTCTCTTTGATATTGCCCTTGTCCTTATTGATATTTTGATTGAAACTATTGGTTTCTTTGAGGAGGTATTCAAAATTGTTTCCCTTGAGTCATATTTACAAAACTTGGTGTTATGTCCTTTTTAAAAAATATGAATATACCTATTTCTTCATTGAGGTTGATTTTGGGATGAAGATAGTTTAGAGGGATCCTTTGATCCTTTTTGAAGTTTGTTGTGGAAATAAGGACTTTATTGGACAATTCATTTCTCAATTGATTTTTGACTTCATATTGTTGAAGGGTATTTACCAATTCTTCAAATGACACACATCTATTTGAAACTTGTAAATGTGTGACCAATGTTATGAATGATTTAGGGAGAGCTCTAAGTACAACTAAAACTAAGATCTTATCTTCCACATTTTCTCCCATGGTGTTCAACCTTGAATTCAAGTCAATGATTCTTCAAAGAAAATATTCAACACTCTCACCATATTGGACCCTTAATGTATGTAGTTGTTACTGAACATGAAGGTGTTGGAAATATGAGCAAGTTTTGTTGTCATTGATGTCAAGAGTCAGTTTCAGTGAGCAGCATCAATTTCTATGATCAATGCAAGAAAATGATTGCTTCTAGGCCTAAGGGAAAATAATATTATAATATACTTATTATAATAATTAATATGGTCAAAAGGGTCTATAATAGCAATAGGAAGGCCCAAGTAAATAATATTATAATTTTAATATTATAATATTAAGGTCTAAAGTATAGACCTAATTAATTAAAATAAATTTTAAGTTAATTATAACAAATTCATTATAAATTAATTTACATTAAAATAACCCTAAGGTTAGGGTTACAAAGGGCAAGCAATAAAATTCGAGCGCCGACGTTGACTATCCTTTCCACCCGTCGACGTGTTGAGGGAAGAGCAAAAAATTTATATTTATACCATATGCTTTGGAAGAAAAAATCATCCTTCAAATTAAACTAATCAAAGTGCATGCAATTTGTGCGAACTGCGTGGAAGAAGAGGAGAAGAGGACAAAGTATTTGCAAACATGGTAGTCAACAAGCACATAAAGGGAAGGTGACTTGAAGATTTTTTGCCAACTGTGACGGTTGGGCAAACGGTAAGCGGCTGTGGCTTAAGGCGCTAGTAGGTGGGAGGTTCCGTAATCAAAACCTGGCAGTAACACTTTTGCTAAGGTGCATGTGTTAAGGTTTTATTTTGGGCATCAAGATTAAATTTCAAAGTGCACGAGGCACTCTTTGGTGTCATGGTGAGTGCCTATCTCACGTGGCACGTGGGCCATGGCTAGAGCAATGTGGAGGTTCAAGTGGGATTCAAATCCCATTGAGAGGAAGGTACTAAATTTTTAAATATTAAAATTGCTTCTAAGGTTTAAAAGGTGGCATGATAAATTTTTATTAAGGGGGAGTTATAAGGTTTTTAAGGTTAATTGTTTTAATTGTGATTTTTGATAAAGTGAAATTGAAATAGGAGTTATAAGCTTTAAAATGAGAATTATATTTTTTATTGGATGAGCTATAATGTGTTAAAGAGATAATGGTTTATAAAGAAAATTATTGTGATTATTTTCTTTATAAAAATTGTTGGTTTGCATTTTAAAGTGTGGAGAGTATAAGGTGTAAAAGAGATTTATTACTATGTATGGTGAAATATTTTGAGGAATCATATTGAGTGAATTATTGAGAAGATATTGCTACCTAACCTTTGAAATTGATAAATAGTTGATTTTAATTGAGATAGGTGTTTGAAGTCAAATATTCTTAAAACAAGAAGTAAGGACACATTATCATTGAGAGTGATTGTTGGATGTTGTGAATGCTAAGTTGGAGTGAAAATATTCCTATTTGATAAGCATTGTTGAGTAAGCCTTTATATGCATGATTGGTGAATGCTTGAGTGAGAACTTGTGAACTATATTGAACTAGGGTTTATGCAAGATCATGAGTATAATTGTTATGTGATTTTGGAATCATATTGAGTTGAGTTTGAGTTTCATAGTGAGAGTTGTTGAGAGCATTGGATGAAACATTTACTTAGGGTTTGCAAGCAAGTTTTGTTTCATTGGTTGAGTTGATTGAGCATAGTTGATTGAAGAGTGTTGAAGTGATAGTTCAAGTTCTGTGAAACAAATTGTTCTATATTCTGAATTGATTTGAAAGAGATTTTTTGCAAGAGATTGAATTGAGTTTGTATGCAAGTTTTGTAATTGATTTGAGTAAGATTTTGTGAGAGCTTGCAAGAAGATTTGAGTAAGTCCTAGAGATGTCTTAAGGACAAAATTGAGAAATATTTTGTGAAATCTTAAGGACGGGTTTGTGTGAGATTTTGTGAAATCTTACAACCAGATTGGACAGAGTTGAGACAAGTTCTAGTGAGGACTTGTTGAGAAGATTTGAGGTAAGTCTTAGAGAAGAATTGAGAGCAGAATGGATAGGTTCTTGAGAGGAATTGTTGGACAGATTTGTGGTAGAGTAGAGATAGATATTGATCAAATTTTTGCTAGACCAAAGGGTTGTGTTTAGTATAGAGTTGAGATAGATATTGAGTAGATTTGTGCTAGACTAAAGGCCTACGTTTAGTGCATATTTGAGACAAAACTGAGAGTAATATTTTGAGGTGACAGAGCATAGGATAATAGTCTCCAATGGATAGAGTTCCATAAGCCATGGCAATGAGGATAGGTCTTCTGAGTGAGGACATGAGTCTTCAGTGGAGAGAGATCCATAAGCTAGTGCAGTGGAGGTAGTAGTCTTCTAGAGGTTCACCAGCTAGAGTAGAGGAGAAGGAGTTCTCCTGTAGATAGAGATCCATGAACAAGCTAAGGATATTGGTGTCTCTTGTGGATAGAGATCCATAAAATTAATTATGGTATTGGTGTCTCATTTGGATAAATATCCATAAATATTATAATAGAGAAAGCATTCCCAAGATATTTATTGAGAAAATTTTGGTGAAATATTTTCTCCGTGGAGTAGCCCACATTGAGTGAACCATGTTAAATCATGTCTCTCATGTATGTGATACTTTGTGTAATGATTGTTGCTTTAATACTGTTGATGTTATCATATGGATTGAAAAGTAAAAAAAATTATCGTATATTGTTCACCCCCATATCAGTATAAGCACATGTTCTTCAACTGGTATCAAAGAAGGTCTCTATGTGAAAATACTAATATCTTGGAAAAGGATCCATCAAAAATAAACATGAATTTAGAAAATGAAGAAAATACCATGTTTGATATAAGAGAGGAATTATTCACTATTCTCAAGAATTTTGAAAGGATTAGAAAGAAGAACTCAAGCTTGAAGGAAAAAAATCAAGAATATGAGGAAACAAAATGGAACTTCTATAGAGTTTCATAGAACTCAATATAAAGGTAGAAGAAGGAAAAAAAAATGAACAGGATATGACATATTTATTAAGGGAAAGGGAAATAGAGTGTCAAATATTAGAAGTATAAATTGTATCTCTACGACATTAAGTTGAAAAGACCAAGCCACAATAAGATATAAAGTTAGGAAAATAGAAAGAGGAATCCAAATTTCAAGAAATAGAGACATCAAATAGAGATAAGCTCGCTACTCATACCCTGAAAGGAAAGGACATCAGGAAAGGAGAAAGCAAAGAAGAACCATGGACGAGAGTTAATATTAAAAGGAGAATCACTCAACTGCATTTTCAAAGGCATCCAAACAAGTTACATAATTTCTTTCATGGCTATTGATTTTCTTGTAACAAATATAGTCATAGAGTTGTACACTGCATTGGTTATATAAAAAATGATGTCAATAGAAATTTCAACTCTTTTTTACCTCTTATGGATGATGATATCATATGTTACAAATACAATAATTTTGGGCATAAGGCTAGATGGTGCAAAATGGTACTACATGAGTCTATTAAAAATAACACAACTTCAACAACTAAGAAAGAGAAAAGGGGAATGAAAAGACTAGATCAATGTTAGTTCAAACAAATCTTCATGCTAAGGATAAATAAGAAAAATGATTTATTGATAGTGGTTGCTCTAGACACATGACAGGAGATAAAGATAAATTTCTTGTACTCAAAGAAACTAATAGAGGATCAGTAAGTTTTGGTGATAATGGATCAACAAAATTTTTTGGAAAAGGAACTCTGAGTTTATATAACGAAAATACAAGAACATAAAATGTACTATATGTTAAAGGATTAAGACACAATGTGCTAAGTGTAATCCAACTTTGTGATTATTATCATATGGTTACATTTAATACAGATAGATGTGAGATAAGAAAGTCTGAAATTGGAAAATTCATTGCAAATGCAAGTAGAACTCCAAATAACCTCTATATACTTACTGAGATTAAAGGATAAAAATATTTTCTATCACAAGATGATGAGAGTTGGTTGTGGAATAGAAGAATAGGTCATTTGAATTTTGACAACATAGTCAACTTAAGCAATAAACAGACTGTCAAATATTTAACCAAGCTAAAAAGACCACAAAACACAATTTGTGCACCTTTTCAACAGGGAAATCAAACTAGAACAAGTTTAAAATCAAAGGGATATATGTCATTTGAGCCATTAAATATAATACATACTGATCTATGTGATCCTACCAAAACACAGAGTGTTCAATATGAAAGTTACTTCATATTGTTCATAGATTATTACTCCAGAATGACTTGGGTAGCTTTCCTAAAAGATAAGTCAGAAGCATTTGAAAAATTCAAGGTTTTTAAATAACGGATCAAAAATGAAACTGGTAAAATGATTAAGTTTTTGAGATCTAATAGAGGAGGAGATTTTACCTCAAATGAATTTGTATATTTCTATGAACAACATGGAATCAAGAGAGAATACTCAATTGCAAGAACTCCTCAACAAAATGGAGTAGTTGAAAGAAAAATAGGACTATTGAGAATATGGCTAGAGCTATGTTAAATAAGTCGAAGCTTTTAGATGGATTTTGGAGGGAAGAAGCCAATACAATAGTGTATATAATCACTAGGGCTCAAATGAGGGTAAATAATCACAAGACTCCATATGATATTTGGAAAGGAATATCGACCACTATAAAACACTTCAAGGTTTTTGGAATCAAGTGTTACATAAGATGAGAAGAGCAAAACTTAGGCAAGTTTGATCCAAAATGTGATGAGGGTATTTTGCTTGGTTATTCTACTAAGATTAAAGCATATATATGCTACAAAAAAAGGACACACACTATTGTACAAAGTATAAATGTAACAATTAATGAGAAGATAGATTCAAGAGAACCAATTCAGCAAATTGTGTATCAGGAAGATGGTGTTGGACATTTTGAGCAGTTGTCATTGATGTCCAAAATTAGTTGTCATTGATGTCAAGGTGCCAGTGATAGCTCAGCTCAAGTGCAAGTGGAAGTTTAATGAAATTCATGATGGGTTTAAATATCTATATTTTACACCCAAGAGAATGGGTCAAGTGGTTTAATTCTCCCAAGGAAGCAATTTATCCAAGGCATCAAAAGGATATAATATTATAATAATTGTTATTATAATATTAAAGTGATATGGTGAAAACCCCAAATAAAATATTTATAATTTTCATTATAATATTTTATAAATCAAAGTGGGTTTTATAAAGTTTAATTATATTTCATAAACCCAAAGGTTGGGTTTGGAGGAAAAGGCATTCGAAGCACCTTATAAAGTTATTAAACCTTCACCGACGTCATGGAAGGAGAATCTTTGGAAGCACCGATGTTCTCCAAGGAGTGGAGAAAGTAAATATAAATACCTTTCCCAAAGGGCATAAACATTATCCTTGCTCGAATTATTAATTGGCATGCAAAAAGGAATAAGAGCTCATGAGATTTGGATTTTCATGTACAACAGATAGTTTAAAAAAAGGAAGCATTAATTGTTTGAAGGCCAACCGGGCAGCGTGGCCTAGTGGCGAGTGGGCAAGTGCGAAAATATTTGTTTTCAAGAGAGCCTGCATTCGAAACATGGTGGTTGCATTGGAGGTCGTGTTGGTTGAAAGGAACCCAAGGCGCACATTGTTTTTGCCAAGGGCAAAGGGAGTACGACTTGAAGCACGTGGTGCTTCGTTGATTTCAAATGAGCACGTAGCTCATGTGGACTTTGAGCCATGGCTAAGGCACATGTCAGGGCATAGTTAAGGGTTCGATTCCCTCCAAATGTAAGGTAAATATTTTTGATTAAAATTTTTATTATTTGCCTAAGTTGGGAGGTATAAGGGTGTTTAAGGTTTATGATTATTTTTAGTTGGAGTTATAAGGGTTGTTAAGTGGAATTGTTAGAAAGGTTAATTATTGGATAGTGGTGGTAGTTGAGAATTATCACTTGGAGTAATAAGGAGGTTTTGGTTTTAATTATTTTATAAAGTCTTAAATTACTATATTGGTATATTGGAGGATTAAGACTTTTGAGTATTGATTTAATTTTAATAAGGGTTTTTGTGTTAAAGAAGATTATTGTGAAGTTATTGAAAATTATTTAAGTTGGAGTGATAAGGTGTAATTTTGATATCATTTTGTATTATGTTTTGTTGAGGAAATTATTATCTTCTAACCCTTATTGAGATTGGCAAAGAAGTAATTGTGAGTGTGGCAGATTTGTGAGATCAACTCCTTGTCAAGCAAAAAGGTATGGGAAAATTCTTCCTTGGTTGAGTTGATTGATTGGCTTACTAGAAAATAAATTTTGGAGTGAAAAGGATTTGATTAGGGTTTCCTTTTCAAAAGTGTTTGAGTTAATGCTTCAAGGTTTTTTGGAATTAAGAGTTGTGATTAAAACCTTGTTTTATAAGCATTGTTGTTGAAGCCATTGGATTGTGTGAAGAACTTGAGTTAGGGTTTTGAAAAGAACATGAGTATCATTGTTATGTGAGATTTGTTGTTGAGCATTGTTGGAAATATTTTGAGTTGGTGGTTATATGCTTGGACTAGGGTTTGTGAGAAAGGGTTGTTTCTTGAGTAATTGGTTGAGTAGAGTTGGTTGAGCCTAGTCAAGTGGATGTATGAAGTGATTGTTCAAGTTCCATAAAACAAACTATTCTATATTCTGATTTGAGTTGAGAAAGTGATTGAGCATTGAGTTATAGAACATATTGAGTCTCTAAAAATTCTCTTTATGCTTCTATGAGATTGGACAAGTTTTGTGTGGACTTGTTAAGCATATTTGAGGTAAGTCTTTGAGAAGACTTGTGGACTAATTTTGTGTGAGCTTTTGTGGAAGCTTACAATATAGATTTGGTTAAGTTCTGTGTGGACTTATTGAGTAGATTGGAAAGTTTGTGAGAATTTGGATAGTTCTGAGTGGACCTGTTGAGAATTTGAGAGGTTTAGTGGACCTATTGAGTATATTTGAGCAGGTTTTGAGTGGACCTGTTGAGCAGATTTGAGCAAGTTGAGTGGACTTGTTGAGCAGATTTGAGCAAGTTCTGAGTGGACTTGTTGAGAATATTTGTGCTAGACCGATTGGACTATGTTTAGTATAGATTTGAGATAGATCTTTGGAGGTGATAGAGTAGAGAGGATAGTAGTCTCCAGTGGATAGAGATCCATCAGCCAGGGTAGTGAGGATAGGTCTTCTGAGTGGGGACAAGAGTCTTCAGTGGAGAGAGATCCACAAGCCAGTGTAGTGGAGGCAGTAGTCTTCTAGAGGATCACCAACCAGAGAAGAGAAGGAGTTCTCCTATGGATAGAGATCCACAAACTAGATTTAGGGGATCAACATCTCCTTTGGATAGAGGTCCATAAACATTGTAATTGGGAAGGATTCCCAAAATATTATTTGAGAAATATTTAGAAGAAATATTTTCTCCGTGGAGGTAGCCATATTTGGGTGAACCACGTAAAAATGATGTCTCTCATGTGTGTGATGCTTTGTGTGATGTTTACTATTTTATTAATGTTGATGCTACTATTTGGATTAAAAAGCAAAAATTTTTATTGTATACTGTTCACCCCCCCTCTCAGTATAAGCACATGTTCTTCAATTGGTATCAGAGTGGGTCTCTCCATGAAAAGACTAACAACTTGGAAGAGGATCCATCGGTAGCACACATGACTTCAGAAAGTGAAGAAGAGACTATGTTTGATATAAAAGAAGAATTCTTTGCTGCTCTCAAAAAATTGGAAAGACTTAGAGAGAAAAATTCAAGCTTGAAGGAACAAGTTCAAGAAGATGAAGAAGCAAGGATGGAACTTATACAAAATCTCACAGAACTCAAGATTAGGGTGGAAGAAGGAAAGAAGATCGAACAAGATATGACAGATCTATTGAGAGCCAGGGAAACAGAATGTGAAAAATTGGAAGCAAAAATTGTTCTCCTAAGGAATAAAGTTGAAAGGACCAAGGTACTACAAGATACATAATATGAGAAACAAAAAGAGGAATCAAGTCTTCAGAAAGCAGAAACTTCAAACAAGGATAAGCAAGCAGAGGATATCAGAAAGGAAGAAAGCAAAGGAGAACCCTGGATAAGAGTTAATCATAAGAGAAAGATGACTTCTCCACAAATTCCAAGACATCCAAATAGGTTACATAATTTCTTCCATGGTCATTGCTTTTCTTGCAATAAATATGGTCATAGAGTTGCACATTGTATTCATTATGCAAGATACAATAGAAATTTCAATTCCTTTGCACCTCTCATGGATGATGATGTTATATGTTACAAATGCAATAATTTTGGGCACAAGGCTAGATGGTGTAAAATGATACTTCCCGAGTCTAGAAAAACAATTTCAACAACTAGGAAAGATGAAAGGAAGAATGTTAGGGCTAGATCAATGTTAGTACAAACAACCCTTCATGCTCAAGATAAAGAAGAACAATGGTATCTTGATAGTGGTTGCTCTAGTCACATGACAGGAGACAAAGACAAATTCATTGTACTAAAAGAAACAAATAGAGGATCAATAAGTTTTGGTGATAATGGATCAACAAGGATTGTTGGAAGAGGAACTCTAAGTCTAGACAATGGAAAAACAAAAATAGAGAATGTTTTGTATGTCAAAGGGTTAAAACACAATCTGCTGAGTATAAGTCAACTTTGTGATCAAGGATACATGGTCACCTTCCATCCAGATAGATGTGAGATAAGGAAATCAGAAACTGGAAAAATCATTGCGAATGCAAGAAGAACCCCAAACAACTTATACATGCTCAATGAGATCAAAGGGGAAAAGTGCTTTCTATCACAAGAAGATGAGAGTTGGTTGTGGCATAGAATATTGGGTCACTTGAATTTTGACAACATAGTCAACATAAGCAATAAACAGGTAGTTAGAGATTTACCCAAAATAAGAAGACCTCAAAACACAATTTGTGCACCCTGTCAACATGGAAAGCAAACTAGGACAACCTTTAAGCCAAAAGGCTATATGTCATCTGAGCCATTGAGCCTAATACATACTGATTTGTGTGGTCCTACCAGAACACAAAGTATTCAGGGTGAGAGTTACTTTATGTTGTTTGTAGATGATTATTCCAGAATGGTTTGGGTAACCTTCCTAAAAGAGAAGTCAGAGGCCTTTGAAAAATTCAAAGCATTCAAGGAATTGGTTGAAAATGAAACAGGCAAAAGGATTAAGTGTCTAAGATCCGATAGAGGAGGAGAATTTACTTCAAATGAATTTGTAGAATTTTGTGAACAACATGGAATCAAGAGAGAGTACTCAGCAGCAAGAACTCCTCAACAAAATGGGGTAGTTGAAAGGAAGAACAGGACTGTTGAAAACATGGCTAGAGCTATGTTAAATGAATCTAAGTTATCAGATGGTTTTTGGAAAGAAGCGGTAAACACAGCTGTATACATAATCACTAGGGCTCAATTGAGGGTAAATCATCACAAGACTCCATATGAGCTTTGGAAAGGAAGACCTGCCACTGTAAAACACTTCAGAATTTTTGGAAGCAAATGTTACATAAGATGGGAAGATCAAAACTTGGGCAAGTTTGATCCAAGATGTGATGAGGGAATTTTTCTTGGTTATTCCACAAAGAGTAAAGCCTACAGATGCTTCAACAAAAGAACACGCACTATGGTGGAAAGTATAAATGTAACAGTTGATGAGAAGATAGATTCCAGAGAACCAGTTCAACAAACTGTGTATCAAGAAGATGGATGTTGTCAAGAAGAATTTTGTGAGGAATCAGATAAATATGAAGAAGAAACACAAAGACTTCTTCCTAAAACTCCTTCCAGGTATGTACAAAAACATCATCCAAAAGAACAGATCATCGGGAATCCAGATGAAATACAGACAAGGAGAAGAATAATAAAACCATCTCAACAAGCAAATTTTTCTTTGCTATCTAAGATTGAGCCAAAAGACTTCACTCAGGCAAGTGAGGATGAATTTTGGGTTAAAGCAATGAATGAGGAATTGGATCAGATAGAGAAGAGCAAAACATGGGAACTTGTTCCATGACCAAAGGACAAAAATGTGATTGGCACAAAATGGGTATTCAGAAACAAATTGAATGAAGATGGACAAGTGGTCAGAAATAAAGCAAGGTTAGTATGCAAAGGTTATGCACAGGTAGAAGGAATTGACTTTGATGAAACTTTTGCTCCAGTTGCATGACTTGAAGCTATAAGGATGTTTTTAGCCTTCTCAAGTTTCAAGAACTTCAAGGTATATCAGATGGATGTCAAGTCAACATTTCTAAATGGGGTTCTAGAAGAAGAGGTTTATATTGAACAACCAGAGGGATTCATACTAGCAGATAAACCAGATCAGGTATGCAGATTGAAAAAGGCATTGTATGGTTTAAAGCAGGCTCCTAGAGCATGGTACTCAAGATTGGATAAGTATCTTCAGGAATAGGGATTCAAAAAAGGAATAGCAGATAGTAATTTATATATCAAAAATGAAGGGAATGATCTTCTAATAGTAGTTGTTTATGTTGATGACATAATTTTTGGAGGAAACAATGATAAGATGTGCAAAGATTTTTCTAAGAATATGCAAAATGAATTTGAGATGTCTATGCTTGGTGAATTGTCCTTCTTTCTTGGACTTCAGATTTCACAATCAGAAAGGGGAGTGTTTCTCTCTCAAGCCAAGTATATAAAGGAAATGTTAAAGAAATTCAGGTTAGAAGATTGTAAACCAGTAAGTACTCCCATGGTCACAGGATGCAAGTTGAGTAAGGATGATGAATCTCTAGAGGTAGATCAGAGATTATACAGATCTATGATTGGCATCTTATTATATGTTACAGCTACAAGACCAGACATAGTACAGTCAGTGGGATTAGTGGCAAGGTTTCAAGCAACACCTAAGGAAACACATGTGGCAGTAGTAAAAATAATTTTTAGGTATCTAAAAGGGACTATGGATTTTGGGCTTTGGTATCCCAAAAGTGATAGTTTCACACTAACAACTTATACAGATGCAGATTGGGCCGACAACATTGATGACAGAAAAAGCACAAGTGGAGGAGCATTCTTTCTTGGAGAATGTCTAGTCTCTTGGTTAAGTAAGAAGCAGGTTTCAGTATCTTTATCTACAGCAGAGGCAGAATACATTGCAGTAGTAGCTAGTTGTACACAGGTGTTATGGATGAAGAGAACTCTAGAAGACTTCAAGATAAAGCATGATCAGCCCATTCCTATACTATGTGATAATACAAGTGCCATAAGTATCTCAAAAAATCTAGTAATGCACTCCAGGACAAAGCACATTCCGATTAAGTATCATTTTTTGAGAGAACATGTGATAGATAAATAGGTCAGATTGGAATATGTCACTACAAAGGAACATATAGCAGATATTTTCACTAAGCCACTTTCAAAGGAAACTTTTGAGTATCTTCGAGGAAAATTGGGAGTGAGACTCCCACCCTAGAATTAACCACCTTAATAGAAGGTGGGGGAGGGGCTAAGCTAAGAGGCTCATTCTTAGCCCCAAGCCCCAAAGGTGACCCTTTGCCATTGATGTCAAAGGGGGAGAGATTTGATATTTGAGAGAGCATTGAGCTAGGGGAGCAATGTCCCAGGGGAGCAAAATAAAAGAAGAAGTCAAGTTTTTGGTAAAAAAATTTGGGTTGCCATCAATGACAAAGGGGGAGATTGTTGGATATTTTGAGTCCCTAAGTCAAAGTTGTCATTGATGTCAAAAATTAAGTTATCATTGATGTCAAGGTGCGATTGATAGCTCATCTTAAGTGCAAGTGGAAGTTTAATGAAATTCATGATGAGATTTATAATATTTATATATTTACACCATGAGAATGAACAAGAAGGAAGCAATTTATCAAGGTTCAAAAAGATATAATATTATAATATTTATTATTATAATATTAAAGTGATATGGTGAAAATCCCAAAGTAAAATATTTATAATTTTCATTATAATATTTTATAAATCAAAGTGGTTTTTATAAAGTTTAAATTATATTTATAATACCTAAAGTTGGGTTTGGAGTTAAAAGCATTCAAAGTGCCTTATAAATCTTAACTTTCGACATCATGGTAAGGAGACATTGGAAGCATCGATGTTTTCCAAGGAATGGAGGAAGTAAATATAAATACCTATGCCCAAAGGGCATAAACATTATCCTTGCTCGAATTATTAATTGGCATGCGAAAAGATAAGAGCTCGTGAGATTTCGATTTTCGTGTATAATGAATAGTTTAAAGAAGGAAGCATTGAATTTTCAAAGGCCAATCGGGTAGCTTGGCCTAGTGGTGAGTGGGGAAGTGGTAAAATATTTGTTTGTAAGAGAGCCTACGTTCGAAATGTGATAGTGTGCATTGGAGATCATGTTGGTTAAAGGTACGCAAGGCACACATTTTTTTGCCAATGGTAGAGGGAGCACTACTTGAAGCATGTGGTGCTCATTGATTTTAAACGAGCACATAGCTCATGCAAAATTTGAGGCCACGGTTAAGGCACATGTCGTGGGCATAGTTGAGGGTTCGATTCCTTCCGAAGGTAAGGTAAATATTTTTGATTAAATTTTTATTATTTGCCTAAGTTGGGAGGTATAAGGGTTATGTTGTTTAGGTTGTAATTGTTTAGAAGGGTTAATTGTTGGATAAGTGGTGGTAGTTGAGAATTATTATTTGGAGTAATAAGGAGGTTTTGGTTTTAATTATTTTAAAGTCTTAAATTAATATATTGGTATATTGGAGGATTAAGACTTTTGAGTATTGATTTAATTTTAATAAGGGTTTTTCTGTTAAAGAAGATTATTGTGAAGGTATTATTTTTAAGTTGGAGTGATAAGGTGTAATTTTGATATCATTTTGTATTTTGTTTTGTTGAGGAAATTATTATCTTCTAACCCTTATTGAGATTGGCAAAGAAGTAATTGTGAGTGTGGCATATTTGTGAGATCAACTCCTTGTCAAGCAAAAAGGTATGGGAAAATTCTTCCTTGGTTGAGTTGATTGATTGGCTTACTAGAAAATAAAGTTTGGAGTGAAAAGGATTTGATTAGGGTTTCCTTTTCGAAAGTGTTTGAGTTAATGCTTCAAGGTTTTCTGGAATTAAGAGTTGTGATTAAAACCTTGTTTTATAAGCATTGTTGTTGAAGCCATTGGTTGTGTGAAGAACTTGAGTTAGGGTGTGCAAAGAACTTGAACTAGGGTTTGAAAAGAACATGAGTATCATTGTTATGTGAGATTTTTTGTTGAGCATTGTTGGAAATATTTTGAGTTGGTGGTTACATGCTTGGACTAGGGTTTGTGAGAAAGGGTTGGTTCTTGAGTAATTGGTTGAGTAGAGTTGATTGAGCCTAGTCAAGTGGATGTATGAAGTGATTGTTCAAGTTCCATAAAATAAACTATTCTATATTCTGATTTGAGTTGAGAAAGTGATTGAGCATTGAGTATAGAACATATTGAGTCTCTAACAATTCTCTTTATGCTTCTATGAGATTGGACAAGTTCTGTGGACTTGTTAAGCAAGATTGTGGACTATTTGTGTGAGCTTTTGTGGAAGCTTACAATACATATTTGGTTAAGTTCTAGGTGGACCTATTGAGAAGATTGGACAAGTTTGGGAGTATTGAGAGATTTGGACAGGTTCTGAGTGGACCTATTGAGCAGATTTGAGCAGGTTCTGAGTGGACCTGTTGAGCATATTTGAGAAGGTTTTGAGTGGACCTGTTGAGCAGATTTGAGCAGGTTCTAAGTGGACCTGTTGAGCAGATTTGAGCAAGTTTTGAGTGGACTTGTTGAGCAGATTTGTGCTAGACCGACTGGACTGTGTTTAGTATAGATTTGAGATAGAGCTTTGGAGGTGACAGAGCAGAGAGGACAGTAGTCTCTAGTGGATAGAGATCCATCAGCCAGGGTAGTGAGGACAGGTCTTCTG
This sequence comes from Wollemia nobilis, assembly GCA_028583015.1. NCBI lineage: Eukaryota > Viridiplantae > Streptophyta > Pinopsida > Araucariales > Araucariaceae > Wollemia > Wollemia nobilis. Next base: position 4,987,425 of record JAQPPZ010001695.1, on the reverse strand, counting down.
AGTGGGGACAAGAGTCTTCAGTGGAGAGAGATCCACAAGCTAGTGCAGTGGAGGCAGTAGTCTTCTAGAGGATCACCAACCAGAGTAGAGGAGAAGGAGTTCTCCTATGGATAGAGATCCACAAACTAGATTTAGGGGATCAACATCTCCTTTGGACAGAGGTCCATAAACATTGTAATTGGGAAGGATTCCCAAAATATTATTTGAGAAATATTTAGAAGAAATATTTTCTCCGTGGAGGTAGCCATCTTTGGGTGAACCACGTAAAAATGATGTCTCTCATGTGTGTGATGCTTTGTGTGATGTTTACTATTTTATTAATGTTGATGCTACTATTTGGATTAAAAAGCAAAAAGATTTATTGTATACTGTTCACCCCCTCCTCTCAGTATAAGCACATGTTCTTCAGATGGAAGTTGTCAAGAAGAGTTTCGTGAGGAACCAAATGAAGAAGAGGAAGAAACATAAAGGCTTCTTCCTAAGACTTCATATAGGTATGTACAAAAACATCATACAAGATAGCTAATCATTGGGAATCCAAATGAGAGACAGATAAGGAGAAGGATAATAACACCATCTCAAGAAGCAATTTTTTCCTTATTATCTAAAATTGAGCCAAAAGGCTTCAATGAGGCAAGTGAAGATAAGTTTTGGATTAAGGAATTGGATGAGGAATTAGACCAAATAGATAAAATTAAGACTTGGGAACTTGTCCCATGACCAAAAGACAAAAATGTGATTGGCACTAAATGTGTTTTCAGAAACAAGCTAAATGAATATGATCAGGTGGTCAAAAATAAAGAAATATTAGTATGCAAGGGCTATGCACAGATTGAGGAAATTGACTTCATTGAGATATTTTCTCCAGTTGCACAACTTGAAGCTATAAGAATATTCTTAGCCTTATCAAGTTTTACAAACTTCAAAGTATATCATATGGATGTTAAGTCAACATTTATAAATGGTGTTCTAGAAGATGTTTATATTGAGCATCTAGAGGGATTCATATTAACAGATAAACCAGACTATGTATACAGATTAAAAAAGGCATTGTATGGTCTAAAACAGGCTCCTAGAGCGTGGTACTCAAGATTGGATAAGTATCTTCAGGAACAAGGATTTAGGAAAGGAATTGTGGACATTAACTTATACATCAAAAATGAAGGGAATAATCTACTAATTATGGTTTTTTATGTCGATGACATATTTTTTGGGGGAAAAAATGATAATATGTGTAAAGAATTTGCAAAGAGCATGCATAATGAATTTTAGATGTCTATGCTTGGTTAGTTATCCTTCTTTATTTGACTTCATATTTCACAAGGAGTATTTCTTTCACAAACCATGTATATCAAAGAAATGCTAAAGAAATTTAACTTAGAATATTGCAAACCAATGAGCACCCCAATGGTCACAAGATGTAAGTTAAGTAAAGATGATGAATCTCTAGAGGTAAATAAGAAATTATAAAGATCTATGATTAGCAGCTTATTGTATTTTACAACTACAAGATCAGATATCATTCAAGCAGTGGTATTAGCGGTAAGGTTTCAAGTAGCACCTAAGGAAACACATATGGTAGTAGTAAAGAGGATTCTCAAGTATCTAAAAGGGACCATGGATTTTTGGGTCTGGTATCCCAAAAGGGATAGTTTCACACTCACAACTTATATAAATGCAGATTGGGCTGGCAGGATTGATGATAGAAAAAGCACAAGTCGAGGAGCATTATTTCTTGAAGTATATTTAGTCTCTTCATTAAGTAAGAAATAGACATTAGTATCCTTATATATAATGAAGGCAGAGTTTATTGTAGCAGTTGCCAATTGTACATAGGTATTATGAAGTGAACTCTAAAGAATTTCAAGATAAAACATGATCATCCTATTCCCATATTATGTGATAATACAAGTGGTATAAATATCTCAAAGAATCTAGTGATACACTCTAGGAAAAAGTATAATCTAATTAAGTATTATTTTTTGAGAGAGTAGGTGATAGATAAACAGGTCAAGTTAGAATATGTTACTACAAAGGAGTAGATTGCTGATATTTTCACTAAGCCATTTTTGAAAGAGACTTTTGAGTACCTTCGAGAAAAACTTGGGAGTAGTTCTACTCCCAACCTAGCCTTAACCACCTCAAGAGGATGTGGGGGAGGGGCTAAGCTAACATTATCATTCTTAGCCCCAAGCCCCAAAGGTGACCCTTTTCCATTGATGTCAAAGGGGGATATATTTGAGTTGGGGGGAGAGCATTCAGTCAGGGGGAGCAGTTCCTCAAGGGGAGTAGAATAGATTAAGGTAAATAAAATTGTAAAATATAATTGGGTTGCCATCAATGACAAAGGGGGAGATTGTTGGAAATATGAGCAAGTTTTGTTGTCATTGATTTCAAGAGTCAGTTTCAGTGAGCAGCATCAGTTTCTGTGAGCAATGCAAGAAAATAATTGCTTCTAGGCCTAAGGGAAAATAATATTATAATATGATTATTATAATATTTAAGGTGGTAAAAAATGTCTATAAGAGAAAAAGGAAGGCCCAAGTAAATAATATTATTATTTTAATATTATAATATTAAAGGTCTAAAGTATAGACCTAATTAATTAAATTAATTATAAGTTAATTATAACAACTTTGTTATAAATTAATTTAAATTAAAATAACCCTAATATTAGGGTTACAAAGGGCAAGCAATAAAATTCGAGCACCTACATTGACTATTCTTTCCACCCACTGACATGTTGAGGTAATAGCAAAAAAATTATATTTATACCATATGCTTTGGAGGGAAAAATCTTTCTTCGAATTAAATCAATCGAAGTGCATGCAATTTGTGCAAATTGCTTGGAAGAAGAGGATAAGAGGACAAAGTATTTGCAAACGTGGTAGTCAACGAGTGCATAAAAGGAAGGCAAATTGAATATTTATTGCCAAATTTGATGTTTGGACCAACAACAGGCGGCTGTGGCTTAAGGCGCTAGTAGGCAGGAGGTTCCACGATCGAAACCCGATGGTAGTACTTTTGCTAAGGTGCATGTGTTAAAGTTTTTTTTTGGGTGCCAAGGTGAAAGTTCAAAGTGCATGAGGCACTCTTTTGTGCCAAGGTGAGCACCTAGCTCATGTGGCATGTGGGCCACGGCTAGGTCACTATGGAAGCGCAATCGGGAGTTTGAATCCCACTGAGGGCAAGGTACTAAATTTTTAAATATTAAAATTGCTTCTAAGGTTTAAAAGGTGGCATGATAAATTTTTATTAAGGGGGAGTTATAAGGTTTTTAAGGTTAATTTTTTTAATTGTGATTTTTGATAAAGTGAAATTGAAATAGGAGTTATAAGGTTTAAAAGGAGAATTGCATTTTTTATTGTATGAGCTATAATGTGTTAAAAATATTAGGGTTTATAAAGAAAATAATTGTGATTATTTTCTTTACACAAATTGTTGGTTTGCATTTTAAAGTGTGGAGATTATAAGGTGTAAAAGATATTTATTTCTATATATGGTTAAATATTTTGATGGATCAAATTGAGTGAATGATTGAGAAGATATTGCTAACTAGCCTTTGAAATTGGCAAAGAGTTGATTGTGATTGAGACAGGTGTTTGAAGTCAAATATTCTTCAAATAAGAGGTAAGGGCACACTATCCTTGAGAATGATTGTTGGATGTTGTGAATGCTAAGTTGGAGTGAAAATGTTCTTGTTTGATAAGTATTTTTGAGTAAGCCTTTATATGCATGATTGGTGAATGCTTGAGTGAGAACTTGTGAACTATCTTGAACTAGGGTTTATGCAAGATCATGAGTATCATTATTATGAAATTTTAGAATCATCTTGAGTTGAGCTTGAATTTCATAATGAGAGTTGTTGAGAGCATTGGATGTAATATTTTATTAGGGGTTGCAACCAAGATTTATTTCATTGGTTGAGTTGATTGAGCATAGTTGATTGAAGAGTGTTGAAGTGATAGTTCAATTTCTGTGAAACAAATTATTCTATATTGTGAATTGATTTGAAATAGGTTTTCTACAAGATATTGAATTGAGTTTGTATGCAAGTTTTGTAATTTATTTGAGTAAGCTTTTGTGATAGCTTGCAAGCATATTTGAGTAAGTCCTAGAGAGGACTTAAGTATAGATTTGATAAAGTTTTTATGAAATATTAAGGATAGGTTTGTGTGAGATTTTGTGGAACCGTATAACCAGATTGTATAGAGTTGAGATAAGTTCTAGTTAGGACTTTTATAGGATATTTGAAGCAAGTCTTAGAGAATACTTGAGAGCAGACTGGACAAGTTCTTGAGAGGACTTGTTGGACATATTTGTGGTAGAGCAGATATAGATATTGAGTAGATTTTTTCTAGATCGAAGGACTATTTTTAGTGTAGAGTTGAGAAATATATTGAGAATATTTGTGCTAGACTGAAGGGTTGTGTTTAGTACAAATTTGAGATAGAGATGAGAGTAAGCTTTGGAGGTGACAGAGCAGAGGATAGTAGTATATAGTGGATATAGTTCCATAAGCCAGGGTAGTGAGGATAGATCTTCTAAGTGAGGATAGGAGTCTTTAGTGGAGAGAGATCCACAAGCTAGTGTAGTGGAGGTAGTAGTCTTCTAGAGGTTCACCAACCAAAGCAGAGGAGAAGGAGTTCTCTTGTGGATAAATATCCATGAACTAGATGAGGATATTGGTGTCTCCTACGGATAGAGATCCATGAACTTGATTATGGGATTGGTGTATCTTTTGGACAAATATCCATAAACATTGTAATAGGGAAAATATTCTCATGATATTTGTTGAGAAAATTTTAGTGAAGGATTTTCTACGTGGAGTAGCCCAATTGGGTGAACCATGTTAAATCATGTCTCTCATGTGTGTTATGATTTATGTAATGATTGTTGCTTTAATATTGTTGATGTTATCATATGGATTGAAAAGTAAAATTTTTTATCTTATACTATTCATCCCCCCTCTCAGTATAAGAACATGTTCTTCAAAATGAGTGTGGTTTCATTTCTCCCTAGAAATATAGTGTAAAGTTAATCCCATGTATCTTTTAATATTTTTTCTTTACTTATATGTGGTTATATTTCATCAACCACTCTGAATGTGATGGTATTAAGTGCCATTGCATCTCCTTCATCATACTTTTATCTAGCTACAATCTCCTCAAGATGAGTTTCATCACTAGAAATTATATCCTGGGTTTTTTGACCATGAGTATTATTTTTATTTGTCTTTAATGGTGGAAAATTTAAAACTTTTAGAAATTGAGATTCTTTGAGAAATATTTTTAATGTATCCATGGAAAAATTTCCTTATATCTCCTAAAATAATCCCATTTTTTATATACCACTAATACTATATACCAATTGGTACATGGAAGAAGCTCATCCTCTTGATATACATGGTCGTATGTGAGAGAGACCTTAAGGTATGTGAAGGAGATCAATACGTGGTACCAAGGTAGTACTAAAAGGAATTTGTCCTATTACTGACACCTACTTAAATATAAATCCTCATATGTGGGCGTAACTTCCTTATATACTTGTATTTTTTTAAATTTCAAGATTTCTATCTAACAATAGTAAAAAATAGGTAATGAATGGAGTGAAATAAAATATCACAAAAATATATTTTTATTCCTCATTGATGATTTATAGTATCGATGCCTAAATGACATTATGGCAACTATATTAGGCTTTAGACATAGTAGCATAACATGAAAATATTACCTATAAATGGAAGTTAGAGGTATTTTTTATACCAAATGCTACGATCGTGTAAAATACATGTTTTGATTTTTGTGTACAAAATTATTTTGGATGCAAAAGTTTTTTGGAAAAAAAGGTGTCAGTATCTATTTAAAATTCACCCTTTACAAAATAATTACTATGTTTCTTGCAAAAATATTCACTACAAACAACAGGACTCCTTAAATTAAAAAAAAATCAAATTTTCTTTCAAATATTTATTCCTCCTTTTCTTTTTAAATTTCAACTTCTCACTTCAAATGATGTAAAAAATAAAATGCACCTATATACCTTATAACTCTTTTAAATGCACCTCTTTTTATATTAAATATATTCACTATAGTCTAAATTTTTTAAATATAAGAACTATAGGAATTTATAAATAATAACTTTATTTCAACCCTATTTTAAAAAACACCTTAACTCTTTCTTCCAATATGCCCTCTTTTAATTTTTTTTAAAGTGTCCCATCTAAGTGAATTGAACCCACAACCTCTTTTAAAATATACTTAATTATTCTTGCAAATAGCAACAACCTACTATGCACTTCATAACTTAAAATTAAATGTAATTGTAGCACCCTAAAATTGGCGCAGTTAAACCTTAGTAAAAGATTAAAATTTGAATTTTAACCCAAACCGCTTGTTACCCGCTTTCCTCGTTTTCCATGCCATTTTTAGGATTTGTTTTGACCGTTGGATGATATCATCGTAGATCAGACGAAATCATCCAATATCTGACGAATTCGTCTGGAACATAACGTCTAGATGATTTCGTCCCAAAACCAAATTTTCATAATTAGCTTCTGTTTCAACAGCTTCTCTAACTTGGGTAGAAAGCGTGTTTGCACAGTTAGAGTCTCCCCCATTGGAGATCTCCCAAATTGGGATGATCTCCAACCTCCTAACCTCTCCCTAATCCTATATAAACTAGGATTTTCTTAGTTTATCCCCCTGAACCCCCTAAACCCCCTAGTTGATAGATTTATCTAAAAAGTTAGCTCATTGTGCATTAGAACATCCTCATACTTTTGTTTGCATTGCGTATTTCAAGTCTTCTTGCAGGAATCTTATTATTTTTCAGTCGGAGCAGGCTCGGATCATCTCTGACGATTCCAAACAATTTCGGACGATCCTATCGCAGATCGGCGACGATATCATACGATTGGAGGCGATCTCGACTGCAGTCCATATTGGGGGCAATCAGAGCCCAAATTTTGCATTTACTTATTGTTTCTCTTCATTTTCTTACGCATTAGCTTGGTTTATTTTATTTCTGCATCCTGGAGTTCACCTCATTTAGCATAGATAAAGTCAAAATAAATTGTCAAATTGATGCATTTCCTTTTAATTGCTATCTAGATCTACTATTTAGGCAAATTCATTGTTACTTCTATCATTTCCCCTTGCTTTTGCAGTTGCATTTTTGGTATTTTGTATCTATTTTTGTGATTGCAGGTTTCTGACGAATTCGTCTGACAAATTCGTTAGATCTCAGACGATCCCGTCTGATCTCAAATGGCCGACTGTGATATGAGATGATTTTGTGCAATTTCAGATGATTATGTATGATTCGAGATGATTTGGACTGCTACAAACCGTAGAATCTTCATTCAGACATCCGGAATCAGGTATATTCTGTCTTATTTAGCGCATTCTCTGTGTTCAACATTTATTCATGTTTTTTGTATCCATAAAAAAATAAAAATCAGCATCGGCATATAGATTAGCTTAGATTCATTTTGGCCAAACCTAGGAATTGAATGATTGAACATAAAATGAACACATCAAAATTATCATCAACCTAGGCATGGAAACTACCACTCAAAATTTTCCTGGTGAACCCACCATCCATCAAAAATTCACCCTTATACCCCTCCCCCGAGAGGCGGGACCTTCAAAGGGCCTCTCAGTCCGAGGTATTGTCCCATCCTTCTCGCATCCCCCTTCCGGGTGCGGATCCTATAGCCTGAAGGTAAGGATGCGAAAAATTTGGAGCGATACATTTTGGTGAACCCGACGTGAAAACTAAAAACCTTTTGAAAACAATCAAAAAAAACACAAAAAATAAATGCATTTAGAATCAAATATTGCATATCATATTTAGATGGTAGATTATAATAAAATACGAGTTGTCACCATTAATGTTGAGAATCAATTAGCATCTATAGAGATTACTTCTTTGCTTAGAGTATCTCAAACATATAGAGTCCCACATTTATGGGATGAAATTAATAGGAGATTGAATCTCATTAAGTCTAGATCAACCGAACTTAGGCAAATCAAGAGGTTTGTCCTAGATAGAATCCTAGATCCTGATCAAGTGACCTTGTATCATGAGCTTCAAAGAGCTTGCCATAGGTGGTTAGCAGATAAAAGAGCCCTTGTGTCTTCTGAATTGTACACCTTTGAGGAATACCTCGACAATGCAGTTGTAGTACATAAATTTCTATCTCGTATAGAGGATCAAGAGGTCGTCCTTATGGATAGAAAGAGATGGAATAGAGTTCCTAGAGTTGTGTTATATCGAGAGTATTTCCATGAGCTCTATTTTTACAAGTCAGAGTCAGAAGTGGATAACATCACCATAGCACACTTTGTTAAGTTCTTGAAAAACCATTTCCAATTTGAAGAGGAGCATTTCATGACTCCTGATGAACTTGATCCTATCAATGACATCTATAAACTATTTATAGAAAACTAAGCCATTATTTTATTATTATTATTTCTTGCGTTTAGTGTGTTGTTTGTTGTCTTTATAATCATAAAAACAAAATAGTAATAATAAAAATAAAAATAAACAAAATCATAGCAAAAATAAGAATCAAAACATTTTCTTTTAAGAATTATAGTAGGTATATAATTAAAATATATACCTCCCAAATATGTTGCAAATATATTAATATATATTTGCTAAAATCTAAATTTAAACATAATGACTAGACTTAGGAATGGAAAACAGACTGAAGTAGAAGAATATTGGTTAGGAAAAACCATAAATAAACCAGATGTCCTTCTTGAAGACCCAATTTAGGAAGAAGGAACCCTAGACCAACAAGAAGAAGAGTTTGTTGATGCAAATGAACAAAGAGAAAATGTTAGAGAGGAAGGATCCTCATCTCCTAAAATGTCTCCGGAAGGAACGGTTACTTTTGAGAACATGGAACATTTTTGGAAGTTCCTCAATACCAATATTGGCACTCTTAATAGAGCAATCCATATGGACAAGGATCAAATTAGTGACACTCAAGAAACCCTAGAAGACATATATCACACACACACTAATCCCTTGTCCTTCGTTGATCAAGAAAGTGATCAAGTTGGACCATCCAATTTGGATATGGCCGCTATAATCCAAAACATGCAACAACAACAGGTTACCCAACCATCTAGAGTACCTGTTACCAAGCCTAGAGTTATTCCCACACAAAAGAAACCATCATTCACTGCTCTATTTCACCAAGTTATTGATCAACATACCTCAAATCAACAAAAGCCTAAAACAAAACCAAATATCAATTTCCAACAATCTAGGGTACAACATAATGCTACAACAAATCTTCTTCATAATACTCTTCCTACCAACCATTTGCATAACAACAATATAGCATCTAATCCTTATGTCACGCCATCCTACGCTCACAAATCCCATACTCATGTACCACCAAACCAATATGGTGGACAAACTCGGTAATCTGGAAGCCATGGTGAAACAGTTAGTCTCCCGCATGGACCAGGATAGATCCCTACCATCCCTCGTACAATTATCGAGAGATGTGTAGTCAGCCTCTAGATCCTATAGTTGTAGCACAACCATATCCTAAACACTTTCCTATGCCTGTCCTACCAATATACAAAGGAACCGAAGATCCCATAGAGCATCTTCGTATGTTTAGGATAGCATGTCATGATATATCACATGATGACTTGTTATTACTAAAAATGTTCCCAAAAAGTTTAGGAGGGATGGCATTAGAATGGTATTATCAACTACCCACTCATTCTTTGAGGAATTTCGAAGAAACCGCCGAGTCTTTTGTGCATCAATTTAGTGCCTACATTGAAATGCATGTAACCATTAAATATTTGTACAACCTAAAACAAGACAAAGATGAATGTTTTGCTGATTTCCTAGCTCGATGGAGACAGTTGATAGGAAAATTGCACTTTGTGTTACCTTATCGAGAAATGCTGGATATTTTTATCAATAATTTACAAGAACAACTATCCTATGAGTTATCAACTACTACCTTGACCACCTTCGATCAAGCTATAGATTTATCTCGAAGGGTGGAAGATGCTCTCATTAGGAGAGGTCAGCTTAAAAAGAAAGATGATGAGAAAACATCCAGAAATCAATATAAAAATAAACAAGTTGTGGGTGATGGAGTCACTGATAGTAGAAATATCGCTACCGTTAATGTTGCAAAAACAACAGAGAAATTTATATTGAAACCTCCTGATAAACCACCCCGAGAATTTACTAGGTTAAATCAACCTTTATCAACCATTCTCCCATAATTACTAGCACGAGGATTGATCCAATTACCAAATATCCGAGAACCTGATCCAACTATACCCGGATACAGAGCTGATTTACACTGTGATTTCCATAGAGGACCTAGACACGCTACCAACTCTTGTAAAAGATTAAAACATAAAATACAAGACCTGATTGATAACAATGAGATGGAGGTGCAAGCCTTTCAACCTAAACAAAATCCTCCTAATAATGCTCAAAAGAACATTCCCCAAAATCAGAATCAGAATGCCAATCAATCATTGGACATATTTCAACATCCTTTACCAAAGCATGGTAAAGAGGTGGCTAATCAAATTGAGCATCATAATGTTCCCCCTCCTACCCGATATGTAGGAACTATTAGTGGAAAATTACCTATTCACGATCCGCAAATATTTGACACAACTTTATCCATGGTTACGGCCAGACCTCTACATAATATTCGGACACTTGATCTTAGTGATACCGAATATGAGATTGAAAGTGACATGGAAATCACCTCAAATCAATCGAATAGTTCTTAAGATGAATCAGATGCTATTCAACCCATCACAAATTCTATGGTTCTAGAAGAACCATTTCCTAGAAGAGTCACTACTCGACCATCTTCTCACCAAATACTTTCTAATGAACAAGTCATAAACACTAGACCAAGACCCATTCATCATCCACAAAATAATATTGTAGGTACCATCGGAGTTGTTACTCGACAACAGGCTCAAAATTCTCAACAAGATCAAACTCAGAATGATGGATCAGCTCCATTTGTTTTGAAAAATCCCAATAAAGGGAATCATGCGCCTAATGTTCAACCTAAACCTCCTTATAATATTAATGAACAATTATCAAATACTACAACTAGAATTTCCCTTTTGGATCTTTTAAGGTCTTCTCCTACCCATAGGGATGAATTAATGCTCACATTAAGCCAAATGATGGTACCACAAAATATTCAACCTGAAGCCATGTCCAATACTATCATAACTCGAGAAGTCGATTGTATTGACTTTCGGGATAGAGATATACCACAACATAGTCTACATAAGGATAACCCCTTATATATTACTGCCCTAATTGGAGATGTAGCAGTTAAACGAGTCTTGATTGATAATGGTTCATCTTTAAACATATGCACTTTTGACTTCTACCAAATATTTGGGTTTAGAAGTGACGAAATGAAAAGAACTGATATGATTATAAAAGCATTCAATGACAAAACACAAGAAATGTGTGGAGTTATTACTATTCCATTGCAAGTTGGTCCTAGAACCTTAGACATGACCGTGTTTATTGTGCATTGCCCTGCATCGTACAATATACTCTTGGGTCGCCCTTGGATCAACGTGATGCGAGTTGTTCCCTCAACTTTACATCAGTGTGTTAAATTCAAATTTAAAAATCAGTTGGTTACCATTCATGGTGATCCTAGACCCTTTGATATGTGTGCTTTGGCAGAACCTGTTGGAGTTCAATTTTGCCCTGCTTTGTCATCCACACATCCTAATTCTCATCATCCACCCAAACATGTGAAACACACACCCATAACATCATCTCCTTTCTCCCCATCAACCACACCTCTACATATAGTTCAACCATCTTCCGAACAAACCACATTAGGACCTCAAAAAGATCCTAAACCCACAACCAATGCTTCTTGTTTTACTCCTATAACTTCCATACCTTTAGACCCGTCCATCGACATCTCTACAACATCTACGCCTATCAAAGGCATGTTTCCCGCATCTAAAAATATAGGAAATGATCCTTCTACCTCTTACGCTCTTACTGACGAGCTCTTACCCGATTTATCTAAAATTCTTGTATGAGAAAAAAACAAATGTTGCTATGCAAGATTCCCATATTTTAAATAAATTGCCACCCTCTCCTCGTACCTTGGGCCTCCCACAACCTATGGGAAGTATCTACCAAGTCGGGAGTTGTGCTTTTATTTATAAGGGATATGACTGGGGAAGAATACCTAGAAACATCAAGACTCATTATGATGGGTATGCTCATTGTTATTTTGCTAATGAGTATGTTAAAGCTAAGCCTATAATGCTTAGATTGGGCTATAAAGGGAAAGGTTTGGGACCTTCCCAAAATGGTATGAAAGAACCTTTTGAGGTAGAACCATGGCCCACCCGATGTGGTGTGGGCCTATTTCCTAGTAAAGGTCAGCCCTTCCCATTTGAGGATGATGACCATCTCATATGTTACCAAGATTATTTGGATAAACGTGATGCTTTGCATTTAAGGGATAATCCATTTACATGCAATATGCTATCCATAGCTTACCCTGAGATGATTGTTGAATCCGACGATGAGTTGGAAGGGGATATCTTCCATGATGTCTCCATTGAGGAATTGTTACATAACAAATTTTATTTCGATGGCTCTATACCTAGTATAGCCCAGCTTGAGGCCACGACTCCTCAAGATGAATTATCCAAGCTAACCTTGGAAGAATTACAAGAATTAGGCGTTTCACCCACCCCATCTAATTTTGAGAGAGATCTACATATGGAAGTTGAAAACATTATAAAAATTAACATTGGAACCGAAGATAACCCTCACATCATCAACATTGGATCAAAATTGAGTCAAGAAAAACAAGATAAATACATTGCATTTCTTAAAGAATATGAAGATATTTTTGCTTGGACATATGAAGATATGCCAGGTTTAGACCCTTCTGTAGTTATGCATCACCTAGTAGTCCATCCGGATGCTAAACCTATTAAACAAAAACTTAGAAAAATGCATCCTAAAGTGGCCTTACTAGTCAAAGGAGAATTAGAAAAACTCTTGAAGGTTATTTTTATACAAGCCATTGATTATGCTGAATGGATCTCAAATGTAGTTCCAGTAACTAAGAAAGAAGCTACCAAAGTTAGGGTTTGCATAGACTTTAGAGATATTAATGTTGCATGCCCTAAAGATGATTTTCCTCTTCCCAACATGGATCAGATCATTGATTTTACTGGGAGTGGAATGATATCCCTAATGGATGGATTCTCTGGTTATAATTAGATCAGGATAGCTCCTGAAGATCGGGCTAAAACAACCTTTATTACCCCTTGGGGAACCTTTTGTTGGAAAGTGATGCCATTCGGTTTAAAGAATGCAGGTGCAACATATCAACGAGCCATGACTTA